>CP125850.1:48241699-49491699 GCA_030408175.1 Trifolium repens | reverse complement strand
ACTGTTGTTACAAAAAAGCAGAATATCAAGAGAAGCTTGAAGTATTGGATGATGAGATTAGGAGATTCTTTGAGCTTGATTTGAGAGCTCAAGATATGAGAAATGGGTTGGAAGCACTTGTGGAGATTAAGGAGTTTAGAGCTGAATTTAGAAGTGTTGGTTTGAGGAATGAGAGGATTGAATTAAGAGGTGTTTGTTTGCCACCTCAACCACCTGGTTTTACTGTTGGATTAGATGGTCCTTTGAATGAGTTAAAGATGAGATTGTTGAAAGATGAGGTTAGTGTTTCTGTTGTTACTGTTACTGGTTCCGGTGGTTCGGGGAAATCTACTTTGGCTAAAAGGTTTTGTTGGGATGAACAAGTTAAAGGTATGATTTTGTTCATGAATTTTGTCTCTCTTTCCATTTAGCTTTTTATTGGTTTCTTTTGTGATGAAATTGTATGTGAAATTAGTTTAATATATGTCACTTTAAAGGAAGTTATTATCATGAAATTAGTATAATACATGCCCCATCCAAGTTTTTATTTTGCTGTAAGTATGAAGTGACAAACACTACAGAAACTCACAAACTATGAGGTCTAGGTTCGAACCCGGGTGAAAGAGTCCAACCTAACAATTTCCGCATTGCCAGTTGAGCTAGGACTTATATGAACTGCCCCATCCAAGTTTTAGATCCTACACTTTTTGACAACCGAGCAGAACATTCAACCGAGTTGGTACATTAGCATCTTACAATCTAGGATTATCGAATTAATTGCAGTCTAGCAGAAATACACAAATTGTAATTCAAGCACTTGAAATAGTGGCTGCATCAGATGAAATTGTCACTCTTTGAAGTTTGAGATTTATGGAAGCTTGAAAGCACCATCGAGCTCCTAAAGCTTCAACCAGAAGGAGATTTAATTCAATAGCTTCCAACTTGCACGCTGAGAGTTCAACAACTCCGGTTCTGTCATAGATAACGATTTCCCAGCCTGCAACACTTTTCTGTAAAACAGCCTGCATCCACACAAAAAGATTGTAATCTGCTGGAGAGTTCCAGCTTGGAACTTGCACACTGAGAGTTCAACAACTTGAGATTAGTTTGTTTCCCTTGAGTTAAAATAAGAAGATACTAGGTCTCTCCGTTGTTTGGCGATGGGGTCTAATCCTTGGGGTTTGCTCCAAATTTTGAAATTTCCTTGGTTTGGTAGTCATATATCTTGCAAAATTCGGACGTTTTGCCAATTCCAATACGCTCTTTTCTCTAACACTGGTTTAGCACTGCTCATGCTCGACCAGCATTGCTCGGTTGGAAGCAACCGTTGCCTCCATGAAAGTGCTCCTAGGGTAATATCATCTTTTAAAAACCCTCCCACGAGAGAATTTCATTTGTATACAACCTCCCGCAGTATTTTCCCAATAAGGCTTTATATATCGAAGTCACCAAACATATCCAGACCATTCAAAAAACATTTATGAGAGTGAAATGACAATGTCGGTGGAAAATTGATTTACACGAACTATATAATAGCAATATAAATATTTACTCAGCATGTCAATGGACTATCTTGCATTTCTCCTAAAAAAACTGATGTAACATTACCTGTTTGTTTAGGAACTTTCTAGCATGTCAAAGGAATAAGATGGAAAGACTGTTATTAAATATTTATTATCTTTTGAATATACTTCAATATGATGGACTTGAATTTGCATTACCTCTAAATGTGTATGATTTTTGGTTAGGTAAATTCAAGGAAAATATATTCTTCATTACCTTTGCAAAAGCACCAAAGCTGAATGCTATAGTGCAGAAAATCTATCAACACACTGGTTATCCAGTTCCGGAGTTTCAAAGCGATGAAGACACATTTAACCAATTGGAATATTTGATGAAACAAATTGTGAAAAAAGGTCCAATTTTGTTGGTTTTAGACGATGTTTGGCTGGAATCAGTATCACTTGTTGACAATTTTGTGTTTGAGATTCCAAACTACAAGATATTAGTGACATCAAGATTTGCAATTGGAAGATTTGGCCATCCATTTGTCTTGAAACCTCTTTCTGAAGCACATGCCATAAATCTATTTAAGCATTCAGCATCCTTAACTAAGACCAGCTCAGATATTCCTGATGATGTTGTCAAAGAGGTGATTTCTTTAATCCTATACTATTAAACTACCAAATTGATTTAGTTATTCCAAATTGATTTAATCAAATTAAGGGTGAGCCGAATCAAATACAATTGAATTGAGCCTTTTGGGCTAATCACTTTCAACGAGTGAAATCACCTTACAAAGACTAATGTTTTGCTTTGAAATTAGCGCTGAATTAGCTTTATCCTGCAACTTTAGGGATTAAATTTGAGATTCACTCATTCAACGGCTGCTCTTACAAGAGTGTGAGTAACCACATTTTTATGTTGCTGAATAAATTTTACCACAGTGAATTAGAAAGAAGTAAAATTTTGAATATTGTGCAAAAGTAGAAAAAGAAAGTGACTAACTTGCTCAACAAGTTACACATTTCAAGGAGTTAGTTAGGATTCACAACTGAATTCAGCTCTATAAATCATTTTTACCATTTCATTTCTTCCATAATGAGAATTAGTTTCTTCATTCGTTCATGTAATTCTCGATTGTTAGACAAATTACTCATACTATGATTTCTTATTTGGTTTAAATGCCCAAAATATATTACAGATAGTAAGAGGCTGTAGCGGTTCTCCCTTAGCACTTCGAGTAAGCGGAAGATCACTAAGTAACGAACACCAGATAGTTTGGCTTAACCGAGCGAAAGCATTATCATCTGGTAGTTCGATACTTGATTCTAGCAAAGACGTGCTTTCTTGTCTCCAAAAGAGCTTAGATGTGTTGGATCCCAAGTCCATGGAGTGTTTTAGAGACTTAGGCTTATTTCCAGAAGATCAGAGGATCCCTGCTGCTGCCCTTATTGATATGTGGGCAGAATTAAGGAATGATGATGAAGCAACTGCAATGGAGAGAATTTATAACCTAGTTAACCTTAACTTGGCTGATATTATTGTGACAAGGTATGTTATTTTAATTAAATAATTTAATATGGGATATAGTCTAGTGTCTTATAATCAATTTTTGGTTTGTTTTGATTGATCAGGAAACTTGCAAGTGACGCGATTGATTACAACTATCACTATGTTACACAATATGGTCTTCTTAGGGATCTAGCCATCCGCGATACTGATCAAGAGGCAGAAGATAAGAGGAATAGACTCATAATTGACACAAGTGCGAATAATCTTCCCTCATGGTGGACTTCAGAGAATGAATATCACATTGCCGCTCGCATATTATCCATATCAACTGGTTTGTTCATCTCCTATCTTAGTGTTTGTTTGTCTGCTTTTTTCTTGATCTGATTTATAGTTTGTTAAAAAAATAATTACTTTACAAAAAAAATGGTGGTTTATTTAAGTGGGTGAAAAGAACAAATGAAAGATACTATTCAAAGAAAAAAAGTTACACCAAAATTTGGGTACAAATTTAGTTTGTAGGCAATGTCAAGTTGGCAGGAACGAATGAGCGAAGCCAATGAAACGTAGTATTTATGAGTTATAACACTAGATTCTAATACTATTAATAAGACTAAACTACAACTACCCTGTAGTCGGAGATGTAGGCATACTTGGCCGAACTTTGTAAGCAAATACCACGTTTTGTTTGCACTTGATCATTTCTATTATCTTCTGATATGATTTGTTGTTCTAACTTCTAACAAAACTCTATTTAGATCCAGAATGTGAGAATTGAATTTTCTAGCCAAAATGTGACAACAAATTGATTAGTACACTTTATCATTGATTATTGAATCTTTTTGCAGATGAAACATTCACTACAAAATGGTGCAACTTGCAGCCAACTGAAGTTGAGGCATTGGTGTTAAACCTTAGAGAAAAGAAGTGCACACTACCAATGTTCATGAAGAAAATGAACAAACTAAAAGTTTTGATAGTCACAAACTATGACTTCTATCCAGCGGAACTAGATAATTTCGAGTTGCTCGATCATCTATCGAATCTCAAACGAATCAGATTCGAGAAAATTTCGATTCCTTCCTTCGGAAAAACCATAGTTCAATTGAAGAACCTTAAGAACTGTTCATTTTTTATGTGCAATGTGAATAAAGCATTTGAAAATTGCCCTATCCAAGATTCAGAAATACTACCATGTTTGATGGAGATGAATTTTGACTATTGTGATATGGTGGAATTACCAAATGTGATTTCCAACATTGTATCCTTAAAGAAGCTCAGTATCACAAATTGTCATAAGCTTTGTGCACTTCATGAAGGAATTGGAAATTTGGTTAATTTGGAATCACTAAGGCTAAGTTCATGCAGTGATTTATTAGAGTTACCAAATTCAATCACAAAACTTCATAGGCTAAAGTTTCTTGACATTTCAGGATGCATAAGCCTTAGTCAATTACCAGAAAATATTAGTGAGTTGGAGAAATTAGAAAAACTCAATATGAGAGGTTGTTCAAGTATAAGTGAATTGCCATCATCAATTATGGAACTTAAGGGATTAAAGCATGTGATATGTGATGAAGAGACTGCTGAAAAATGGGAACCTTTTAGAACTATTCTTGGTGATCTAAGGATAGAGGTTGTTCAAGAAGATTTCAATTTAAATTTTCTTTACAATTAAAGCTAATGACACTTGGTAATTGAAGAGGTAATCAAGAACCATGTGAGAAGGTATAATGGATAAATATTCATTTTTGGACTAATTGATTTTGTAATATTAAGGAAATGGTGTATCCAAGAATGATAGGTCATCCTTGTGAAAAAAGTGATAGATTATTGTAACATTCTGGTCCTTTATTTTTTATTTGTAACACTTTTAATTCTTTAAAAAAGTTGAAAATATGAAAGAATTGATGAAGATGATGAACATATTCATTAAAATTATGAGTTTTATTTAATTTTAATAAAAAGGTTTTTTTTTTTGACAAGAATAAAAAGGTATCTTAAAAACTAAAATTCATCATTTTTTTAATTAAAAAAAAATGAGAAAAAAATGTTTATATGTGAATGTTACAAAAAATAAAGTACCAAAGTGTTACAAATAAAAAAGAAAGGATCAAAATTTTACAAATAAATAAGATAAATGACTAAAGTATTACAAATATGTTATGAATAATTATATGTGGATGTCCATTAGTCTTGGCCCATATCATTGGCTCATATGTTTTCCTATAAATGGTACTATCATTTCTATGTAATGTACATTTTGATGAGAATAATATAATCTTTATTATTTTTCTATTCTCTCATTTATCTTTTTTTCTCTATTATTCCAATTCTTTACAAATAGTTTCATAACAAAATAAAAGATAAAGATCAAAATGTTAAGAAAAATATGAGTAAAATAAAAGACTTAAAGCGAAATTTTATTTTTGATACTTTAAAAGAGCCTTAAGAAAACTCATAGGTGGTAAAAGAAATTCCCTCAAAATATTAACCAAACCGTAGTTTTAGGATTCCCAGTCTAGAACCCTTTGAGGTTGTCATGGACTCATGGCTACACACTCATTCTTTCCTTGTAGACCATAAACAAATTTACATTGACTTCACTGCGCGTCGTTGATTCCATCCAAAAGGAAACTTCGTAAGAAAAAGGAAATTTCTATGTTAGGTTCAGAAGGACAAAAAACGGAAATGGCTGAGATTTAATTGTGACAAATTAATCACAGCCATCCGATCTAAAATTAGTGGCTGTAATTTAAAACAACACCAAACTGTGTTAATAATTACAGCACCAAATCTGGATCCCAAAAAACCTATGTTAGCCTCAAAATTATTAAAGAACAAAAATTATATAAATAAATACAAAATCCAAGATATTCTCAATTATCATACTATAAATAAATACAAAAATTAAGAAAAAGGAAATTTCTATGTTGATTCACAAGGACCAAATCTGGATCCGAAAAGACTATGTTAGCCTCAAAATTATTGAAGAACAAAATATAGATTTTTCCTCGGATAGTTGAAGCCATAATTGATTAGAGATAATTTTTATAGATCAAAGTTTTGATTTTTGATTTTGGGTTTCTTTGATTTTTCCTTCTTAACAGATCATGACGATGATTCTAGACCCTTTTATTGGGAAATTAGTTGATGAACTAATGAGTTCAGTAGTTGAAATGAAAGACAGAGCTTTGAAATTCAAACCAACTCTAGAACAGTTAGAAACAACTCTTAAATCATTAGCACCATTGATCAAACAAATAGATGAATATAACAAGAAACTCGATCGATCGGCTAAAGAAACAGATGGACTAATCAAGCAAATGAAAAAAGGAAAAGAACTCGTTCTAAAATGTTCTGATAAAGAACAATTTCAGTGGTGGAACTGTTTTTACAAAAAAGCTGAATATCAAGAGAAACTTGAAAAATTGGATGGTGAAATTAAGAGATTCTTTGATCTTGATATGAGAGCTCAAGATATGAGAAATGGGTTGGAAGTACTTGTGGAGATTAAGGAGTTGAGAGCTGAATTTAGAAGTGTTGGTTTGAGGAATCAGAGGATTGAATTAAGAGGTGTTTGTGTGCCACCTCAACCACCTGCTTTTACTGTTGGATTGGATTGTCCTTTGAATGAGTTGAAGAAGAGATTGTTGAAGGATGAGGTTAGTGTTTCTGTTGTTACTGTTACCGGTTCCGGTGGTTCGGGGAAATCTACTTTGGCTAAAAGGTTTTGTTGGGATGAACAAGTTAAAGGTATGATTTTGTTCATGATTTTTGTATCTCTTTCCATTTAGCTTTTTCATTGGTTGGTTTTATGTGGATTGTTTGTTTTGTGATGAAGTTATGTGTGAAAATTAGTACATGTCACTTTTTTTTAGTAATGCTCTTTCTGTCCCAAAATAATTGATCCGACCACATTTATGTTTACAAAGGTACTTCAATATTTATTATTTTTAGTATGCATTACTTCTAAATGTCTATGATTTTTGGTTAGGTAAATTCAAGGAAAATATCTTCTTCATTACCTTTACAAAAACACCAAAGCTGAATGCTATAGTGCAGAAAATCTATCAACACACTAATTACCAAGTTCCGGGGTTTCAAAGCGATGAAGACATGTTTAACCAATTGGAATATTTGATGAAACAAATTGTGCAAAAGGGCCCAATATTATTGGTCTTAGACGATGTTTGGGAGGAATCAGTATCACTTGTTGACAATTTTGTGTTTCAGATTCCATACTACAAGATTTTGTTGACATCAAGGTTTAAAATTAAAAGATTTGGTCATCCATTTGTATTGAAACATCTTTCTGAAGCACATTCTATAAACCTATTTAAGCATTCAGCATCCTTAACTAAGAGCAACTCAGATGTTACTGATGAAATTGTCAAAAAGGTGATTTCTATAGTTTTATTAAATTTCTCCCCTGACGTAAATTATGAGAATTAAGAAAGTTAGTAATAGTATTTTCGTTGTGACAATATGTTGCAGATAGTAAGAAGTTGTAGCGGTTCTCCCTTAGCACTTCGAGTGTGTGGCAGATCATTAAGTAACGAAGACCAGATAGTTTGGCTTAACCGAGCAAAAGAATTATCAGCTGGTAGTTCGATTCTAGATTCTAGCAAAGACGTGCTTTCTTGTCTCCAAAAGAGCTTAGATGTGTTGGATCCTAAGTCCATGGAATGTTTTAGGGACTTGGGCTTATTTCCTGAAGACCAGAGGATCCCTGCTGCTGCCCTTATTGATATGTGGGCAGAATTAAGGAATGATGATGAAGCAACTGCAATGGAGCAAATTTATAAGCTAGTTAACCTTAACTTGGCTGATATTATTGTGACAAGGTATGATATTTTGATTAAATAATTTAATATGGCATATAGTCTAGTGTCTTATAATCAATTTTTGAAAATTTTGGTTTGTTTTGATTGAGCAGGAAAGTTGCAAGTGGCGCGATTGATTACAACTATCACTATGTTACACAATATGGTCTTCTTAGGGATCTAGCCATCCGCGATAATGATCAAGAGGCGGAAGAGAAGAGGAATAGACTCATAATTGATACAAGTGCAAATAATCATCCCTCATGGTGGACTTCAGAGAATGAATATCATATTGCCGCTCGCATATTATCGATATCAACTGGTTTGTTCATCTTCTCTCTTAATTCACACTCCAAAAATTTGTGCATGTTTGCATACACAGATACGTTAGTGTTCATTTGTCCGCTTTTCTCAATCTGAATTATAGTTTGTCAAAAAATTTATTAAAATTACAAAATAATATTGGCTATTTAATTGGTTGAAAAGAACAAATAAAGATATCATTCAAAGAAAATAAGTTACACCAAAATTTGGGTCCAAATAAACATGTTGGGTATAGTTTGTAGGCAATGTCAAGTGGGCAGAAACGAGCGAGCGCAGCGATTAAGACGTAGTATTTATGAGTTACTGTCCACGTAGGGGTTGACATGGCTAAAGTTAGGAGGGTCAAAAATGCTATTAGGAAAGTTAGGAGGCCAAAATCGCAAGTTTATGAAAGTAAGAGGGCCAAAAGTACAATTTCTTCTCGTGCAATAAGACAGAACTGCTGCTGCTTTGTGTCGGAGACGTAGGCATACTTGGCCGAACTTCATAACCAAATACCGCGTTTTGTCTGCACTTATCGTTTTTTTTTTTATCTTCTGATATGAGTTGTTTCAATAACTTCTAACAAAACTTTAGTTAGATGAGAATGTGAGAATTGAATTTTCTAGCCAAAATGTGACAAACAAATTGATAGAGTACAATTTATCATTGATTGTTGAATCTTTTTGCAGATGAAACATTCACTACAAAATGGTGCAACTTGCAGCCAACTGAAGTTGAGGCATTAGTGTTAAACCTTAGAGAAAAGAAGTGCACACTACCAATGTTCATGAAGAAAATGAACAAACTAAAAGTTTTGATAATCACAAACTATGACTTCTATCCAGCTGAACTAGATAATTTCGAGCTGCTCAATCATCTTTCGAGTCTCAGACGAATCAGATTTGAGAAAATTTCAATTCCTTTCCTCGAAAAAACCATAGTCCAGCTGAAGAATCTTAAAAACTTTTCATTTTTTATGTGCAATGTGAGTAAAGCATTTGAAAATTGCACTATCCAAGATTCAGAAATACTACCAAGTTTGATGGAGATGAATTTTGACTATTGTGATATGGTGGAATTACCAAATGTGATTTCCAACACTATATCCTTAAAGAAGCTTAGTATTACAAATTGTCATAAGCTTTGTGTACTTCATGAAGGAATTGGAAATTTGGTTAATTTGGAATCACTAAGACTAACTTCATGCAGCGATTTATTGGAGTTACCAAATTCAATTACAAATCTTCACAGGCTAAAGTTTCTTGACATTTCAGGATGCATAAGCCTTGGTCAATTACCTGAAAATATTAGTGAGTTGGAGAAATTAGAAAAACTCAATATGAGAGGTTGTTCAAGTATAAGTGAATTGCCATCATCAATTATGGAACTTAAGGGATTAAAGCATGTGATATGTGATGAAGAGACTGCAGAAAAATGGGAACCTTTTAGAACTATTCTTGGTGATCTAAGGATAGAGGTTGTTCAAGAAGATTTCAATTTAAATTTTCTTTACAATTAAAGGTAATGACACTTGGTTATTGAAGAAGGTATAATGGATAAATATACATTTTTGGAGTGATTGATTTTGTAATATTAAGGAAATGGTGTATCCAAGAATTATAGGTCATCCTTGTGAAAAAAGTGATAGATTATTGTAATATTAACACTAAAATAGTTCAATAAATCTAAAAGATTTGCAATAAAAAAGAACGAGGAAGCTGGTTTAGAGTCCTATATATTCCTTTTGATTTTGGTCGAAAATCATATAAAAGAGAAAATAAAAAAAGATAAATATAAAAGATTAATATCTTCACAAACGTATTTAAAAAAGATACCGCTTCAAGACACTTGTTGCATCCTTAAGTAGTATATGCATAATTTGTGAGAGAAAAATGCTACATATTGAGAATTACTTTTAGCTGAGCACTATAGTTAGTCAACCAATTGGGACATTGATTTTCTTCCCTAAGAGTATGAGAGACGATAAAGACCAATCAGATGTCGGAAAGATACGGATCTGATAAAAAATAATTTTGTGAGGGTGAAAGTAATATTATTGTCATCTTCAAGGATGAGATCAATAACCGATTATGACACCCAGATCATGAAGCATATTGAAGTCCTTGAAATTAAGGCTTTTCCAGAAGGTTAAAAGCACGACCATGCGATCTAGAGAAACAATGCATTCATTTGCCAATATTGTTGCGGATAAGACATCCAAAACCAACACGGTTAAGATTTTCGAAAGATTTGTTATTCACGTTCAACTTCAAAAGCGAAGTCATTGGAGGAAGTCACGCCATTTGGCGAGTGATGTGCATCCTATTGGGAGTGTTCAATGTTGGTGTAAGCCCTAGAGGCCAATGACTTTATTACTTGTATCGAATAAATTATTAATAAATGTATTGTTTCTTTATTAATAATAAAAGGCATTTTCTTTATTATGTTTGTATGTTCAAAATAATGAAGTCCCTAGAATAGAAAGTCTGTTTAATATTAAGTGTGACTTAATCATGAGATTACATTAAACATAAAGACGCTATTCTTAAAGTATCCGTAGTCGAGTTTTATCATGAATTGGGATAATGATAAAACATAGAGACTATTATGAAGATAGACTGATGATCGCATCTCATGGATCATAGGATAAGGAGTTATCAAGTCTTGACATAGGTATAAGAAATATTGTTGGAACAAAGTGGGTCCGACATGAACCTCTAATGTTTTAAGTGGTTTTGATGATAACAAAGTATTAAAATTACAATTGGTATTACTAATGATTATTCTAGTGTGCAGAATTACAAGTTAAAATTCATTCAGAAGCACTATGAATAGTAGCAGAGAAGCCAGTCAAAACAAGCTCTGAAAGAGTATCGCTGTTCATCAGAAGCTTAATTTTTGCGTGCTGAAGATAGCACTTCTGAAGACCAAAAGCTAGGCTCTGATGAAGTTCAGAAGCTGAAGATCTTAAGAAGCTATGACAAGAACATCAGAAGCAAAAGGAATTTACGTCACTCAAGAGCTGACCTATACAGAACCAATGATTGAAGAACAATCCACTTCAAGGCTCTGTCACATCCACAGGAAGGAATATTCGTTGGTACAACGTTAACCTTATCCATAAGTGGAGCGCATTTGAGGATTGTACTATCGTACTATTATTACTCAAAATGGATGAGTGATAAATTGAATAGCTAGGTAGTGGAATTGGAATTCCTTACCAAAGAAGGCAATATACAGCTATCAATTGTACGAGTAAATTCCAGCTGGCACCTCTCTCTCTGCAACGGTCATCATCTTCCTCCAAGTATAAATAGAAGACTCAAATGGAAGAAATGACTACTGTTCTAACGACTGTTCTATTACTACGTTCAAAGACTAAGAAGCATTCTGACATCATAATTTAAATCTGTCATTCTAAGTCTTAGAACAATTTGAGTTGTATTTTGTAAACACCTCTGATAGTATATCAAGTGTTCCTTAACATTCATTCTTATTCTTAAGTTTGTTTGAGAAGTCTCTTGTTAAGTTTAACTTGAGCATTTGAGAAGTCTCTTGTTTAGTGAAACTTGAGCACCTGAGAAGTCTCTTGCAAGTGTGCTTGAGCAATTTGTAATCTTTAGTAGATTATAGTGAAAATCTCTTGTTAGTAACAAGGGGACTGGAGTACTCTCGATTTGTGAGGGGAACCAGGATAAATTCTGTGTCCTTCTTTCTCTCTTTCTCTCAGCATCTCTTTTATTTTGTGTTTTATCCGCTGCAAACTTGGTTTTATTTCGAAAAAGTTTTAATTCTAAAAACACAATTCAACCCCCCCTTCTTGTGTTTTTCCACCTTCAATTGGTATCAGGAGCTGGGCTGTTGCCTAACTCTCACCTATCAGTGAAACAGTTAAGATTCAGGGAGGAAAAACATGTCTGCTGAGAAGAATCTCAATGAAGTTCCATTTGACTATGATTCTAATTCTAAAGACAGAAGGTCTTCTGACAAAATTCCCTTTTTCAATGGAACTGAGACTGGTTATCCATTCTGGAAAACCAAGATGTACAGTCACATCATGGCGATTGATTGTGATCTGTGGGACTTGGTAGAAGATGGAGTGAACTTTGAAAATATGGACTTAGAAGGCGTTGTTAGCTCTAAAGACAGAAAGGCTTTTACACCTACTCAAAAGCTGGAATATAAGAAGCACCACAGTGTAAAAGGGATGATGACAAATGCCATCTCTCATGATGAGTACTTGAAAATTGGAGATAAGAGAACGGCTAAGTCTATCTGGGATTCTCTTAAATCCAAGTATGAAGGAAATAAACAAGTTAAGGAGGCTAAGGCCAACTTGTTAGTACATCAGTATGAATTATTTAAAATGAAGGACGGAGAGGACATTGAGACAATGTTCTCTAGGTTTCAAATTCTTGTTTCTGGACTTCAAGTTTTAGATAAGAGCTATACTGAGGCTGATCATGTAAGGAAAGTACTCAGAAGCTTGCCGCCAAAGTGGAGACCAAAAGTGACAGCGTTTCAGGAATCTAAGGATTTAGATACTGTGTCTCTTGAAAGCTTGGTTAGTTCTCTAAAGAGTCATGAGATGGAACTCATAACTGATGAATCGACTAAGAAGCTAAAAGGGATAGCACTGAGCACCAAGAGTTCCTCTAAGGCTCTGAAGGCGAAGGTTATAGTATCTGATGAAGAAGCTTCTGAAGAAGGTCACGAGATGGACTCTGATGAAGAAGAAGAAATGGTTCTGATGGCTGCAAGAGTATCGCAATGGGCTAAGAGAAGCAAGAAGTATGCTGGTAAGTTTGGAGGTTCTTCCAAGAAGGTTGGTACTTCTAAGGATAAAAAGGAAGAACAAAACAAATGCTTTAAGTGCAACAAACCAGGACACTTCATTGCTGACTGCCCAGAGAACCTGAGTAAATCATCCAAGAGAACCTCTAACAAAGAAAGATACAAAAGTAAGCTCAAGAAGGGGTTCCTTGCCACTTGGGATGATTTGGATCAGGAATCAGATTCTGATGGGGAAGAAGAAGCAAATCTAGCCTTGATGGCAACCGCTTCTGACCAAGAGAACTCTGAGCACGAAGCTGACTCAGATTCAGAAGATGAAGATGAGGTACTTGCTAAACTTTCTCGTTCTGAATTAATAGATTCCTTAAAAGATGCCTTAAAACTTTTAACCAAAAAGGCAGGTGAGTGTAAGATCCTTAAAAAGGCCTATAACAACCTGACCGAAAAGGCAAATGAAATAATTGAACAAAATGAGTCTCTAAAATCAAGAAATGAATTTATGGAAACTCATTATGTTCTTGATGATAAGGTTCCTCCAGAACATGAATTTGCTCTTCAGGAATTCCTTATCAATGGAATGAAAAGAAGTAAAATAGCCTCTTTGATTTATCATGTAAGTAGAAATAGAGGAGAAGGTCTTGGATTCTCACGTTTTAAAGATAATCCATTATCTTCAAAGTCCTCTAATATAGATAAATCAAAACCTAAGGTTGTCTTTGTAAAGAGTCAATCAGAAGTTCTAAATGAGTCAGCTTCTAATAGAACATCAAAGCCAGAGGCTCAAAAGTCAAAGACTCTGAAGGATAAAACCTCAGAACCTAAGATTGTTAAGCCTCAAGCTAATGTTAAATCTAAAGAAGCTCTGACACATTCAAGAACAAAGCTCAAGAGCTATACTAAACCCAAAAACTTTTCAACAAGGGTGGTTAACTCTAGAAGCTCTGATAGGTCCTTCAAACAAAGACCACCTGGACCTGTGAAGACTAACACAAAAGGACCCATAAAGATATGGGTACCAAAATCTCAAATAATATTTGCTTCAGGTTTGCACACTAAGAAGGCCAAAGCAGCAATGCTGGTACCTGGACAGTGGCTGCTCACGACATATGACGGGAGAAAGGCATATGTTCCAAACCCTGACTCTGAAAGAGGGAGGTACTGTGGGGTTTGGAGGAAACCAAAAAGGGAAGATCATTGGTACAGGTATAGTTGGTAACTCTTCTCTTTCAATTAAAAATGTTTGGTTAGTTGATGGCCTCAAACATAATCTGCTTAGCATTAGTCAATTTTGTGATAGCGGATTTATTGTTAAATTTGATAAAGAGGCATGTACAGTAATCAATGATTCTGACAAGTCCATATTGTTTAAAGGATTAAGAAGAGGTAATGTTTATAAGGTGAATCTGTCAGAACTCACTGAGCAGAAGATAGTTTGTCTTCTATCTCTGAATGATGAAAAGTGGGTCTGGCACCAACGCTTAGGTCATGCTAACTGGAGATTAATCTCTAAGCTTAGCAAACTAAAGTTGGTTAAAGGCTTGCCAAATCTTAAATATCATTCAGATGCTCTGTGTGGTCCTTGTCAGATTGGCAAAATTTCAAAAACTTCTTTTAAACCTAAAAACATTGTCTCTACCTCAAGACCCTTAGAACTACTTCACATTGATTTGTTTGGTCCAGTAAGTACTGCCTCAATCAATGGGAAGAAATATGGATTAGTCATTGTTGATGATTACAGTAGATGGACTTGGGTAAAGTTTCTAAGAGTGAAAGATGATGCATATGATGTGTTCAGCATCTTCTGCACTCAAGTGCAAAATGAGAAAGGTCTCAAAATCTTAAAGGTTAGAAGTGATCATGGTGGTGAATTTGAAAACGAACCATTTACAACTTTTTGTGAAGATCATGGCATTGTCCATGAGTTCTCTGCTCCTAGAACACCACAACAAAATGGTGTTGTAGAGAGAAAGAACAGGTCTTTACAAGAAATGGCAAGAACCATGATGCATGAGACAAAACTTGCTAAGCACTTCTGGGCAGAAGCTGTAAACACAGCTTGTTACATTCAAAATAGGATCTATATAAGACCTCTATTGAATCTAACAACATATGAACTCTTCAAAGGAAGAAAGCCCAACATCTCTTACTTTCATCAGTTTGGATGTACATGTTACATTCTAAACAACAAGGCCTACAAAAGAAAATTTGATGCCAAAGCTTGTAAGGGAATCTTTATAGGTTACTCTGAACGCTCAAAGGCATACAGAGTGTATAATTCTGAAACTAACACAGTGGAAGAATCTATACATGTTAGATTTGATGATAAAGAGCCTGACAGTAAAATGTCAGAGCAAGATAATAGTTATGCAGGTGTTCCATACCAATACATCGATTCAGAACCTGAAAAAGCATCAGAAGCTATTGAAGCTTCAGAAGCTGTATTGGAAGAAGATGCTGAAGAAGCATCTCAATTAGAAGCATCACAAGAACATGATGACACTTCAGAAGAAGACACTCAACCAAGTGCTGATGTTGATGAAGCTCCAAGAAGGAAGTTCAAATATAGATCATCACATTCAGAAGATTTAATTCTTGGAAACAAAGAAAGTCCAAGAAAGACAAGATCAGACTATCAACAACTTGATTCACTTCTGGGGCTAATCTCAATGATAGAACCAAAGAATGTTGATGAAGCACTTACTGACGATGGATGGATTGTAGCTATGCAAGATGAGCTCAATCAGTTTCAAAGAAATGATGTATGGGACTTAGTGCCAAGACCAGCACATAAGAACATCATTGGAACTAAGTGGGTATTTAGAAACAAGATGAATGAACAAGGTGAAGTGGTAAGAAATAAAGCTAGACTGGTAGCACAAGGCTACAGTCAGCAAGAAGGTATAGACTTCACTGAAACATTTGCTCCAGTAGCAAGACTGGAAGCAATCAGGTTACTTCTTTCATATGCTGTTAACAATGGAATCACATTGTACCAAATGGATGTTAAGAGCGCCTTTCTTAATGGTGTTATTTCTGAAGAAGTATATGTCAAACAACCCCCAGGTTTTGAGGATTTGAAAAATCCTAATTATGTTTATAAACTTAAGAAATCACTCTATGGTCTCAAACAAGCTCCAAGAGCTTGGTATGAAAGACTGAGTAATTTCCTTTTAGAAAATGGTTTTCAAAAAGGTCAAATTGACAATACATTATTCAGAAAGACATCTAAGAAAGATATCTTAATCATTCAAATATACGTTGATGATATTATTTTTGGTTCTACTAATGCTTCCTTGTGCAAGAGTTTTTCAAAGCTGATGCAGGATGAATTCGAGATGAGTATGATGGGTGAATTGAAGTTCTTCCTTGGAATCCAAATTAATCAAGGAAAAGATGGCACTTACATTCATCAAAGCAAGTATACAAAAGAGCTTCTGAAGAAGTTCAACCTTGATGACTGCAAGATAATGTCTACACCCATGCATCCTACCAGCAGCTTAAGCAAAGAAGAGATAGGAAGCAAAGTAGATCAGAAGCTGTATCGAGGTATGATTGGTTCTTTACTCTACCTTACAGCATCTAGACCTGATATTCTATATAGTGTATGCTTGTGTGCAAGATTCCAGTCAGATCCTAGAGAACCTCACTTAACTGTTGTTAAGAGGATCTTTAGATATCTGAAAGGAACTACTAATCTAGGACTTCTTTATAAAAAATCCCTAGATAGTAAGCTAGTTGGATTCTGTGATGCTGACTATGCTGGTGATAAGATTGAGAGGAAATCCACTAGTGGAAATTGCCAATTCATTGGTGAAAATCTCATATCTTGGGCCAGCAAGAGACAAACAACTATTGCTTTGTCTACAGCAGAAGCAGAATACATCTCAGCTGCTAAATGCTGCACACAGCTTCTCTGGATGAAATATCAGTTGGAAGATTATAACATAGCTGAAAGCAGTATTCCACTATATTGTGACAATACTGCTGCTATTCATTTGTCTAAGAACCCTATTCTACACTCAAGAGCTAAACATATTGAAATAAAACATCATTTTATAAGGGATCATGTTCAGAAAGGTACAATAGATATTCAATTCATTGATACTGAACATCAATGGGCTGACATATTTACTAAACCTTTAGCTATTGAAAGATTTGATTTTATCAAAAAGAATTTGAACATGCACTATATCTCTGAAGAAAATTAGCTCTGAGAAGTAGAATAGAATTAGCATCTGAAGCTCTATCAGAACCTCTTATAATTTAGAGTATCCCTTGGGAAGCTCTGAATAATTTAGGCTCTGAAGAGTAACAGGTTCTGATGAGGTGTCAGATACAAATGAGTGAGGCTCTGAACCTTTTGGAAATGAAACGTTCAGTACGAGTAAGTGTACAACAGTTGTCTATACACGCGTCAGCTATGATTAAACTTTTTCAACACGTGTCTAGATCCTGACGGGCAGAGAACAGTTAATGATGATTATGGCAGTTAAGTATATTATTTAATTTTTAAAACTGCTCGCGCTCCCTCCCAATGTTTATTTTCTCTGTGTATGTGTGCTAGTTACTATTTATAAGTCACTTCACTCACTTGCACAACTTTTTACACAAAATCACTACCTACACAACCCTAGACCTTACAGAAATTCCCAATCTTCATCTTCTTAATTCTCTGCAACTATGGCTGCTCGTTCATCAAACGAAATCGTTCAAGAACCCTTTAACCCTACGTTACCACCCATCATCGATCTTAATTCAAAAGATAATCTAGTCTACGAACATCATCAAACTGACGCTGGACCAGATGCTTATGATTTCTTCACTGAGAAGTTCGTGGATTTTGAAAGTTTGAAAGCAAATGGGATTGACATTCAATACTTGTTCTACAACCAACAATGGCAAAATTATTTTGAGATGCTTAATGGCTTCGTATACTACGACATAGTGAAGTATTTCTGGCAGAAGGCTAAAGTGTACGATAGAGCAAGTGCTGATAAAGAATACAAGGATATGGTTGAGAAGAACAAGGAATTACGAGGAAAAACAAGAAAGGAACTTGGTCTTAAACCTTATAGAGAAAGGGAAATTAGGTCAAATATTTTGGGAATCAATGTTGTGATAACTCAGGCACACATTGCCAAGATTCTGGGTTTAGACAACAAAGGAGAAGATATAGAAGTGTATGATAAGAAAAGCAAGCATTTGGATTCAATTCATCAGGACCTCTTTAAATCTGGATGCACCCAAAAGGATTTTGGAAAAGTAATGCACATGAAGCACACATTTGAATTTGCTTTCAGAATGTGTTTGTCTACCATCTTCACCAGAAAAGGTGGATTGGATACCATCTCCATTCCACACAAACATCTCATCTGGTTCTTATACAAGAGGGTGAAAGTTAATTTGGCTAAGATTCTTTTTGATCACATGTGCTTTACCATCAATGAGGGTAGAACTAAAATACCATCAGTCATTCATCACCCTAGGTTAATTTCAGAACTGATAAGGCAAACCAAACTCACAGATATTGTGAGTGCCAAAGAAAAACTTAGAGTTTTCCAAACCTCTAAGTATGATGCATCAGTTCTGGTCAATATGAAGAGAAAAACCAAGGAAGAAATCATTCAAGTGAAAACACCTCTACAGCAAGTGTACGAAAAGTACTTCTGGTGTGATGGGTTTCCCACCATATCAGAACATGATAATGAGGAGGTCATCAAGAACTTTCTTGAATCAGTAAGAAGAGATACTGGGGTTAGTGTGCCCAGGAAAATGGTTGTAAGTGTTCCTAATTGGGATATCTTCAAGGGACCAAGAGATATTACAAGGAACAGAAGAAAGCCAAGAACTACTGAGCTAGAAATGATCGATGAAGGCTCTGATGATCAAGGACATGCTAGTGCTGATGAGATTGAGGAAGGTGCTGAAAATATGATGACTGAACCTGTTCAGAAGGAAAAGCGGACAAAGAAAAGGCATGATAGGCCTTCAGCTTCTGAGGAGGATCAGAACCCTGCTAAACCTGCAAAGAGATTAAAGACCAGAGCTTCTAAACCAAAAGGTAAGATCTCTGAATCTAATACTTCTAGCATTCCTGTAGCTCAGGTTATTGGTTCTGAACCTCAACCCTCTATTGCTAAACCATCTATTTCTCAACCTCCTTCATCTAACAATCAAACTCAACCCATAGACTACACTGTACCTCTTAGTGTAGTTTTACCATCTGTCAAACCATCATCATCATCTTCATCAGATACCAGCACTGCCTCGGATGAGTTAATTGCTACACTCATCAGAGAATCTAACCCAAAACAAAAGAAAACTCTTACACCAAAGAGAACCTCTTTCAAGAAAACCACAAAGAAAACCACCATAAAGCCTATTCATCTCTCTTCTGATGAAGAACCTACTATCAATGAAGACACCACCATTCTCAATCAATCCACAAATCAAGATTCTGTCATAGAACATCTTGAACAACACATGTGTGGTGTTGCATTTACCAACTCAAATCCAAATTCACCACGTCAATTTCCATCCATGAATCTCACAAATGATTCACCCGTCCATAAAACACAAAACACACAGGTCATTCACACACCCCCTCCCTCACTTGATCACATCTCACGAGTGAATCCACCTACATTCACCCCTGTTCAGAATGAGCCAATTGCTCATTCTGAAGAACAACAAAAATCACCTCACTCATCACCAATCAATGTCATGACTGAACAACAACACCAATCACCACAACCTGTCTCTGACCCACTCAACAAACCTCTAGTTTTAGAAGAGGTTCTTGAGCTTTACCAACACCTAACTAAAGCTGAACATCAAATATTCAAGGATTCCATCAATCTTGATGATGATATCATACCTCCAAATCTCAGTAAAATCAAAATCATTGAACTCAAAAGAAAGAAACCTGAACCAACCATTCCCTTTGACCCATCCTTACCCTTTTTCAATTCTGACTCTGAACCAAACCTTGAGCTGCTAAATAATGCTATAGGTATTAGACTTAAGAGGTTCAAACAAAGAGAGGAAGAAGCTCGTATCTTCCCCTCTGATATGGATGCTGATGTCAGGGAATTAGAGTACTTATTTGGTAAATCTTTAAGGATTCTCAGTACCCATCTGAAGGATAAGATTAAGGGTAGAGGAGCAAACACTGTACAGGAACTGTTTGAGATTGTTGAGAAGCTAAACGCTCCAAGGCTCACATCTTTCAACCATGAAGAAGAATGTCAGAGGTTAGCATTTTTAGCTGCTGTGAATGAAAGTATAACAAGATCTCTGGATGATGAGCAGGCTAGGCTAACTGCTGAAATGGAACGTCAGAGGCTTGCTGAACAAGAAGCCTTCAAGTTATTGGTTGATAGAGCTGTTCACATTGCTGTCATTGAGACTAATAAGATTATTGAGAATCAAGGAGCTGCAGAAGATATTGTTATGAATGATCAGAACCTTAGTGAACCAGATTCTGATAAAGGTAAAGCTCCCATTGTTGCTTCATCTCCTCCTAGATCTCCACCAGTACTTGTCCAAGGCTCTTCTTCATCTGCTATACCCCCTGTTATGCAAGAAGCTCTGGATGTAATCAAGCATGACTTAAGAGAGGAACTAAGAAATGAAATGGATGAATTCAGGGCCGATATAAGAGAAGACATGAACAGATCTGGTGAAGCTACTAACAAGAAGATAGATGCAATGATGGAACTTCTTCTAAAACTTACTCAACAGCAACCCAAACCTTAACCCTTATGTCTGTGCACTTATTTGTAATCATGTTTATGTACATCTTTTGGATAATTTTTCTTTTAAGTTAATTAAGCTTCTTATTATCCTCATATATGTGCTTGTGCTGGTGTGTTTATTTTACTTTGTTTTACAAAATGAAAATCATATACTCTGATAATGTCTGATACTCTTGTGGTTTCTGAACCTAGTGTAAGATGTTGGAGAACATCTTGTTTTTAAACTTATATAGGATTTTGAAAACCTAAGGTTCCCTCACATCAGTATTCCTGTTTACTCATGAAATAGCTTCTTAGTATTATAGCCTGTTTATAAGCGGGGCAACAATACCGTATGAGGCGTGTCTGGTAACTGGTTTTCTGACATTTGACAAGAGTATATAAAAGAAACATGCTCCAAAAGAAAGAAATTTATAGCAGGAACATTTTTTTTATTATTATAATTAAGAGGGAACTTTATTACATAAGATAGTGAAACTCTACTTAGATTTAGACTTGGACTCAGAAGCCTCTGCATCCAGTCTCTTATATTTCTTCCTAAGAACTGCGAGCAATTCTTCAGTAGCCTTCTGAACCTCAGCTCTATAATCTTCGTATGAAGTATCATCATCGTATGTCCATAAGAATTCCTCCAGATCAGAGCCCAACTCTTCTCTCTCTGCTTCTGTCAATCTAAGTTCTTGCTTGTTTCGCTCATAACGAAGCCTGTTTTCTTCGCAGCGCCAGGGCTCTGCTTCCTTCTTGCTCTCTCCTTTTGAGCCTGAAGCATCCTTGGTAACCTGCCTTTCCATTGTATGTTTTTCTTTTGATGTTACTTGATTACTCTGGATGAGTAAAATGAGAGGAATCATCCCTTTTTATAGTGTCATCAAGCTCTCTTGTCAGGACGGTTTTCAACACAATTCATTAAATGCATTTAGTTGTCATCACTTTTTGACTTGACTACCTTGTTTGATGCTTTGACTGCTTGGTTTTCTGTGTCTTTTTGACTGATGCCAAAAGGGGGAGTAAGAGTAGCGTTAAAATTAATGTTGATTCATTCATATACTGCTCAATCTGAAACTGTAATGTTAAAAGCATTATGAATCAATATTTATCTCTTATGATTCTTTCTCATTCTGAACGATTATTGAAAGGGGAGAAAATTTAAGAACCTAAAATAAAATTCATAGACAATGTCAGAAGAGCTTGCAAACCGCTTCTGAGCATTATCAAACTCTAAGAAGCAAAGCTTGCAAAACTATGCTTCTGAGAGTTAAATATGAAAATTTATTTTAAGTTAATAAATCAACTCTTAAACTGTTTTAATTAATTATGGATAAAACTTAGGGGGAGCTTACAAACCTACCCTTATGGATTATCAGACTCAGGGGGAGATTGCAAACCTTTGAAACCTGAAGTCATCATAATTAAATTAAATCAACAACAATTGAATTTTAATGCTTTGGTTTGTCATCATCAAAAAGGGGGAGATTGTGGGAACAAAGTGGGTCCGACATGAACCTCTAATGTTTTAAGTGGTTTTGATGATAACAAAGTATTAAAATTACAATTGGTATTACTAATGATTATTCTAGTGTGCAGAATTACAAGTTAAAATTCATTCAGAAGCACTATGAATAGTAGCAGAGAAGCCAGTCAAAACAAGCTCTGAAAGAGTATCGCTGTTCATCAGAAGCTTAATTTTTGCGTGCTGAAGATAGCACTTCTGAAGACCAAAAGCTAGGCTCTGATGAAGTTCAGAAGCTGAAGATCTTAAGAAGCTATGACAAGAACATCAGAAGCAAAAGGAATTTACGTCACTCAAGAGCTGACCTATACAGAACCAATGATTGAAGAACAATCCACTTCAAGGCTCTGTCACATCCACAGGAAGGAATATTCGTTGGTACAACGTTAACCTTATCCATAAGTGGAGCGCATTTGAGGATTGTACTATCGTACTATTATTACTCAAAATGGATGAGTGATAAATTGAATAGCTAGGTAGTGGAATTGGAATTCCTTACCAAAGAAGGCAATATACAGCTATCAATTGTACGAGTAAATTCCAGCTGGCACCTCTCTCTCTGCAACGGTCATCATCTTCCTCCAAGTATAAATAGAAGACTCAAATGGAAGAAATGACTATTGTTCTAACGACTGTTCTATTACTACGTTCAAAGACTAAGAAGCATTCTGACATCATAATTTAAATCTGTCATTCTAAGTCTTAGAACAATTTGAGTTGTATTTTGTAAACACCTCTGATAGTATATCAAGTGTTCCTTAACATTCATTCTTATTCTTAAGTTTGTTTGAGAAGTCTCTTGTTAAGTTTAACTTGAGCATTTGAGAAGTCTCTTGTTTAGTGAAACTTGAGCACCTGAGAAGTCTCTTGCAAGTGTGCTTGAGCAATTTGTAATCTTTAGTAGATTATAGTGAAAATCTCTTGTTAGTAACAAGGGGACTGGAGTACTCTCGATTTGTGAGGGGAACCAGGATAAATTCTGTGTCCTTCTTTCTCTCTTTCTCTCAGCATCTCTTTTATTTTGTGATTTATCCGCTGCAAACTTGGTTTTATTTCGAAAAAGTTTTAATTCTAAAAACACAATTCAACCCCCCTTCTTGTGTTTTTCCACCTTCAAATATTAGGAGTAATATTTATACCGGATTGACCCGCTATGAGAGTACTACATGCAAAGTTATGCAAAGTGTCATAAGTTACTCTCATGGTGATAATGGTGTAAGCCGCCCTTAGACCTGAAACCACTTTGTACCCTAGATGTGGAGTCAAGTGCTTTGTTACTGATCTAACGTTGTCCGTAACAGGATGACCATAAAGGCAGTTAATGAGTACTTCACAAAGCATGCTGAGGGACAGTAGTGTCCTAGATGGAATTTGCCAATCCTGCATAACAGGATAAATGTCATGGGCCCAATATTGAACTGGACAAAGATGACACCGAGTATGCTTTGTGTTCAATATGGACATAAGGGGCAAAGGGGTAATTGTACACACATATATTATCACTAAGGTTATGTTATGATCACATGTCAATTTCTCATAACTTGGGTAGCAATGATGTGTTGCTAGATACCGCTCATTGTTTATTATATTAAATAGATGATTTAATATAATTGCCAACGTTATGGAAACCTACAAGGGTCACACACATAAGAACAAGCTAGTGTGAAAATTGGAACACCGTAAGGTACGGTGCACCTCAGAGAAATAAGGAATTATGATAAGGGTATCATGGTAATTAAATAAAGTAATTCATAATTTGTTATGAAATAGAAAGCACTTATGTGTACATAGCACATGGGGGGTGCGTTTCTTAAAAGGTTTATTTAATTAAAAAGGTTTTAGTAAAATTGTGGCCCAATGACAAATGGTTTGTCTTGGTGCCCAAGACAAGTGGTTCTATAAATAGAACACTTGTGAGAAAGAAAATTACTTGATGAAAAATCAGCCTCTAAAACCCTAATCCTTATTTCCCACCTCTCACTAGAAACCTTCATTCTTGGAGCTAGCACTCTCTTGGAGGGATCTTGTTCGTGTGGACTAGTTAGAGGCGTTATACCATTAACGCTCGTGATCAAAGGTGGTGGTGATTAGCACGTGACTTGTTCGTGATTCAAAGCCTAATCTCCAGCTGTTCGTGAAAAGAAAAGAATTCTACAAGAGGTAAAATTCTTAAACCACGATTCATGATCATTCGTAAGGATCCAACGAAGGAAAATTTTAAATTCCGCTGCTTATCTCTTGTTAAGTTCCTTCAATTGGTATCAGAGCCACTTACGAATCCATGACTCGATAATTGTTTATTTTCATGAATTCAGTTTTTAATATGATTAAAACATTTAATAAAGATTAAAATCGAGCAATTAAAAAAATTCGGCATCTATTTGTATGAAAAGTTGATGAAGAACATTGAAACGGCTTCGGAACCGACAATTGTATGGTGAAGCTGTGATATGTTAATTGTCATAGGTTCATACAAATAAGAATGATCAAAACTTATATATGATATAAGTGATCGTAATGCAAAACGGTGTATTTGATGCATCGTTCGTAATTTCGTCCAATAAAACAAATTATGAAAGAAAATTGATATTGAATTGATTCATGATCATTTGCTTTGGAATCCGACATTAGTATGGTGAAGCAATGACATGTTATTCAATCATATCGAAATTCAGGTCATAAAAGGTTTTGACGGCACGAAATTCTGCATTAGGATTCGCGAAAAACTAGGTTTTTCGCACGGGCCTGCGCGGGGCGCAGGGCATCTGCGCGGGGCGCAGATGGCAGCAAGCAAATGGTGCTCTGCTCAGTACCTGCGCGGGGCGCAGGACACTCTGCGCGGGGCGCAGGTAGCAGACCCATTTTTGCCCGTTCGCCGAAATTTTAATTTTAATTAATCTACTCGACCAGAATTGATAATGATAATAAATATGTTTATTATTATGTTTTATGATGATTGATTATGGCCTTAGTTTACTCTTTTGTTTTTTTATTTTGGATTTTAAAATACGGCCTGCGTGTCGTGCCTCTCTCTAAAATTCTTGATGTAATTTCTCTTCTCATCTTACTCCCTCGTATGTAAAACGAGTATTCTCTGATGTAATAAAAGAATTACAATAGGAACAAAGGAGGACGGCCATGAAGATGATACTTGGAGAAGTAGATCATCGTTAGGCTAGTTTAGGGTTCTCTCATTGGCTTGAGAGAACACTTGCGTTAGGAGGCCATAATCATATCATTTTATGTTATTGTTTTATATGTATGTTGATGCATGTGAGAGCGTTTAATATGTTAAACAAGCCGGTGAGATCAAACTAATTAAAATCCCTCAAGAGACACATAAGAGATTAATAAAGAAGATATAGGTTCGTCCAACGCGAAGTATATTTTCTTTAATAATAAAATATGTGGATATTAAGTTTAAGCTTTCCAGATTTTAGAACTCGTCAAGACTGATTTCAAACATTGTGCGTTCGTCCAACGCGAAGTGCATGTTTTACATCGGTAAGGCGCGATGGGATAATTGTAATATCCAATTTCTAAAATGATGGGTCAAACTTAACTAAACTAAAATATAATGAGATTATATGTTTAGAAGCAAGCATTGGGAATGGTCCATAAGATGGATTAGAATAAGGAGTTATTCACCCAATGGATATATTCGAGAATTGTATGAGATACAATTGGAAGGAGTTCCTACCTAACCAATCATGTTTTGGGGGATTAGCCAACGCTAACTCAAAATGTGGTGAAATATGGATCTCGACCCACTAGAAAATCTTCCAACGGGATTTTCCGAATCAAATGATGAGGGTCATTTGGTTTGAGTAAAATAGTGGGAGCATATTTAATTAAAGTCCTAATTAAATAAAATGATACTTATATTTTCACTTCTTTCTGTAGATAACCATGACATCAAACACATCAAACAACATTTTGCGATCAATCCTAGACAAAGAAAAATTGAATGGTTCAAATTTTCTTGATTGGCACCGAAACCTGAGGATTGTCCTCAAGCATGATAATAAGCTGTATGCATTAGAGGAACCAGTTCCTGAAAATGAGCCAGCTAATAATGCTCCAAGGGCTGAAAAGGATGCTTACAAGAAGCATGTTGATGATGCTAATGAGGTTGCATGCCTCATGTTGGCTACCATGAATTCTGAGCTTCAGAAGCAACATGAAAACATGAATGCTGTTGAAATGATCGAACACCTGAAAACTCTATATGCGGAGCAAGCCCGCCATGAGAGGTTCGAAGTTTCAAAGTCCCTTTTTCAATGCAAGTTAAGTGAGGGATCTCCGGTAGGTCCTCATGTGCTCAAGATGATTGGGTACGTGGGAAACCTTGAAAGGCTAGGATTCCCCCTTGAGAAAGAACTTGCAACTGACCTTATTCTGCAATCGTTGCCGGATAGTTTCAATCAGTTTATCCTAAACTTCAACATGAATGATTTGGATAAGACTCTTCCTGAATTGCTAGGCATGTTGAGAACTGCCGAGCAAAACTTGAAGACCAAAGGGAAATCCATTCTAATGGTTAGTAATGGAAATAAGCATCACAAGAAGCAAGGTGGTAAGTGGAAAGGCAAGGGAGTTGCCAAACCAAAACAAACTGCCCCTGCTTTAAAGCCTAGTGGGAGCATAGCTAAGGAAGGCAATTGTTTTTATTGCGGTAAGACCGGACATTGGAAGAGGAATTGCCCAAAGTACCTGGAAGATAAGAAGAAAGGAGTAGCTCCTACAACTTCAGGTATTTTTGTTATAGAAATTAATTTATCTACTTCTACATCATGGGTATTAGATATTGGATGTGGTTCTCACATTTGTACTAATGTGCAGGAACTAAAGGAGAGTAGAGAATTGGCAAAAGGTGAAGTGGACCTACGAGTTGGCAATGGAGCAAGAGTTGCTGCTTTAGCTGTAGGGACTTATAATTTAGCTTTGCCTAGTGGTTTAATAATTCAGTTAAAGAACTGCTATTATGTACCTGCCATTAGCAGGAATATTATTTCCGTTTCTTGTTTGGACAAGTTTGGTTTTTCATTTATAATAAAGAACAATTGTTGCTCTATTTATTTGAATGATATATTCTATGCTAATGCTCAAATGTATAATGGACTATATGTCCTTGATCTTGAAACACCAGTCTATAACATTAATACTAAAAGGATGAAACCTAATGAGTTGAATCCTAGTTACCTTTGGCACTGTCGCTTAGGCCATATAAATGAGAGACGCATATCCAAACTCCATAAAGATGGACTTTTGGAATCTTTTGATTATGAATCATATGATACATGTAGATCTTGTTTAATTGGAAAGATGACAAAAGCCCCATTCAAAGGAATAGGTGAAAGGGCTAATGATCTTTTGGCACTCATACATACTGATGTATGTGGACCATTGAACATACCTGCTAGAGGTGGTTTTACGTACTTCATAACATTTACTGATGATTTTAGTAGATATGGATATGTGTATCTAATGAAACACAAATCCGAATCTTTTGAAAAGTTCAAAGAATTCAAAAATGAAGTGCAAAACCAATTAGGCAAGAATATTAAAACTCTTCGATCAGATCGAGGTGGTGAATATTTAAGCCAAGAATTTAATGACTATCTTAAGGAATGTGGTATAGTATCACAACTAACTCCTCCCGGAACACCACAATGGAATGGTGTGTCTGAGAGAAGAAATCGAACCTTGTTAGACATGGTCCGATCAATGATGAGTCATGCCGATCTTCCAAACTCCTTTTGGGGACATGCACTATTGACAGCAGCTTACACACTTAACCGTGTTCCATCCAAAAAGGTTGATAAGACACCATATGAGATATGGAGTGGTAAGCGACCACATATGTCTTATATGAAGATTTGGGGTTGTGAAGTTTATGTGAAACGACAACTCTCAACTAAGCTTGAGCCCAGATCTGAAAAATGCCTATTTGTAGGGTATCCTAAAGAAACAAAAGGATACTACTTCTACAATCCCACCGAGGGCAAAGTGTTTGTCGCTCGAACTGGAGTCTTCTTGGAAAGAGAATTCATTTCCAAAGGAATCAGTGGGAGGAATGTGGAACTTGAAGAAATTCAAGAACCACCAACTATTGGGCAATCAATGGAGGAACATGAGCGGGAACCACAAGATGTTGTGGAAGAGCAACCTGCTCAAGTAGAACAAATCCAGCGTAGGTCCAACAGGATACGTCACGAACCTGAGAGATATGGGTATCTCATAACGGAACAAGGTGACGTATTACTCATGGATCAAGATGAGCCTGTAACCTACCAAGAGGCCATAACTGGTCCCGAATCTGAGAAGTGGCTAGAAGCCATGAAATCTGAAATAGATTCCATGTACACAAACCAAGTTTGGAACTTGGTAGAGCCTCCCGTAGGAGTTCGTCCTATAGGGTGCAAGTGGGTCTTAAAAAAGAAGACTGACATGGATGGTAAAGTACATACCTACAAAGCAAGACTGGTTGCTAAAGGATATAAACAAATTCATGGTGTTGACTATGATGAAACTTTTTCACCAGTTGCAATGCTTAAATCTGTTCGGATTTTACTTGCTATCGCAGCATATCATGATTATGAAATATGGCAAATGGATGTCAAAACTGCTTTCCTTAATGGAAACCTCCTTGAGGATGTGTACATGACACAACCCGAAGGATTTAACATACCAAATGAAGCTCATAAGATATGCAAGTTACAGCGATCAATCTATGGATTGAAGCAAGCTTCCAGAAGCTGGAATCTTCGTTTTGATGAAACTGTAACAAAATATGGATTCATTAAAAATGAAGATGAGCCTTGTGTCTACAAGAAGGTTAGTGGGAGCAAGATCGTTTTCTTAGTATTATATGTAGATGACATATTACTAATAGGAAACGATGTCCCTACCTTGCAACAAGTAAAAACTTGGTTAGGGAATTGCTTTTCTATGAAGGACCTTGGCGAAGCAGCCTATATATTGGGAATAAGAATCTATAGAGATAGATCACAAAGACTGCTTGGTCTAAGTCAGAGTACATACATAGACAAAGTGCTAAAGCGCTTTAATATGCATGATTCCAAGAAAGGATTCATACCAATGCAACATGGAATATGTCTTTCGAAGACACAATGCCCTTCATCTAAAGAAGAAAGGGAACGCATGAATGAGATACCGTATGCATCAGCAATCGGATCCATCATGTATGCCATGTTGTGTACTCGTCCAGATGTCTCGTATGCCTTGAGTGCAACGAGCAGGTACCAATCTGATCCCGGTGAGAGTCACTGGATAGCTGTCAAGAATATCCTTAAGTACTTGAGAAGAACTAAGGAAACATTCTTGGTATATGGAGGTGAGGAAGAACTGTCGGTTGTAGGGTACACCGATGCCAGTTTCCAAACCGACAAGGATGACTTTAGATCGCAATCTGGTTTCGTGTTTTGTCTAAATGGTGGCGCTGTAAGCTGGAAGAGTTCAAAGCAAGAGACAGTGGCTGATTCTACAACAGAGGCAGAGTATATTGCTGCCTCAAGTGCTGCAAAGGAAGCTGTTTGGATTAAGAAGTTCATATCTGAACTTGAAGTGGTCCCTAGCATTGTTGATCCCATTAGTCGGTATTGTGACAACAATGGTGCAATTGCACAAGCTAAGGAACCTAGATCTCACCAACGGTCCAAACACATACTCAGGCGATTCCATCTTATTCGAGAGATAATAGATAGAGGAGATGTGAAAATATGCAAAGTACCTACACTTGACAACATAGCTGATCCACTGACAAAGCCTCTTGCACAGTTGAAGCATGACGGCCACACTAGGTCAATGGGTATTAAAGTAATGCCAGATTGGCTCTAGTGCTAGTGGGAGATTGTTGGTGTAAGCCCTAGAGGCCAATGACTTTATTACTTGTATCGAATAAATTATTAATAAATGTATTGTTTCTTTATTAATAATAAAAGGCATTTTCTTTATTATGTTTGTATGTTCAAAATAATGAAGTCCCTAGAATAGAAAGTCTGTTTAATATTAAGTGTGACTTAATCATGAGATTACATTAAACATAAAGACGCTATTCTTAAAGTATCCGTAGTCGAGTTTTATCATGAATTGGGATAATGATAAAACATAGAGACTATTATGAAGATAGACTGATGATCGCATCTCATGGATCATAGGATAAGGAGTTATCAAGTCTTGACATAGGTATAAGAAATATTAGGAGTAATATTTATACCGGATTGACCCGCTATGAGAGTACTACATGCAAAGTTATGCAAAGTGTCATAAGTTACTCTCATTGTGATAATGGTGTAAGCCGCCCTTAGACCTGAAACCACTTTGTACCCTAGATGTGGAGTCAAGTGCTTTGTTACTGATCTAACGTTGTCCGTAACAGGATGACCATAAGGCAGTTAATGGGTACTTCACAAAGCATGCTGAGGGACAGTAGTGTCCTAGATGCAATTTGCCAATCCTGCATAACAGGATAAATGTCATGGGCCCAATATTGAACTGGACAAAGATGACATCGAGTATGCTTTGTGTTCAATATGGACATAAGGGGCAAAGGGGTAATTGTACACACATATATTATCACTAAGGTTATGTTATGATCACATGTCAATTTCTCATAACTTGGGTAGCAATGATGTGTTGCTAGATACCGCTCATTGTTTATTATATTAAATAGATGATTTAATATAATTGCCAACGTTATGGAAACCTACAAGGGTCACACACATAAGAACAAGCTAGTGTGAAAATTGGAACACCGTAAGGTACGGTGCACCTCAGAGAAATAAGGAATTATGATAAGGGTATCATGGTAATTAAATAAAGTAATTCATAATTTGTTATGAAATAGAAAGCACTTATGTGTACATAGCACATGGGGGGTGCGTTTCTTAAAAGGTTTATTTAATTAAAAAGGTTTTAGTAAAATTGTGGCCCAATGACAAATGGTTTGTCTTGGTGCCCAAGACAAGTGGTTCTATAAATAGAACACTTGTGAGAAAGAAAATTACTTGATGAAAAATCAGCCTCTAAAACCCTAATCCTTATTTCCCACCTCTCACTAGAAACCTTCATTCTTGGAGCTAGCACTCTCTTGGAGGGATCTTGTTCGTGTGGACTAGTTAGAGGCGTTATACCATTAACGCTCGTGATCAAAGGTGGTGGTGATTAGCACGTGACTTGTTCGTGATTCAAAGCCTAATCTCCAGCTGTTCGTGAAAAGAAAAGAATTCTACAAGAGGTAAAATTCTTAAACCACGATTCATGATCATTCGTAAGGATCCAACGAAGGAAAATTTTAAATTCCGCTGCTTATCTCTTGTTAAGTTCCTTCATTCAAAACCTGCAAAAGAAAATTATGAAAGTTAGAAATACAATTACAATCAATCAAATAGGCTTTTTATTTGACTGAAATTTTTTCTCATATCTAGATTTCCAAATTTCAAAACAAATGGTGACAAAAAGGAGAAACCAATCACAAACATCACAGGACATGAAAATCAATAGAATTGGGAAAATGACTATGGTCAGAGAAAAGTAGAAAGCTACCTAAATACCCCAACAAAGGGGGCAGTCCTCAAAAGTAGAAAGCTTTCCCCCTATGGTGGGAGATTAACTTCCCTTGAGAGCTTCTAGCTTTCCTTAGTTGCTCCTCAAATTGCTTGTTGGGATGCCTTTCTGATATTCTGATGGTGGCACAATCCATCAATTAAATTATGGTGGAGAAAAGCTCTATTTATAGGCTTCTTTGGGCTTGGATCTGCGTTCCATCGTGGCACAATCCTTCAGAATTTGCCATCGTGGCATGATGTGACTATTGATCTTTTTCAAATTAATTTATCTGCGCAAATTTTCTTCAATTAAATTCCATCCTATGGTGGACGAGGCATACCATTGTGGCAGATGTGCCCTAAGCTGATTTTCTTATTTTGTTTGCTCCTTTTTCCATAATTTCTTCAAATAACTTAATTTCCTTAGGTCTTTTGCATGTTTTGGTCTTGAAAAACTACTAAAATAACTAAAAACTAACCTAAAAAATATCTAAATACATCATATAAATTCATGTCATCAAATAGCTTTATATGTAGTACCTCTTTTAGGAATAAAACTACTTTAAAGGAGGCAACAAATTTATCCAAGAAAGGACAGATGCGACTATAACCAAAACCTTAGAGATGGTTTTAAGAAGCACATTGGAAAGGTTGATGGCGAAAATCCATTAGAGTGGATGATACGTCAACTTTTTGGGACATGGACAATCAAAGTCTTTGCTATCTTGGGATCAATCATGCAAGTACTAAAAGCCTCATAAACAAGAAAGCATACATCTTTAACAAAAATATTCTAATAAGGCTTGATGAATATTAGTTGAATAAGCCCATTTGGCCCCGGAGACTTGTAAGAATCCATGGAAAATTTGGTTACTTTAACCTCCTCGACCAAAACCAGCTGAAGAAGTGTTGGAACACTAGTAGAAAAGTGTGTGAATTGAAAAAATTATTAGTCCCACATTGGGTAGAACACACACACACTAGTAGTGTTTATATATGGGATTGTCATTCCCAAGGGTGTGCCCTTGGGGTACCCAATTTTGTGACCGGAGAGAACCTTACAAAATATATATATATATATCACACGCGCGACGCCGCCGTCCGTTCGGCCGGCTCGGCTCGGCTTGGATCAAAAAGAAATAATTTTGTTATACGAAAGATTAATTTAATCTTTATCCGAAATATATTTTACTTATAAGATAAGTTTGTTTTGTTTTGTTTCAAATCCGATCCAGTTTTTAAAAGATTAGAAACAACCAAAAGATCCGAATTTTACTCGATCTGATCCGTGGAAATTCGATACCCGAATTTCCTCAAATTAGTTACGAACTTTTTCCTATAAAAGGAAGGCTCGTGTAGTTCATTCGGTACACCGAAAAAGCATTCTTGAGTTTTCGAATTCTTTTTCTTCTTTCTCCCTTCGACTTGTATTTACGAGTTGTTCTTACTCACTTCATCTTTTATTTCTTGAGTGGTATACGTTACCATATTCGACCGGTACTTAATTACTGTATAGAAGGTGTAACTTCTAGATCGATTATCGACCGTGCAGTCGGTGATCGCACAATTGATTGGGCTGTTTTATCCTGGAGGCGCACGACTTATAGTCTACCTTGCACAAAACTTGAGGTAGAGTCGTGACACGTCTTAAAGAAAGCGACCTGGTCGTGACTCAACCCAGTAATCTCTTCGGTGATTTTTCTATTCAGGTATTTTTCAAAATTCAAACCAACAATTTTAAGACGTTTAAAAAATCACTATGAACACCGAAGAACTTACTGGTACCGGAACAGCTACTGCTGACTTCAATAGACCATTCAGGTTTCAAGGAAGTCACTTCAAACGTTGGCAACAAAAGATGCTCTTTTTCTTAACTACAAAAAAGGTTGCCAACGTTCTGACTGAGGACATGCCTGTGATACCTGCGAGTTCAGAACCATCTGGTTCGAACAGTAACGGTCAAGCAATGGATGTGGATATCACTAATCAAGCTGAACAGGATAATGCTGTCTATAATGCTACTGTTGCATTAGCCCTTTGGAAAGAGAATGACTATCTATGCAAGAATTTCATTCTCAATGGACTCAATGATGAGCTGTATGACTACTACAGCCGCCATGAGAATGCTAAACAAGTGTGGGATGCTCTGGAAAAGAAGTTTGATACTGAAAAAGCCGGAGGTAAGAAATATGCGGTAAGCCGCTACTTGACGTTTCAAATGAATGATGAAAAATCAGTAGAGGCACAATCTCATGAAATTCAAAGAATTGCTCATGAAATAGTGTCAGAAGGAATGCAGTTAGATGAACAATTTCAGATTGCTGTCATCATCGACAAACTGCCTCCTACTTGGAAGGACTTTAAAAATATCCTTAGACACAAAACTAAGGAGTTCTCCATTGAAAGTCTTATTACTCGACTTCGAATTGAAGAAGAAGCGAGGAAACAAGACTTAAAAGAAGAGGTGCTTGTTGTCTCTGGCAACAACACTAAAAAGAAATATGTAGGTGCTGTTCTGAAGCCTAATGGCAAACAATTCAAGAATCAGAACAACTCTGCACATAAGAATTCCAATCGGAATAAGAATGGGAACCCTCATAAGACCCAAAATCAACAACCATCCTCAAAGAATGATGCTGCAACCACCTTCAACTGTTACAACTGTGGAAAACCAGGTCATATGGCACGCAAGTGTAGGAACAGGCCGAACCCTGCTGCGCAGGCTCACCTGACAACTGAAGAGCAAACATATGTGGCTATGGTAACTGAAGTCAACCTAGTTGGCGGAACTGATGGATGGTGGTTAGATACAGGTGCCTCTCGCCATGTCTGTTATGACCGTGCAATGTTCAAAATATACACACCTGTTGAAGACAAGAAAGTGTTGCTGGGAGACTCTCACACCACTAATGTTGCAGGAATAGGGGACGTGGAGCTGAACTTCACCTCCGGAAAGACTCTAATACTGAAGGATGTGATGCACACTCCAGAAATTAGAAAGAATCTAGTTTCAGGTTATCTTTTGAACAAGGCAGGGTTCAATCAATCTATAGGAGTTGACATGTACGCCGTTACTAAACATGGGGTATTTGTTGGGAAAGGGTACGCCACTGATGACATGTTTAAATTATGCATTGATATGAATAAAATTTCTACTTCTTCTGCTTATATGTTGTGTGATTTTAATATTTGGCATGCAAGACTCTGTCACGTGAACAAAAGAATTATTTCTAAATTGAGCAGCTTAGGAATAATACCAAAAATGTCTTTAAATGATTTTGAAAAATGTGAATTTTCCAGTCAAGCTAAAATAACAAAAGATTCGCATAAATCAGTAACTAGAGAGTCTGAACCATTGGACTTAATTCATTCTGATATATGCGAATTGGATGGAAACTTGACTAGAAACGGAAAAAGATATTTTATCACTTTTATAGATGACTACTCCGACTACACTTATGTGTATCTAATGAAAAATAAAAGTGATGCGCTTGATATGTTTAAAATATTCATAAAAGAAATTGAAAATCAATTCAATAAAAGAATCAAGCGTTTTCGTAGTGATAGAGGCACATAATATGGATCACACGCATTCAATGAGTATTATAAAGAACACGGAATCATTCATGAAACAACTGCTCCTTATTCTCCGGAAATGAACGGTAAAGCGGAAAGAAAAAATCAAACCTTTACCGAACTAGTAGTTGCTATCATGCTTAATTCCGGTGCAGCGCCTCATTGGTGGGGGGAAATTTTATTAACAGTTTGTTACGTGCTAAATAGAATACCTAAAACTAAGAACAAAATTTCTCCATTTGAAATTTTGAGGAAAAGACAACCCAAATTGTCTTATTTTCGAACATGGGGCTGTTTAGCATATGTAAGGATTCCTGACCCTAAACGAGTTAAACTCGCAAGTAGAGCCTATGAATGTGTATTCATAGGTTATGCCCTAAATAGAAAAGCATATAAGTTTTTTGACTTAAATGCTAAAGTAATCATAGAATCAAATGATGCCGAATTCTATGAAAATAAATTCCCCTTTAAATCTAGAAATAGTGGGGGCACTAGTGGGGGCTCTAGTGGGAACACTACATCTGATAACATTCCATTAATCAGAAATAGTGATGAAAACATCGAAAGTGATGTTATAGAACCTCGAAGAGGTAAGAGAGCAAGAATTGCTAAAGAGTATGGACCCGAATATGTGGCCTACACATTAGAAGAGGATCCATCAAATCTAAGCGAAGCTTTGTCTTCCTTGGATGCTGACTTATGGCAAGAAGCTATTAACGACGAAATGGACTCTCTAGAATCTAACAAAACTTGGCATCTTGTTGACTTGCCTCCTGGTTGCAAACCGATAGGTTGTAAATGGATTCTTAAAAAGAAACTAAAACCTGATGGCACAGTGGGTAAATACAAGGCTCGCCTTGTAGCCAAAGGGTTCACTCAAAGAGAGAATATAGATTTCTTCGACACTTTCTCGCCAGTTACTCGAATCACGTCCATAAGGGTACTTATCTCCTTGGCTGCCATTCATAATTTGATCGTGCACCAGATGGATGTGAAAACGGCTTTCCTTAATGGAGAACTAGAAGAAGAAATCTATATGAAACAACCTGAAGGCTTTGTGATTCATGGACAGGAAGACAAAGTTTGTAAGTTAGATAAATCTTTGTATGGTCTTAAACAAGCCCCTAAGCAATGGCATGAAAAATTTGATAACGTAATGATTTCGAATGAGTTCAAAGCGAATAAAAGTGACAAATGTATTTATTATAAGTATGAAAATAACATTTGCACGATCATATGTCTCTACGTAGATGACCTACTCATATTTGGATCAAACATTCATGCCGTAAATGCTGTAAAGTCATTGTTGTGCAACAACTTTGACATGAAAGACCTAGGAGAAGCTGATGTAATTCTTGGCATCAAGATTACTAGATTAGAAAAAGGAATTTCCTTGAATCAATCTCACTACATTGAGAAGATCTTAAGGAAATACAATTATTTTGATTGTAAACCTGCAAGCACACCTTATGATCCAAGTATAAAACTCTGTAAGAACGATGGAGATGGTGTTAGACAAACTGAATATGCAAGTATCATTGGCAGCCTCAGGTATGCCACTGACTGTACTAGACCCGGCATTGCCTACGTCGTGGGACTTTTATGCAAGTTTACAAGTATACCTGGTAAGGAACATTGGAATGCCATTGAAAGAGTCATGAGATACTTGAAAAAGACTATAACTCTAGGATTGCATTATCAGAGGCATCCTGCTGTTCTTGACGGATACAGTGATGCATACTGGAACACCCTATCTGATGATTGCAAAGCGACCAGCGGATATTTATTCAATATCGCTGGAGGAGCTGTATCTTGGAAATCCAAGAAACAGACAATACTGGCTCAGTCTACCATGGAATCAGAGATGATAACACTAGCTGCTGCCAGTGAAGAAGCAAGTTGGCTAAGATGCTTGCTAGCTGAAATCCCTTTATGGGAAAAACCGTTACCTGCTGTGTTAATTCATTGTGATAGTACCGCGGCTATCGCAAAGATTGAGAATCATTATTACAATGGTAAGAAACGACAAATCAGGCGGAAACACAACACGATTAGAGGACTAATATCTAATGGAGCGGTTAGAGTCGATTATGTACGTACTGATTAAAACTTAGCAGATCCTTTGACGAAAGGACTAACAAGAGAGAAAGTCTTAAATACATCTATTAAGATGGGACTAATGCCCATAGCTCACTAGTGATGGTAACCCGACCTAACTGACTGGAGATCCCATGAAATAGGTTCAATGGGTAATAACAAGTCATAAAGTGATAGAACATGCTATGAGATAAAATAAAGAAAGCATGATTCCTGCAGCGAATAGAGGATGAGATAATAGAAACTCTTAATGAGATCTATACTCCATATGGAGTGGAGTACATAGCTACAGGAGTACTCTTGATAGATTCACCTATGCGAATGTGGAACTGAGGCCGGTTCCTATGGAATTTAGGGCAGAATTGCTAGAGCATTCGTTAAACCGGGATACACGTGCATGGCCATAAAAGCACGGGCTTTTAGAATACACCTTAAGAGAAGGTTGTGTGTGGGTACTATGTCTGAGATTGAGTTCAATGCTAAATGCCACTCATGTTAATCGGAATTTTACCCGCTATGCAAAGGTTCAAGTTGTTGGCGACACCTTTGTTTATTAGCATCCTTATAGAAACGCCTAGCGTTATATTCAAGAACATTTTTTAAATTCAAGTAGGGGATTGTTGGAACACTAGTAGAAAAGTGTGTGAATTGAAAAAATTATTAGTCCCACATTGGGTAGAACACACACACTAGTAGTGTTTATATATGAGATTGTCATTCCCAAGGGTGTGCCCTTGGGGTACCCAATTTTATGATCGGAGAGAACCTTACAAAATATATATATATATATATATATATATATATATATATATATATATATATATATATATCACGCGCGACGACGACGAAAGATTAAAAAGAAATATATTTTACTTATCAGAAATATATTTTACTTATCAGATAAGTTTGTTTTGTTTTGTTTCAAATCCGATCCAGTTTTTAAAAGATTAGAAACAACCGAAAGATACGAATTTTACTCGATCTGATCCGTGGAAATTCGATACCCGAATTTCCTCAAATCAGTTACAAACTTTTTCCTATAAAAGGAAGGCTCGTGTAGTTCATTCGGTACACCGAAAAAGCATTCTTGAGTTTTCGAATTCTTTTTCTTCTTTCTCCCTTCGACTTGTGTTTATGAGTTGTTCTTACTCACTTCATCTTTTATTTCTTGAGTGGTATACGTTACCATATTCGACCGGTACTTAATTACCGTATAGAAGGTGTAACTTCTAGATCAATTATCGACCGTGCAGTCGGTGATCGCACAATTGATTGGGCTGTTTTATCCTGGAGGCGCACGGCTTATAGTCTACCTTGCACAAAACTTGGGGTAGAGTCGTGAAACGTCTTAAAGAAAGCGACCTGGTCGTGACTCAACCCAGTAATCTCTTCGGTGATTTTTCTATTCAGGTATTTTTCAAAATTCAAACCAACAAGAAGAATATCATATAGCCCTTGGCCAATTTCAGGAATTGAACAAGATTGAGACCATGAGGATGACAATGGTCGTTAGATTGAAAGAGTTGCATGAAGAATTTAGAAACTTCTGTTGAAGCAAAATCTCAATTTAATGTTTTAAAGATAACAAACATCTTAATTATATTTTTTATAGATTCTGATCTTATTGTTATTTAACGTGTGCTTTTGAGTGTTTATTTAATCAGAGACAGGTTTCAAAACAAGCTCTCATACTCAAAGTGTTTCTCATAAATTATCTTTCCAAAATCATATAAGTAAACTTTTCAAAAGACAAGAACTATCTTTGATAAGGAAGTTACTACAAACAAATGCATTAAAGGAGCAATTTTTTTCTTATGAAGAAAGTTGAAGAACAAAAGATCACGTGTGATCAAGCTTCCTTAGCTAAAGAAAGAAATATCTTCCACTATATGTGTTTTGTATAGACCAATAAGAATTCAACAAAGCATCAAGTAAAGGACTAAAGGGGCCCACGAAAATATGGAAGTTTTTGTAGTATTGCTTCACATTCACATGACAGTAAAGGCCAAAGAGTACTTGCTACAGCTCAAAATTAGTCTTGCTTTATCTCCAATTTAGAAGTACAACTTAAGACCTTTCAAAGATCATAAGTGGGACCATGCATCATGAAAGGAGACATTGGAAATATTCTGATTAGCAAAATTAAATTAAAATTCAAGAAAAACAAGTTGCTGCCACGTCACTCATTTCTCCTCAAGAATGATATTATTTTATTGAGCTTTGAAGGACAAGTTCATCTAATACAAGGTCTCCAAGAAGAATTTTTCTACAAGAGTCCAAGCTATCAATACTCCCTTGAAATTATCTCATATCTCAAAGACTCTTTTTAAGAATCACTCACACTTCAACTACTACTCTATAATCGTGTGCTATCAACTAAGTGTGTGCCTTCAATCTTGCCTCTCAATTTAATCCTTGAGTTTATACAAGCAAGAAATCTAAACAATCATTTGAAATTGTAAACTTCTTGTAAAGAAGTGAAAGAAAATTGTGTAGTCTTTTGTGACTAAGTTTGTAAGCCTGTTGAGGCTAAAGAATACATATTGTAAAGATCTAAGGTGATCTAAGAAAGAAGAAAAGATAGTTGAGTAGCATTAAACTCAACTACATAGTAAAAAATCTCACAAACGTGTGAGGATTGGACTAGCCCACATTGGGTGAACCAGTATAAATCTTTGTGTGTGATCTTCTTACTCTACTCCTTTTATTTTCAAGCATTCACATATCACACAAATCACAGTTGTCTCTATATTAAGTATTTTACTTTTTATACTAACATACTAATACTTATCCAAGATATCTCTTGAGATAGTTTTCTTTTAAATTTTTAAAAAGGTCATAATTCAAACCCCCCTTTCTTGTGACATATTTGTTTACTTCAACTTCCATCCTCAAGGTTTCGACATCAGTGCACCAAACTCCCTCAATATTAAGCTCATAAATCTTATTCTATCTTCTCCTGATCACCGGTTAGATATGGAAGAAGTTTGTATTACCGATGAACTCTGAATAGTTAAGTTGATAATTTAAAACATATTTTATATTTTAAAAATTAAAATAACATGATAAACGATCATATAATATTTCAATCACACTTCATTTATTTTTTAAAATATTTTATAATTACCTTAATTTACAAAAAAGAACTAACTTCTCACCACCCCTCCAAGGCCCTCTAAACTGGTTGCTAAAAAATGTGGTGACTGAGTACTCACCTAAGCTTTAATAGCTGGTATATCCTTGCACAGTGGGTACAAGGTCTTTGACTCACAATCTTCAGTTATTGCTCGTACTTAGAAACTCCAACTTGAGTATCTATAGGCATGCAGTTCCTCTTGATTGTAGAGTATTTGAGATGTACATTGATAGGTTTCAATTTTAAAAAAAAACTTGTTTTTAAAACTTACTCCATAAAATAAAATATTTAATTTAAACCTTTATCTAAGTTAGTTATGATTTACAATCATATCTAACACGTAGGCTTGATAACAAACTTTGTTATCTAACATTTAATCAGCTGGCTATCATAAATTCGCGCTGTATAACAAACTTGGAGAGATTCGCGTGCCTTGGATAAGATTAAATCTTCAGCCAGCTGTTTTGGGGCAAGATGTCCTACACAGATATTTGGAACATCTTGTTTCAACATGTTGTTAATACCTTCCTCTTGCATAATCATTCCGAGTCTGTTAATACCTTCCGACGTTTCCCTTTTAATAAAAAACTTCGGTGGCGACTCTGTAGTCATTCCGAGTGTCATTACGCTCGGGCATTTTTTGCGGCGCGACACTGGCTCCAGAATAATTTCGACGACGTGTAAGTTTGAATGTTCGCTATGGTGAATTGTGGTGATAGCTCTGCTACAAATGACAGGTCTTGTTCTGGTCATGGCTTCTGAGAAGGTGATGGTGGTAGAGGGTGGTTCTCCCTCTTTTTTTGAAAAGAAAAGGTGATAATGATATGAATTCTTGGTCTTTGTGGAGAAAAGGTGCCTGCAAGATTGTTAGCACTCTAATGGTCAAGTCAGTATTTAACAGGGAAATAAACAATGTGAAATTAAAGGCGCAGATATGTTATACCTAAAGATTTATGTATGAATATTTTTATATAGGAGAATATTATGGTTTTCAGTATGGTGGGGTCCTCTATGTGTAGAGGATCAGCCACATATCACATCTAGTTTGTCCTTTGCTTTTGGGGCATATTTGAATATTAGAGGCATTTAGCCTCTACCCGTGCTAGAAAATTGTTTTCTTAGTCATTATGCCACACGATTATTCTTATCCCATTATGGTGGACCTTGAAGTATATTGGGCTTTTAGCCAATCCAGAGCGCCCAATATTCAAATATACGGGCTAACTTATATGCTCTTATTGTGTAACAAAAAAAAATTCTTTTGTTATTTTGTCAAAATATATACTCCTCTAGTTGGACATGCTTGCTTCAAATTTACTTTTTATTGATTTTTTTTTCTTTTTTTATATTATATATTGTGATTTTTTTTTTGTGCAATTGAAATGTCAATATTTTTATGACGGGTGTCATGATCGGGGTTCAAATCCTGATCTCTCCATTTTGTGTGTTTGAGTTTCAATTGACTTATCATTTCGATTATCTATAAAAAAAATTGACTAAGTAGAATATCACAAATAGATAAACAATTTCTATGTGTTTATATTAAAAAAAAGATTCAAAACAATCAAACCATGAAATTCTTGGGCTTGGCCTTTTCTTAATTAAAAGACAATGCATTAAATTTTAAAATGTAATACCGATGGTGCTTCACGAGGTTCCCATGGAGCTTCGTCGTGTGGTGGTATTTTTAGGGATCACATGGGTACCTTTCTAGGTGCTTTTTCTGCAAACATTGGTGTAGCTACTTGTCTTTATACGTAAATTTGTGTCGCGATTTCTGCTATTGAATTTGCCTCGGGTAGAGGATGGACTAATCTTTGGCTTGAATGCGACTCTCTCTTACTTGTCCAAGCCTTCTCGAATATCCACTTAGTCCCCTGGAAGCTGAAGATTAAATGGAAGAATTGCCTCCACCACATCAGAAATTTTCGTTTTCGCTTTTCTCATATTTATAGAGAAGGAAATACTTGTGCTGACAGGCTAGCTAATGCGGGGTTTTTTGTTGACGGGGTAGTCTGGTGGGATCAATTACCTACTTGTTCTAGAGATACTTCTCTCGAGATAGCGTAGATTTGCCGAATTATTGTTTCCGTTAATCTTGTTTTGATGGGTTTGGCTGATGCCCCCCCCCCCCCCACCTTTTTTTAGCTTTTTTCTATTTTAATACTCCCTCCGTTCCTTATTATAAGTGACAGTTAACTTTTTAGATCCATTCAATAATAAATGTATTTAAGCTATAATATAGACCAAATACATCAATTATTGAATGAATCTATAAAAATTGAATCGTCTCTTATAAAAAAGAACGGAGTGAGTAATATTCATGGTGAGAAGGTAGAGGATTGGTTGACCATGCGGGTGCCAACCTAGTTTGGATGTCTATGCGATACTATGATGCCTTGCTCACCAATTTATTAAAAAAAAAAGTTGAAATTATTATTAGATAGTTACATTTTTTGTCATTTCTAAAAGGATTTGTTTTTTGTCAAATAGTTTAATGGTCTTACCTCTTTTCTTTTTAACCAAAGAAAATTTAGCTAATATCATTAATAAAATAATGTTTAATACAAGGAGGAATAAGATGAACTATATATATATATATATATATATATATATATATATATATATATATATATGGGTTTTGCTATAACACACCCACCAATTTTTACGAAGGTGTGTTATAGCAATGTACACCTTTTTGTTTAGACCAAAAACTCCCAATTCTTGCTTTTTGAAACAAGTCAATGTAAAGGGCAACTATGTAATTTTGATTTAATATTATTTATTTATTTTTTTAAAATTTCATCCCTTCTTCCCAGATAATCTGTTTTACACTTTTAGGAAAAAAATTTGATTTACACCATTATTGATTAAGGTTATGATCGGATAACTGCCCTTTTGAAAGCTTGTCGGACTTTTGAAATCTAGCTTGTTGGAATTCAATGAAAATTTTAGTTGGCAGTGTTTTTCATCATCGGAGATTTTAGTTGACGGTGTTTGATGCAGTTCCGATTGCAGCCAACGGTGGCTTCGTCGTAGGCATCGTCGACTGCCATGGGAGAGCTCCACAGTTTTTTACAATTTGCTACCTATTTCTTTTACTTCTGATAATAATTTGACTGAGGAGAAAGAAGTTAATTTTTTGTTCCAAAAACATTATTTTTTTAGTTTGAATCTAAATGGAAGGAAGAGATTGTTTATTAAAAAAAACCAGAGACAGATTGTGAAGAGAGCAGAAAATGGTAGTTAGTAGCAGGCTTGCAGCACATGGGAACAGTAAGAGAGATGGAGTCAAAAAATTGAGGAAGAAGAGCTGAAATTTTAAATAAAAAAAATCAACATTAAATCGGAAATTACACTGTTGTCCTTCGCATTGACTTGTTTTCAAATAGCAAGAATGGGGAGTTTTTGGTCTAAACAAAAAGGTGTACATTGCTATAACACACCTTCATAAAAATTGGTGGGTGTGTTATAGCAAAACCCTATATATATATATGAAAATTAGTCTAAGAAATCGCCAGAGTTTTACCTTTTAAGATTAATAGATGAAGAATTAGGGAAACTAGTCAAATATTTCCATTTTATTATTTTGACCAAATATTTAATGATTTGTTTTCTATTTTCTCTAAATTATTAATTGATTAATTATTCATATGCATGAAATGAATTATTTATAATGGAACAAAAAAATTATAATCATTATTAATAATTTTGTAAGGTAATCTATATATATTTTTAAAGTAATAAAAGATATATTTTTAATATTAAAATAATAGTATACAATTTAATTTCTTGATATTTTTATTTTATTTTACTATATTATATCTTTCCTTTTAATATTTAAATATTTAATACTTTTCATATGCATGTTTTTATTTGACAAGGTATTTAATTATATTTTAAGAAAAAAAATTAATTGTTTTATAAAAAATAAATAAAATAAGGATCCAATACAATGCTTTTATTGACCAAATATTATTTTTATTTTAGTAATAAAATAATAATATTGATATTAAATATTCTTTTGACTGGATATTGATATCATTAATTACATAATAAACCACGTGCGTAGAGAAATATTCACCCTTTTTTTCGTATAAAAAGGATAAGAAGAAGGGTTTATTGTCACAGTATCGTTGAAGGAAGAGAAATTTGAGCAACATAATTCATCGATACACAAGTAATCTCTCCCGCCGCTTTCTTTTCATGTCAATGAATTCTCATTCATTTTCATTTCATGTTTTTTCTCTTATATAAATATTGACATCAAAAGGGAGATCCGAGATCATCATGAATTGGTACCACAATTTATCATTGTTATAAATCGTACTTTTTTTAATTGGCTTTTAAATTGTAAAATGTTGATTATGTTGAAACTACAATTGTGATGCCATCGTTGAACCTAATTTTTTTTATTATATTTCGATAAATAATTTTTTTTTGACAAAATTTCAATAAATAGTTTAAATCCATGATTATGGTCCAATTCTTATCATCAATTATTATGTTAATTAAGATAACTAATATTATTTTCTTTGTCTTACATATCTCTTTTGTATGGCACTGGTAGGTCTAGAAACTATAAGAATGATTATAGTTAGATATTCAATTAAATGGCAACTATTAATCGTATCATCATCATTCAATCATTTTGATAACATTAAACTTGGTTTTCGCTTTTGTGTATGTTTTATTGTTGTTATTGAATGGATTGAGTATTTGGATTTGATAATGTAATTTGCAGTAGTAGTAAGAGAGATTATGTACCAGTGTGCACCATGCAAGCATCTACATCAAAGGTATGACTCATCCAGTGAATTGGCACCGTTCTTTCAACTGGACAACATGTAGCGTTTCAAAGTGTTCAGAAAGAGAAATGTGTCTAAGTTGTTGCGAGAACTCTACATAACGCAAAAACGCAGTTGATTCGTTGGTGTATGAGGTTGAGGCTCGTCTAAGGAACCCTAATGGTTGTTTGGATTTATTTCATAATCTTGAAAATCGGTTGAAGGAGGTTCAACAGGAAATCGATAATATGAAGAGTGAACTGGCCAAATAACTCAATCCTGGCGTCATTCAATTTGTTATGGACAACCCTAATAATCAGGATTGTTCATCACAATTTGAATGACCTCAAGACCGAGGTATTTTGTCAGTTCACTCTTCATATTGTTGATTTCTTGTTGAACTTCCATTGACTGATGTTCAAGATTGTGAACATAATTCAAATACCCATTAATAGGGTCCCTCAGAAGAGCTTGGGCCTCATAAACTAACGAATCAACTGTGTTTTCACGTTGTGTAGGGTCTATTTCCAGCAACATCCTGGAAACGTTGCTCCTTCTGAACACCTTGTTTCCAACTTTGAAACGTTGCGGGTTGTCCGATAGAAAAAAAGGAGCTAAATCGCAGGATGAGTTGCACCTTCGATGTAGATGCTTACATGCCACACACAGGTATATGATCACTCTTACCACTACTGAAAATTATATAGGAACAAAATTGGTTCTGACTAACTCTCTAAATGGTTTTAAGGTTTTGATGATAACTAACTATTAAATGTACAATTGGTGTTCATAATCAAGCTCTGCAGGGCATCAGAAGCTAATCAGAATCAAGCTCTAAAGACTCTCAGAAGCAGTTCAAGATCAAGCTCTGAAGTCTCATAGAAGTTGCTTGGTCTCTGATGCTAAAGACTCTCAGATGATACCAGACTCTGAACCTGAAGAAGCTGGTATTTTCCATAGGACGTTGATGATAGAAAATTATATGATATTTTTTAGCATGTATTTAAGCTATTTTATGTAACTTTTAGTAGTTTTCAAGATCAAGAGCATTCAAATACCTAAGGAAACGAAGTTACTTAACCAAGAAGCAAGAGTTGAATATATTACACAAAAGTTAGCAAAAATGAAGAAAAAAGCTATGTTACATGGTGCACGATGGTCCTGGATCGTGCAACGACGAATAAATAGTAATTTGATACCTTCTCATTGCACGAACTATAACAGGAGTTATGAATATCGGATTAAGGTGTGCGAATATGCATTAGAAAGCTAAGACAAAGTGCTACAACTTTCATCTTTAAGAAAAATGCTACTGATCTTCTTCAAATTAATTTATCTGTAGTACCTCCTTTAGGAATAAAACTACTTTGAAGGATGCAACAAATTTAACGAAGAAAGGACGGATGCGACTATAACCAAATCCTTAGAGACGGTTTTAAGAAGCACATTGGAAAGGTTGAGGGCGAAAATCCATGAGAGTGGATGAGACGTCAACTTTTTGGGACATGGATAATCAAAGTCTTTGCTATCTTGGGATCAATCATGCAAGTACTAAAAGCCTCATAAACAAGAAAGCATACATCTTTAACAAAAATATTCTAATAAGGCTTGAAGAATATTAGTTGAATAAGCCCATTTGGCCCTGGAGACTTGTAAGAATCCATGGAAAATATGGTTACTTTAACCTCCTCGACCAAAACCAGCTGTAGAAGAATATCGTATAGCCCTTGGCCGATTTCAGGAATTGAACAAGATTGAGACCATGAGGATGACAATGGTCGTTAGATTGGAAGAGTTGCATGAAGAATTTAGAAAATTCCATCCTCAAGGTTTCTGTATCAGTGCACCAAACTCCCTCAATATTAAGCTCAAAGATCTTATTCTCTCTTCTCCTATCACCGGCTAGATATGGAAGAAGTTTGTATTACTGATGAACTTTGAACAGTTAAGTTGATAATTTAAAACATATTTTATATTTTAAAAATTGAAATAACATGATAAACGATCATATAATATTTCAATCACACTTCATTTATTTTTTAAAATATTTTATAATTACCTTAATTTACAAAAAATAACTAACTTCTCACCACCCCTCCAAGACCCTCTGAACTGGTTGTTCAAAAATGTGGTGACTGAGTACTTAGCACCTAAGCCTCAATAGCTGGTATATCCTTGCACAGTGGGTACAAGGTCTTTGACTCACAATCTTCAATTATTGCTCGTACTTAGAAACTCCAACTTGAGTATCTATAGGCATGCAGTTCTTCTTGATTGTAGAGTATTTGAGATGCACACTGATAGGTTTCAATTTTTTTTTAAAAAAACTTGTTTTTAAAACTTACTCCATAAGATAAAAGATTTAATTTAAACCTTTATCTAAGTTAGTTATGGTTTACAATCATATCTAACACGTAGGTGTTTACTGTGAAATTTAGTAAACAACGCTAGTTTGAGTATTACAAGAGAGATCAACTAGTAAATCTCGGGACATAGTGCTTTTGTTTATATTTTCAAAGTAAATGGTATTCATTATTGTTCTTATAAAGTGTTGTTTTATGTTTTTATATAACTTGAAATGCAAGAAAGAATGTTTATTCAATTGAATAAACAGAAGGAGAGAATGAGTCGAAAGTAAAGGACAATTGGAATAAGATTAAAGGCTGTAAATTGCATTCAAATCTAAATGATTACAGAATGAAAATGGTTCACATAACATACATTCTCCTTCGAGCACTCGTTTCTCGCTTTGACATGGGTACTTTGAGTTTTTCTGAGGATTTTGTATAATGATTGTGACCCCTTTTTCGATCACATAACTAGGCTATATATAGACACTAATTCCTAACTGCTAATAACGCCTAAATAATTACAGAGAGGACGCGTGTCTTTGACACGTATTTTGAATTTGAATCCCTTCTTATCTTCTAAGTTAGCCGTTGTATCCATCGAAGTCGAAGTGAGTGCTTTTCTTTTAATATTTCGCTAAGTCCACGCTTTCAATCTTGCACTACTGGGTACTTCGACCCTACTGACGCTTCGACCAAATCGAAAGGATCCTGAAGAAGAATACGCAATTAAAAGAAATGTTCAGCAATAGAACACTTATTATATGTTCATGCATGATTAACCATTAAATTCATTGGCTCTAAAAACCAAACATATTTAATGATTTTCAAAATAATTATATAATTAGACATAATTATTTTAATTATACATTTAGAACATATTTTTTACTTAATAAAAATATGGGCTAACAAATTGCCCCCAAATGCCTGTTTCGACCGAGTGGTCGAACGAGAAAGGAAAAGGCATTTCTGAACCCCACGTGCTTGACACTGTTACTAATGACGGCGCTTATGTCACATTCAGAAGTAACTGTCACCTTGATCCCCACAATCCATCATTATTCCTAGGTTTTAGCATAGTGGGTGATGTGGCACACGTAGAAGTTGAAGAGAAATTATTTGAATTTCTTTTTGATTTATTTTTTGAAGACAGACACGTTTCCCTATAAATAGTAACACAGGAACAAAGAAACACTTTTTACCAACTTCCAAAACTCAGAACTTTCTTTACGAACATCACTGTTCATCTTCTGATTTCTGCAAAATCAACCTCTGATTCTCAAACCATTTGCAATTCCAAACCGTTCAAGCAAATCTAAACTAGATTCCGCGTTTGATTCATCTCTGATTCAACCCTAAATACATAGTTTTTCCAGATTTCACAACAAAAACCCTTTTTCACTTTTAAGTTCTTCAACTGTTCAACAATGGCTTCGAATCAAGATTACGAAGTTCCAGTCGCTGGGAAGTGGAAAGATTTGAGGGTGCTTGAAGATGGTGAAGAAGTCGTTCCTGAACCATCAAGCACAGAGGCTGAGAGGAAGGTTTGGAACACTCAACTTATGATCCCTTTCTCTGTGAAGAAAGTAGATTACGCCTTCTGTGGACCTTATCCACCACACTCTGAGATTGTTTCAAAAGAGGTAAATGACATTTTCCCTTTGCATGTTACTTGTGGCCCTAGGGTCTTTGAATCTGATCCCTATAACTTTGGGTATTTGAAAAATTCCCTTAAGATATTTAGAGCTGCTCCTTATACTGCCCATAAGGACTATATTCCCTGGTTAGATAGGGTCGAAAAAGACTTTAAAAGTACCTGGGAGAGCTATGGGATTTATCCTCTTATCCAATTTAGTCGAACCGGCCCTAAATATAAACCAGAACTTCTCATAGCTGCCCTTCACTTTTATGAAAAGTCCACAAACACCTTCCAATTTAAGTGTGGCATGTTAACTCCTACCCTTTTAGATGTAGCTGCTATCACAGGCCTTAGGCCTAATGGTGATCACTTCGATCCTACTAAGACTGGTGATAAGATCGAGCTTAACTATAAAGAGAACACGTTTTCTAAGTACATTGCAGAAAACATAGGCAAAGAGGGGGAGGAAGTGTCACACGAAGAGCATGTGGCCTTCTTGACATTATGGTTATCCCATTTTGTTTTCTGCTCGAAGTCTCTTCAGGTGGCACGAATGTTCATCCCTATGGCGCAGCAGATAAATGAAGGGAGGCTCTTTAGCCTTGGACGTTTGCTATTGGCAAGTTTATATGAAGCAATGGGCAATGGCAGTGATGCTATCAAGGCATCTAAGGATGGGTCGAAGGTCTCAATTGCTGGACTTATATGGCTATTACAACTTTGGCTAAATGCCACCTTTGAGACAGAGTTAGGATTGATAGTGCCTTCTGACTATCAAAAGGAAGTGGATTCCAGGGAGGTCGAAGGGCAAAGATTGGTTAGATTGGCCCCTCGATCTCTAGACCAAGACACTAGGAGACTCTCCATAAGGCACATGAAGATGTTTTTGAATTTTGATAAGTTCCTTCCACGCCATGCTCCTTTTGTTGAGCGTAAGTATGGGGCAGCGTGGTTTGTTGAAGAATTCCCTGCGTTCGACCCTGATAATGAGGACGAGGTAAATGAAGTATGAAGGGCATATTTGGAGCAAACAGTGCTCTCCTGCAGGATTGGGGCAAATGCCAACCAGTATGGGCTAGTTGGTTATCAACCCAACTGTGTTGCTAGGCAGTTTGGCATGTCCCAAATGAGGCCTAAGAGTTTCTTTGAAAAGTTGGATCGATTGGTGTTGGGCACAGGTATCACTGAGAAGACCTATAGAAAATATTTGAAGATGATAGATACCTATGAGCTTGCCCTCAAGACCTTTGAGTTCAAACCCTCTTTCGTTTGCACTGATGGCTTCAGCAAGTGGTGGAATGATCACTACTCAAGTCATTCAATTGGCACTGCAGAGCAAGTATTGGGAATGATTGAGAGTGGCTTCATAGTGCCGGCTCTAGGGAAGAAGATTAGTGTCTCAGGTCGAGGTAAAGAAACTTATCCTTTATACTTTACACATTTTTCATATGATATAATACTTCATACCTTTTATATTAACCAACACAATATATTTTAGGCAAAGGTGTGAAGAAGGATGATGGGTCTTCAAAAACTTCAGTCGAAGTGAAGAAACCCACAGGCGTGAAGATTAAATCAGAGGTCGAAACCTCTAAACCAAAGGTAACTCAGTCTTGTACTTTACCTGTTTTTTCCTTTCCCTTTGAATATATGTTTTTAACTTTGATTATTTATGTCCTTAGAGTGGAAAAAGGAAGAGCAGCACTGAGACTGTATCTGCTGGCTCGAAGAAATCAAAGGACACCATTATTGTGGATGTAGATGTAAGGACCAATACTTTCATATCAGTTATTTTGGCTCTTTTCAAAATAGTATATATTAACCAAATTTTAACATTATTTACATTCATAATGTTATTATTTTAAGGATGATGATGAAGAGGAAAAAGTGGTTCCTCTTATTAGAAAAAGAAAGCAGCCTTCGACTTCGATCTCGCAACCAAGTGAAGGGGGACCCTCTACACAAGAGGTTAAGGATGATGAGGCTGAAAAGGCCAAGAAGAAGAAGAAGGTTGACGAACCCAAAGCTCAGCAAGCCCCCACGAAGGATCCAGGGGATGAAAGGAGAAAGAAGAAGAAGAAGAACGAAGAAAAGAAAGATGAAGTCACTGTGAAGGTAAAATCAGCAATTAAAAAATCCAAAGTACACAGAGCACTGAAGATTCACACTTCCAGTGAAAGTGATGGTAATCCAAATCCTCAAAGTGACACTGCCAAGAACATTGTGGTCGAAAAGGACCAGGCTGTCAAAGTGGCACAAGATAAGACTGCTGAGCCAAAGGGTGATCCTGCACCACAATCAGAGACTTTGATCAAAGATCAACAAGTTACTGATGAGGGGAAACAAGATGACACGCAGCAAGGTGAAGATGCCCCTAATGCTGAGAATGGTGACCCCATTACGGGTCCTGAAGTCGAAGCCAAAGAGGTATACTTCACTATATTTTTCAACTTCAAATTTTCCATATTATCCTTTAATCTTAACTTATTTTTATTTGTGTTTACAGGATAAATCGAAGGAAAATCTTGCTGAAAAGGATGAGCAATCAATCCCCAAAGAGGTGCCAACTGAGGACAAGGATGATAACCATCAGAACCCTTTGGATGATGGCAAGGTGGACTCAGGGTCACTCAATGAAGGAAATATGGGAGGAGGACCAGAAACCAATGTTGAAGGGGATGACACCAAGGTTCAGCCCACTACCTCAAGCATTAAATACACAATGCCCAGCATTTCTACAACCTCAGGCCAGGCTAGTTCGACTCAGGAATCTCAACATGATTCTGATACTATGCCTGAAGCTGAAGCTGGTGGCCCAGATATTGTCTCTGTTTCTTCAACCTCGAGGCTCTCTGCAAGCCTAGGTGTGCAAGAGGAGGAATTCACTAACATGTAGAAATCAGACCCTGCTGGCACCCTTAGGCTTCGGCTTTCTAAGAGGCAAACTAAAAGCGCTACTTCGAGCGAGCACACCACCACTGACTCTGCGCCTTCAAACTCAGATATTGACTTAATGGTGCGTCAGGACTCTTTGCTGCTGAAGCTTACAACCACCTTTGTCCACAGAGATGTGCTGAAGCAGATCGATGAGAATCCAGCTTGTGCTTATAACCATTTGGCCTTTTTGAAGAAACTGCATAACCCTAGGACTGATGAAGAAACTCTAGGCAAAGTTATCCAGCTCAGTTCGATTGTGGATCAATATGCCAAGGCAGTGCAAAGAAGGCTTGACAATGACACAAGGCTTGCTACTCAACAACAAGCTCAAGCCATGTTTTTTGAAAAGGCTCAGAAGGCACAGGCTGAAGTGGACAAATTATCTTCTCAACTGATCGAAGGCAACTCAGAGCTTAAAGAGTGTGATGATAATATTGCTCACTATAAGGATCAAATCAAACTCTTAGAGGAACAAATTGTTGGTTACAGACGCAAGATCATTGATGAAGAGACAAAAAGAGCTCGAATCGAACAAGAAGCCAAAACTTCGACCCAAGAGCATATTGATGCACATGGCAGGGCAGGACTTCAAGCTTTCAGTTCAGCAGAAGTTGTTGGTGAAGAGATTAAGTCTCTAGAAAGTTCGAACCTTGTGGTCGAAAGGGAGTTGGCCACCTTAAAGAAGATTTACGCAGATTGTACTAAGAGTTTATAATTTTCCTTAGTTTATTGTCCTTTCGAACAATTTCTGGTTATTCAATCCTGTTTGGATTTTTTTTTTACTTGTAATTCTTGAACAAAGTCCATATTTTATGGCAGGTTTTAATTTCTCATTGCCATTTTGATTTTACGTTTAAGTATTATTCTGCACTTATTTTTACTTCGAGTAAAGCAGGTTTATATTTTTTCAAATATTTTCCATTAATACCCAAAGTACGTTTTTCAGGAGTTAACTCCTCAATTTCATAAGCGCCATTAGAATAAACTTGAACAATTTCAAACGGTCCTTCCCAATTTGGGGACCATTTGCCTAAGACTCTATCTTTTCTGTCCATAGGCAAAATAACTTTCCAAACTAATTCTCCTATGTTAAAAGACTTAGACTTAACCTTTTTATTATATGTTTTAGCAATTCTTTCTTTTTGTTTTGTCAAAACTTCTAAAGCACTAAGCCTTTCTTCATCTAAATCAACTAACTCATCTGACATCATTTGGTAATAATGGTCTAAAGGTATTTCCATTTGTCTTTGTACCCTTGCTGATTGCAGGTGTATTTCGACTGGTAATATAGCATCATGACCATAAGTTAATCGAAATGGAGTTGTGTTAGTTGATTCCTTAGGAGAATTCCTACAAGCCCATAACACTTGGTCTAAAGTTTTATGCCAATTTCTTGGCTTTTGGGCTATATGTTTCTTGATCAAATTAATAATAATTTTATTAGCTGCTTCGACTTGACCATTTGCTTGTGCATAATATGGTGTTGAAGTTAGAAGCCAATTTCTTGGGCGAACTCCTGCATCTTTCGTCCAGTAAAGACTGAACCTTGATCAGTTGTAATTGTTTCAGGAATTCCAAAGCTATAGATTATATAATTCTGTATGAAATTAATCACTGCTTATTGATCAACATTTGGTAAAGGAATGGCCTCTATCCATTTTGTGAAATAATCTATTCCAACTAAAATATAACGTTGATTTTTTGATGAAGCAGGTTTAATTTCACCAATCATGTCTAGAGCCCAACCCCTAAAGGGCCATGCTTTTACTATTGAATGAAGTTCACTTGTAGGCACATGTTGAATCCCTGAATGCCTTTGGCATTCTTGGCAACCCTTGGCATATTCTATACAGTCTTTTAGCATAGAAGGCCAATATAGACCTTGTTGAAACAAGAGCCATTTCATTTTATGTCCTGCTTGATGGGAACCACAGGTACCACTATGAACATCAGAGATTGCTATATATGCTTCTGTTTCATTAAGGCATTTTAACAAGATTCCTTCAGAAGTCTTTTTGAAAAGATCATTTTCAAAAATTATATAGCTTAAGGCCCTATATTTTACCTTTCGATCCACATTTCCTGTTGGATTCTTAAGATAATCCACTATAGGCTTTCTCCAATCATCATCTGACAAGTCGTCAATGGAAAAAATTTGAAAATTTTCTAGGGGATTTTCCATCTCACCATTTATTTGTGGTATAGTATCTGCCCCCACAAGTTTTGGCATTGACAATTGTTCAGATATTGGTTCTTGTAAAACCATTTTTTCTTTTATTTCGATCAATTGTGTCAGTTTTTCTTTTGACATTTTGTATCCTGAAGCAATTTGAGCTAAGTCATTTGCCTCTTGATTTTCTAATCGAGGTACATGTTCAATATCTACATGATCGAAACAATCTAACAAAGAACAAGCTATAGCAAAGTATTTTGTTAGGTGTTCTTTAACACATTTATATTCTTGTGTTAATTGTTTCAATACCAATTCAGAATCACCTCTTATTTTAATATTCTTTGCCCCCAAGTCTTTTAGTATTTCTAAACCTGTAATTAAGGCTTCATACTCAGCCTCATTATTAGAGCAAAGTCCATTTATCTTATACTTGAATTTAGTTGGAACTTGAGTATGTGATATAATCAAAATTCCAATTCCTGTTCCATGTTTATGTTTGGACCCATCAAAGTACAGGATCCAAGGCTGAATATCCACATAATCCTGTGGCATTTCGACCAAAGAATGATCTACTATAAAATCAGCCACAATTTGGCCTTTAACAGCCTTCAAAGGTTTATAAGTTAATGAATATTCAGTTAATGCTAATGCCCATTTTCCAATTCTACTATGTAATATAGGTTTAGTTAGCATATGTTTAATAACATCAAAGTGGGAATAGACATAAACATCAACAGGCTTTATATAATGCTTAAGTTTTGTACAAGAGAAATATAAACAAAGACAAAGTTTTTCTATGGCAGTATATCTAGTTTCTGCCTCATTTAAAACTCTACTAAGGTAATAAACTGCATTTTCTATGCCATTATCATCTTCTTGAGCCAACATGCTTCCTATTGTCTTGTCAGACGTAGCAATATACAACTTCATAGCTTTATTCCTACTAGGAGGCATTAGAACTGGAGGTTTTATTACATATTCTTTAATGTCATCAAAAGCCTTTTATGTTCTTCATTCCATTTGAATGGATCATCTTTCTTGAGTCGAAGCAGTGGTGAGAAAGCTTGAGCTTTTCCACTTAGATTCGAAATGAACCTTCTCAAGAAGTTGATTTTTCCCAGCAAAGATTGAAGTTGTTTTTTGGTCGAAGGAAGCTTTGTCTCTAAGATAGCCTTTGTCTTGTTTTGGTTTATTTCAATGCCCTTTTTATGCACCACAAAACCAAGGAAATCTCCTGCATGCACACAAAAAACACATTTTAATGGATTCATTTTTAATCCATGTTTCCTCATTCTTTCAAAAGATTGCCTAAGATACAGCAAATGGCTATCTTCAGAAGAGGATTTAATGATGATGTAATCAATGTAAACTTGCATGAATGTATCTATGAAATCATGAAACATGGAATTCATTGCCCTCTGATAAGTGGCACCAGCATTTTTTAACCCAAAAGGCATAACAACCCATTCATAAGTGCCTAAAGCACCAGGGCATCTGAATGTTGTTTTAGATACATCTTCTTCAGCAATAAATATTTGGTTATAACCAGAATAACCATCAAACATGCTTAAAAACTCGAAACCTGCTGCTGAATCTACTAACATTTCTGCCACAGGCATGGCATATTCATGTTTGGGTGTAGCATTATTTAAGTCCCTAAAATCTATGCATACTCTAAGTGTACCATTCTTTTTAATAACAGGGACTATATTTGCTAACCATTCTAAATACCTGGCAGCTCTGATGAATCTACTCTTCAACAGCCTTTCGATCTCTTCCTTGATCTTGGACGTGATTTCTGGTGCAAACCTTCTTGGCAATTGTTTCACTGGTTTTTTACCTGCCTTGATTGGTAGCTTAAGTTCGACCATTTCTCTACTGAGTCCAGGCATTTCATTATAATCCCAAGCAAAACAATCACTAAATTCCTTGAGAAGTAGTACCAATTTTCCTTTTAAATCAGGACTAATATTGGCACTAATGTAGGTTGGCCGTTTTACTGAGCCATTTCCAATGTCAATTTCCTCCAAAGGGTCTTGAGCTTGCATCTTAGGAGTTTCATTAAGTGGATCCCTTTTGAATCCCAGGGGTTCTTCATCATAGATGCAGTCAAGCCTTTGTGCTTGTGGCATAGAAATGCCATCACTTTCGACCTTGGCTTCTGTAGCCATATTTTGATGAACCTCAGCTTCCAAAGCCGTATTTAACTTAGTTTCGGCCATATAAGCCGTAATTCTGGCCCATGCATTGGACTCAGTCATAGTAATCTTCGTACACATTCCACCCATATGGTGGTGCAACTCCATCTTCTGAGGACACATCATCTATTTCCTCTCTTTCTCATATGAAGCCTTGGGTTGGGTGGAGTTTGACAGAATGTATCACATTATCAGAAGGTGTGAAAGCATTCTCTCTATCATAACATGGCGCAATGTTCGCCAAATTCTTGTCAAAGGTTTGTTGATTTATGGTATCAACCTCTGACATATAGAAACTTTGATCAACTTCTATATTTTCAACGCAGCCATCCTCCCTCCAAAGTATTAACTTCTGGTGAAGGGTCGAAGGAACAGCTCCCACTCCATGAATCCACTCTCTTTCCAACAGTAAGTTGAAGTTTGCCTTGGATTCAACCACTAGGAACAAAGTTGGTCGAACTATGCTGCCCACAGCAACATCCACTTGGATTGCCCCCCTTGATGTCCTATTTTGCCTTCATAGTTTGACAAAACAATGTTATGGGCTGACAAATCACAGTCATATTTGCCAATCTTGGGTAATATAGATAGAGGCATTAGATTCACAGCAGCTCCTCCATCTATCAGCACTTTGTTAACTCCAACTCCTTCAACTTTTGCTCTGATGAAAAGGGGTTTGAGATGATTTTTCATGCCTAGGTCTGGCCTTTCGAATGTAGCCTGTTGCTCTTCGATACAGCCATTGTTCATGACATAATATCATATTGGCTTAGGATCAGCCATTTCTAACTGGTCGAAATCAGTTTCGAGCTCAGTTACTTCTGATTGAACATCATATTTTGATGGTAATATGCAAACCACGCATATTACATCAAAATCTGGCTCAGAGTCCAGCAAATCATCATCTTCCATTTTGTTTTCATCTACAGGAGGAAAGATCCTTTCTTTTGCTGGCCTTCTAGCCACTTCTTTGTATTGGCTTGCTTGAAAATTAGTTGCAGCCAATTTCTTTTGGCGTTGGAATCTACGCCATTGAGTCCTTGTCATTGGATGTTTACCCTTATAATTGTTCCTGTAAGAGTATTTGTTAACATCCTCTGAGTAGCTTAGTTTGGTGCCACTGGAGCCACCAACATCCATTGCACCTTTGTTGAATTTTATGGTTCCTTGGTGCATCCAACGTTCCACAGGGATCGAACTAGAAGGACGAAAAGTAGGCCTTCGATCAATTTGGACCATATTATTTGGTCGAGCCAGAATGCCCTTTCCTTTGTCCTGAGGCTGTTTTGGGTTTGCCCCCTGCCTGTTTGCCACTGGTTGGAACTTCATAAGGCCTGCAGTAGCCTCCTTATCACAAACAGCACTGCAACGAGCACAAAGCATCACTCCTTTGTTCTCTAGCTTGCATCTGTTCAGAAAGTCAATCAAATCCTCTTCAGCACGAGGATATGCTACCTTCATTTTCTCGAAGTATTCCTCTTCAGGGATTTTCTCCACCTGCACCTCTGTAACCTCCATGGCTTCGACCATCATAATAGCATGTGGTTCAGTATAGAGAGTATTAGTATTCTGTGAAGCCTCTGGATCTGCCTTTATGGCTTTGGGTTTTTCACCAAATTTGAGTCTTCCTTCGTTCAAAGCCTTTTGAACCAATTCCCTAAAAAGTACACACTGTGAGGTTCTATGTCCAAGAAAATTATGATATTTACAGTAACCTCTTTTATTTCTCATATCTAATGGAGGTATTTTAACACCTTTTGGAACCACTATTTGGCCATCAGTAACCAACAAATCAAAAATCTCATCACATTTCGTTATGTCAAAAGTGTAAGTTTTTGAAACATATTTATCATTTTTTGGTTCAACAGGATTTTTCCCATTTGAAGGTTTTAAAAGTTTACAAGTATAAGGGGGACCAGGTTTTAATTCTGCTAGGTCTACTTCCCCTTGTTCAACATCCTCATAAGAGATATCATATTCTTGGTCGCTATCATGTGTTTCCACATAAGCAACTTTTTCCTTCTTATGATACTTAGAATTTCTAGCCTTTTCTGCTTTCAAGCGTTCGACCTGTCGAACCCTATCAGCCAATTGGGCCATATCTCTTAGATGTTGAGTATCTAACTTCTTTCTGATCGAATAGTCTAGGCCACCAGCAGCCATTTCGACCAATTCATGTTCAGGCACCTGAGTAAAACATCTAGCCTTAAGTAAGCGGAATCTATTCAAATAATCATCCACAGACTCAGGAGTTTTGCGTCTGACACTTGCCAATTCTTTGAGACTTATTTTAGATTGTCCCATGTAGAATTGTTCATGGAAAACCCTCTCCAATTGATTCCAATTGAAAATTGAATGTGGAGGGAGAGTAGTAAACCATGTAAAAGCATTTTTTGTTAAAGAATTTGGAAAATACTTCATTCTCAAATTCTCATTATTTGCCAAATCCCCTGCCTCAGTTAAGTATCTTGCTATGTGTTCAACAGTAGATTCACTGGTATCTCCAGCAAATTTAGTAAATTTTGGGATCTTCCAACCCCTTGGCAATTCTGTTTGAAGCACATATTCTGACAAGGCAGAGACAAAGTGAGGCCTATGCATGCATATGTTTAAACCATTTTGTGCCAGGATGGTTTCGACCAAATTAGCTATGTTGTTTTGCCCAGCAAAGTTATTGTTCTGGACATTTCTAACTACCTCATCAGCATTTTGGTTCCTATTTACCAATACAACTCCAGGATTGTGTTCGACCTGGGGCAAAGCTTGTTGTTGTGCCTGAATTTGCACTTGTGGTTCGACCACTGGCACTGGTTGTTGGATTTAGTTTATGGGGTTTACAACATTATTTGGTGCAGGCATAATGGCGTTATTTGGTACTTGTGCAATTTGCAAAGGCACCACATTTTGAATTTGGGGAATTTATTGATTAGGGACTTGAGGAGCCCCAAAGAAATCAGCAATTCTACCCATTTGATTGGCCAACAATTGGTAACTTTGGTTTGTATTTTGAATTAATGGATTAAATACTGTACCAATCTGTTGTGTTAACATATTGACAATATCATGATTGCTCTCATCCATTTGTTGCCTTAAAGCATTCAAGGCATGGTTGGTTAATGCGGGGTTACCATTTCGAGTAGCAGAACCATAAACTATCTGATTATTAGGCACAAACACGCCTGGTGCTGACTCTGTGAATAATGATGCACTTGTTTGCAAACCCTGCATCATGCTTGTAGGCATACCATATGGGTAATTCCTACTGGAGCCTTGAGCCATATATTGGGAAAAAGGCAGAGCAAAAGTGGACGAACCAGCGCCACCCCCATTAACATCTGATCTATTTGGAGAGAAATTCCTCTCCATGGCATGAGAGAAAGTCAAAATGGGTTCTGTAGTGGTCGAAGGTACCACTATAGACGTTGGCATTGTCATTGTGGCACTCACCACAGAAGATGTTGGGGCAGAAACTGTTGCCCCACTAGCGTTGGGCACAATCTCACTAATTACAGGAGAGATTATAGCCTCTGAAACGCTCGAAGCGGTTGAAGGGTTTGAACCGCTGTTACTATTGTTTCCGTTTGTAACATCCATGTTTTGTCTTGGGTTATTTCTGGGTGGTGGTCTAACCATTTCAGGGAGTGATTTCCCGTTTCTCAGAAGCATACACTACACACAAGACTTTGTGGAAACAATTGAAAATGCAGAACAAATTAACTACACAAACTTTGAAGAAATTTAAACACAAAGCACACAGTCCCACTGGGCGTGCCAATTTGTTTACTGTGAAATTTAGTAAACAACGCTAGTTTGATTATTACAAGAGAGATCAACTAGTAAATCTCGGGACATAGTGCTTTTGTTTATATTTTTAAAGTAAATGGTATTCATTATTGTTCTTATAAAGTGTTGTTTTATGTTTTTATATAACTTGAAATGCAAGAAAGAATGTTTATTCAATTGAATAAACAGAAGGAGAGAATGAGTCGAAAGTAAAGGACAATTGTAATAAGATTAAAGGCTGTAAATTGCATTCAAATGTAAATGATTACAGAATGAAAATGGATCACATAACATACATTCTCCTTCGAGCACTCGTTTCTCGCTTTGACATGGGTACTTTGAGTTTTTCTGAGGATTTTGTATAATGATTGTGACCCCTTTTTCGATCACATAACTAGGCTATATATAGACACTAATTCCTAACTGCTAATAACGCCTAAATAATTACAGAGAGGACGCGTGTCTTTGACACGTATTTTGAATTTGAATCCCTTCTTATCTTCTAAGTTAGCCGTTGTATCCATCGAAGTCGAAGTGAGTGCTTTTCTTTTAATATTTCGCTAAGTCCACGCTTTCAATCTTGCACTACTGGGTACTTCGACCCTACTGACGCTTCGACCAAATCGAAAGGATCCTGAAGAAGAATACGCAATTAAAAGAAATGTTCAGCAATAGAACACTTATTATATGTTCATGCATGATTAACCATTAAATTCATTGGCTCTAAAAACGAAACATATTTAATGATTTTCAAAATAATTATATAATTAGACATAATTATTTTAATTATACATTTAGAACATATTTTTTACTTAATAAAAATATGGGCTAACAGTAGGCTTGATAACAAACTTTGTTATCTAACATTTAATCAGCTGGCTATCATAAATTCGCGTTGTATAACAAACTTGGAGAGATTCGCGTGCCTTGGATAAGATTAAATCTTCAGCTAGCTGTTTTGGGGCAAGATATCCTACACAGATGTTTGGGACATCTTGTTTCAACATGTTGTTCAGAACATGTCTTATACCCAGTATCAAGAATTCGGACTCATCTTGTTCCACATGTTGCACCAACTACTCCTGTTATTGCTAAAGTTGTTTTAGCTTTATAATGCAACCAATCTTAGCGGAACTACAGTTTTGTCCTGGAGCACATTTTGAAGGTTGCTTTGGACGTGATTGTTCATCATATGGGGCATGGTTTGTTGGTTTTGCTTCTAAGTGTCTTGCTGTATGCTGTTGTAGGAGGGTTAACATGGTCGAGAAAATATCATTCGTGCGTTGTTCCTACGAAACTTGCCCTAGTGGGTTTGGAATGCGAGTTTCTACCGTGTTTTGAGTTTGGAAATTTGACAGAGGAGTTTGATGGTTGTGGTTTTTCCTTAGAGAAATGTGGATGGAAGAGATGATGTTGTTATTAGGTAGTGATGTTTGAGTAGCAAGCTGAGGATCTTGGTGGCTGTGTGTGTATTTACTGGCTCCTGAATAATTTCGACGACGTGTAAGTTGGAATGTTCACTATGGTGAACTGTGGTGATAGCTCTGCTCGAATGACATGTCTTGTTCTGTTCATGGCTTCTGAGAAGGTGATGGTGGTAGGGGGGGTTCTCCCTCTTTTTTTGAAAAGAAAAGGTGATAATGATATGAATTCTTGGTCTTTGTGGAGAAAAGGTGCCAACAAGATTGTTAGCACTTTAATGGTCAAGTCAGTATTTAAGAGGTAATAAAAAATGTGAACTCAAAGGCGAAGATATGTTATACCTAAAGATTGATGTATGGATATTTTTATATAGGAGAATATTAGGGTTTTCAGTATGGTGGGGTCCTCTATGTGTAGAGGATCAGCCACATATCACATCTGGTTTGTCCTTTGCTTTTGGGGCATATTTGAATATTGGAGGCATTTAGCCTCTACCTATGTTGCCTAGGTACGGGTACGGTACCGGTATCCGGTACTGGTACGAGGTATAGCATTTTAAAAAAAATTAAGGTACGGGTACGTCTATAAATATTTTTTTAATATAATTATATAAATAAAATAATAGAACTATATTATTAAAACAAATAATTAAACATAGAAAATACCACATAAGTAATTCAAATTATTCAAAAACATCAATACATCAAGATTTGTATGAATAAAATTAGATTGAGACTATTTCTTTTGAATGAATGAGTGATTAAATTCAGCTACTACTTTGTTATTGCTTATTAGTAAAGTTGCTACTTTTATATTAAACAAATAATAAACATAAATCTTCCTATAAACAAAAAATAATAAAAGAAAAAGAAAAAAAATTGCATTTTTTTGGATTCGTGTACCACAGGAGTACCACACGCGTACCACAGGAGTACCACATGCGTACCACGCGTGTACCCGTTGCAAAATAAAAAATAAAAAAATAGGTACGTCATCGGTGCGTACCCAAGGAGTACCGTACGCGTACCGATACCCGGTACCGGTACTCCTCCTAAAATGGAGTACCCATGCTTCATAGGCCTCTACCCGTGCTAGAAGATTGTTTTGGTAGTCATTATGCCACACGATTATTTTTATCCCATTGTGGTGGACCTTGAAGTATGTTGGGCTTTTATCCAATCGAGAAAACCCTCTATTCCAATATACGGGCTAACTTATATGCTCTTATTGTGTAACAAAAAAAAATTCTTTTGTTATTCTGGCAAATATATACTCCTCTAGTTGGACATGCTTGCTTCATATTTACTTTGTATTGATTTTTTTTCTTCTTTATTTATATTATATATTGTGATTTTTTTTTTGTGCAATTGAAATGTCAATATTTTTATGACGGGTGTCATGATCGGGGTTCAAACCCCGATCCCTCCACTTTGTATGTTTGAGTTTCTATTGACTTATCATTTCAATTATCTATTAAAAAAATTGACTAAGTAGAATATCACAAATAGATAAACAATTTCTATGTGTTTATTGAAGGTGTGAAAAACACAAGAAGGGGGGGTTGAATTGTGTTTTTGGTAATTTAAAAAATTTCTTCTAAGTTACAGAGAACTTATCAGAGTTTGCAGCGGTTAGAAAACAAAACACAATCAAGAATAACTTTGAAGGTAGAGAGAAGGAGAGAAAGATAGAGACAGAGATTTTTATACTGGTTCCCCTCACAAACCGAGAGTACGTCCAGTCCTCTTGTACTTCCAAGAGAGTTCACTATAATCACCAAAGATTACAATTGCTCAAGCACACAAGCAAGAGACTTCCAATGCTCAAGTATACAAACAAGAGACTTCCTAATGCTCAAGCACGCAGGCAAGAGACTTCAATACACAAGTTTAGAAAAAACAGAGTCTGAACAATTGATATAAAGATCAATGTTCAGTTACAAATTAAATACAACTTTTGATACAAGACTTAACTTAGAATCTTAATACAAAAATTCTAAGGTTCAACTAATGAATTAACAGAAGCTGAAACTGGAGTCTTGGATTTTGAATATGAGTTCAAGTTGTATTTGTAGTTTTGTGCTTTAGGATGAATTTAGCAGAGTAACAGCTCTTTTTTAAATTGTTCAAGTATCGTATCCCAAAGCTTCAAACTCGCTCCAATTTATAGATGAAGGTGGAGCGTGTTTGATTTGAATTTGATGCGGTGAGATTGCGCCAGCTGTAGATAGTACCTTGATATCCAAATCAGGTAACCTTGTATGCGATCAATCTTGGAGAGAAAGATTTATCCAAATCAGGTAAAGAGTTCGTACAATAGTACAAACGTCACTATTCTGTGGATAAGATTGATTCCATCAGCTTTTGGAATGTCAGAGTATAATCATTGATGCAGAAAATGTTCTTCTGACAAAACGGCTCTCACTGCTCTTATCAGAGTCTGATATGCATCTTCTGATGAATAAAATTTGCATCCTCTGATGAACCAAATATGCATCTTCTGATGTCTTCAAGTTCTGATCAGAGTTTGCTTTGCCATATCAGAGCTTCCAATGTGCTTTAAATGAATATAAAAATTAACTTGAATATCTGCACACTTGGATTAAATAATTAGTATTCCCTATTGTATATTAATACTTTTGTTATCATCAAAACTTAATTGGATCATGTCAGAACCTCTTTTGTTCCAACAATCTCCCCCTTTTTGATTGATGACAAACCAAGTATTAATTTACAATGGTTGTTGATAAAATTTATCAAGCATCTCTTAGGTTGATGAGTTTTGCAAGCTCCCCCTAAGTTCAGCAATGATTAATTAAATCAGTTTAAAAATATTCATTTGAATTTTGAACTTAAACTAATACACTAGACTTTCAGAGGCTAGGTTTGCAAGCTCTCCCCCTAAGTCTGATACCTATGAAAGAAAAGTGCAATTTTCTTTTATACGTACCATGTATTAGAAGTTCAAATTTCAACTAATATTTTCCTCAAATTTATATTGTATATGGACATAACTGAAAACTAAAATTTTGGAATTTTAATTTGGTTTCAGTTTAGCATCTCATAAATTAATAACAGCTCTTACTCCCCCTTTTGTCATTAAACAAAAAGATAGAACTGACAAGAAATAAATGACAATTTTGAAAGAAAAAAATTGGTCAAAAGTAGAGTTTCAATTCAGTCAAGGTGGTTACAACTACTCCAATTAAATGGCTTGTCGTAAAAACCAAGAACTTGTCCATTTTGAAACCACTATATAAGGACCATGAACTTTGTCATTTCACTCAACACTTCCATTTCATTGTGAAAAATCAACAATGGAGAAGGATAGAAAAGTGATCAAAAGTAAGAGAGTGCAGGAGAAGAAGAAGAAGAAAGTGAAGATTCAACATGACTCAGAGTCTAAGAAGAAACTTCAGAAGATGAGGGCATCAACTTCTGCTCCTGTCAGAATCAAATATCAAACGAGATCCAAGGCTAAACAACAAGAGTCCTTATCTGAGTCAGAATCTGAATGGGATTCTGATTGGAAGGAATTCTTGAGTACATATGTTCCTCCCAAGGAAGAATACTCCTCTTCATAATCAATGAGATCACTTTTCATTGATTTCCCAATAAGGAAGTGAAGAGAATGTCGTGAACTCTTCCATTTCCCTTAGATTCAAATAAGCTAGATTTAGGACTAGCTGTTTTATGTAGGATCCAAGTGAAAAGTTGGATAGAAACTTATGTAATCAACAATTTTCAATTGAATAAACTCATTATTTAGCTTTGAAATCTTTGTGTTGATTTTTGTCTCAAAATTATTTATGAAAGCATAAAAGAAATAATCAACAAATAATAAACATAGAAATAAATAATGAACACAGAAGATAATTGAATAAGCAACAGAGTACTTGATAAAAAAATATTCAACAAGTTACAAAACAGATATCAGAACATGATAAACATTAAACAAATAATCAGAACATGTGCTTAGAATCCTAGGGGTTAAGGTTGATCAGGTTGCTGAGGTAATCTTGCATTGATACTTTGAAGAGTTTCCATAATAGCAGCCAGCATAGACGAATGCTCATCAAGCCTTCTTTGAAAATTTTCCTGATTTTCCAATACATGCTGAGCATACTCTGGTGCATTTCTAGCCAGTTGCTCCAGCCTTGCTTGATCAGCAGCTCTTCTAGCTTCTTCTGCTAGCCTGGCTTGCTCAGCAGCTTGCCTTTCCCTTTCTATACGCTCATCCTCCAATCTTTTTCTTTCCCTCTCCTCAGCTTCCAATCTTTCCCTTTCACGCCTCTCCTCCTCTTCCTTCCTTGCTAACTCATTTCTCAATCTCAAGTCTGTAGTATAAGCTTTTCTGACAGAGTGAATCATGAGTACCAGATTTTTCTCCATAAGGTCACACTCTTTGTCAATGTGTGCTGTGTCAATAGACCTGTGTGGAATGGCACTGGACATTCTCCTAAGATTCTTGTCAACAGCTTGCAGCAGGCTAGTGATGTCATTCTGAGTTTGGTCAAGAGGTTCATTGATAATTCTTGAGGGTAGGTGAGGTGGGAAAAATATGCAGTCCATAGAGAGATCCTGCAAAAGGTGTTGGAGATGTTGTGATTGGTCAGGAGGGGTTCTTTGTAGGATTTCAAGATTCATAGTCTCATTTATATGTTGAACATGTGTCTTGATAGGTGTAGGTAAATCACATGAGTTGTCCACAGCCACATGTTGTGGGGATTTCTCATGGACATGTTCATCAGCATGAAGAGTTTCTGAGGCTTGATCTTGGTCAGGTTCTGGTGATTTTTGGTGATCAGGTTCTGATGAAGTATTTTCTGGTGGGATTTGATGTTCTGGTTGGGTAGTCTCTGGTTCAGTATTTTCTGGTTGAGGTGTTTGTTGGTTGTTTTTGAGTGTTCTCATGATGAACAATCTCAGAGATTGGTTGGGGATCATTTTGTGGTTCATCTTGTTGTGGTGTTGTGGTAGGTATTTCTTGATGGTTGGGGGATTGTGCAGGTGGAGGTGAAGGGGTTTTATCAGAATCATCATCAAAAGAAAGTTGAATAGCAGGTGCAGTGCTTGTAGAAGCTTGCGCTGCATCATTGCATATAAAATTAGCCTGAGATTCTGATGGGTGATATAGGATGAGTTTAAATTGCTTTGATGATAGTTGATTCTCAGAAAGGTCAATGACTTTCTCAGAGTTAACTCCTTTTAAAATCTTATCAAAAGCATGTTTAACTCTAATTTCAGAAGGGAATTGAAGTCTTCTGAAATAATCACCAGATCCTTTGCTGCCTCCAACAAAATTAGAAAACTTACCAGTTTCATTACCATACAGAGTCTGCTGTTCCAGCAGATTGTGAGGATCATTCCTTTTTGGGAGCTTCTTGTGCATATCATCAAATGCAGCTTCACCAATACCACAGTCATAGCTATCCTTCAGAGCATCTTGCTTCCTATTAAACTCTGCAACCTTAGCCAATGCTGCCTGTACAACAGCTGCTTCCTTTTCTTCCTCAGTAAGATCCTTCAGTATCATTTTCTTTGCTCTTGGTTTAGAGGATCTTGGAGCAGTAGTCTTTGTGGTCTTTTGAACCTTAGCAGCTTTCTTCACAGTAGGACTTTTGGCAGCTTTCCTCTTGACTGGTTCAAGTCTAAGAGGCTGTTCCAAAAGCCTTGATTGTCTTACAGTCAGTTTTGTAGGTTCTCCATCTCCTACATCAGCACCTAGCTTTTTCATGAATTCAGCATGTGCTTCTATCACTCTCTTTGCTTCACTATCTCTGACATGTACAAGCCAACTTTCACCAATACCTTTCTCAGATTCTCTGAGTAACACAGGATGTGTTGGATGAACTATCTCATTGTTCTTCACCAGCTTTAAGTATCTTAATGTAGTACTATTTACAATCTTATAACTAAGCAAAAAAGTACCTAAGCCAGGAAGATATGGTGTAATAGCATCCAACAAACCACTTTGTGCAAACATGTGGCTCAGTAGTCTTGAATGTCTGACAATAGCTTTGCTGGAGATAATAGACAGACACAGATGATCAAAAATTAGCCTTCCAATATCCACAATATTTCCTTTAGCAACATTATACGTGAACAGCTTCTGAACACTGGATATTTGATCAGTGCCTCCCAATTTGGACAGAATACTTTCGATCAAGATCCTGTAGATGATCTTGCAATTGTTTGTCCATTCAAACTTGTCCTTAGGATTGGTCTTAGGTTTGAATAGATATTCATCCACATCAGGACCTGTTTCATCAGAGGGTTTGATTATCACACCATCACGCTTGAGCTTCAGAGCCTCAAGAATGTGGGAGAGTCTGATAGAGATTCTGAATCCAGCCACGAAGGATTCAATCTCTGTAGAGATAAAAGACCTTAATCCCATTTCTTCTGGTGTTCTCTCTTTGAACTCAGGATTTTCCTTCATCTTTTCCTTGACCTTCCTGTCATAAACATCCCTTGTAATAACAGAGACTTTCATCCAGAATTCCTTTACCATCTCAGTATATGTTGGTCCATTGAGAAGATCAAAATAATATTCCAAACCTTGCTTTTTGTATAGATGAACGACTTCAGCAAAACCGTTTACCCTAATGCTCTCAAGATCAACTGGGTTCTCAATCGCTACATTTAGTTCGTCATACTTATATGGTCGTTGATCCTTTGCGAACTCTGTAGGGTTGGATTCATTTGGTAGGATCATACATGTTCTATTCAAGAATGTTGATGAGGATGCCATGGATGAAATTTGGAATTTAGGGTTTCTAAAGAGGGAGAAAGAAATTGCTCTGTGTTTTAGAAGAATGAAAGTGTAGGTTGTGAGAGTGCAAAAGTGTGAATGTGAACAGTTAGTGTGTTTAAATAGAAACTTACGCGCAAAAACAAGTACACAAACACAGGGGTAGTAGAGTATTTTACCACAATTGGAAATAAGAAATGCTAATCATCATTAACCAACTTCTTTATCCTCTTACAACAAGACATGTGTATTAGAAGATTGTTAAATAACTGACACGTAAGTTTGAGAAAACGAAAGGGTTTTTACAAAAGATTTTTACTTACGCGCCAGAACCATTTACCTTCTAATCAGATTCTGATAGCATGTCAGAAGATACTCTCATCACAACTTCTGATACAGAAGGTTCTGATGACTTCATCTTCTGATCGCTATTAGATTCTCACAAACTCAATTTTTCATTAGAGTATAAGTTAATCAGAGATTTCCATCATGTTCAGATTCTTTTTGATAAAATCAAAACGTTCAACAGCTAAAGGTTTTGTAAAGATATCAGCCCATTGATTTTCAGTTTCAATGAACTTGAGATCAATTACACCTTTTTGAACATAGTTTCTGATGAAATGATGTTTAATCTCAATATGCTTAGCTCTTGAATGTAAAATAGGGTTTTTAGAAAGGTGAATAGCTGCAGTATTGTCACAATATAAAGGAATATTGTTACTGCTGATTTGATAATCTTCCAATTGATATTTCATCCAGAGTAGTTGTGTACAACATTTAGCTGCTGATATGTATTCAGCTTCTGCTGTTGACATAGCTATGGTGGTTTGCCTTTTACTAGCCCATGAAATTAAATTCTCACCAATAAACTGGCAGTTACTACTGGTGGACTTTCTTTCAATTCTATCACCAGCATAGTCAGCATCACAGAATCCAATCAGCTTGTAGTCATTGTGTAACGCCCCGAACCCGTGACTAATAATAATTTAATTTTCAAGATGCTTTTTCAAAAATTCTTTTCAAGAGACATTACGCAGCGGATAAAAGAACTAGAAAATTGGGCTCAATATCAAAATTTATTTAAAATTATATAGAAGATAAAATATGATAACTTTCTTTCCAATAAAATACATTAGTTTTAAAAATAAAGTAGCAAAACATCCTAGACTTTAAGACTCCTTCCCAAGTGTCACAATCAGAGCGGGCTTCACTTGACTCGAACTCAAAACTCGACAACCTGTAGATACTGCGATTTCACAATCGCAGGGTCAAGCCAGACAAGACAAAAAGCAAGGGGTGAGAATACATTCACACAAGCATCGGTGTATTAACACACAAGAATAGGGAAAACATAAAACACAAAATATCATCCTTTGGGACGATCAAGCACATAACAAACACAACATCATAAACATAGCAACTCAATCAATTTAAATTCAACCCAATTAGACAATGGATGCAATGCGACCTAGACTCTTTAAATGCATGTGGTACCAATTCAACACCGATTTATCAACACCGAATTATCAACACTGATTTATCAACACCGATTTATCAACACCGAATTATCAACACCGATTTATCAACACCGATTTATCAACACCGAGGACTGACACATGAATGGGTGCATGAACATATATTTCGACCCGACAACATCAAATTCAACAACTATCACAATCAACATCTTTATAGAATCAACATCAATAATCAACGGCTTAAAGACAACATCAATAGGAATCCCATATTTTCAACATCATTATCAACAGATTAGAATCAACAACAACACGACAAGTAACAACTACAACAACGATAGCAACACGACAAACGACAGCTCAAGGCCATCATAGCAACACGACAAACGGCGGCTCAAAGCCACCATAGCAACACGACAAACGGTGACACAATGGTCACCATGACATCAAACAACAACATTAATTATATTTAATAAACATCACCAATTAAATCAAACATCAATTAATTCGACATCAATTAAACCAACACCAATTAAGTCAAACACCAATTAATTCGACACTAATTATATTCAACACCAAATAAGTCAAACATCAATTATCAACAACTTAATTAATAATTAATCAAATAGCATCCCAATAAAAATATAATATTATGTTGTAAAGTGCCCAATCTTATACTTAGCTATAAAATACATTCAAAAGTAGTGTCTTATATATCTTTCTGCACATAATACGATTTTGTTTAAAATAAAAGCATTAATAAATCAACTATTAGAATATAATGATAGCTTTTGGAATAGAGTACCACTTTATAACAAGTTCAAATAAAACGTTACTTCATGTCTCTTGATATCAGTAGTCATGGCTATTTAGCAAGTAATAATGAAATTCGTATGTTGTTTATTTTAATCAGAATGAGTCCGAAAACTAATTCCATGACTACAACTTAATGAAGATTACTAGAAAACCAATAATTTGTCTCACGGTTACGCTTATTTAAAAAATCAGAGACTCTTAAAAAATAGAATTTCTTATGAAAGAAAAATTAGATTGAATAGCAAACATTTTATTGAAATTTCGAACATGAATGACAACAATAAGTTTTACTAATTTAATGATCATGAAAGAAGGACTCCGTAAATTAGAATTTAATTCAAAAGATTCATAAACATCAACAAAAAAGGGAAACGAAAAAGGGAAAAAAAAAAAAAGGGAAAGGGAAGGAGGGCAAGGTCCCCTCGACTACTCTTATGGTTAACACTACCCCTATGCATGAACAATCTCCCCCCTTACCTCGATTATGCAGAAATTCATTAATGATTTATTGTTGGCGATCCCTCGTGCTATGCCCTAGCTCTCCAAGGTCTTCTCACTTTAGTCTATTTATAAGCAACTAACTAGGTTTCTTTTCCTAGAAGAAAAGATATTCTTATTGGATTTGTTTCCACAATATATTTTCCTAAAAATTCTCATCTTATTTTTTATAAAAATCTAATCTTTTATTTTCATAATATATTCCTAAAATATATTTCAAAATTATATCTCTAAAATATGATTCTAAAATATATCTTAATTATTCTATTTTTCAAATAATCCTCTCGTTCTCACTAAATTAAATAAATTCTAACTTATCAAATAATTTACTTAGTACGTAAACACCTAAATAAACTATATTCTACATAACTAACTATTTCTAAATTTTGGGGTGTTACAATTCTCCCCCCTCTTGAAAATTTAAATAAACTATATTCTACATAACTAACTATTTCTAAATTTTGGGGTGTTACAATTCTCCCCCCTCTTAAAAATTTTCGTCCTCGAAAATTGCCTAAGGTTTCGCTAGTTTACTCACACTACTAAATAAAAATTAAAGAAGCAAGTCATATAAAGAAAAATCAAGCAATTAACATGTCAGCAAACAATAAGAACAAAATTCATAAAACTAATCAAACATGTTATAAGTTATGTGGCAAGATATTTAAATAGTGACTAAGGTGCAAGTGTAACCAAGTAAAGAAATACACAAGGAAGACACGACTGACACTATGCCCATTTGGTCTGAATGTACAAACCTGCTCTGATTGACACATAACCCACATGGCCGGATTGGACCGACCTGCTCTGATACCAATTGTAACGCCCCGAACCCGTGACTAATAATAATTTAATTTTCAAGATGCTTTTTCAAAAATTCTTTTCAAGAGACATTACGCAGCGGATAAAAGAACTAGAAAATTGGGCTCAATATCAAAATTTATTTAAAATTATATAGAAGATAAAATATGATAACTTTCTTTCCAATAAAATACATTAGTTTTAAAAATAAAGTAGGAAAACATCCTAGACTTTAAGACTCCTTCCCAAGTGTCACAATCAGAGCGGGCTTCACTTGACTCGAACTCAAAACTCGACAACCTGTAGATACTGCGATTTCACAATCGCAGGGTCAAGCCAGACAAGACAAAAAGCAAGGGGTGAGAATACATTCACACAAGCATCGGTGTATTAACACACAAGAATAGGGAAAACATAAAACACAAAATATCATCCTTTGGGACGATCAAGCACATAACAAACACAACATCATAAACATAGCAACTCAATCAATTTAAATTCAACCCAATTAGACAATGGATGCAATGCGACCTAGACTCTTTAAATGCATGTGGTACCAATTCAACACCGATTTATCAACACCGAATTATCAACACCGATTTATCAACACCGATTTATCAACACCGAATTATCAACACCGATTTATCAACACCGATTTATCAACACCGAGGACTGACACATGAATGGGTGCATGAACATATATTTCGACCCGACAACATCAAATTCAACAACTATCACAATCAACATCTTTATAGAACCAACATCAATAATCAACGGCTTAAAGACAACATCAATAGGAATCCCATATTTTCAACATCATTATCAACAGATTAGAATCAACAACAACACGACAAGTAACAACTACAACAACGATAGCAACACGACAAACGACAGCTCAAGGCCATCATAGCAACACGACAAACGGCGGCTCAAAGCCACCATAGCAACACGACAAACGGTGACACAATGGTCACCATGACATCAAACAACAACATTAATTATATTTAATAAACATCACCAATTAAATCAAACATCAATTAATTCGACATCAATTAAACCAACACCAATTAAGTCAAACACCAATTAATTCGACACTAATTATATTCAACACCAAATAAGTCAAACATCAATTATCAACAACTTAATTAATAATTAATCAAATAGCATCCCAATAAAAATATAATATTATGTTGTAAAGTGCCCAATCTTATACTTAGCTATAAAATACATTCAAAAGTAGTGTCTTATATATCTTTCTGCACATAATACGATTTTGTTTAAAATAAAAGCATTAATAAATCAACTATTAGAATATAATGATAGCTTTTGGAATAGAGTACCACTTTATAACAAGTTCAAATAAAACGTTACTTCATGTCTCTTGATATCAGTAGTCATGGCTATTTAGCAAGTAATAATGAAATTCGTATGTTGTTTATTTTAATCAGAATGAGTCCGAAAACTAATTCCATGACTACAACTTAATGAAGATTACTAGAAAACCAATAATTTGTCTCACGGTTACGCTTGTTTAAAAAATCAGAGACTCTTAAAAAATAGAATTTCTTATGAAAGAAAAATTAGATTGAATAGCAAACATTTTATTGAAATTTCGAACATGAATGACAACAATAAGTTTTACTAATTTAATGATCATGAAAGAAGGACTCCGTAAATTAGAATTTAATTCAAAAGATTCATAAACATCAACAAAAAAGGGAAACGAAAAAGGGAAAAAAAAAAAAAAGGGAAAGGGAAGGAGGGCAAGGTCCCCTCGACTACTCTTATGGTTAACACTACCCCTATGCATGAACAATCTCCCCCCTTACCTCGATTATGCAGAAATTCATTAATGATTTATTGTTGGCGATCCCTCGTGCTATGCCCTAGCTCTCCAAGGTCTTCTCACTTTAGTCTATTTATAAGCAACTAACTAGGTTTCTTTTCCTAGAAGAAAAGATATTCTTATTGGATTTGTTTCCACAATATATTTTCCTAAAAATTCTCATCTTATTTTTTATAAAAATCTAATCTTTTATTTTCATAATATATTCCTAAAATATATTTCAAAATTATATCTCTAAAATATGATTCTAAAATATATCTTAATTATTCTATTTTTCAAATAATCCTCTCGTTCTCACTAAATTAAATAAATTCTAACTTATCAAATAATTTACTTAGTACGTAAACACCTAAATAAACTATATTCTACATAACTAACTATTTCTAAATTTTGGGGTGTTACACATTGGATTTCTGATACAGTAATCCAATGTTACAAGTAGCTTTCAAATACCTAAAGATTCTCTTCACAGCAGTGAGATGAGATTCTCTAGGATCTGATTGAAATCTTGCACACAAACAGACACTGAATAAAATGTCAGGTCTTGAGGCAGTTAGATAAAGAAGAGATCCAATCATACCTCTATACAGCTTCTGATCAACCTTGCCTTCAGACTCTTCTTTGCCTAGACTTGATGTAGGATGCATTGGAGTATTCATGGGTTTGCAATCTTCTAAGTTGAACTTCTTCAGAAGATCCTTTATATATTTGGATTGATGAATGAATGTTCCTTTCTCTGTTTGATTTATTTGAATACCAAGAAAGAACTTTAATTCTCCCATCATGCTCATTTCAAACTCATCCTGCATAAGCTTAGAAAAATTCTTGCAAAGAGTGGCATTAGTTGATCCAAAAATGATATCATCAACATATATTTGAATGATTAAAATGTCTTTCTTAAGGGTCTTTTTGAAAAGTGTGTTGTCAACTTGCCCTTTTTCAAAACCATTGTCAACCAAAAAAGTTCTCAATCTCTCATATCAAGCTCTGGGAGCTTGTTTGAGTCCATAGAGTGACTTCTTTAGTCTAAACACATGATCAGGGTTTGTCAAATCTTCAAAACCAGGAGGTTGTTTGACATACACTTCTTCAGATATGACACCATTTAGAAATGCACTTTTCACATCCATTTGATATAGAGTAATACCATTATTGACTGCATAAGATAAAAGTAACCTGATTGCTTCCAGTCTTGCTACTGGAGCATATGTTTCAGTGAAGTCAATTCCTTCTTGTTGACTGTATCCTTGTGCAACAAGTCTTGCTTTGTTCCTTGTGACTTCACCTTGTTCATTCAATTTGTTTCTGTATACCCATTTTGTTCCAATAATGTTCTTATGCTTGGGTTTGGGTACCAGATCCCACACATCATTTCTCTTGAATTGATTTAACTCTTCTTCCATTGCAACTATCCAAGCATCATCTGATAGAGCTTCACTTGTTGTCTTGGGTTCAATTAAGGAAACTAATCCAAATAATGATTCTTCAACTCTGAAGTTTGACCTTGTTTTTCTTGGACTATTCTTGTTTCCTAAGATGAGCTCTTCAGGATGTGATGATTTATATTTGAATGTGTTCCTTGGAATATCAGATTCTTCAGGGTTATCATCAATAGTTTGATGTTTTTGAGCAGCATCAGAAGGTGCATCTTCTTGAGCTTCAGAGTCTTCTATAGATTCTATGTTGTTATCATACTCTGGAGCTTCATCTTCTGACTCATCAGATCCTGACAAATCTTTAACAGGCTCTGACTTTTTATCATCAGGCTCTTTGTCATCAAACTTTACGTGCATTGATTCTTCCACTATATTAGTTTCAGAATTATACACCCTGTATGACTTAGAGCGTTCAGAGTATCCAATGAAGATACCCTTACAGGCTTTAGAGTCAAATTTCTTAAGATGGACTTTGTTATTCAGAATGTAACATGTACAACCAAATTGATGAAAATAAGAAATATTGGGTTTTCTTCCCTTAAAGAGTTCATATGTTGTTTTGTTCAAAATAGGTCTTATATAGATTCTATTCTGAATATAACAAGCAGTGTTAACAGCTTCTGCCCAAAAGAATTTTGCTAAATTATTTTCATGCATCATGGTGCGTGCCATTTCTTGTAAAGATCTATTCTTTCTCTCAACAACTCCATTTTGTTGTGGAGTTCTGGGAGAAGAGAATTCATGGAGAATTCCATGTTCTTCACAGAATTTTTCAAAAGGTTCATTTTCAAATTCACCACCATGATCACTTCTTACTTTCAAAATTTTTGAATTCTTTTCGTTTTGAATCTGGGTGCAGAAGATGCTGAACACTTCATATGTATCATCTTTATTTCTCAGAAATTTTACCCAAGTCCATCTACTATAATCATCCACAATGACTAATCCATATTTCTTACCATTGATTGAGGCAGTGCTAACTGGTCCAAAAAGATCAATGTGTAAGAGTTCCAAAGGTCTAGTAGTAGAGACAATGTTCTTGTTCTTAAAAGAACTTTTGACAATTTTTCCTTTTTGACAAGAACCACAAAGTGAGTCTGAGTGATATTTTATTTTTGGAAGGCCTCTGACAAGATTGTCCTTGCTAAGCTTAGAAATTAATCTCCAGTTAGCATGACCCAATCTTTTATGCCAGATCCATTTTTCATCACTCAGTGTCAAAAGACAAAGCACTTGTTGTTCCTTTAAATCAGAAAAATTGACTTTGTACACATTGCCTTTTCTATTTCCCTTGAAAACAATGGATTGATCAGAGTTTCTAATTACAGTACATGAATCCTTATTAAACACAACATCATAATTACTATCACACAATTGACTTATGCTAAGTAAGTTATGATGTAGTCCATCTACTAACCAAACATCAGAAATTGACAAAGAAGAATTACCAACTGTACCTATACCAATGATCCTTCCCTTCTGGTTGCCACCAAACCCTACTGTTCCTCCCTCTTGCTGATTCAGGGTGTGGAATAAGAGCTTGTCTCCTGTCATGTGACGTGAGCAGCCAGAGTCCAGATACCATGAGCTTTCTTTTCTTCTTTGGGTGCATACCTGCAGCATACACTATTTCAGATTTTGGTACCCATACTCTGATGGGTCCTTTTTGGTTAGTTTTGAGAATCTTATCCTTCTTGTTAGAATAATCAGAAGATCTGGTGTCAACTGAGCCTTTAGAAAATTGTTTAGGCTTATGTTGTCTCTGAGACTTTCCTCTTGAGTGTGTCAGAGAACCAGTTACCAAGTTTGCCTTAGAAGTACTAGTGCCCCGCTTATCAACAGGCTTTGGTACTTTGACAGCTTTAACTTGAGTAGACATGGGTACTGATGTGAGGGGAACCTTAGTTTTAGAAGACTTAGGTTCAGAAGATGAGTTATCTTCTGATACCTTATCTTGTGGTTCCAAGCTCACAAGAGTACCAGACACAGTCAGAGGTTCTGATGTACCCTTAGTGAAGTTTGAATAAGATTCTGATGGTGACTTGCTCAACACGACAGGTTTACTTGATTTTCCTACATCAGGACATGTAAGAGAACCAAGTCCTTGCCTTTTATAATAGTTGCTAAGTCCACCATGAATTATAGAAGTTACCCTAGTCTTATCTATGTTATGGTGCACAAACTCTTGTAGAGAGATTTCATACTCGTCATAAGGTTTGTGACATGTTCTGCATCCAGTCTCAAGCACCTTAATTGTTTTAAGAGATTTTTGATAGTTTGCTTGAGTCTGGGTGAGATTTTCATTGAGGAGCTTCATTTTTTGTTTGCAAAAATCTAGCTCACTCAATTTTTCCATGTACTTCACCATTACATCTTTCAAAGCTTTGGTCATTTGAGTATTAGACATTTTAGATATTACCTCATCAATGTCGTCAGTATCAGACTCTGAATCATTTTCATTGTCTGACTCACCAATGGCCATAAGCGCTAGGTTTGCTTCCTCAGAATCTTCATCCTCAGATAGTTCATTAATATCCTCCCATGTTGCCATCAGACTCTTCTTGGCTTTGTTCTTGATCATACTCTTTCTTCCTTTACCTTTGGAGTTGAGTTTAGGACAATCAGCCATGAAGTGTCCAGGCTTATGACAATTGAAACAATTTTTTGTGTCATCCTTCTTCTCTTTGTTGGTGTTGTTTCTTGATCCAGATCCTCTGCCTTGAAATTTTTTGCCCTTCCTTAGTGACCACTTTTGAAAGTTTTTGGACAAGAGTGCAAAGAAATCATCATCTGATCCTTCCTCTTGATTATCTATGGAAGATTCCTCTGCTTCAGATTCTACAACTTTGGCTTTCAGAGCCTTAGATGAAACTGAAATAGATGGCAAGGCCACAGATTTTAGCTTCTTCTGAGGCTCATCAGAAGATAGTTCAATCTCATGACTCATGAGTGAACTTATCAATTCTTCCAAGCCAAGTTTGTCCAAATCTTTAGCTTCTTGGATAGCTGTTACCTTAGGCCTCCACCTTGAAGGTAAGCTTCTCAAAATCTTCCTTACATGATCAGAGGTTGTATAACTTCTCTTTAGAAATTGGAGACCAGCCACAAGAATTTTGAATCTAGAATACATTGATTCAATTGTCTCATCATCCTTCATTCTAAAGAGTTCATACTGTTGGATCAAAAGAGTAGCCTTTGCTTCTTGAACCTGTTTGTTCCCTTCATATGTGGAACACAAGGAGTCATAGATGTTCTTGGCAGTGGATTTGTCTGTAATCTTGAGGTACTCATCATGAGTTATACATCCAATGAGAAGATCCTTAACCTTGTGATGCTTCTTGTAAAGTTTCTTGTCTGTAGGAGTGAACTTCTTTCTTTCTTCAACAGATAGCCTTCTCTTTTCATCTAGTCCTTGGAAAGTTACCCCTTCTTCAGCCAAGTCCCAAAGTTCATCATCTAAACCAATAAGATGACTGTAGATTCTATCTTTCCACCAGGAAAAAGTAGATGCATCTCCATTGAACTTTGGTGCTTTGTTGCTTGACTTTTCTTCAACATCATAGTCATGTGGAACTGATTTCAAGCTACCACTTGGAGTTTCAGTCATAGTGTCTTTCAACAGGAAACTGTCTCACTGTTAGGTGATTAAAAACAGAACCGGGCTCTTGATGCCAATTGAAGGTGTGAAAAACACAAGAAGGGGGGGGTTGAATTGTGTTTTTGGTAATTTAAAAAATTTCTTCTAAGTTACAGAGAACTTATCAGAGTTTGCAGCGGTTAGAAAACAAAACACAATCAAGAATAACTTTGAAGGTAGAGAGAAGGAGAGAAAGATAGAGACAGAGATTTTTATACTGGTTCCCCTCACAAACCGAGAGTACGTCCAGTCCTCTTGTACTTCCAAGAGAGTTCACTATAATCACCAAAGATTACAATTGCTCAAGCACACAAGCAAGAGACTTCCAATGCTCAAGTATACAAACAAGAGACTTCCTAATGCTCAAGCACGCAGGCAAGAGACTTCAATACACAAGTTTAGAAAAAACAGAGTCTGAACAATTGATATAAAGATCAATGTTCAGTTACAAATTAAATACAACTTTTGATACAAGACTTAACTTAGAATCTTAATACAAAAATTCTAAGGTTCAACTAATGAATTAACAGAAGCTGAAACTGGAGTCTTGGATTTTGAATATGAGTTCAAGTTGTATTTGTAGTTTTGTGCTTTAGGATGAATTTAGCAGAGTAACAGCTCTTTTTTAAATTGTTCAAGTATCGTATCCCAAAGCTTCAAACTCGCTCCAATTTATAGATGAAGGTGGAGCGTGTTTGATTTGAATTTGATGCGGTGAGATTGCGCCAGCTGTAGATAGTACCTTGATATCCAAATCAGGTAACCTTGTATGCGATCAATCTTGGAGAGAAAGATTTATCCAAATCAGGTAAAGAGTTCGTACAATAGTACAAACGTCACTATTCTGTGGATAAGATTGATTCCATCAGCTTTTGGAATGTCAGAGTATAATCATTGATGCAGAAAATGTTCTTCTGACAAAACGGCTCTCACTGCTCTTATCAGAGTTTGATATGCATCTTCTGATGAATAAAATTTGCAACCTCTGATGAACCAAATATGCATCTTCTGATGTCTTCAAGTTCTGATCAGAGTTTGCTTTGCCATATCAGAGCTTCCAATGTGCTTTAAATGAATATAAAAATTAACTTGAATATCTGCACACTTGGATTAAATAATTAGTATTCCCTATTGTATATTAATACTTTTGTTATCATCAAAACTTAATTGGATCATGTCAGAACCTCTTTTGTTCCAACATTTATATATAAAAAAATGATTCAAAACAAAACAATCAAACCATGAAACTCTTGGGTCTGGCCTTTTCTTAATTAAAAGACAATGCATTAAATTTTAAAATGTAATAACGATGGTGCTTCACGAGGTTCCCCTGGAGCTTCGTCGTGTGGTGGTATTTTCAGGGATCACACGGGTACCTTTTTAGGTGCTTTTTCTGCAAACATTGGTGTAGCTACTTATCTTTATGCGGAAATTTGTGCCGCAATTTATGCTATTGAATTTGCCTCGGGTAGAGGATGCACTAATCTTTGGCTTGAATGCGACTCTCTCTTACTTGTCCAAGCTTTCTCGAATATCCACTGGAAGCTGAAGATTAAATGGAAGAATTGCCTCCACCACATCAGAAATTTTCGTTTTTGCTTTTGTCATATTTACAGATAAGGAAATACTTGTGCTGACAGGCTAGCTAATGCAGGGTTTTTTTGTTGACGGGGTAGTCTGGTGGGATCAATTACCTACTTGTTCTAGAGATAGCTTCTCGCGGGATAGCGTAGATTTGCCGAATTATCGTTTTCGATAATCTTGTTTTGATGGGTTTGGCAGATGCCCCCCCCCCCCCCCCCACCTTTTTTTAGCTCTTTTCTATTTGAATACTCCCTCCGTTCCTTTTTATGAGAGACAGTTAACTTTTTAGATTCATTCAATAATGAATGTATTTAAGCTATAATATATACCAAATAAATCAATTATTGAATGAATCTAAAAATTGAATCGTCTCTTATATAAAGGAACGGAGGGAGTAATATTCATGGTGAGAAGGTAGAGGAGTGGTTGACCATGGGGGTGCCAACCTAGTTTGGATATCTATGCGATACTATGATGCCTTGCTCTCCAATTTATTAAAAAAAAAAATGTTTAAATTATTATTAGGTAATTACATTTTTCGTCATTTCTAAAAGGATTTGTTTTTTGTCAAATAATTTAATGGTCTTACCTCTTTTCTTTTTAACCAAAGCAAATAGCCAGAGTTTTACCTTTTAAGATAAATAGATGGAGAATTAGGGAAACTAGTCAAATATTTCCATTTTATTATTTTGACCAAATATTTAATGATTTTTTTTTCTATTTTCTCTAAATTATTAATTGATTAATTATTCATATGCATGAAATGAATTATTTATGATGTAACCAAAAAAATTATAATCATTATTAATAATTTTGAAAGGTAATCTCTATATATTTTTAAAAGTAATAAAATATATATTTTTAATATTAAAATAATAGTATACAATTTAATTTCTTGATATTTTTATTTTATTTTTCTATATTATATCTTTCCTTTTAATATTCAAATATTTAATACTTTTCATATGCATGTTTTATTTGACAAGGTATTTAATTATATTTTAAGAAAAAAATTAATTACTTAACAAAAAATAAATAAAATAAGGATCATATAGAATGCTTTTATTGACCAAATATTATTTTATTTTAGTAATAAAATAATAATATTGATGTTAAATATTCTTTTGACTGGATATTGATATCATTAATTACATAATAAACCACGTGCGCAGAGAAATGTTCACCCCTTTTTTCGTATAAAAAGGATAAGAAGAAGGGTTTATCGTCACAGTAGCGTTGAAGGAAGAGAAATTTTAATTCATCGATACACAAGTAATCACTCCCACCGCTTTCTCATTCATTTTCATTTCATTTTTTTCTCTTATATAAATTTTGACATCAAAAGAGAGATTTGAGATCATCATGAATTGGTACCACAATTTATCATTGTTTTAAATCGTACTTTTTTAAATTGGCTTTTAAATTGTAAAATGTTGATTATGTTGAAACTACAATTGTGATGCCATTGTTGAAACCTAATTTTTTTTATTATATTTCGATAAATAGTTTTTTTCTTACAAAATTTCGATAAATAGTTTAAGACCATGATTATGGTCCAATTCTTATCATCAATTATTATGTCAATTAAGATAACTAGTATTATTTACTTTGTTTTACATATCTCTTTTGTATGGCACTGGTAGGTCTAGAAACTATAAGAATGATTATAGTTAGATATTCAATTAAATGGCAACTATTAATCATATCATCATCATTCAATCATTTTGATAACATTAAACTTGGTTTTCGCTTTGGTGTATGTTTTATTGTTGTTATTGAATGGATTGAGTATTTGGATTTGATAATGTAATTTGCAGTAGTAGTAAGAGAGATTATGTACCAGTGTGCACCATGCAAGCATCTACATCAAAGGTGTGACTCATCCAGTGAATTGGCTCCGTTCTTTCAACCGTACAACATGTAACGTTTCAAAGTGTTCAGAAAGAGAAATGTGTCTAAGTTGTTGCTAGAACTCTACACAACGCAAAAACGCAGTTGATTCGTTGGTGTATGAGGTTGAGGCTCGTCTAAGGAACCTTAATGGTTGTTTGGATTTTATTCATAATCTTGAAAATCGGTTGAAGGAAGTTCAACAGGAAATCGATAATGTTAAGAATGAACTGGCCAAATAACTCAATCCTGGCGTCATTCAATTTGTTATGGACAACCCTAATAATCAGGATTGTTCATCACAATTTCAATGACCTCAGGACTGAGGTATTTTGTCAGTTCACTCTTCATATTATTGATTTCTTGTTGAACTTCCATCGACTGATGTTCAAGATTGTGAACATAATTCAAATACCCATTAATAGGGTCCCTCAAAAGAGCTTGGGCCTCATAAACTAACGAATCAACTGTGTTTTCACGTTGTGTAGGGTCTATTTCCAGCAACATCCTGGACACGTTGCTCCTTCTGAACACCTTGTGTCCAACTTTGAAACGTTGCGGGTTGTCCGATAGAAAAAAAGGAGCTAAATCGCAGGATGAGTTGCACCTTTGATGTAGATGCTTACATGCCACACACAGGTATATGATCACTCTTACCACTACTAAAAATTATATAGGAACAAAATTGGTTCTGACAAACTCTCTAAATGGTTTTAAGGTTTTGATGATAACTAACTATTAAATGTACAATTGGTGTTCATAATCAAGCTCTGAAGGGCATCAGAAGCTAATCAGAATCAAGCTCTAAAGACTCTCAGAAGCAGTTCAAGATCAAGCTCTGAAGTCTCATAAAAGTTGCTTGGTCTCAGATGCTAAAGACTCTCAGATGATACCAGACTCTGAACCTGAAGAAGCTGGTATTTTCCAGAGGACGTTGATGATAGAAAATTATATGATATTTTTTAGCATGTATTTAAGCTATTTTATGTAACTTTTAGTAGTTTTCAAGATCAAGAGCATTCAAATACCTAAGGAAACGAAATTACTTAACCAAGAAGCAAGAGTTGAATATATTACATAAAAATTAGCAAAAATGAAGAAAAAAGCTATGTTACATGGTGCACGATGGTCCTGGATCGTGCAACGATGAATAAATAGTAATTTGATACCTTCTCATTGCACAAACTATAACAGGAGTTATGAATATCGGATTAAGGTGTGCGAATATGCGTTAGAAAGCTAAGACAAAGTGCTACTACTTTCATTTTATAACCAGAAGCCAATTCGGAAGTTCACATCATGCCACTATGGGTTACATCATGCCACGATGGAAGAAGATCTGTAGAAAATTGAGAAAAATCTGATACCATCGTGCCACGATGCTGCGTAAAATTCAAGTCCAAAAAGGCTATAAATAGAGCTCTCCTCCACCACAATTATTCATTAAAAAATTCAAAGAAATATAAGGCTCTAAGGAGCATTGGATGAACAATAAGGGAGCTCTCAAGAGGAGGCACCCTCCTCACCATTGGGAGAGGCAACTTCCTCCGCAAGGAAGCGAGGTTATTTTGTATGCATAATCTAACTCTTTTGTTTTAATTATTCCTCTCAGTATCTAAATCTCTTACTATAATCTGGCAAGTGAATCAGTCAGTCGTCGAGTAATAATTCACGCTCTAGGTGTCTAGAATGAATTCGTATCCATAGGGATCGTGCCAAGTACGACTAGTTTTATTTAAGTTCGATAGTTTGCATTCTCTTTGGGTTTTGAAAAAAGGTTTTAGTTTAAAAAGCAGCGATATGCTTATTGGAACAAAAGAGGTTCTGACATGACTCAATTAAGTTTTGATGATAACAAAAGTATAAATATACAATAGGGTATACTGATTATTTACTCTAAGTGTGTAGATATATAAGCTAAAATTTTATATTCACTATGAGTATATTTGAAGCTCTGAAATGGGAAGCAAATTCTGACTAGAACATGCTCATTAGAAGATGCAAGGTTAAGTCGCGTCAGAAGCTGCATATCAGAAGCTACGCTATCAGAAGCTGTGTTTTGAAAACATCATGTTCTGATACATGCAGTGAGAGCCGTTTTGTCAGAAGAACATTCTCTGCTACAATGATTGGATTTCATCATCTTCTAACAACCCAAAAGCTGGAGAATCAACCTTATCCACAGAATAATGACGTTAGTACTATTGTACGAACTTATTACCGGATTTGGACGAATCTTTATCCTCAAGTTTGATCGTACACAAAGGTTAATTGATATGGTTAAGGATCGTACTATTTCCAGCTGGCGAAATCTCACCGCAACGAATTCAAATTCAAAGACGCTCCACCCTCTACTATAAATAGGAGCTGCATTTGAAGTTGTTGTGCACAACAATATTGAACAATTTTGAACGAGCTGTTACTCTGCCAAAATCATCCTTAGCACAAAAACAACTTGAATACAACTTGAACTCATTTGAATATCCAAGACTCAAAGCTTCAGCTTCTGAATCATACAGTAGTTGAACCTTAGATTTCTTTTGTTAGGATTCTAAGTTAAGTCTTGTCATTGAGTTGTATTTATTTATTTTTATTGAACATTGATTTGTATATTATTGTTCACATACTCTGTTTTACTTGTAAGTTGTTTTGAAGTCTCTTGCGTGTGTGCTTGAGCAAAGGAAGTCTCTTGTAAGTTTTACTTGAGCATTGGAAGTCTCTTGCCTGTGTGCTTGAGCATTGTAATCTTTGGTGATTATTAGTGAACTCCCTTGGAAGTGCAAGGGGACTGGACGTACTCTCGGTTTGTGAGAGGAACCAATATAAAAACTCTGTCTCTATCTTTCTCTCACTCTCTTACTCTTTCATAGTCATTGTTGATTGTGTTTTGTTTCTCTACCGCTTCAAAATCTGATAAGTGTTATAACTTTGAAGAAATTTTTAAACTTCCCAAAACATAATTCAACCCCCCCTTCTTGTGTTTTTCATACCTTCAATTGGCATCAAGGGCCCGGTTCTGTTTTTATCACTTAACAGTGAGACAATTTCTTGTTGAAAAACACAATGAATGACGCTGCAGCTGCAAGTTTAAAAGCAGTTCCTCATGACTATGATGTTGAAGACAAGACAAACAACAAAGCACCAAAGTTCAATGGAGATGCTTCTACGTTTTCCTGGTGGAAAGATAGAATCTACAGTCATCTCATTGGTATAGATGATGAGCTTTGGGACTTGGTTGAAGAAGGGGTAACTTTTCAAGGTCTTGATGAAAGAGGAAACTTATCTGTTGAAGAAAGAAAGAAGTTCACTCCTACGGACAAGAAAGCTTACAAGAAACATCACAAAGTCAAGGATCTTCTCATTGGTTGTATATCTCATGATGAATATCTCAAGATCATAGACAAATCTACTGCCAAGAGTATTTATGACTCCTTATGTTCCACATATGAAGGGAAGGCTACTCTTTTGATCCAACAGTGTGAACTCTTTAGAATGAAGGATGATGAGAATATTGAATCTATGTATTCTAGGTTCAAAATTCTAGTGGCTGGTCTCCAAGTTCTCAAGAGAAGTTATACAACTTCTGATCATGTAAGGAAGATTCTGAGAAGCTTACCTTCAAGGTGGAGGCCTAAGGTAACACTTATTCAGGAAGCTAAAGATTTGGACACACTTGGCTTGGAGGAATTGATAAGTTCACTCATGAGCAAGGTTGTAAAAACCGGACCGGCCGGTTCGACCGGTTGGACAGGGAACCGGACCTGCATTCGGTCCGAGTCTGCCGCAAAACCGCTCTGCGCATGAACCAGTGAAAAACGGGGAAAACCGGCGCGGAACCGGAAAAAACCAGAAAACCGGCCGGTCCAGGCGGTTCATCGGTTTAGGTCTTTTTCTTGGTAAATCTGCCTTTTCGTTTCCCTATACAGAAATTTGGGGGAAAACAGGGTAATTAATTACTACTATTGCTACTAGTATTGGAATTTGACAGTAATTAATGGGTGAGTAGGGAATTAGAATAGATTAATTTATTAGTATTAGTGCTAGTGCTACCTATCTTTGGAAGTTGGACTACAATTTACGACTATTTTTTAATGTAGTATATTTTATTTCTTTTATATTTTTTTTACTTAATAATGATAACGATATTTATTACCATTGTATGCCAAAATTAGTACAGTAGTAGTTTACTAATAACTTAGTATTTTGGAAATGCTTACTTTTTTTTTTTTGAAAAGGTAACGTTTTTTTTGTTACAATAAGTATACTAGATGATTTTACAAATATTTATAAATATATTAGTTTATGATTTTGTTTTAGAAAATAAAACATTTGAAAGAAAACGGAGATTAGAAAAAGGTCCAATCTTTAGGTGACTTTAATATCTTTTTGGTAGGTGATTTTAATTTTTAGTAGTGTGAAATTATGAAAATTGTATAATTTTTTTATTGTTAATATTTTATATATTAAAAAATATTAGAATATATAAATTTAATTAAAAACGGTCCAATCCGTTTGAACCCCGGTCTGACCACTTGAACCTTGAACCGGTAAACTCACCGGTTCGATGACCGGTCCGGTTCTGATAACCTTGCTCATGAGTCATGAGATTGAACTATCTTCTGATGAGCCTCAGAAGAAACTAAAATATGTGGCTCTGCCATCTATTTCAGTTTCGTCTAAGGCTCTGAAAGCCAAAGTTGTAGAATCTGAAGCAGAGGAATCTTCCATAGATGACCAAGAAGATGGATCAGATGATGATATCTTTGCACTTTTGTCTAAGAAGTTTCAAAAGTGGTCAACAAGGAGAGGCAAAAACTACTCAAGCAAAGGATTTGGATCAAGGAACAACATTAGCAAAGAGAAGAATGATGACACGAAAAATTGCTTCAATTGTCACAAGCCTGGACACTTCATGGCTGATTGTCCTGAACTCAACTCCAAGGGTAAAGGAAGTAAGAGTACAATCAATAATAAAGCCAAGAAGTGTCTGATGGCAACATGGGAAGACATCAATGAATTATCTGAGGACGAAGATTCTGAGGAAGCAAATCTGGCACTCATGGCCACTGGCGAATCAGATAATGAAAGTGATTCAGAGTCTGACACAGACGATATTGAAGAGGTAATTTCTAAAATGTCTAGCACTCAAGTCACCAAGGCTTTGATAGATGTTATGGTGAAGTACATGGAAAAGTTCAGTGAGCTAGATTTTTGTAAACAAAAATTGAAATTGCTCAATGAAAATCTCAAGTAGACTCAAACAAACTATCAAAAATCTCTTAAAACAATTAAAGTGCTTGAAACTGGTTGCAGAACATGTCACAAACCCTATGATGAGTATGAAATTTCTCTTCAAGAGTTTGTTCATCATAACATTGACAAAACTAGGATATCTTTTGTTATTCATGGTGGGCTTAGCAATTATTATAAAAGACAAGGACTTGGTTCCCTTACATCCTCTGATAAAGGGAAATCAAGTGAACCTGTCTGTCTAAGCAAACCACCTTCTGAATCTTATTCTAACTTTACTAAGGGTATCTCAGAACCTCTGACTGTGTCTGATACTCTTGTGACCTTGGAACCGCAAGATAAGGTATCAAAAGATAACTCATCTTCTGGACCTAAGTCTTCTAAAACCCAGGTTCCCCTCACATCAGTATCCATGTCTACTCAAGTTAAAGCTATCAGAGTACCAAAGCCTGTTGATAAGCGGGGCACCAGTACTTCTAAAGCAAACTTGGTAACTGGTTCTCTGACACACTCAAGAGGAAAGTCTCAGAGACAACATAAGCCTAAATCGTTTTCTAATGGCTCAATTGACTCCAGATCTTCTGAATATTCTGAGAAGAAGAATAAGATTCATAAAACTAACCAAAATGGACCCATCAGAATATGGGTACCAAAGTCTGAAATAGTGTATGCTGCAGGTATGCACCCAAAGAAGAAAAGAAAGCTCATGGTATCTAGATAGTGGTTGCTCACGTCACATGACAGGAGACAAGCTCTTATTCCACACCCTGAATCAGCAAGAGGGAGGAACAGTAGGGTTTGGTGGCAACCAGAAGGGAAAGATCATTGGTATAGGTACAGTTGGTAATTTTTCTTTGTTAATTTATGATGTTTGGTTAGTAGATGGACTACATCATAATTTACTTAGCATAAGTCAATTGTGTGATAGTAATTATGATGTCATGTTTAATAAGGATTCATGTACTATAATTAGAAACTCTGACCAATCCATTGTTTTTAAAGGTAATAGAAAAGGCAATGTTTATAAAGTCAATTTTTCTGATTTAAAGGAACAACAACTGTTTTGTCTCTTGACACTGAGTGATGAAAAATGGATCTGGCACAAAAGATTGGGTCATGCTAACTGGAGATTAATCTCTAAGCTTAGCAAGGACAATCTTGTAAGAGGGCTTCCAAAAATTAAATATCACTCAGACTCACTTTGTGGTTCCTGTCAAAAAGGGAAAATTGTCAAAAGTTCTTTTAAAACCAAGAACATTGTCTCTACTTCTAGACCTTTAGAACTCTTACATATTGATCTTTTTGGACCAGTTAGCACTGCTTCAATCAATGGTAAGAAGTATGGATTAGTCATAGTGGATGATTATAGTAGATGGACTTGGGTTAAATTTCTGAGAACTAAAGATGACACATATGAAGTGTTTAGCATCTTCTGTACCCAAATTCTAAATGAAAAGGATTCGAAGATTTTGAAAGTAAGAAGTGATCATGGTGGTGAATTTGAAAATGAACCTTTTGAAAATTTTTGTGAAGAACATGGAATTCTCCATGAATTCTCTTCTCCTAGAACTCCACAACAAAATGGAGTTGTAGAGAGAAAGAATAGATCTTTGCAAGAAATGGCACGCACCATGATGCATAAAAATAATTTAGCAAAATTCTTTTGGGCAGAAGCTGTTAACACTGCTTGTTATATTCAGAATAGAATCTATATAAGACCTATTTTGAACAAAACAACATATGAACTCTTTAGAGGAAGAAAACCCAATATTTCTTATTTTCATCAATTTGGCCGTACTTGTAACATTATGAATAATAAAGTCCATCTTAAGAAATTTGACTCTAAAGCTTGTAAGGGTATCTTCATTGGATACTCTGAACGCTCTAAGTCATACAGAGTGTATAATTCTGAAACTAAGACAGTGGAAGAATCAATGCACGTAAAGTTTGATGATAAAAAGCCTGATGATAAAAAGTCAGAGCCTGTTATAGATTTGTCAGTATCTGATGACTCAGAAGATGAAGCTCCAAAGTATGACAACTACATAGAACCTGTAGAAGACTCTAAAACTCAAGAAGCAACACCTTCTGATGCTGCTCAAAAACATCAAACTGATGATGATAACTCTGAAGCAACTGATATTCCAAGAAACACTTTCAAATACAAATCCTCACATCCTGAAGAGCTCATCCTTGGAAACAAGAATAGTCCTAGAAAAACAAGATCAAACTTCAGAGATGAAGAATCATTGTTTGGATTAGTATCCTTGATTGAGCCAAAGACAACAAATGAAGCTCTCTCAGATGATGCTTGGATAGTTGCTATGGAAGAAGAGTTAAATCAATTCAAGAGAAATTATGTATGGGATCTGGTACCCAAACCCAAGCACAAGAACATTATTGGAACAAAATGGGTATACAAAAACAAACTGAATGAGTAAGGTGAAGTAACCAGAAACAATGCAAGACTTGTTGCACAAGGATACAGTCAACAATAAGGAATTGACTTTACTGAGACATATGCTCCAGTAGCTAGACTGGAAGCAATCAGGTTACTTTTATCTTATGCAGTTAACAATGATATCACTCTATATCAGATGGATGTTAAAAGTGCATTTCTAAATGGTGTTATCTCTGAAGAAGTATATGTCAAACAACCTCCTGGATTTGAAGATTTAGCAAATCCAGACCATGTGTTTAGACTTAAGAAATCACTCCATGGACTCAAACAAGCTCCCAGAGCTTGGTATGAGAGACTGAGTACCTTCTTAGTAAACAATGGTTTTGAAAAAGGTCAAGTTGATAATACATTATTCAGAAAAAAACTAAAGAAAGACATTTTAATCATTCAAATTTATGTTGATGATATCCTTTTTGGATCAACTAATGCCACTCTGTGCAAGAATTTTTCTAAGCTTATGCAGGATGAATTTGAGGAGCATGATGGGAGAATTGAAGTTCTTTCTTGGAATTCAGATAAATCAAACAAAGAAAGGAACATTCATTCATCAATCAAAATAAATAAAAGATCTTCTGAAGAAATTCAATTTAGAAGATTGCAAGCCCATGAACACTCCAATGCATCCTACATCAAGCTTAAGCAAAGAAGAATCTGAAGGCAAAGTTGATCAGAAGCTCAATCGAGATATGATTGGATCTCTTCTTTATCTAATTGCATCAAGACCTGATATTTTTTTCAATGTATGCTTGTGTGCAAGATTTCAATCAGATCCTAGAGAATCTCATTTCACTGCTGTGAAGAGAATCTTTAGGTATTTGAAAGCTACTTGTAACATTGGATTATTACTGTATCAGAAATCCAATGACTACAAACTGATTGGATTTTGTGATGTTGACTATGCTGGTTATAAAATTGAAAGAAAATCCACCAGTGGTAATTGTCAATTCATTGGTGAGAATTTAATTTCATGGGCCAGTAAAATGCAAACCACCATAGCTATGTCAACAGCAGAAGCAGAATACATTTCAGCAGCAAAATGTTGTACACAACTACTTTGGATGAAATATCAATTAGAAGATTATCAAATAAGTAGTAACAATATTCCTTTATATTGTGATAATACTGCAGCCATCCACCTTTCCAAAAATCCCATTTTACATTCAAGAACTAAGCATATTGAGATTAAACATCATTTCATAAGAGACTATGTTCAAAAGGGTGTAATTGATCTTAAGTTCATTGAAACAGAAAATCAATGGGCTGATATCTTTACAAAACCCTTAGCTGTTGAACATTTTGATTTTATCAAAAAGACTCTGAATATGATGGAAATCCCTGAATAGCTGAGACTCTGATGTAAAATTAATTTTTGTAAGGATCTAATAGTTATCAATAGTTGAGGCCATCATAACCTTTTGTATCAGAAGTTGTGATGAGACCATCTTCTAATGCATTATCAGACTCTGTAAAAGAGATGGTTCTGGCGCGTAAGGAAAATCTTTTTGTAAAAACCCGTTCGTTTTTCCTTCCACTTACGTGTCAGTTATTTAATAAACTTCTAATACGCGTGTCCTATTGCAAGTGGACAAAGAAGTTGGTTTATGATGATTAGTGTTCTAATCCCTATTTTAATAGGTAAAAGACTCTGCTACCCCTATGTGTCTGTACTATCTTATTGCGCGAAAGTTTCTATTTAAACACATAACTGTTCACATTCACACTTTTGCACTCTCACAACCTACACTTTTATTCTTCTAAAACTCAAGCAAATTTCTTTCTCTCTCAAAAACTAGCAAACCCTAACCCCCAAACTTCATCAAGATGACAACTTTTCCCGTAATCAAAGTGAATGCCTGCATAATCGATACTGAGAACTCCATCCCAAACAAATTTGCAAAGGATGATGATCTTCAGTTCGCCATAGAAAATCCTGTTGATTTTGAAAGCTTAAGAGTAAATGGGTTTCCGGAGTTGAAAGATCGTTTCGAAAGACAAGGCTTGATGTATTACTTCGACGTGATGAATGAACCAACTTATACGGAGTTAATCAAAGAATTTTAGATGAAGGCGTCTATTATCACAAGGGATAACTACAATGCAAACCTGAAACAGTTGATTAAGGAAAGACCGGAGTTACAAGAAAAATCTCATGTTGAGATGGGTGTAAGACCGTTTGTTTCTACAAAGATTGAATCCTTTGTGGCTGGATTCAGAGTCTCCATTAGACTGGCTCACATCTATAAGGCTCTGAAGTTATCTGATGATGGACTCTTCATCAAATCTACAGACTCTGTTGGACCAGATGTTGATGAATTCATTTTTAAAGATAAGACTGATCCAAAGGATAAGCTTGAAATGACAAATATCAGCAAAGTTATCTACAAGATCTTTATTGACAGTATAATACCCAAGCTGGGAGGTACTGATCAATTTTCTGCTGTTCAGAAGCTGTTCACGTTTCATGTTGGAAAGGGAAATTTTGTGGATGTTGCCAAGCTTCTTTTCATTCATCTTGCTGACTCTATAGCTTCTAGCAAACCTATTATTCGCCATGGCAGACTTCTCAGTCATATGTTTGCTCAGTGTGGATTGTTGGATGCTGTCAAACCATTCTTCCCTGGGTACGGTACCTACTTGACTAGTTCTAAGATCATCAATAGTACTACTCTGAGGTATCTACAACTGGTGAAGGGTAACCAAATTGTTCATCCAACACATCCTCTGTTGATCAGAGAAACTGAAGAAAACATTGTTGAGTGTAGGCTGGTTCATGTAAGTGATAGAGATGCTAGGACTATAGCAGAAGCTCATGCTGAATTTTTGAAAGGATTAGGAGCTGAGGTTGGAAGTGGAGAAACTAAGGGATTGACTGTTAGACAATCAAGGATTCTGGAACAACCAACCAGAGTCTTCATGAAAAGAAAAGCTGTTAAAAGTCCTGCAGAATCTGGTAGCAAGAAGGCTGCCAAGACAAAGAAAAATATTGGACCTAGGAAGTCAAGAAAACCAAAGGTCACCAAGAAACTATTGCTGGATTTAACTGAAGAGGAAAAGGAAAAAGCTGATCTTGAAGCAGCTATTGCAAAGGTTGATGCCCTCAAGGAAAAGGAAATAGAGTTGAAAGATGGCTATGAGTGTGGTATTGACCCAAAGGAGTTTGATGACATGCATTCCAAACTTCCTCCTTTAAATGATCCTCACAATCTGGCTGCTCAACAGACTCTATATGGACCAGCAAATGGTAAGAATCCTGAATATCTTGGTAATAGCTCAGCTTTTAGAAATGTCTTTCAAACCCTCAAATATCCTCCTTTGATTCCAGTTAAACGTGCTTTTGATAGAATTTTCAAAGGTGTTTATTCTGAGAAAGATCTTACTCTTTTTGAGAATCAACCAATGTCAGAGCTGTTTAACACACTTCAAACTAACCCATCAGAATCTCAAACTAATACAATATATATTGATGTAGCAGAAGCTACTACTAGTACTGCACCAGTCATTCACTCTGTGGATGAAGATGAAGATTCAGATCGTACACCCTCTCCACACCCTCAAAAATTTGTTTCACTTGTCAATAGAAACATCTCAAATTTGGAACCTTCTCCAGAAGCTGATGAAACACAACCAGAAGTTGAACATAGTAAACCACAAACACCACCACCACCAGAAGATGAACAAAACAAACAACCATCATTACCCCCAAATGCCGAACAAATAAATCCTGCAGCAGAGTCTCATAAATCACCTGAACCTAATGAATAAATTAACCCAGACTCTGATGTTGTTCACAAATCCAACTCTCCAGTAACTGTTGTTGAAGAATCCCCACATCATGTGGTAATGGACAACACTTTTACTACAGAGATACCAACCAACCAACATTTTCAAGAGATCTCTAGGACCTTGAACATGGACCTAGTTGACAAAACTCCTCCTCATCACACCTCTGATCTCAATAACCTAATGCAGAATCTTTCTCCTGATTGCATCTATGTCCCTCCTACCCTACCCTCTAGGTGTAACGCCCCAAATTTTAATTGATTAGTTTCTAGATTCAGTTACTTACCTTGATAGGTGGTGTGTGCTTAGTTGATTATTTTAATGCAATAAATGACTTAATTAGAGGTAGAGAGTCATTAATGGATTAAATGATTGAAGAAAAATAGAAATAAAAAAAATAAGGAATCGGTGAGAAAATTAGGACGGAGGTGCACTTTAAATAATTATAGATGTGAGGGTGTGAACTAGTAAAACGGTAGGGAAAGAGGGAATAAAGATATTGGATCAAGTAGAGTTAGTAGTAGTAGTAGTAGTAGTAAAAGGGAGGTGGGAATAGGAAATCTGTAGAGAAACAAAAGAATAAAACAGAATCTATTTTATGAATTAGGGTAAAAGATATCCACCTTATTTTTCTATAAATAGGTAGAAGTTAAAAAAAATTAGGATTAGTCACCACTACCAAAAACAGAAAAAAATAGAGAAGGTTGCCAAGAGAAGTAGAGAGGCCGTGAGAAAGCAGAGAGAACACGAGAAACTTCATCACTCTTAAGGAATCACTTTAATCACAAGTAAGGGGGTTTTAACCAACTCATTTAAAGATTCTGATTGTAGATAGCTTATATTTGTGACCCTTTTCCCTTTTACTTTTATGTTCTTGAGTTATCCATGACTCTTTAGTTGTTGTTTTTCAAATATGAAAGTTCATATATGTTATATGTCTAACCTATTTACATGATAGTATATTATGATTTTTTTTGTATTTGATTAAATGTGTTTTAATCTGTGGTGAGAGTCATATCGTTTTATTTGGGAGTTTTGTTTCCTTCATATGAGCCATCGAAGAATCTATAATGAATTTTTAGTTTGATGAAATCCAGCTTATATGTGCTCTCGTTTGATATTTGCTTGGGGTTATAACTAATATATATGTCACAGAGGAATTAATTTAAAAGGGTTGTACTATATTGTTGAGATTGACCTGAACTAAAGTTCCATTAATTTTATTTTATTTTTAATTTGATTCAATTATTTCCCCTCTGTAATATCGATTATTTGATCAGAAAATTGGAACCAATAGTTGTGTCTAGCTTGCAGAAAATTGGAACCAATTGTACTTCAGGAAACAAATTAATTATACTGCTCCCCAGACGCAACCTTAATTAACTCTAGGTTTGGCATGTACTCTTCCACTTATACATATTTAGATATGCATGCATTGGCTAATGTTCTATATTCCAGTAACTAGTAATATTACAAACTTCTAAATGGTGGAAAATACCTCATTCAAAAATAAAAGAAAAGGAGTTAGAATGGCCCAGTCTAAAGCGTACAGGAAAGTTCCACATGGCAAGGTCCAAGCTTTATAATGAGTTGTTTAAATCAAAGAGTGTACACAAAAATTGATCTCATAAGCTTTAGCTCTATTATTTTGAAAGTAATAATATAATGTTGAGTTAAATTGGTGTTGAGTTTATTCGGCGTTGAGTTTAATTGGTGTCGAGCTTATTTGATGTTGAGTTTCTTTAAGAACTAAATATTGTAGTTGTGTGGAATAATAACGTTGATTTATAATAATATAATATAGCCAGTTGTGGCGACGATGAAGTAATAATATAGCCTTAATGGCGACGATGAAGTAATAGCCTTAATGGCGACGATGAAGTAATAATATAGCCATATCGGCGACGATGAAGCAATGATGTAGTTAGCTACGATGTAGCGATGAAGTTGTAATATTAAATTCTGATGAAGTTGTTAATGATGTTGTGGTAGTGGTTACATTTATGAGTTGTGTTTATTTATGTGTTTGATCGTCCCAAAGGACGATATTTTATTTATTACTGCTATTGAATTCAGTTATTCTATATGATGTTCGTTACTCACCCCTTCTGGTTTGACCCTACGATGTGCAATCGTAGATTTTCAGGTAGGTGACCGGCATTAGCTTCGAGTCTTGGAAACGGCTTAGGAGCTGTCTACTTTCGTGCTTTCAATAAAGAGTCGCTCTGAATAGGACGTAAAGGGGGAACTCACATTTAAATTTTAGTCAATATTTTAAAAACATCAACTATGTTATTTTGCTTCAGTAGTTTCAATTAAATTTTCTAGACTTGAGATCAGTTATCTTAATATTTTTAATTTCCGCTGCTTTACAATTTACGTATGACAGACGTTGAGTTAGAATATCACTCTTCTAAAAATGAATTCATCGATTTTTAAACAAATAAAATCAAAGGAAATTAGAGGGTGTTACACTAGGATCCTGAATGAACCCATTAGTGAAACCAAGGAAGACATTACTAAAATGCTGCAAGCTGTTGACAAGAATATTAGGAGAATTCAAATTGCTATTCCTAATATGTCTATTGAGTCAGCAGATATTGATAAGGAATGTGAACTAATGGAAGCTGGACTTCAGAATATGATGAGGGCTATCAGAGAATCCTATAAGAAGGATTTGGAATTCAGAAAGGAGTTGGCTAGATTAGAAGCTGAGAGGATTGAGCAAGAGAAGAGAGAAGCTGAGGAGCGTGAAAGGAAGAGATTAGAGGATGAAAGACTTGAAAAGGAAAGGCAAGAGGCTCTGGCTAGAGAAGAAGCTAGACTAGCAGAAGAAGCTAGAGTTGCTTCTGAGTAAGCAAGGCTTGAACAACTAGCAAGGGATGCTCCAGAATTTGCTCTTCTAATGAGACAAGATTAAGATAATCTGAAGAAGAAGGTTGATGCACATTCTGACGTGTTGGCTTCTATTCTTGCTACTCTCAAGAGCATTGATGCTAGATCACCTCCTCCTCATCCACCTCAACCCGAGGACTCTATGCACTTTATTTCATTTTGTTTTGTAATTTGTTTTTCAGAATCTATTTTGATTATGTTTGTGGAACCTTTTATTATTAATCACTGAAGTTTGTTTAATCACTTGTCTGATTTCTTTGGTTAATTATTCTTTTTAATTATATTATGTTATTTACTTTATGCATGCACAAATGTTTTTGAGACAAATATCAAAACATAGATTTCAACCTAAATAAAGAGTTTTATTCCAAAAAAAAAAAAAATATTGTTGATTACATAAGTTCTAATCCAACTTTTTACTTGGATTCTACATCAGAAACAGCTAGTTCTAAATCTAGCTTATTAGAATCAGATAGTGAGGACGGGTATTCTTCCCTAGGTGGAACATATGTACTCAAGAATTCTTTCCAGTCAGAATCCCATTCAGATTCTGACTCAGAAGAAGACTCTTGTTGTTTGGTCTTGGATCTTGTTTGGTAATTGGCTCTCACAGGAGCAGAAGTTGATGCTTTCATCTTCTGAGGATTCTTCTTAGACTCTGAATCTTATTGAATCTTCACTTTCTTCTTCTTCTTCTTCTCCTGTGATTTCTTACTTTTGATCACTCTTCTATCCTTATCCATCGTTGTCTTTCAACATGCAATGGAAGTGTTGCGTGAAATGACAAAGATTTATGGTCCTTATATAGGATTTCAAAACAGACAAGTTTATGATTTTACGACAAGTCATTAAATTGATTTGGTTGTAACCGCTTTCTTAAACATTGACTGTCTTGAAACTCTCTCTTTGACCATTCTTTTTCAAACTTGTCATTTATTTTTTGTCAGTTTTAATCTTTTTCGTTAATGACAAAAGGGGGAGTAAGAGTATATTAATTTGTGGAACGCTAAACCTGAAGCCAAAATGCCAAAATTTTATTTATCAATTTATTTTAATGTTCTGATTGATATATTAAGGAAAATTTCTATTTGAAATCTAAACTTATTATACATGGTACATATAAGAGAAGAGTGCAATTTTCTTTTATAAGTATCAGACTTAGGGGGAGAGCTTGCAAACCTAGCCTTTGAGAGTCCAGTGTATAAGCCAAGTTCAAAATTCAAATAAAGATTTTTAAACTGATTTAATTAATCATTGTTGAACTCAGGGGGAGCTTGCAAAACTCATAAACCTGAGAGAAGCATGATATAATTAATCAACAACCATTGTAAATTAATACTTAGTTTGTCATCAATCAAAAATGGGGAGATTGTTGGAACAAAAGAGGTTCTAACATGACTCAATTAAGTTTTGATGATAACAAAAGTATTAATATACAATAGGGTATACTGATTATTTACTCTAAGTGTGCAGATATATAAGCTAAAATTTTATATTCACTATGAGTACATTTGAAGCTCTGAAATGGGAAGCAAATTCTGACCAGAACATGCTCATCAGAAGATGCAAGGTTAAGTCGCGTCAGAAGCTGCATATCAGAAGCTATGCTATCAGAAGCTGTGTTTTGAAAACATCATGTTCTGATACATGCAGTGAGAGCCGTTTTGTCAGAAGAACATTATCTGCTACAATGATTGGATTTCATCATCTTCTGACAACCTAAAAGCTGGAGAATCAACCTTATCCACAGAATAATGACGTTAGTACTATTGTACGAACTTATTACCGGATTTGGACGAATCTTTATCCTCAAGTTTGATCGTACCAAATGTTACTTGATATGGTTAAGGATCGTACTATTTTCAGCTGGCGAAATCTCACCGCAACGAATTCAAATTCAAAGACGCTCCACCCTCTACTATAAATAGGAGCTGCATTTGAAGTTTTTGTGCACAACAATATTGAACAATTTTGAACGAGCTGTTACTCTGCCAAAATCATCCTTAGCACAAAAACAACTTGAATACAACTTGAACTCATTTGAATATCCAAGACTCAAAGCTTCAGCTTCTGAATCATACAGTAGTTGAACCTTAGATTTCTTTTGTTAGGATTCTAAGTTAAGTCTTGTCATTGAGTTGTATTTATTTATTTTTATTGAACATTGATTTGTATATCACTGTTCACATACTCTGTTTTACTTGTAAGTTGTTTTGAAGTCTCTTACGTGTGTGTTTGAGCAAAGGAAGTCTCTTGTAAGTTTTACTTGAGCATTGGAAGTCTCTTGCCTGTGTGCTTGAGGATTGTAATCTTTGGTGATTATTAGTGAACTCCCTTGGAAGTGCAAGGGGACTGGACGTACTCTCAGTTTGTGAGAGGAACCAGTATAAAAACTCTGTCTCTATCTTTCTCTCACTCTCTTACTCTTTCATAGTCATTGTTGATTGTGTTTTGTTTCTCTACCGCTGCAAAATCTGATAAGTGTTATAGCTTTTGTTAGTGTTTTCAACCTGCAAGCTTGAGTTTATTTTAGGGTTGGCTTCATTTTCTAAAATAAGCCTTTGGTCCAGATGTGGTGACTGATGTGCACACATGTGGTACCTGAACAGAATGCCCTATAAACGCGCTTTCAAATATTTGCGTGTGATCTTTGAAAAAGATTTATTTTGAAACAAACATATCCACGCTAGCTTGCGTGTCAAGGAACGAGCTGAAAGATTTAAAAAGATTCAGAAAAGATTTAAAAGCTGGTTTGTTACTAGAAGATTGAAAAAGATTCAAAAAGATTTAAAACAAACATATCTTTTATTAAAAGATTAAGTTTGTTTTTTCAGAATACAACAAACAGCTACCAGATCTCGTTCTATATAAAGGAGTGCTGAAGACATGTTTTATTCACTGAAATCAATATTCATAAATCTAGTCTTTAGGATTTCAAGTCTTTGTCCCTAGGATTTCTTGTTTCGTTTGAAACTTGAATTAGGGTTGTATTTAGCTCTTAAGCTTTTAAGCACAGAGCTGTTCCTTTCTTGGTTCTAGTTTGAAACAAGATTTGGACTTTGAATCACTCAAAGCTTTGAAGCACGAGTTGGTTCGTTAGTTTAGGAGTGCGTCTCCATCAATGAGTTTGTAAAAATCCTTGTGGTTGAGCAAGGTTCTTGTAGGAACAAGATTGTAAAATTCCTTGTGGTTGAGCAAGGTCCTTGTGGGGAACAAGGTAGGATAGGCTGGGAAGTGACTGGGGGAAGTCATATCTTGTGGAGGAGCAAGGTAGAGTTACACAAGGTAGTATCTAAGCGGGATCTTGTAAACGGGGAGTTTAAGCTTTGAATTAGAGCTACCATAGTGGATTCATTCCTGGATTGGTATCCCCCAGACGTAAGTGAGTTGCACTGAACTGGGTTAACAAAATCATTGTGTTCTTTATCTTCTGCACTTTATTTTCCTTGTTCATCAAGTTATCGTATGTTTATGATGTTGGCACATTAGGCAACACATCGTATACCTAAACCCTAACGTGCACCACATCACGCAGCACATCTGTAACTTGTTACCGGAATTTCAATTGGCATCAGAGCAGGCACCCTGTTCTGCTTTAGGGTGAGCTCCAGGGAGGATACTTTCTGGAACCATGGAAAAGGACGGAACTTTGGTCAGCAAACCACCTCTTCTGGATGGCACAAACTACGATTATTGGAAATCACGCATGATTGCTTTCTTAAAATCCATTGATAGTAGAACTTGGAAAGCAGTGCTAAGAGTTTGGGAACATCCCAAAGTCAAGGATGCTAATGGAGCTGATACAGAAGAACTTAAACCAGAAGAAGATTGGACTCCAGCAGAAGTTACACTAGCTCTTGGCAACAATAAAGCTTTAAATGCATTATTCAATGGAGTTGACAAAAACATGTTTAGACTCATCAAACAATGTACTGTTGCCAAAGATGCTTGGGAGATACTCAAGACAACTCATGAAGGGACCTCCAAGGTGAAAAGCTCAAGACTTCAACTCCTGCACACAAAATTTGAGAATCTCAGAATGAAGGAGGAAGAGATTATTTATGACTTTCACATGAATATTCTTGACCTAGCAAATTCCTTTGATTCCTTAAGAGAAAGGTTGTCTGATGAGAAGATGGTAAGGAAAATCCTCAGATCCTTACCAAAGAGGTTTGACATGAAGGTCACAGCTATTGAAGAATCTCAGGACATTGCTAGTACGAAAGTAGAAGAAGTGATAGGTTCTCTTCAAACCTTTGAGATGAACTTCAGCAACAAACCTGAGAAGAAAGAGAAAAGCATAGTCCTCTCTTCTAACACTGATAATGAGGAAGCTGATGAAGAAGACCTCTCAGATGATATAGCTCTTCTTGGAAAACAATTTAAGAGAATCTTGAAGAATGTGGGAAGAAAAAGCAATGTGGAGCACATCCAGTTTGACATCAGGAAACAAGGAAATACTTCAGCAAAAACCAAAATATATGACAAATCAATTCAAGACAGAGACATTCAATGTCGTGAATGTGAAGGCTGTGGTCACTATAGATCTGAATGTCCTACCTACTTAAAGAGACAGAAGAAGGGACTATCTGTGAGTTGGTCTGATGAAGATGACTCTGTAAATGAGTTAGCAAGTAATTCTTCCAATCAAGTGAATGCCATGACTGATGTGTGTGTCTCTGACAACGAATCATGTGATGAAGATCTCACTTATGAGGAACTAGCCTCAGCATACAGAAAACTATGCATTAGAAGTGAAGAGGTATGCAAAAAAAATGCAGAACTTGAGACTACAATCAATCAACTCAAGTCAGAAAAATCAACAGATGGAGAACAAAGGGCTATCATTGAGCAACTCAAGATGAAGGAACAGAAGCTACAAGCAAAAGTAACCAGCCTTGAAGATGAAGTCAAGCTAGTAACTTCTAATTTGGAGATCATGACCAACTCTGTTAGAATGCTTGGCACAGGAACAAAGAAGCTCAATGAGATTCTCAGCATCAGAAATCATGCTAATGATCCAACTGGAGTAGGGTATGGGGTAACGTATAACAATGAAACCCTAGAATCAACCTTTGTTCCTGCTCGAAACAGATCTGACTTCAAGATGTTGCCACACCCTGCACCACATCAGAAACCTGTGAACAAAAGAAAATCCACCTCCTTGAAATGTCACTATTGTGGTAAGTATGGCCATATCAAATCCTTCTGCTATAAGCTCCATGGTTATCCAAGGAAGAAGCCTCAACCTAGAGCATATCATAGAATGGCCAGAACCAGAAAGGAATGGAAGCCAAAAGTCAAAGTAACTGCTCATATAGTTCACACATCCTTCAGAGCCTCATCCAAAGAAGATTGGTACTTTGATAGTGGGTGCTCCAGACACATGACAGGTGAAGAAAGGTTTCTGGAAGACATCAAGACATATACTTCAAGATATGCGACCTTTGGTGATGGAGTAAAAGGACAAATCATGGGAGTTGGGAAACTAATCAGCAATAGTTTGCCCAAACTTGACAGTGTCTTGTTTGTCAAAGGAATAAAGGTTAATCTGATCAGCATTAGCCAACTATTTGATCAAGGGCTAAAGGTTGACTTCACAAAGAATGAGTGTCTAGTCACTAATGACAAAGGTGAAGTGTTAATGAAGAGAACCAGATCAGAAGACAACTGCTACTTATGGGTTCCTCAAGAAACCACTAAGCCTACCACATGTCCTGTCAGTCAAGTAGATGAAGCAAAACTATCTCCACCAAAGCTCATTATTAAAGAGGAGGATATATATGATGAAGGAGATATTGACAAGCAAATCCAGAAGATTCATCCAATCCTTCAACAGCAGGTAGCATCCAAAGATTATGATGTGGAACCTTATGTGTTCACATCAGTCTCCAATCCTGAAGACTTAAGGTTGATAGACTATGTTTTGGATGGCAATAAACACAATTGGAAGAGTACCTCAGGTGTATGTTTCTCTCCACAGAACAACCTAATATCAGGGTTTAATGAGAAACAAAGTTTTGTAGCTCTCTCCACAACCAAAACTGAGTATGGTACAGATGAAAGCAATTGCTCCCAATTGTTTGAAATGAAGCAGATGATGAGTGAGTACAATGTGAAGCAAGATGGGCTCACATCATATTGTGACAATAAGAGTGTTATCAATATTTCCAAAAATCCTATCCAACCTAATAGGATCAAGCACATTAATGTCTGTCACAATTTTATTAGGGAAGATACTCTTGTGACCTTGAAAAATGTAGCCACAGCAAATCAACTGGCTGACATATATATAAAGGCTTTGGATACAAGAAAATATGAAGGATTAAGGGGCAAACTTTGGTATTTGCCTTCTTAATAATCAATAGCAACTAATGCTATTCAAGCGTGCAACGGATACCTGCCTTTCCCTCCGTTTATTAGTGCACGCAATCCAAAGGCAATCATCACAGGATTTTTGCAACGGTCATCACTCCCTATATCAAGGTTATCCCCTCTTTCACGCAAACACTTCAACATCTCACTGTTTTTCGTTTTGCTCTCACAATGATCAAACCTTAATCACCTTCAACTCTCTCTTTCCCAACTCATCTCACAATCCAATCTTCATCATGTCAAGTGCTGAACAAACATCTCAACAAAACACTGCTCCATCGTCACCAAACCCTAATCAAGAAATTGATTCTGGTGCGATCATCACCAATGCATTACCTGTCTCAATGGTTTCTCCAACAAGCATCAAGAAAAGGAGGTCTACGCGATCAAAGAAGAAAATCACCAATGTTGCAGAAGAAGAAACTGTAACTCCTCCTCCATCTGCTGAGAAATCAAAGAAAAAGAAGAAGAGCAAGAAATCAAAGGCTGAGACTTCCAATATTGCTCACACCATGGAAAGTCTCCATACTGATCCTATTGGTGATCAACCTGCAGAATTTGAGAAGACAGGTAATGAAGATCAAGGTAACCCTACACAGACCTTGGAGATGTTCAACAAAATTGCTTCAAAGAAGATCACAGAAGATAAACGCCACCCCATGACTCAGAAGATCATCAATGATGTTCTTAGAAAGATCAACAGTGATGATGATGTGCCAGATGTTGACACATCTTTGGCACAAGAAGAACAGGGCACAGAAGAAAATCCTGAAGACGATCATGATGATGTGGAGAAACAAGTCTCCAATGATGACACAAATCCCAAAGATGATCAGGCTGTAGTGGAGAACCAAGTCTCCAATCAAGAAAGTCCTAAGGATGACACTCAGGCTGATAAGAGTGAAGAGTCCAAGAATTCTGAAGAAGAAGAAGAAGAAGAAGAAGGCTCAAAAGCTTCTGATCAAAATGCTGGTGGAGAAAAGGACATAGTAGATGTTGACAACTATGATCTGGACCTGTCACTAAGGCAAGTTGTTGAAGACAGCATTGCCAGAAGGACAAGAAGTGGAAAGGTCTCTGCTGCTGCTATTGCACCTTCCAAGAAAGACAAAGAAAAGAAGAAGATTGCAACCAAGCCTGTCAAGTATGGTCCCAGCAGAAGCTCAAGCAAAGTGGTAACTCAGGTTGTGAAGAAGAATAGTCTTAAGAGAAAAGAGCCACCAACAAGTGACTCTGACTTTGATGTGGAGAAGGATGTGTCCCACATCAGTGAAACTGAGGCAGAAGAGGATCAGGATGTAGAGCTCAATGTGGTCCACATTGGAGCTTCTGAGAGGAAGTCTGTCAAGAAAAAGAAGATACCACAAGGGGTTCCTGAGGTTCCCATTGACAACATCTCTTTCCATTCACTGGAGAATGTGTCAAGATGGAAATTTGTGGTGAATAGAAGGCTGGCGCTGGAGAGAGAGCTTAGCAAAGAAGCTCTGCAATGCAAGGAGGTTATGAAGCTGATCAAGCATGTTGGCTTAATGAAGACTGTGCATGGGTTAGGCAGCTGCTATGAGAAGTTGGTCAAGGAGTTCCTGGTCAACATCCCAGAAGATTGTGACAACCCATTGAGCAAGGAGTACTAGAAGGTCTTTGTGAGAGGAAAAGAGATCTCTTTCTCACCTGACACCATCAACACCTATCTGGGAAGAAGTGAAGAGCCCTACCCTGAGCTGGAAGTTACTGATGATGCTATCTGCAAGAGCATCACAGGACGAAAGGTCAATCATTGGCCCAAGAAGGGAAAGCTGCCTACAAGCAAGCTTACTCCCATGTTCACTCTCCTCAACAAAGGTGCTGCTGTGAATTGGGTGCCTACAACGCACAATTATGAAGTTGCAACTGGTTTGGCTAGGATTATCTACTGTGTAGGTAATAAGGTGAACTTTGATTTTGGCACTTATATCTTTCAACAAACTGTCAAGCATGCCAAAACCCTAGCTATTAAGATGCATATAGCCTTTCCCTCTCTGCTGTGTGGAATAATTGTGAACCAGAGACCTGATGTCCTGGTTAAAGAGGATATGGCCTGCAGAAGAAACTCTGTTATCTCCTTCAGTGCTCAAGATCTGAATGTGGACCCAAATGTGGGCACATCAGCTACTGGTGCTATGGGTAGAAAGGAGATGATTTCTACTTTGAAAGAAACCTGCAAGGCCTTAGAAGAGAAGAAGCTTAGGTTGGAAGCTGTTATAGCAGGTCTGGAGTTAGAGGAAGAACAGGATCAACCTGAGGTAAATGTTGAAGATGATGAAGAGGCTGAAGATTGTTAGACTACTAGGCTACCACTTAGAAGGGGGGTTGAATAAGTGGCTTCTTTAATCAACGGCAATTTTAAAAAATTATTTGATTAAAAAACAATGCGCGGAAGCACCACCGGATCGGTAGTCTACTTTGCACCTTTTGACCAAAGGAAAGATAGTATAGCCTTGAACGAACTAGAAAAATTATCGGAACGCTTAATGCAAAATATCCAAATTTAATCGATTAACAAAAACAGTCCCAAACAAGTTATATGATTCGATATTCAAATTCAATCACAATCAAGATAATCGCAATTGAACCTTTGTGCACACTTACGAACACAAAATTCCAATTGACACAAAATATAAGCGAATTGCGTAAAGTAAGTATTTAAAGCGAATTGACACACAAGAGATGATTAGGGAGTTCCCCGGCTTTCGTGTCGTCCTCGCGGTCGGCCGGGTACGTCTCCCCCCAAATAACCAAACAGGTTATTTGAGAGTATTATTGATTAAAAACAGTTTGAACACAAGTGCACAATTTACAATGAATCCAATAAACCTATATTGACTCAAAAGTAAAACTATGCAAAACCTCAATCGACGAACGAATCTTCACCCTCTGATTCCAACGATTTTACCCGTGCAACTCCTTGCAACAATCGTCCAGCTGAGTCCTTCAATTCTTCTCGATTGATCCTTCAAGATATCGAACAATCTTGAATCCCTAGCGAGCAACCAAACCTCCTTCGCAAATCAACCCGATCACGATTCTGATTCACCGCGAATCGTACCGAACGTTATCGACCAAGCGTACAACTTCTATTGGATTGATCCCATACTCAATCTTCAATGATTGCAACTTGATGGAAGATGATGATCTTGTGAAGGATACACTTTGATCCCAATTTTTCACCCAAATTGTATCCAAAGTGTTTCTCTCAAAGCACTATTGCTTTCTCACTGGTTCTCACTAGATTTTTCTCAGTTGTGTTACAAACAAAAGATCACACACATTGCTATTTAAAGTAAAAATAGAATGAGCAAATTTAGGCATAATTTTTCATACATGTATCGATACAAATGCTTTGACCAACGTGAAAAATGGAAAAATTGACCTTTGTATCGATACAAACACGGGTGTGTATCGATACAAATATCAGAATCTTGAAATCTTGACTGATATGTATCGAAGCATGCAAGCATGATTCGATACATCATGAGTTTTCTGGATTTTGAGAACATACAGATGTGTATCAATACATGCAAGCATACTTCGATACACAGATGATGTTATGTCTCTGAGAGACCACTTTTGTATCGATACAGACAATGTATGTATCGATACAAAATGCACAAAATCAAACAGAAGTAATTTCAGGACATATGTATCGATACAACTATGTATGTATCAATACAAAATACCTAAAAGTCAGTTTTTCAAGGTTTAGAAAATAGTTCTTTGTTGTCAAGTCATTTGTAATGTTGCCAAAATATGTTCAATCCTATTTTCATGTGTTTTGACAATTATTAAAACATGAGGATGAACTGGTGCACTTACATTCTCCCCCTTTTTGATAATTGTCAAAACTATGCATAAGCTAAGCTAAGCCTATACCTATTATGCAAATAGAAATAGCAATGTAATACAGACGCGATTAAAACACCAAGGCTAGTCATCAAATAAGCTCGCTCCCCCTGAGTTGATGCCATAATGCGTTTTGATCATCTTTAGCTTGTGCATCCAAATCTCTCCCCCTTTGACAATATCAAAAAGAAGAAGAGAGCACATTAGAAGTAACAAGTCCAAGCAATTTTTAATCAATTGATCACATCGTGCACTTACATTTGTCGAAATGCACTTTATGATATAGTTTCCTAATCAAAATAAATACATACAAAGATATGCCAAAATATATCAATGACGAATACCAAATATCATGATAAAACATGGAATGTAGAACAACAATCCATAAACCAACTCATGAGTATTGAAACACATCGACATTTGTAGTCAAGTAACATACCAAAATATGGGACGAAATAAACAAAACAATGCAACAAATGAATAATTTCATGTTGCCATATCATATAACGATGTTCATGAAGAAATGAAATTCACGGATAGTATTTATGCAACATGGTAAGCTATAGACACATCAATTAATCAATATTTCATACATTGCCATTTGATACATATGGACTTCAAGAATTATTACTTATCTTAAAGCAAGAATTTTTGGAAATGAGCAAACATATGTATGTATTGAAAAGAACTAATATGTGATGTTGATGTTTGAAAAGAATTCACATAGGCATAAGAGTGTAAGTTTTAAGAAGAGAAGATAGAGATGATACTTTTTAACCTTGTACCGTAGGGTGTTGATGTACTTCCCATTGTATAAAACTCCAAGTTGCCAAGAAGTATAATATGTATACAAAGTGCATGTACAAATGTATATTATTCTAGGTTAGAGATATCTAGGATCCCTAATTCTCCGCGAATAAAGATAAAGGGTTCCGTTGCAAGTGGCTTTGTAAAGATGTCCGCAAGTTGAATTTTCGAGTCCACATGCTCAAAAAAAACATCCCCTTTTTCTACATGATCGCGAAGAAAGTGATGCCTAATCTCTATATGCTTAGTCCTTGAATGCAATACAGGGTTCTTTGTGAGGTTTATAGCACTAGTGTTGTCACACAAGATTGGAACACGTTGTAGTTTTAAATCGTAGTCGAGAAGTTGTTGTTTTAACCAAAGTATTTGGGAGCAACAACTTCCGGCTGCAACGTATTCCGCCTCGGCGGTTGACAAAGCAACTGATACTTGTTTCTTGCTATGCCAACTTACCAAGCTGTTACAAAATAGGTGACATGTTCCACTAGTACTTTTCCTATCCAACTTGCAACCGGCAAAGTCGGAATCGGAGTAACCTACCAAAGAACAATCATTCCCCTTAGAGTACCATAAGCCAAAATTTGATGTTCCTTTCAAGTATTTTAAAATCCTTTTTACGGCTTTTAGGTGTGATTCTTTGGGGCATGATTGATATCGTGCACACATGCAAACACTAAACATAATATCCGGCCTAGATGCCGTTAAATAGAGTAAGGATCCGATTATACCTCAATATTTTGTGATTTCCACATCTTTACCTTCTTCATCTTTGCTTAACGCACAAGTTGATGCCATGGGAGTTTCCATAATTTTTGAATCCGTCATCCCAAACTTCTTGAGCAACTCAAGGCAATATTTAGTTTGATATATGAAGGTTCCTTCTTCTAGTTGCTTGATTTGTAGTCCCAAGAAGTAGGTTAGTTCACCCATCATGCTCATCTCGAATTCACCTTGCATAAGACTAGAAAAACTCTTGACAAGAGATGGGTTAGTGGAACCAAAGATAATATCATCAACATATATTTGAACCAATAAGACGTCCTTTCCTTTACGTTTAATGAAGAGTGTAGTATCAACCTTTCCCCTTGAATATCCGTTTTTAATCAAGAACTTGCTAAGCCGATCATACCAAGCTCTAGGAGCTTGTTTAATACCATATAAGGCTCTTTTTAATTTGAAAACATAGTCCGGATGTTCGTTATCTTCAAAACCGGGAGGTTGTTTGACATACACCTCTTCATTTATGTATCAGTTTAGGAAAGCACTCTTAACATCCATTTGATATAACTTGAAATTCATATTGCATGCATAAGCTAATAAAAGTCTAATAGCCTCAAGGCGAGCAACCGGAGCATAGGTCTCCTCATAATCAATGCCCTCCTCTTGGTTATAGCCTTGAGCTACCAACAGTGCCTTGTTCCTGTAACGCCCCGAACTCGAGACTACTAATATTCAAATTTTAAAAATACTTTTTTGAAAATTCCTTTTAAGAGACATCATGCAGCGGATAAAATAACTATAAAATTGGACTCAATGTCAAAATTATTTAAAAATTATTATAAAGGTGAAACATAGTAACTTCTTTTATAATAAAATACATTAGCTTCAAAAATAAAGTAGCAAAACATTCTAGACTCTAAGACTCTTTCCCAAGTGTCACAATCAGAGCGGGCTTCCACTTGACTCGAACTCGAAACTCGATAACCTGTAGATACTGCGATTTTACAATCGCAGGGCCAAGCCAGACAAGACAAAAAGCAAGGGGTGAGAATACATTCACACAAGGCATCGGTGTATTAACACACAAGAATAGGGAAAACATAAACACAACAATATCATCCTATGGGACGATCAAACACATAAACAAACACAACTCATAAATGTAATCACTATCACAACATCATTAACAACTTCATTGCTACATCGTAGCTAACAACATCATTGCAACTTCATTGCCATATCTGGCTACAATATTACTACTTCATTGCCATATCTGGCTACAGTATTACAACTTCATTGCCATGTCTGGCTACATTATTACTTCTTCATTGCCATGTCTGGCTACATTATTACTTCTTCATTGCCATATCTGGCTACATTATTACTTCTTCATTGCCATATCTGGCTACAATATTAAATCAACTTCATTATTCAACACAACTACAATATTTAGTTCTTAAAGAAACTTAACATCGAATAAACTCGACGCCAAGATACCGATTAGACTCGTCACGCAAAACAAACTCATATATATATTTTAATTTAGAACTAACACAGTATCGACACCAATTAATAACAACATGTATACATATACTAATTACGTTAAAGTTCAGTTAGCAGTATATTGTGAGCCAAACTAGATTAATCCCTTAACAAAATAAAATAAGGCCTAGAACGTATTCTGAATTCTAGAGGCAGCAACATTGACTTAACTAATCATGATATTTTTAGTCCCTAAAAGGATCTCTACTTATAATTAAGAACAAATATCATCTTCTTGTGCTTTTAAATTTGAAACACTTATCCAATAAAATACACCAAAGGATAAAGGAAGAAGCACACATCAATCTAATGATCTTGCTAAAGGCTAACACATACTGAGCATGATTTAGCTTCACGGATAAAATTTGGAATCAATTGATTTCAATTACTCTAATTACTAATTAAAATTCAAAACCGATATGACAATTATTTTTCCTTTTGAAAACTCTTGAAACGAAGATCATACATGTCTATCCCTCACAAATATATATACATGCATTAGAATCAAATTTTAAAGGACACGAGAATATATATACATATTGGAATGACGTTCATATCATCATGTTAAAATCATCGAACAGATAGACATATAAGTATGAATATATTAATATCGTGCGGTCATGTTAGACATATAACAAATATGAATTTTCATATTGGAAAACAATAATCAAAAGAAGAATCATAAATAACTCAAAAGAACGTAAAAGAAAGAAAAGGGAATAGGGAAGGAGGGCAAGGTCCCCTCGACTACTCTTATGGTTAACACTACCCCTATGCGTGAACAATCTCCCCCCTTACCTCGATTATGCAAAAATTCTTTTAGTGATTTATTGTTGGTGATCCATCGTGCTATGCCCTAGCTCTCCAAGGTCTTTCCATGTTTCTATTTGATTTTGCTCTCATAATTCCTTCTCACTTTAGTCTATTTATAAGCAACTAACTAGGTTTCTTTTCCTAAAAGATATCCTTATCAGATTTGTTTCCATAATATATTTTCCTAAAAATTCTCATCTTATTTTTCATAAAAATCTAATCTTTTATTTTCATAATATATTTCTAAAATATATTTCAAAATTATATCTCTAAAATATATCTTAATTAATTATGTTTTTCAAATAATTCTCCCTTCTCACCAAATTAAATAAATTATAACCTATCAAATAATTTACTTAACACATAAACACTTAAATAAACAATATTCTAAATAAATAACTACTTCTAAATTTTGGGGTGTTACAATTCTCCCCCCTTTAAGAATTTTCGCCCTCGAAAATTGCTTAAGGTTTTCTAAAAGACAAACTAGTTTACTCACACCACTAAATAAAAATTAAAGACAATTGTCAGATAAGAAATAAACAAGCAATTAACACGTCAATAAACAATAACAACATAATTCATAAAACTAATCGAACATGTTATAAATCATGTGAGAAGATATTTAAAAAGTGACAAAGGTGCAAGTGTGACTAAATAGAGAAGACACAAGGTAGACACGGCACTGACACTATGCCCACTTGGTCTGACTGTACAGACCTGCTCTGATTGACACATAACCCACGCGGCCGGATTGGACCGACCTGCTCTGATACCAATTGTAACGCCCCGAACTCGAGACTACTAATATTCAAATTTTAAAAATACTTTTTTGAAAATTCCTTTTAAGAGACATCATGCAGCGGATAAAATAACTATAAAATTGGACTCAATGTCAAAATTATTTAAAAATTATTATAAAGGTGAAACATAGTAACTTCTTTTATAATAAAATACATTAGCTTTAAAAATAAAGTAGCGAAACATTCTAGACTCTAAGACTCTTTCCCAAGTGTCACAATCAGAGCGGGCTTCCACTTGACTCGAACTCGAAACTCGATAACCTGTAGATACTGCGATTTTACAATCGCAGGGCCAAGCCAGACAAGACAAAAAGCAAGGGGTGAGAATACATTCACACAAGGCATCGGTGTATTAACACACAAGAATAGGGAAAACATAAACACAACAATATCATCCTATGGGACGATCAAACACATAAACAAACACAACTCATAAATGTAATCACTATCACAACATCATTAACAACTTCATTGCTACATCGTAGCTAACAACATCATTGCAACTTCATTGCCATATTTGGCTACATTATTACTCCTTCATTGCCATATCTGGCTACAATATTACTACTTCATTGCCATATCTGGCTACAGTATTACAACTTCATTGCCATGTCTGGCTACATTATTACTTCTTCATTGCCATATCTGGCTACATTATTACTTCTTCATTGCCATATCTGGCTACAATATTAAATCAACTTCATTATTCAACACAACTACAATATTTAGTTCTTAAAGAAACTTAACATCGAATAAACTCGACGCCAAGATACCGATTAGACTCGTCACGCAAAACAAACTCATATATATATTTTAATTTAGAACTAACACAGTATCGACACCAATTAATAACAACATGTATACATATACTAATTACGTTAAAGTTCAGTTAGCAGTATATTGTGAGCCAAACTAGATTAATCCCTTAACAAAATAAAATAAGGCCTAGAACGTATTCTGAATTCTAGAGGCAGCAACATTGACTTAACTAATCATGATATTTTTAGTCCCTAAAAGGATCTCTACTTATAATTAAGAACAAATATCATCTTCTTGTGCTTTTAAATTTGAAACACTTATCCAATAAAATACACCAAAGGATAAAGGAAGAAGCACACATCAATCTAATGATCTTGCTAAAGGCTAACACATACTGAGCATGATTTAGCTTCACGGATAAAATTTGGAATCAATTGATTTCAATTACTCTAATTACTAATTAAAATTCAAAACCGATATGACAATTATTTTTCCTTTTGAAAACTCTTGAAACGAAGATCATACATGTCTATCCCTCACAAATATATATACATGCATTAGAATCAAATTTTAAAGGACACGAGAATATATATACATATTGGAATGACGTTCATATCATCATGTTAAAATCATCGAACAGATAGACATATAAGTATGAATATATTAATATCGTGCGGTCATGTTAGACATATAACAAATATGAATTTTCATATTGGAAAACAATAATCAAAAGAAGAATCATAAATAACTCAAAAGAACGTAAAAGAAAGAAAAGGGAATAGGTGTAACACCCCAAAATTTAGAAGTAGTTATTTATTTAGAATATGGTTTATTTAGGTGTTTATGTGCTAAGTAAATTATTTGATAAGTTAGAATTTATTTAATTTAGTGAGAACAAGAGAATTATTTGAAAAATAGAATTAATTAAGATATATTTTAGAGATATAATTTAGAGATATATTTTAGGAATATTTTATGAAAATAAAAGATTAGATTTTTATGAAAAATAAGATGAGAGTTTTTAGGAAAATCTATTATTGAAACAAATCTCATGAGATATACTCTTTCTTAAGGAAAAAGAAACCTAGAGCCCTTTCCTTTTATAAATAGATGAAACATAAGACCAAGAAAGAATTAGGATTGCCACTTTTCATAAAATTGAAAATAAAAAGTAGAGGGAGTGCTCGGAGGGGAAAGCGGCGAGGGAGAAGGAGATTAAGGGAAGGAGAACAACTTCATCGCAATAGGAAAAGAGATCACTGTTACTAACAAGTAAGGGGGTTTTAACCAACTCATTTAAAGATTCTGATTGTAGATAGCGTTACATATGTGGCCTTTTTCCCTTTTTCTTTCTTTTTCTTGGTGTTTGATTCTCATATCGATCTTCTAATTGTGTTTTGTTTTTGGTGTGCAATTTCATATTTGATTTTGTTATGAGATAGCTAGGAGTGCAGGACAATAGCCTCTTAGAAGAAAACTAATAAAAAGAGGATTAATTATATATTTCGGTCTATGATATACGTTTTTGGTTTTGACTAATTAAGATGTATTTTATTATTCAGTTTTCTTGGAATCAATATAACTTCCATGTTTAAAATAGGAGTATTTAACGTGCTTCTTGGGGACTGAATTTGATTACTTTGAAATATGGTTTAAGTGGAAATATTAGGATAAAATCTATTTTTTTAAATTGTAATTATAGACCAGTTGCCGATTCTGTCTTATGCAAAACATGTGGATTGTATATTCCTGTGGTCTAATTAATGAGTTGTGGTAAACTATGTTACAGGAGCATAATTCAATCTTGAGTTTAATGTCAGGTTCAAAAGAAACGTTCTAGGGTCTTATAATATAGATGGGATTTAGTGAGCATGGATACAGTAGGTACTACTTTTTTTAAAGAGTGATAGTATATCCAAATTGGTGTTTTGGTATCAAGTTTATTATGTGTCGAGTCTCTCTAATTATTAGGTGTCAATAATTAGTGTCATTATTATTGTTGATTTTAATTAATAAAGATTTCTAGATGAACTAGTTGTGAGTGTGATTAGAGTTAGATCTATTTTGTGTTGATTAATTTGGTGTTGAGTTTAATGGGTGTCGAGTTTATTTTGTGCTGAGTTTAATTGGTGTCGAGCTTATTTGGTGTTAAGTTTCTTTAAGAACTAAATATTGTAGTATGTCGAACAATGACGTTGATTTAATATTGTAGCCAGATACGGCAATGAAGTTGTAATACTGTAGCCAGATATGGCAATGAAGTAGTAACATTGTAGCCAAATATGGCAATGAAGTTGTAATATTGTAGCCAGATATGGCAATGAAGGAGCAATACTGTAGCCAGATATGGCAATGAAGGAGTAAATATGTAGCCAGATATGGCAATGAAGGAGTAATAATGTAGCCAGATATGGCAATGAAGTTGCAATGGTGTTGTTAGCTACGATGTAGCAATGAAGTTGTTAATGATGTTGTGATAGTGGTTACATTTATAAGTTGTGTTTGTTTATGTGTTTGATCGTCCCAAAGGATGATATTTTATTTATTGCTGCTATTGAATTCAGTTATTCTATATGATGTTCGTTACTCACCCCTTCTGGTTTGACCCTGCGACGTAAAACTCGTAGACTTCTCTGTAGGTAATGAGTCTTAGTTGCTGTGTTCGGAGAGCTCTTCCTTGCTCTGTTCTGTGGAGTCGCTCTGTTAAGATACCATGGGGAAACTCTAAGCTATTTTAGCCATTACCTTCATTAAGGATTGTCAGACTGTATTATGAGTTTCTTTTTAGATTTTGTGTTCAAGAATCTTGGATATTGATATGTATTAATTTTTTTTAAAAACACGATGTAACATTTATTTACATATTTAATAAATCAGTTGAGTTAAGCTTGAGTAACACTCCTTTTGGAATAAAATAACTAATGATTTCACCAATAAAGCCTATGGGAATCTGGGGTGTTACAATTGGTATCAGAGCAGGTCGGTCCAATCCGGCCGCGTGGGTTATGTGTCAATCAGAGCAGGTCTGTACAGTCAGACCAAGTGGGCATAGTGTCAGTGCCGTGTCTACCTTGTGTCTTCTCTATTTAGTCACACTTGCACCTTAGTCACTTTTTAAATATCTCATCACATGATTTATAACATGTTCGATTAGTTTTATGAATTATGTTGTTATTGTTTATTGACGTGTTAATTGCTTGATTATTTCTTATTTGACAATTGTCTTTAATTTTTATTTAGTGGTGTGAGTAAACTAGTTTGTCTTTTAGAAAACCTTAGGCAATTTTCGAGGGCGAAAATTCTTAAAGGGGGGGAGAATTGTAACACCCCAAAATTTAGAAGTAGTTATTTATTTAGAATATGGTTTATTTAGGTGTTTATGTGCTAAGTAAATTATTTGATAAGTTAGAATTTATTTAATTTAGTGAGAACAAGAGAATTATTTGAAAAATAGAATTAATTAAGATATATTTTAGAGATATAATTTAGAGATATATTTTAGGAATATTTTATGAAAATAAAAGATTAGATTTTTATGAAAAATAAGATGAGAGTTTTTAGGAAAATCTATTATTGAAACAAATCTCATGAGATATACTCTTTCTTAAGGAAAAAGAAACCTAGAGCCCTTTCCTTTTATAAATAGATGAAACATAAGACCAAGAAAGAATTAGGATTGCCACTTTTCATAAAATTGAAAATAAAAAGTAGAGGGAGTGCTCGGAGGGGAACGCGGCGAGGGAGAAGGAGATTAAGGAAAGGAGAACAACTTCATCGCAATAGGAAAAGAGATCACTGTTACTAACAAGTAAGGGGGTTTTAACCAACTCATTTAAAGATTCTGATTGTAGATAGCGTTACATATGTGGCCTTTTTCCCTTTTTCTTTCTTTTTCTTGGTGTTTGATTCTCATATCGATCTTCTAATTGTGTTTTGTTTTTGGTGTGCAATTTCATATTTGATTTTGTTATGAGATAGCTAGGAGTGCAGGACAATAGCCTCTTAGAAGAAAACTAATAAAAAGAGGATTAATTATATATTTCGGTCTATGATATACGTTTTTGGTTTTGACTAATTAAGATGTATTTTATTATTCAGTTTTCTTGGAATCAATATAACTTCCATGTTTAAAATAGGAGTATTTAACGTGCTTCTTGGGGACTGAATTTGATTACTTTGAAATATGGTTTAAGTGGAAATATTAGGATAAAATCTATTTTTTTAAATTGTAATTATAGACCAGTTGCCGATTCTGTCTTATGCAAAACATGTGGATTGTATATTCCTGTGGTCTAATTAATGAGTTGTGGTAAACTATGTTACAGGAGCATAATTCAATCTTGAGTTTAATGTCAGGTTCAAAAGAAACGTTCTAGGGTCTTATAATATAGATGGGATTTAGTGAGCATGGATACAGTAGGTACTACTTTTTTTAAAGAGTGATAGTATATCCAAATTGGTGTTTTGGTATCAAGTTTATTATGTGTCGAGTCGCTCTAATTATTAGGTGTCAATAATTAGTGTCGTTATTATTGTTGATTTTAATTAATAAAGATTTCTAGATGAACTAGTTGTGAGTGTGATTAGAGTTAGATCTATTTTGTGTTGATTAATTTGGTGTTGAGTTTAATGGGTGTCGAGTTTATTTTGTGCTGAGTTTAATTGGTGTCGAGCTTATTTGGTGTTAAGTTTCTTTAAGAACTAAATATTGTAGTATGTCGAACAATGACGTTGATTTAATATTGTAGCCAGATACGGCAATGAAGTTGTAATACTGTAGCCAGATATGGCAATGAAGTAGTAACATTGTAGCCAAATATGGCAATGAAGTTGTAATATTGTAGCCAGATATGGCAATGAAGGAGCAATACTGTAGCCAGATATGGCAATGAAGGAGTAAATATGTAGCCAGATATGGCAATGAAGGTGTAATAATGTAGCCAGATATGGCAATGAAGTTGCAATGGTGTTGTTAGCTACGATGTAGCAATGAAGTTGTTAATGATGTTGTGATAGTGGTTACATTTATAAGTTGTGTTTGTTTATGTGTTTGATCGTCCCAAAGGATGATATTTTATTTATTGCTGCTATTGAATTCAGTTATTCTATATGATGTTCGTTACTCACCCCTTCTGGTTTGACCCTGCGACGTAAAACTCGTAGACTTCTCTGTAGGTAATGAGTCTTAGTTGCTGTGTTCGGAGAGCTCTTCCTTGCTCTGTTCTGTGGAGTCGCTCTGTTAAGATACCATGGGGAAACTCTAAGCTATTTTAGCCATTACCTTCATTAAGGATTGTCAGACTGTATTATGAGTTTCTTTTTAGATTTTGTGTTCAAGAATCTTGGATATTGATATGTATTAATTTTTTTTAAAAACACGATGTAACATTTATTTACATATTTAATAAATCAGTTGAGTTAAGCTTGAGTAACACTCCTTTTGGAATAAAATAACTAATGATTTCACCAATAAAGCCTATGGGAATCTGGGGTGTTACAATAGGGAAGGAGGGCAAGGTCCCCTCGACTACTCTTATGGTTAACACTACCCCTATGCGTGAACAATCTCCCCCCTTACCTCGATTATGCAGAAATTCTTTTAGTGATTTATTGTTGGTGATCCATCGTGCTATGCCCTAGCTCTCCAAGGTCTTTCCATGTTTCTATTTGATTTTGCTCTCATAATTCCTTCTCACTTTAGTCTATTTATAAGCAACTAACTAGGTTTCTTTTCCTAAAAGATATCCTTATCAGATTTATTTCCATAATATATTTTCCTAAAAATTCTCATCTTATTTTTCATAAAAATCTAATCTTTTATTTTCATAATATATTTCTAAAATATATTTCAAAATTATATCTCTAAAATATATCTTAATTAATTATGTTTTTCAAATAATTCTCCCTTCTCACCAAATTAAATAAATTATAACCTATCAAATAATTTACTTAACACATAAACACTTAAATAAACAATATTCTAAATAAATAACTACTTCTAAATTTTGGGGTGTTACAATTCTCCCCCCTTTAAGAATTTTCGCCCTCGAAAATTGCTTAAGGTTTTCTAAAAGACAAACAAGTTTACTCACACCACTAAATAAAAATTAAAGACAATTGTCAGATAAGAAATAATCAAGCAATTAACACGTCAATAAACAATAACAACATAATTCATAAAACTAATCGAACATGTTATAAATCATGTGAGAAGATATTTAAAAAGTGACAAAGGTGCAAGTGTGACTAAATAGAGAAGACACAAGGTAGACACGACACTGACACTATGCCCACTTGGTCTGACTGGACCGACCTGCTCTGATACCAATTGTAACGCCCCGAACTCGAGACTACTAATATTCAAATTTTAAAAATACATTTTTGAAAATTCCTTTTAAGAGACATCATGCAGCGGATAAAATAACTATAAAATTGGACTCAATGTCAAAATTATTTAAAAATTATTATAAAGGTGAAACATAGTAACTTCTTTTATAATAAAATACATTAGCTTTAAAAATAAAGTAGCGAAACATTCTAGACTCTAAGACTCTTTCCCAAGTGTCACAATCAGAGCGGGCTTCCACTTGACTCGAACTCGAAACTCGATAACCTGTAGATACTGCGATTTTACAATCGCAGGGCCAAGCCAGACAAGACAAAAAGCAAGGGGTGAGAATACATTCACACAAGGCATCGGTGTATTAACACACAAGAATAGGGAAAACATAAACACAACAATATCATCCTATGGGACGATCAAACACATAAACAAACACAACTCATAAATGTAATCACTATCACAACATCATTAACAACTTCATTGCTACATCGTAGCTAACAACATCATTGCAACTTCATTGCCATATTTGGCTACATTATTACTCCTTCATTGCCATATCTGGCTACAATATTACTACTTCATTGCCATATCTGGCTACAGTATTACAACTTCATTGCCATGTCTGGCTACATTATTACTTCTTCATTGCCATATCTGGCTACATTATTACTTCTTCATTGCCATATCTGGCTACATTATTACTTCTTCATTGCCATATCTGGCTACAATATTAAATCAACTTCATTATTCAACACAACTACAATATTTAGTTCTTAAAGAAACTTAACATCGAATAAACTCGACGCCAAGATACCGATTAGACTCGTCACGCAAAACAAACTCATATATATATTTTAATTTAGAACTAACACAGTATCGACACCAATTAATAACAACATGTATACTTATACTAATTACGTTAAAGTTCAGTTAGCAGTATATTGTGAGCCAAACTAGATTAATCCCTTAACAAAATAAAATAAGGCCTAGAACGTATTCTGAATTCTAGAGGCAGCAACATTGACTTAACTAATCATGATATTTTTAGTCCCTAAAAGGATCTCTACTTATAATTAAGAACAAATATCATCTTCTTGTGCTTTTAAATTTGAAACACTTATCCAATAAAATACACCAAAGGATAAAGGAAGAAGCACACATCAATCTAATGATCTTGCTAAAGGCTAACACATACTGAGCATGATTTAGCTTCACGGATAAAATTTGGAATCAATTGATTTCAATTACTCTAATTACTAATTAAAATTCAAAACCGATATGACAATTATTTTTCCTTTTGAAAACTCTTGAAACGAAGATCATACATGTCTATCCCTCACAAATATATATACATGCATTAGAATCAAATTTTAAAGGACACGAGAATATATATACATATTGGAATGACGTTCATATCATCATGTTAAAATCATCGAACAGATAGACATATAAGTATGAATATATTAATATCGTGCGGTCATGTTAGACATATAACAAATATGAATTTTCATATTGGAAAACAATAATCAAAAGAAGAATCATAAATAACTCAAAAGAACGTAAAAGAAAGAAAAGGGAATAGGGAAGGAGGGCAAGGTCCCCTCGACTACTCTTATGGTTAACACTACCCCTATGCGTGAACAATCTCCCCCCTTACCTCGATTATGCAGAAATTCTTTTAGTGATTTATTGTTGGTGATCCATCGTGCTATGCCCTAGCTCTCCAAGGTCTTTCCATGTTTCTATTTGATTTTGCTCTCATAATTCCTTCTCACTTTAGTCTATTTATAAGCAACTAACTAGGTTTCTTTTCCTAAAAGATATCCTTATCAGATTTGTTTCCATAATATATTTTCCTAAAAATTCTCATCTTATTTTTCATAAAAATCTAATCTTTTATTTTCATAATATATTTCTAAAATATATTTCAAAATTATATCTCTAAAATATATCTTAATTAATTATGTTTTTCAAATAATTCTCCCTTCTCACCAAATTAAATAAATTATAACCTATCAAATAATTTACTTAACACATAAACACTTAAATAAACAATATTCTAAATAAATAACTACTTCTAAATTTTGGGGTGTTACAGTTCCTAATGATAACACCGTTTTCATCAAGCTTATTTCTAAAAACCCAACGTGTCCCAATCACTTGATGACTTGGAGGAGATGGTACTAAATCCCACACATCATTTCTTTTAAATTGATTTAGTTCTTCTTGCATTGCAAGAATCCATTGTTCATCAAGTAATGCGGCCTTTGAGTTTTTAGGTTCAACTTGTGAAACAAAAGCATAGTTTTGAGTGTACTCATTATATAAGGTAGTTTGTTGCATGCTCATGTTTCTCATCATTTCCATCATTTCATTTCAATTACCACCTTCTTCACCTTGTCCGTCATCCTCAGCCTCACCTTATCTAACATTCCTCCTTGGTCTCCTACCTCTAGGAGCAGCAGCTTGACCCTCATTGTCATCATCCGGACCATGGTACACATACACATTATCCACATTCAAAGATCAATTCATTTTGGACATTTGTGTTTCACTAAATTTCTGCAACTTCCCAAGAGTGTTGTACTCAATTGGAAGCTTTTGTCCAATTTTGAATTTCTGCAAAATGCTAGCAATCATGCTACAGTACCCAAAACTTTGATCCCTGCTTGAATTCCTTAGGTCAAACATCCTACTCACAGTGTAGAATGGCCAGTCAACCTTCCCATCCTCCATAAGCAAAAACATCAAGTCAATATCCTTATTATCCATCCTAGAGCTAGCACTTTTTGGACGCAAAATGTGACTCACAATCCAGTAAATCACTCTAGCATTAACATTCAATTTTTCAGTTCCCATGGTTTCCGGAATATTGCCATTTCTAGTGATGGAAGAGATAAAGACATTGGAGTCATAATCCACCTGACTCGTTTCAGAATAAGCTAATAGATTCTCCCCGGTTATCCTACTTCCGGTGCTCATCCCAAACAACTCAAACCACATATCAGCAGTAAACTTATAAGTCTTATTCTTCCAACGGAACTCAAATTCAGCCCCATTTCTTTCCTGTAATCCAACATAGAAAATTCTAACCACAGTCTCATTGTATTTTGTTTGTAGGTCACAGAAACTATCAAGTTGTTCAGTCTCAATTATCTCAGCAATATCATTCAAATGTAGATTCCTAAGAGTATCAATATTGACAGATTTTTGAGGAAGTACACTCCTAGTCCTACAATAACTAGTGTAAGTAGTAATACAATCCTTATGAACATACTCATCTTCTTCAAGACCAAAATTAGAAACTTCACCACTAGTTGCTATTTCCTTATCTTTTCTAGCCTTCTTAGGTGCCATTACAAGAAGATTGAGAAGTTGAACGATTTACCTTACACTTTTGATGAAGAACTTTTGAAAAGAAGTTTCACAAACCCCAATTTGATGAATTCCTTGGATTGAAGCTTATGAGACTTTGACCACGAAATTGATGATGGAGAATGAGTGGGTAATGAATTCTAAGCGGATTGGTGACAATGCCATGAGCATCGGTGATTGTTGGAACAAACGGACCGTTCTCAATAGCATTCCACACTTCACCATCAAAAGAATTGATGTGAATACGCATACTACTTTTCCAATAGTCAAAATGATCTCCATTGAATATCGGATCCCTATTATACGCCCCTTTAGGTGCAAAAGCCATGTTGTCTAATAATTGGCACAAACCTCCGAATTTTGCAAGCAAAATTGAACCGAACTTGTGATACCACTTGTTAGACTACTAGGCTACCACTTAGAAGGGGGGTTGAATAAGTGGCTTCTTTAATCAACGGCAATTTTAAAAAATTATTTGATTAAAAAACAATGCGCGGAAGCACCACCGGATCGGTAGTCTACTTTGCACCTTTTGACCAAAGGAAAGATAGTATAGCCTTGAACGAACTAGGAAAATTATCGGAACGCTTAATGCAAAATATCCAAATTTAATCGATTAACAAAAACAGTCCCAAGCAAGTTATATGATTCGATATTCAAATTCAATCACAATCAAGATAATCGCAATTGAACCTTTGTGCACACTTACGGACACAAAATTCCAATTGACACAAAATATAAGCGAATTGCGTAAAGTAAGAATTTAAAGCGAATTGACACACAAGAGATGATTAGGGAGTTCCCCGGCTTTCGTGTCGTCCTCGCGGTCGGCCGGGTACGTCTCCCCCCAAATAACCAAACGGGTTATTTGAGAGTATTATTGATTAAAAACAGTTTGAACACAAGTGCACAATTTACAATGAATCCAATAAACCTATATTGACTCAAAAGTAAAACTATGCAAAACCTCAATCGACGAACGAATCTTCACCCTCTGATTCCAACGATTTTACCCGTGCAACTCCTTGCAACAATCGTCCAGCTGAGTCCTTCAATTCTTCTCGATTGATCCTTCAAGATATCGAACAATCTTGAATCCCTAGCGAGCAACCAAACCTCCTTCGCAAATCAACCCGATCACGATTCTGATTCACCGCGAATCGTACCGAACGTTATCGACCAAGCGTACAACTTCTATTGGATTGATCCCATACTCAATCTTCAATGATTGCAACTTGATGGAAGATGATGATCTTGTGAAGGATACACTTTGATCCCAATTTTTCACCCAAATTGTATCCAAAGTGTTTCTCTCAAAGCACTCTTGCTTTCTAACTGGTTCTCACTAGATTTTTCTCAGTTGTGTTACAAACAAAAGATCACACACATTGCTATTTAAAGTAAAAATAGAATGAGCAAATTTATGCATAATTTTTCATACATGTATCGATACAAATGATCATTTGTATCGATACAAATGCTTTGACCAACGTGAAAAATGGAAAAATTGACCTTTGTATCGATACAAACACGGGTGTGTATCGATACAAATATCAGAATCTTGAAATCTTGACTGATATGTATCGAAGCATGCAAGCATGATTCGATACATCATGAGTTTTCTGGATTTTGAGAACATACAGATGTGTATCGATACATGCAAGCATGCTTCGATACACAGATGATGTTCTGTCTCTGAGAGACCACTTTTGTATCGATACGGGCAATGTATGTATCGATACAAAATGCACAAAATCAAACAGAAGTAATTTCAGGACATATGTATCGATACAACTATGTATGTATCGATACAAAATACCTAAAAGTCAGTTTTTCAAGGTTTAGAAAATAGTTCTTTGTTGTCAAGTCATTTGTAATGTTGCCAAAATATGTTCAATCCTATTTTCATGTGTTTTGACAATTATTAAAACATGAGGATGAACTGGTGCACTTACAAAGATCATGCAGCTGAGGATACTGATGGGAGTGCTGATTTTTGAATTATTGTAATTCATATTTTCCCTGTATCAGCTGTTTTTAAGAAGCAGTTTAGTTTTTCCTGCTTTTATGTTTTTGCACCTTGAAGTGCCTACCTTGTAATCATTGAACAATTAATGGCCCCAGTACCATTTGATTACTCTTTCTGTTCTTAAACTTTTTGTCAACATTATGGCTAAAAAGGGGGAGAAAAGATAAGTAGTATATCCAGGGGGAGTAAAAGGAAAGGTAGTGCAATATGTTTACTCTGGTACATGATGTGGTACCAGATGTGTGCACATCGTTGAAGACAGATTGTGCTTGTATTCTGCACATCTTTTTGAAGACTTTGAAGAACCAGACGAATGAAGACTGATCCTTTGAAGACTGATGAAGATGATGCTTGAATTTAGGGGGAGTAAAAATTTTACTGAAGCTGCTGACGACACTTCCCCTCTTTACTGTGTGCATGATTCATCACCATGCTTGTATGTTGGGAGTTTTATTCTCTCAGAAGATATGAGGCAAGATTCCGCTGCTGCAACGCCTCTGATGTTCTAATGATTCTCTCCAAAGTCTAGTTGGCTGACTCCAAAGGTTATTTTAGCCACAATTTGCCAAAGGGGGAGATTGTTAGTGTTTTCAATCTGCAAGGTTGAGTTTATTTTAGGGTTGACTTCATTTGCTAAAATAAGCCTTTGGTCCAGATGTGGTGACTGATGTGCACACATGTGGTACCTGAACAGAATGCCCTATAAACGCGCTTTCAAATATTTGCGTGTGATCTTTGAAAAAGATTTGTTTTGAAACAAACATATCCACGCTAGCTTGCGCGTTAAGGAACGAGCTGAAAGATTGAAAAAGATTCAGAAAAGATTTAAAAGCTGATTTGTTACTAGAAGATTGAAAAAGATTCAAAAAGATTTAAAACAAACATATCTTTTATTAAAAGATTAAGTTTGTTTTTTCAGAATACAACAAACAGCTACCAGATCTCGTTCTATATAAAGGAGTGCTGAAGACATGTTTTATTCACTGAAATCAATATTCATAAATCTAGTCTTTAGGATTTCAAGTCTTTGTCCCTAGGATTTCTTGTTTCGTTTGAAACTTGAATTAGGGTTGTATTTAGCTATTAAGCTTTTAAGCACATAGCTGTTCCTTTCTTGGTTTTAGTTTGAAACAAGATTTGGACTTTGAATCACTCAAAGCTTTGAAGCACGAGTTGGTTCGTTAGTTTAGGAGTGCGTCTCCATCATTGAGTATGTAAAAATCCTTGTGGTTGAGCAAAGTTCTTGTGGGAAAAAGATTGTAAAATTCCTTGTGGTTGAGCAAGGTCCTTGTGGGGAACAAGGTAGGATAGGCTGGGAAGTGACTGGGGGAAGTCATATCTTGTGGAGGAGCAAGGTAGAGTTACACAAGGTAGTATCTAAGTGAGAGGTTGTAAACGGGGAGTTTAAGCTTTGAATTAGAGCTATCATAGTGGATTCATTCCTGGATTGGTATCCCCCAGACGTAAGTGAGTTGCACTGAACTGGGTTAACAAACTCATTGTGTTCTTTATCTTCTGCACTTTATTTTCCTTGTTAATCAAGTTATCGTATGTTTATGATGTTGGCACATTAGGCAACACATCGTATACCTAAACCCTAACGTGCACCACATCACGCTGCACATCTGTAACTTGTTACCGGAATTTCAGCTTTGAAGAAATTTTTAAACTTCCCAAAACATAATTCAACCCCCCCCCCCCCCCCCCCCCTCCCCTTCTTGTGTTTTTCACACCTTCAATGCTTTGACAGAAAAGTAAAGATAGTTGATTCAGAAGCGGAATGAGGTTAGTTAGATCCATTCCCTCCCTTAATCATGCTTGATATCCGACACATATCTATAACTATTTCAGTAACTTCTGATTGTTCGGCGATTAATCATCTTTATTGATAGTATTAAACTACTCTAAATACTTATAGATCACTATTAACTTCCTAAATAACTAGAGCATCCATGGCTTGCTAATTCCATGTTGTCACGTACCCTAACTATGCGTCGAGCCAATCTACAGTAGTCATGATCACTCAATTAATCTTAGCCACTGACATCCTAGTGTCGGCTGTTCCAGTCTTTACAAGCTATCGCGAGCAATGTCTGGTGTTTCCATCTTTACATGCTGCCGCGAGCAATATCGGATGTTGCTGTCTCTCAAAGCGAGCCCTATTATTTATTGTTCAGGACTAATCCTAAAAGCGTATTTACTTTATCCGGCCAGACAATGAAAATACAGAATTAAAGCGTAAATAATAGAAAACAATCCATTCTAAAATATGAATATATTATGACTTTTATTGTACCAGATATATGTCACAAGCATTCATTGGGGAGTTATCTCTCCACCTACCCTAAGGTTTCCAGCTACTAATTTACATAATAAAATATTACAAGAATATAGAAATCATGCATACCAATTGCGTAGATGTCTTACCGAGGAAGTTACCTTTTCCGTTGAAGGGGGAAAGTTATTCCCGTAGATAGCTCCCTTGCCCTCCATGCTCTTTCTCCTTGAATACTAGAGAGAACTCTAGGTTGCTGAATTTCTGAATGAATAATTGTGAATGAGGGAGCTCTATTTATAATTTTTCTTAACAGGCTTCGCTCCCATCGTGGCCACGATGGATCTCATCATGCCATGATGGAGTAGATTTGTTTCATATTTTCTGCGCCTGTTTTCTTTGTCAATAAGTTTTCCCATCGCGGCCACGATGGAGTCATTGTGGCCACGATGGGGCGCCTCTTTCGACCCGATAACTTCAGAATTTGCTCTCGGCTTCAACACGAAAGTCGTAGCTCTGTGTCTTAGCTTTCCAACACATAATCATGGACCTCAATCCGATATTCGTAGCTCAAGTTATGGCATTTCTAAGGAACTGGTTTTTTCTCCCTTTTTTGCCCTTTTTATGCATTTTCTTCAATTCTTGACTTCTTGGGCAAGTAGTTTCACTCCTTCAGGTTTTTGCTTGGTTTGGATTTTCAAAGTCATTACAACTAATATAAACTAATACATAAAACATCACAGAAATTATTGTCATCAATCTCTTTAGGTTAGGTCAAGTAGATGAATTCATCTATGAATGCTTGAGAGATGTAATTGATTTGAGAATGCTTGTATTATTTGCCATTACTTCGTTATCTCCAATTTTACTATCCTGCTTTAATATAATTTGTAAGTAGACGTATTTATAAATTGCTCATAATAATTATTGATGATCTTAAATGACCCTTAAAACTCAAACATGGGATAATTGGTCTAACAAGAATGGGAGATGTAATATATAAACCCTTCAAGTAACGCTCACATAATTAATTTTTGCATGTCTAAAACTATTCAAGTAAATTAGGAGTAACATGAGCACATGTATACGTACCAAAACGTGACAAGATGAGTTCTCCTTATTTAGTTAGTATTAGTTTATACAATTGCAATAGAGTTATCTTAGTATGCGAGAGCACACTTCACTAATTTGTTAATCTGCCATGATAATATAATTATAATTGCAGATATATTACAACCCCATATTACCAAGTAAATATAAGAGAGGGATTCGAAAGCACTTAACCTATATTTCTCATCTAATCTCTTTTAATCTTTTATTTCCTTTTATGAATCAAAATTCTTCTCAAAACCAAAAGTGAATGCAAACTATCATTCCTAAATATCACTAGTTACTTTGGCATGATCCCTGTGGAGACTAACTCATTCAATTGAGAATTTATTACTTAACGACAGACTAGTGCACTTGTCAGACAACAGTCAGACGCCATCTTCCTCAATGATTGAACCAATAAGGGCTCTGACATTCCATATGATTGAAGAATAATCATAGTACCTTATCCTTATCCTTTAAAGGGAGCGTATTGTTCTATTGTACTATTTTACTCTAAATGGTAGAACATCATTTTCTTAAAGGACAAGGTAGTGGAATAATATTATTCCTTATGCCAAAGAATCAAAATTTCACTACAAGGATCATACAATTCTAGATGGCACATTATCTTCTATGCATCGGTCATCTTCAAATCTTTCTCTATATATAGAAGACCTCATTTGAAGAACTGAATACGGTTCTTATAACCATACAAAAGACTCTGAAACTCTAACTCTTTGAAATATTTGTCAAACACTTTTAATTTTGTTTACATTGTAACTAATAATTAAGAGTTAAAGTCTTGTAAGCATTGTATTTTGTGAACACCACTGATAGTATATCATGTGTTCGATCCTACTTTCTTAAAACTCTCTTAAGTTAGTGAAATCTCTTGCTTGGTGCTTGAGCATAAGAAGTCTCTTCTTAGTGAACTTGAGCAAAGGAAGTCTCTTATTGTGTGCTTGAGCAAGTTGTATTTTTTAGTGGTTATAGTGAATTCCCTTGGAAGTGCAAGGGGACCGGAGTACTCTCAACTTGTGAGGAGAATCAATATAAAATCTTTGTGTGTTTGTTTTCTCTCCCTTTCTCTATTTGTTTATGTTTAATTTGCTGCTTAATTCTTTTGTTTTGAAAAGTTTTGAGAAAACCAAAACACAATTTAACCCTATTTCTTTTGTTTTCCCACCTACAAATTAAATTATCAAATTCAATTACTCAATCCATTCAATAACAAGAACAAAACTCTTCTACATCGGTTGAGAGAAGGAGGCACACCAAGTTAACATCACCACTAACCTGTCCACTAACCTCTATAAAAGCCCCGAGAAACATACTTTTGCCAAAGAATTTGCCAAGGGCGAGCGCGCTAGAAATGCACCTCATCGCAAATTGTTTGCCAGGGATTATGTTATACCACTGTGGAATTTTGTGAGGGGCACACCCCTGTCAAATTTGTGAGGGGCACACCCTTGTATATTTTAATTCGTACAAAAACAATTTTTTAAAAAACGAATCTTCATTTTTTACAATAATTTAAAAAAATATCATTACACTGTTATAATTGTCTTTAAAAGATGTAAAACAAAATTTCGATTGTATGATTTTTTGAAAACGTACAGTTTACAAAATTATGTAATTAATAAAAATTTAAATAATTTATTTCCTTTTTTTTGTAAAAAACTAATGATACCAAAATAAAAAACAAATTTTTTTTACAAAAATAATTAATTTCTTAATTTAAATATATATATTTTCGACAAAATATAAACATTACAAAACATGTTTTTATCCAAAAAAAGAAAAGAAAAGAACAATAGCATAAAACCATCACTTAAAAAAAGCATATATAAACATTACAACAAAATTTTAACGGATAAAACTACTAACTATTGTTTGATTTTCAATGGAAATAAAGAATAAATCAGGAGCCGTGACAAGTTGTAGAGGAGGTGATTCATGTGGCAGCAATTTTTCCGGTTCGTAGCTCTCATGATTTCTTCGGACCATTGCTCTATTTTTTAGTCGTATCAGCTTTGACTTTCCTTGTCCGAATGGTGCTACAAATTAAAAAAAGTGTTACGAAGAGATTACAAAAAGGAATCAATAAGAGATTGTAAAATAAAACACTAAATAGAAAATAATCAGGAAAATAAATAAATAAATAAATAAATAAATAACCATTTCAAACATAGGAGAAATATGGAATATAGGAGTAGATGAAAATAGTTGGAAGTTTTGTGAATGATTTTGAAATAAAAGAGTTGGATTGAATGTGAGAGGTTTATGTGTTTTTTTGTGGTGTAGAGAAAGTGAGAAACTCAATATTTGTTTACGGTGGTGGAGAAGTGAAAAGTAAAGAGGTGTGGTCAAATTGGTCTTTCCAAAGACTATTGTGCAGATTACTGCATTAATGTTTCTCAGGGGTTTTGTCCCTGGCACAACATCTTTGGCAGAACAGTCATATTTTCCCCTGGCATAACATGTTTCCCAGAGCTTATACCCCTAGCATAAGCAAAAGTTGCAGACTGCCCACGTGATGTATCAGTCTTTTAATTTTTAGACCTATATTTTTTTTCCCTCTATAATTATCCCAGGGGTATAACCCCTGTCAAAGCATCAAAATTGAAAAATCCCTAGATTCCACTTTCCCGGGGGTAAACCCCTTGCAAAAAGCGTTTGTTTTCCAAGGGCGTGTGCTGTTGGTAAAAAACCCTGGCAATGGTTGAGATCGTTTTACATTAGAAATCTGTATTTATTATTTGGAATGTCCGATCTCAAATCAATGACCGAGATTTAATACAGCGTGCAACTGTGTTATAATTTTACATCAGTGAAATTTTATCCCTTAAACTGTGTTAAGAATCCAATTTATGTTTTTCAAATTTAGGTGTCAAAATATATTTATAATAATAATAGTGTCTTCGTATGCATAACTCAGTTAGTATGCAAGAGCCAAAATTACATTTAAAAAAAAGGGATATAATAATAATAATAATAATAATAATAATAATAATAATAATAATAATAATAATAATAGCACTTAATAGTAATAAAAAAGGGTTAAATAAGTTTCAAATTCCTACATTTTGGCGGACTTCTAAAATACTCCATACATTTTTATATTATATTTTTAGTCCCTCGGGTTTTTGTTGTTTTCAACATTGGTCTTTAATGTGAAATTATGATTGACTAGACAGACGAAAAATGTTATATAAATCTTGCACAGACTCATTTAATGTTTACTCTTTGCACGCCCACGTTATTAAATAAGTTTGTTTGGTATCTATGTGGCATTTTTCGTCCCTCCGGTCAACCAAAATTTCACAGTAGGGACCAATATTGGAAACAGAAAAAACATAAGGGGCTAAAAATATAATAAAAAAATGTAGGGACTAGTTTAAGAAGTCTGACATAAAGTATGGACTAAAAAATATTTAACCCTAAAAAAAAAGGGATATACCTTAAATTTTAAAAAATGAAGGGTTACTTACTTTATATAAAATAAAAATAAAAATAAAGGCTTAAATGCAGTTTTGGTCTCCCTATTTTACAATATGCACAATTTTGATCCTCTTCATTTAACCTTCAAAATTGCGCAAAAGAAATAAGGGAACTAAAATAACTCATTTTTTAAAATAACAGCGGGATTAAAATTTTGCAAAAAAAATAAAAAGACAAAAATAACATATTTTATAAAATAAAGAAACCAAAACTTGGTCACCTTAGCGGCCAAACCTAATATGAGTTACACTTGGGGAAGCATTCTACAAACAAGATTGGTGATAAAGAAAGGGAGCTTCTGGACCATTGGTAACGGATCCAACATAGAATTATGGGCTGGCAATTGGATCCACCAAAGGTGTCATACCTCTACTTGGAGTCCTACACCTGCTTCCAATGGCGGTGGTCGGACCCTGGGTTAGGGGGTGCAAATTTTTAATTAATATTTTAATAAATATTATTTATATTCAAAAATTACATTGTACTAAAAAAATTACATACAGATGTTTTACAACCGTCCGTTACACAATTTCATGTTTTGAAATCTCTAAATAACCAACTCATTATCTATATTGTTGAACAAATCCCACCTTTCAAAATAGTTTTTTTTTGGTACTGTTCTTTCAACATAAGTATTGATTACATGTGAAAGAATCAAATAAAAAAGAAATCAAACTATAAAACGATGCATAAGTATTGATATGATAACAACACAAATACATAATCATGTGGTTACTTTCTTATTGCTCGATGTTGATAAATTATTTCTATCTATCACTTGAGTATATACAAACCACGACTTCATGAAAACACTGATTTCCTCAAGGCTAAAATTGAAATAAATTTGTGGATGACTTAGCTAGAATCCGTAAAACAGAAATTCAAAGATCCATTTTGACCAAATTACAAACTTCAAACAAGCAGCCAACAAAGCACACAAATGTTGTTATAACCCCCAATTGAATAATCAATAAACTATTTTATCACTATTGAAGTCATGAAGAAAAATCTCAAATTTTAAAACCCTAAACCATAGATTTTTTTATTACCTTAGTATTGTTTTAAGATTGTTAGAGAATTTATCACTATTGTACGTATTTGGTTTGGTTGTTTGTTTGAGAGAATTTAATTTTAGAGAGAAGTTGGAAGGAAAAAAATTAAGAGTAGTGAAAAGTGTTTTGCATCTTTGAGCAAATGGTGCAAAACAAAAAAATCAAGGGATGAAAAATGCAAAAAATATAAACATATTAGTGAAATTTTTAAAATCCCAGGGGTGCAACTGCACTCCCTCACCTATAAAGGGCACCGCCCATGCCTACTTCCACAACTTATCAGAAGGTTCAGGGTATTATAGACAACAATGGTAATGGGTGGAACATACAGGTCATAAATCAACTCTTTACTCCCAAAGAGAATTAAAAAAATCTCCAGATCCCTATTATTGACAAATCTCAAGAGGATACTCTTACTTAGGATGAGACTCCAGATGAGAACCGTACTATTAAAACAGGCTATCAAGCCATCATAGATTGGGAATAAACCTCTAATTATGCTTTAGCTAGCTCCTCTGGCAACATATGGGGAAAGCTTTGGAAGCTTAATGTGCCCCCAAAACAAAGACATCTCGGTTGGAGAATCTTAAACAAGGCTTTATCGGTCAAGAAAAACTTATTCCAAAAATGAATACGTTGTGATCCCCTCTGCCCTAGATGTCAAAATCAAGTGGAATCTATAAAGCATGTGTTCCTTGAGTGTGTGTGTGGGCACAACAAGCCTGGTTAGCCTCACCTCTCACTATTAATCTCAGCAATAATCGTTTCGAACAAATCTCTGACTGGTATGACTACATGTTCAAACATACTGAGAAAGAGACTATGGAACTAATCGTCGCTATCACCTACGGTATTTGGGTTGCTAGAAACCTAACGATATTTCAAGACAAGCACTTACCTTTGATTGATGTCTGCAACGTTGCAGTAGCTCAGCTACAGGAATAGCAAAAGCTCATACCCATAAAGCTTAGTCCTTATTGTGCTCCTGCGACTGATGATCGCAGTTACAACACTAGCTGGAGTCCACCTCCTAGAGGAGCTTGGAAAATCAATGTGAATGCTCACCTAAGTACTGATGGCCATTGGTTCTAAGGGCTGCTTCTTCGCCGGTCGGATGGAAGCGTCGTAGGAGCTGCGGCACGGTCTCACAAGGGCTCTTTGGATGCAACTTTTGGTGAGGCTATGAGCCTGAACGACACGCTGGACTTTGTGGCTAAGTATCAAGCTACCTATGTGATTTTCGAGATGGATTCTCAGATTGTTGTTAGTGCAGTGAAGAAGACGACAAAGGTGCCTCGAGATTGGGGTTTTGTGATCGAGCGTTGTGTGAATTTTCTGAGAAACAACCCTAATTCTTCTAACAATTGGATCAATCGCAAAGGCAACCGGGTCGCATACGTGCTTGCTAGATGGGCTGAAGAAAGCCCAAATAAAGATTGGACTAATTCTGTTCCTAGTATAGAAGTTTGCTCTTCCCACCCCCCGGTTTTCTTTTACACCCCCCGAGTTTCCCTTAATGCTCCTAATAAAAAAGGACGGACTACGCGGGCCGTATTTTTACATGAATTTTCCACCCCCTACGTTGAAAAATGGTACGGGAAACGAGATATGTACTCTTTTAAAAGTACGGACTACAAAAGCCGTTGCGGAAAAAGTACGGGACGCGAGATCCGTACTTTTCCTTAATAGAAACAGAGCGTTAGCTCCTCTTCTCATTTCAACGTTTCTGGGTTTTGAAAAATAAGAACCCTAAGTATGTTAATTTCGTTTTGGAGCGTTAACTTCCATATACATCATCAATTCCTACTCCATCAAGTAAGTTAATTTCTAATTTTGATCACTTTATTGTGTTCCTCTTTCTTCATCTCAATTTTCTGCGTTTTTGGGATTGCATGTATGAAAAATCTCAGAGATTTGTGATTAATTTAAAATTATGTTGTTGAAGATGTTGATTCTTGTTTACAATGATGAATGCATGTTAGTTTGATTTTTTATTTTGATTAGGTTTAGGTATAGGTTTATTTTTTGATATTTCAATTGTTTAGAGATGAATGGTTGTTAGGGTTGAATGTGTATGCTGTAAATGATTTTGTTTACATTGTTGATTATTGGTTGTTAGGATGAATGTCTATTATGTTGAATGTTATATTTAATTAGGTTTTGGTGAAATTTTGAATTTTGATTTGGTTAGAGATATAACATAAGTTTATGCATATTTTTGAATTACATTAGTTACTAATTATGGTTGATTGTCGATTGAAACCAATTGTAGAAGTTTAACTATTGATCATGAATGATTTTTTCTTTATTTAGATATGGAAGAAGATGTTGGTAGAGGGCGACACGGTAGAGATAGCAGGGCACATGGTTCTGCTCGAAGACAAGTTCCTCCTCCGCCAAAAAGAGGACGCAAGAAAGTGCAACCTCCTCCCGTGGAATCTGGTTCCTCGCGTTCCCGCACACGGCAACCACAAGTTGACGAACCTGATGAAGGCTTTGATGCGGGTCAATTCCTAGATGACAATGCAAATTGGGAAGAGCCAGAGCCGCAACCTCAAGAACCACCTGAGACGCAAGAAGCTGAGGATCAGGATGCGCCGCAACATGTACAACAATTGCAAGATGGGGATGCATACGGAGGAGGACCGACGGATTTGTCCCTACTGTCGCTTTACCATAAGCATAGGGCAATTCCTATTTGGCATGCACACCCGGATGACGAGGTATAAATCTAAACCATTACATCAGGAATTATTTGCTTATCAATTTTAAATGTTTGTATTTTTTTAATTGAAGGTTACTAACATTTTAACGCGTATTTTTCAGATTGTGAAGAATCCTTTGCGTTCCCTTGCCAATGGAAAAAAGATCCTTGATATTCCCAAACCGGAAAAGACTGAGCTGTGGTTTTGGGATATATTAAAGGCAACTGGATTGGAGCCGCTTGTGCATACTAGTTTCGGTAAGATAAACCATGGACTGCTCACCGCATTTGCTGAAAGGTGGCATCCAGAGACTAGTACTTTCCACCTTCCCGTAGGAGAGATGGGCATAAATTTGGACGATGTGCAATGTTTATTGCACATCCCTATTGAAGGGAAGTTTCTGAACCATGAGAGGATGAGCAGAAGTGAGGGGGCTGACATGGTCAGCAATTACTTGGGTGTTCAGAGGGATGATATTGTGGCTGAATTTCACAATATGAGAGCGTTGAAAATCAGGTATACTTACCTGCAGCAAATTTATATGGAGTTGAAGGAAACTTGCAAGACTATGGAGAGTGAGGAATGCTCTGAGGAGGAGATGGAGCCTTTTAGGGAGAGGTGCGTGAGGGCTTTTTTGCTGTTCTTGGTTGGCTACAGCATCTTCAGCAACAAAAGTAACCGATGCATCGATGTTATTTACCTGCAATACTTCCAAGACTTGTCGACCGTCTGTGAGTGGAATTGGGGTGCTGCAGCTCTTGCGTATATGCAGCATCACTTGGACGATGCGTCTGTGAGTTTAAATGCTATAATGATTTTGAAATCCGTATGTTTTGACAGAATGCACAAATTTGACAGCATTCTGTTACTAGCCAACTCAAATGCAATTTTGAGTTCAATACCTGTTTCATTCAAAAAACACAGTCCAAACATCCTAAAATCAACCAAAAGTTGTGGCATATATTAAATTACAACCAAAATCATTATAGCATTTAAGTTTACAATACCCCAAAATATACATCAAATAACCAAAACATAACCATACATCCAAATCATTTAAACTAAAGTTCGCTTAAACTTACAAAACAACCAAAATGATTACCATAAATCCAAATCAGTTATGAATCAAAACAACATCAAATATCACAAAAGCTTCAACAAACTAGTGGTTCATTTTTGCTTGATCCTACTCCCGTGAGAATCTTCTTCTTGACATCCTTTGTTTCCTCTGCCAAAAGGTCGCGAAATGTGCACTGACGGTCCATGAACGGATACTCCCATGCAGCAGCTTCCTCTGTCCGATAATTTTTCCACTCAAGACATGTGGGTGGTAACGGACATCCTGACTTTAACTTGACAAGGAAAAAGTGGCCAGGTACCAATCCGAGACAAACAATACCTTTTTCCGGGTTTGAAGGTGGAGCTCCACGCAATGGAAAGCATGTTTCAGATCTCCCAACCCCAAGCGTTGTCAGCAAAACAAAAGGCTTTTTAAAATGAGTAGCAAGGATGTGGCCCATTTCCGGAAATGTCAACCATTTTTCCATCGGTGCGACATGCCCTTTAACAACCTTTCTCTTATGAGGGTAAAGTGCATCTTTGATGTAATTGAAACGCCTCTCGTTGGCATACACCTTCGAATACATCTCCTTGTGCAAGTTCAGCTCCCTAAGCATGTTGCATTTGACCAATTCAAAATCTTCCTCATTACCACTATAGTCCAAAGCAACACAACGGTATCCACAATATCCATCACCATCCACATCAATGATGTCTTCAATATATTTGTGCATAAACTTGGGCATTTCATGGATGCGAGGTATCTCACGAGTCGAAGGAATTTCGCTCACCGTAGCCGTAGACTTTGCACTTTGCCTTTTTTCAGAAGATGTTGGTTTGTTTTGCGATTCTTGAGTACCCGGAAATTGTTTGTCAACATGTTCCCAACGAGACGGCAAACGACCGGTGGACCTAGTGACGCGAGAAGCACCCTTAACGACCATCTTCTTTTTAGCACCTTTAGAAATTGCTTTGTCTTTGGGAGCTTTCAATGATGTCGACTCAGGACACACAATTTCACGAAGCATATTTCTGATTTCACACTTCATACTATCATCAACTCTCTTTAGCCGTGTCTACAAAAAAAAAAAGCAACAAATCATTGTTAGCCAATCATGCTCATAACAGTAGCGCAATACCAATAGAATGAAAAAATTATCAAGTTAACGTATGAAAAAAAATTATCAAATCATTGTACCTGAATCAATTGCCACTCAGCCAAACAAGAATAATCATCATCCTCTTGGTCACTGCCATCATCCTCCATAAAACACAACTTCTTCCAATGTGCGTTTACCTCATCCAGTCGAATAGGTAAGTTGTTTTTAATCTTTCGAGCAATCACACATGCACATGGAAATCCGTAAGTTCTCCTCATCAAGCAACCACATTTCTTGTTGTCCATACCGCATTCCTCCACTCTTAATTCTTCTCTGCGAATGTGATTCAATGCTGCTCTCGAAACTTTGAAATTCAGCAAAGCATACAAGTAATGATCCTTGAAAGTGTGTTCGACAACCGACACGTTCCGACCAAAAGTTGCTTGTAATTCAGTGAACTGATTAATCAACATTTTGTTGATTGATTCCCAAGCCGTAGCCAAGTCACCGGTGCCAGCATGCAAGTAACCCTTCAACCTACCGTGTGAACCTTCAACTCGGTTAGTGGTGGTGTTCCCAAGATGCATATAGCTGTTCGTCCAAGCACTCACACACCTATGTTTATCAGTATCCAAAATCATGATATCCACATATCTCACGAACCTTGGCCACCTAACACATAGTTTCCTAAATTGTAAGACCGCTTCAACATAATCTTCCTCATTACCCGAGAATAATACATCATCGAAAGCCTTCTCAATTTGTCTCCACAAATCAGTTTGCGAAACTTTTTCACCATCTTTTATCTTGCAAAGTGGCTTCATTGTTTGTGTCATATTTTTCTTCACATGAAAATAACAAACCAAATGAGCCGACTCCGGAAAAACCGTGGCAACGGCATTCATTAGTGCAGCATCCCTGTCAGTCACAATAACCTTAGGTTTCACCTCTTTACTCCTCAAAAGACCCTTACATTGTTGCAAAACCCATGTAAAGTTTTCTTCCTTTTCATTACTCATAAAAGCAAATCCCACGCTATAAGTTTCTTCACACGAGGTTTCGCCGACTATTTCAAACAATGGCATCCCGTACTTGTTGGTTTTATATGTAGAATCCATCAACAAAACGGTAGGAAAAGTATTCAACAAACATACGAATTTAGGATGTGCAAAAAATACATCTTGAACATAGTCGGACTCACCATCGGTACGAGCTTTAAAGAAGTAGTTGTTTTCGTCAAGACACTTGTACAATTGTTGCATTTCCGTCCTTGAGGCCCTACTTCTTTGTTTGAACCTATAGCGGGCATTGTAGACTTTCTTTATATCCGACACATTGTTTGGATCCCTCTCTTTCATGGTAGCAATTGTAAGACCCAAGATTTCATTGTATAGTTGGTTTAAGGAATATTAGGGTTCTGATGTGTTCATGTTGTGAAACATCGTGTAATTATTAAGTTTTGCTGTAATTGAATCTGTTTTGGGCTCGTGCGCTGTAAAGGCACAGGCTTTTGTCTTGTAATCCTCTTTTGTGAATAAGAAGGGTGATGTGGATTTAGAATGACGAGTTTTGGATTATTCTTGTTTTCGGAAAAACGAGTAGGATTTTTACCCGCGGATGTAAAATCTTACTGCGTCTGTTTTAAGTGAGGTTTCGGATGGGAGTGTTATATATCTGCGTGAGTGAGGATATGTTCTGAGAATAATTTTCCGAGGTGTGGAAGAAAATTACAGTCGCAGAAAAAGATTCGGCGATAAGTTTTGGAAAGGTTTTACGATGGACGTTCTTTCCTTAGGTTTTCCGTTTTTGTGAATTTGGTTCGTCGCGTCGCGCGAGAACTGAACGTGCGTGTGGTTTTATGAGGTATTTGGAAAATATCTTAGGTGAGATTGGATTGTTAGATCCAATGGCTAGGGTTTTGTCTTGGCATTTTATCTTTTGATCCAATGGCCATGAGTGAGCAAGAGCAATGGCATAGTAAGGAGGTTTGTGTGTGGTGGACTTAGAAATTTGCCCAAGACTTTCTTTCTCTTCTTCTCCACCGTGCCTTCACTTTCTTCACCCTAAACTTCACAAAATCTTCCATTTCTCACCATTCTAGTTGATTTCAAGCTTGGTAGCTTTGTGCAAAGTTCAAGGAAATCTCTTTCTTAAGGTAACCCCTCTATTCCTATCTTGTATGTGTTCAAACTTGTAGAGTTTGTAGGATTTTGGGTTTATGCTAAGGTGAGGAAATGTTAGGAATTGATTCTTGTTTCATGAAAGTTGTTCGTGAGGGTTTTGTAAGCATGTTTAGGCTTGGTAGTTTTGGGTTCCATGAGTGGATGAGAATCTCATGTATTTATGAGTTAGGGTTTTGGTATGCAAAGTATATTGATCAATAACATGAGGTTATGTTGTGTGGTTTGAAAAACGATGTGGTTTTTGAACCGTTGGAAAAAAAAGGATGTTTGTTTTATGGTTTTGTTTTGGTATGAGATGGAAAATATTTATGAGTTTTGAAAAATATTTCCTAAGTGTTTTGAACTTGAAAATGGTGTTTTGAGTTCGGCCTTGAGTTTGCCAATTAAAACGTTTTTGCGTAGTCGTATCTAGTGTTTTAAAATGTGTCGGAAAATGTTTTGGAGAGGTTTAAGAAGTTTTGAAAAACTTGGTGTTTTGGGTTTGAAAATGGAAACTTGAACCTTGGGTTTTAATCAACCATCTCGCTTATGAAAATGGTTTGTTTTATGCCTTAAAATGTGTTGGAAACTAGTAGAACCAAACTAGGCTTGGTTGGAAAAAAGTTGGTGTGTTTTGCTGTTTTTCTGCTGTCTTGACTGGTGTACTCGCTAAGCGAGCTGTTACTCGCCACAGCGAGTGTGCTTTGAAGCAACTCGCCAGAGCGAGCTCCAGAGCAAGTGAGATCAGTAGCTCCTGACTTCACTCGCCGTCAACTCGCCGTGGCGAGCTCTGGGAAGTGATTCTTGGTTTTTGATTTCTAAACTTGGTTTTTATCTTTCTAATCCCTTTTTCTTAATTTTTGGATGTGGTTGGGATTGGAAACGGGTTTTTCGGGTACTCGGAAAGTGTGTAGCTTATAACGCAAGAAAACTGCCATTTTGCATTTCAAATTATTTAAGACTTTTGCCAATGGTTTTGGGTCCTAAAAATAGTACAAATAACTCATGGAGATTGATCAATATGGTAGAATTTGGTGTGGTATCCAAAAGAGTGGGTTTTCCTTAGAAACCTTTAGGGTTTTGGGTTTTCGGTGTAGTTTCTATACGTTTGGTTGTGGAACAATGTATTGATCGTACGTTGCTTGTTTTAGGAAGTGCGTTGTGTTGTTTGGACGAGTTTTAGTAAACGGAAGCTTGCCGAGGTAGGGGCTCCACTTTATTTCCGTCTTTTAAAACGATTACGATATGTTTGGTTTTGCTGTTATGCATTTGCTGTGTGCTTTGACATGTTTGTACTTATGTATTCTCGTTGATGAGAACGTGGTTATAATTACTTGTGCAATTTACATATGATTAGGAAAATGTATGTAGGTTGTGATGGTTTGTGCATAGGCTTTAGGCTATGTGATTGGTTGCATGAGCATATATTAATGCATGCGTCGGATAGGACTACCCGGGGATTTTGTCTGTGTGACTATCTTGTATATGCCAAAGAGAATATATGTCATGCATTTCATAGTTGCGTGCCTAGGTGTATGTCTGTGTGACTTTGCCTACGTACCGGGCGTTGACTGTGTGGCTTCGCCAAATCCGACTGGATTTTATTGAGTTGGTGTTTGTCTGTGCGACTTCACCTGGTGTTTGTCTGTGTGACTTCACCCGCCTTGTGTGGCTTCTTAGTGCGGGTACGTATATGACTGTGTGGCTTTGCCTACCCCACGACTCTTCGAGGAGAGGTTAATTTTCCGGAAAATCATGCATGTGGCGAACCAGTGACGGTTGTCACACCCATTGTAGAAGTCTGCATTAGGATTGGTGATTTATTTATATATACCCGTTGGTGGGAACTACTTTTAAGTTTAAGAGCTTTCTCTTGTGTATGTGGAAATTTGCTATGTGTACATCTTTCGCACCGATTATATATATGCATACTTGTATTTTGTGGTGACCCCTTTCTTTCATTTGCGGGCTCATCCCACCCAGATGTTGGGCTAGGTCGTGGTGACGACGGTGGCTGTTCCGGGTCCCAGTGAGATGTTGGAGTTTAGCTTAGTTAGACTATGCGCCGGTGTGGGTTGTACACTGTGCTTTTTGGGTTAGGCATAGGATTCTAGCTAGTTTTGTTGTAAGTATTTGAATACTTTGACTTGGATTGTAATTATTCCTGAATACACTTTGCTTGTCGAAGCACCTTTTGGTAATGAGTTCTTTGTATATTTGAATGCCGGCTCATTTAAAATCTTTTATGTGCAAACTCTGATGTGTAAAAAAAAAAAATATATAATGTCTTTTCTGGCTTTTGAAAAATGGGTCGTTACAATAATGTTCTTCGGCGATACCAAATTCCGTGTCAATTCACTTAGTAGTTGCTTCTCTTCCAGTTTCAAACGTCCCGCGACGAGATGACCTACTAAGGCTCTATCTAGCGCATGGTTATGCATTCCATTAGTGACTGTAACATGCCAATCATTTGTTGTGGCATGCAAGCGACCCCAAAGTCGAAACGGGCACTCACATTTCCTCGTTCCCGTCTCTTCTTTTTTTGGCTTCTTTCCCGTCGGTGTGTATTTACCGCCCCTTTCGCAACCCAACACAATAAATTGTTTTCTACCACCTCCACCGTTGTCTGATCTCACAACAACTATTGAAAATTGTAACGGCATTGCTACCTCACGAGCCCACTTAAGCACGACTTCTTTTGACTCGAATGCTTGATTCGTCTCGAAATGAGAACCGACGTACACATTTATTGCCGGAGGTCTTGCTACTAATGCTCTACTCTCATCCGGAGGTTGAGATTGATCAGCCATACCTACAAAATAACATAGCAAAAAATTTATCAATATAAACTTATCAAATATTATGAATTATCATAAATTCTACATTGGCATAAAAATAATCTAACCATGAAATTGGCGTTTAAATAATACTAAAATGCACCAAATAGTCCTTAGGTTACTTGTTTTCTAAGTTAATGTAACAATATTGCAGATTATATAAGCAAGTCAGTGAGCTACACAGCAAATTTCAAACCCAGAAAAGTACGGCACACATAATCCGTGCTAAAGTACGGATCTCCTAATCCGTCCTAAACTGTGTCAGAAACCTACTAAGCTAGAAAGTAGGTAAGCGCAAACTAAACGGTGGGTTACGAAATTTACCTTGATTTTGAGCTCCAATGCGTGTAGATGCAGTTAGGCAACACTCCAATGTTGATTTTAAGCCTCCAATGGACGGAATCGCGCAAGGATCACGTATGGAGATTTTGATTGTGTGTTTGTGAAGAAGAGAAAGTGAAGAAGAAAGACTGATGTTCTGGGTTTATTAAAAAAAAGTACGGGCTTCGTTATCCGTATTTTTTCCGCACTGATTTTGTAATCCGTACTTTTCAAAAGTTCGGATCGCAAGATCCGTACTTTTTCGTTCAAATTTTTTGAATTTCCAGGGGTAATTTTGGGTTTTAGGGGGGTGAAAAAGAGTTAGGGGGGGTGGGATGAGCAATCTTCCCTAGTATAAGCAATTTGTACCTGCTTAGTTAATGAATTTGATTTTAATCAAAAAAAAAAAAAAAACTTGGTGACCTTAGCTAACACCGCGGATGGCTCAAAAAAAGAACGCGGATGATGTGATTATGTGTCAACACGGCATAGAAACGGAAGCTTCAAAGAAAGTCACAGAACGGAAATTGCAAGGAATCTTCGTGCTACCTATATATAGCCAAAATATAAACTCTTTAGCATATCCAAAACATTCAATAAACTCTTTAGCACCACTTCTAGTATCCTAAACTTTCAATTTAATTAGATCCTTGTTAGTTTCTATGCCGTTTATATATAACTGTTCCTTTCTTCGATTTAACTTGTTCTTATTTGATTTATAACTTGTTTTTTGGTGTATGTGTATGCGCTTATTAGATCTTGTGTTGTGTCTATACCTTCTATTTCCATCATCCATTTTTTCTTGTTGCACAAACTATATTAGCAATAGTAAAATCAAGAAATGAGCTAGAAACAATAGAAAATTCTTCTACATACTTCTCTTGTAGGTAGTGTTTATGCAACAAGAAAAATAGAGAATTGTTGGAGATAGTCATGGTGATGCAAAGGAAGCTGGAACTTTGATTGTTGTATTTTTATTCTTATTTTTGGTTTCATATTTACCAAATAAATGACTTGATAGAAATAATTTTGTCGATCACACTACATCAATGGAGTTATGTCAAAGCTTACATTGAAAATTCTTTTCTTTCTATTTTAATTTATTAAATTTTCTTTCTATTTAAAATTTTCTCTATTTTGATTTATTTTTTTACAAAAGATTGTTTATATTATATCAATAATCGAAATGTGTTCAATACGGTATGAAAACCAGTATAATTGGGAGTTTTGGACACTAGGTAAAAATCCATAATTCTTATTTGTTGTCTTTGTTTTTTATATATTCATATTTCAATTAATTTGATTCTTGGGTGTATATGAAATGCTGACATTATTTTTGCTGCCACTTGAAGAAAACAAGAGTCATGCTCAGCCTAAAGGGCCTTGGTTGGTAGCACAAGGCAGCCACAAATTAATAAGAGGCATTGGTGTAGTATGGGTCTACAATATTTGTTTCAGAGTGAGGATTTTAATCTATACTCTGTCTGTTATTTTTTTTTATCTTGCAAAATATATTCACGTTGAAATTAATTTGGTTTGGTATTGGGTGTAGGAAAACATGAAGTTTCATCTGTGCTATAAAAAATAGACTAAAAATAATGCACTTATATTTATAGAAATTAATTGGTTGTGGAACAAAAAAACAAAATTTGGTCCAATGCTAAAAAGACAGGTTTTAATTTAAAAAGTCTTAGATTCGAGCCTTGCTAGTATCTTTGAGACGGAGGTAGGGGCATCATCCCCTCGCCCTAAATTTTTTAATATAAAAAAAAAACATTTATCTTATGAAAAAAATCTTTGGAGATATTTATAGAAAATAATAAAAATATATTTAATCCTATATTTTTAGATATATGGATGCTTTCATATATCATTATGTAAAACAAAGAAAAAAATCATATATTTAACCCTATAGTGTAATAATCACTTGATAAACACAAATAAAAATCTTACTAATAACACTAATTTATAATCACCAGTGAAATGAACAATCCTTTCCAAACGCAAACAAACAAGGTAGTTCAACAAGGTTCAAATAATAAGACTTAAATTTGGAATATAACAACAATGAGGAACTAATTAAAAACATTATCGATCTGTTTATGTTTCCTTGATAGAGGTGTGCATTTATGTTCTCATTTTTCATGTAGAAAGAGACAAAGAGTGACATGTGGCTTGGGTCCAATTCAATATTCACTGTTCTATGTACGACATACTTTGTGGTTTTTTGTTAGGTAATAAGTTAGTGTCTTTGATAAAGTTTTATGCAATTAAATTTACATTTTATTTAATAATATTATTTAAAAGTGTAAGATTTTTTTAGTAAAGTTGAACTGAATCAAGTATATTTGTTTTGACATATTTTGAACTACTAGAATCAATATATGAAGGCACAAAGGACGGTGCTTCTATTAAAAAACATATAGTTCTAACAATGTTTTTAGTATAGAAGTGGCTTCAACACCTAAAACTACCAAATCAATCCCAAACTCTGTAGAACAATCTCAAATAAGTCCCTGATTTTATGAATATTTTAAAAAGGTCCCTGATTTTGATAAATTTTACTCATATTATCCTTTAGAAAATAATTTAGGGATTAAATTGAGATTAAATGGATAAATTTAATGATCAAATTGATAGTAAGTTGTAAAATATAAAGAATTAATTGATAATAATTAGCTAAACATAGGACTAATTTGACAGTTTAATAAAGTCAGAGATCTTTTTGAAATATTTATAAAGTCGGACCTATTGAGTGTCTTACGAAGTCATGGATTGATTGATTTGGTGGTTATTACTCCCTAAAAACATAGTTAAGGGCTTCAAAATCATTGTTAAAAGCGTATTTTGGTGTATAGTTTGAAATGTAAGATGGGTGAACAGAAGTTTCAATTGAGGAATTTGATACATAGTAATCTATCAATCATTATGAAACAAGTTTTGCACCACAATTGCTTTAACGAGAGGAAGCCAATTGTTCTTCTGGAGATATGGAGGATGACTTATGGACAACAATTTATTGCCTAAAGACCTTATCACGATTCAAGAAAAATCTCCATGTGCATATAGTGGCATTTATAATCCTGTATTAGGGTTTTTTTTGGCACATAATCCTTGTATTAGGATGTCCACTAAGTTAACGGTTCAAAAGTATACTATATAAGACTTATCAATGTCATCATCATTCTCTTTGCCATTTTTTTGTTGCTATATCATTAAAATCTCATTCATAATAAAGGTTCATTAAAAAACTATTTTCAATTGAAATCAAAGCAAATAATGGTTGACGCTGAATTTGGTAGGGAAGATCACGTTTCGATCTCCCGTAACTACGACCGGGACGGGATTCGAACTATTTAATTGTCAGAACTCACATTCGAACTAGATTAGGCAGTTCAGTGGGATGAATATCAGTCGTGAAAACTAAAAAAAAACGCAAGACTATTTAAACTATTTTCTGACATAGTAAATCTCAAATAGAATTTTAACAAATTCAATTTAGAAAAACTTTTTTTAAATAATTATGCAACATTTTTTTTTGAAGGGCGATTATGCAACAATAATAAATATATAGTTTGATTTTGATTGAATTGTTCAAAATTTTCTAATGACTTTTACCATCGAGATCAAAAGTAATAGAAATAGTTTGTATTATTGTATATAACTTAAATTGTATTGAGTAAAAACATAAATTTATATAATATAAAATTTTATTTTTAATATTTACATTTTTCTTTGGTAAGGAATATTTACATTATTTATTTATATTTATATATAGTAATACAAGTAAATAAAATAATTGTAATGTCCCTACAAAAATAGTGCCCCGAATGACATTGTCTGACTCCAACCTTGCTCAGAGTCACATAGGATCTGTTTAGATTAACTTATTTTTGAGCTTATACAAAATAATTTATGTAAATAAATAAGTTTTAATTTTATGTTAATTTATATGTTTTCACTAACGAAAATTGTATTTTTATAAGTTATTTTATCATAAACCCTTTATAAACTTAAAATAATACATAAAAATTTATTTATTTGCATAAACTATTTTGTATAAGTTCAAAAATAAATTAATCCAAACGGACCTCTAGTTCGAATTTATACATTTAGATAAAGTGTATGATTCATTATGTAATTTATTTTAATAGAAAAAAGTTTAGGAGATTTAGTAATTATGTATACATTACTTTTTTCTTATAATGTAGTATACACATTGATATTTCATTTATTTCTTTTACTAGACAAAACACATATTGTTTTGTTTTTGTAAGGAAAAAAAAAAACACACACACACACGTTGTTTTTAGAGGCACACAAAACACACAATCAATCATACATAACTAATAACTAAATTTTGTCAAAAAAATTAACAACTAATTAATTGCGTAAAAAAACTTATAACTAATGGATGAATTATATTGCCATTCAAAAAAAGAAATTGGATGAATTATATTGAAGTATTTAGCTTTTTTTCGTAGAATTGATGAATTATATAGAAAAATGATCGATTGAAAAGATTTAGATTAATGAATATAAAATGCTTAAGGATTATTATTAAGTTTTTTTTACTAATAAAACAACATTCATATATCCAAATTGTTAAAATAATCGAATAACAAAAATTCAAAATCAGAAAAATGTCAATAAATATGACAAAGTCTACGCATATAAATGATGAATTTGAAGTATCTGAAATATTCATTTTTTTTTTAACTAAAAATATTCATATTTTTAAATTTGTAACATTGACGACATTAAAATTATTGATTAAATCTGCACTAAATTAAAGTGAATCTGCTAATCTGAACTGAACAACACAACACTAAGGGTGCGTTTGATCTGCTAAAAAATAGGGGACTGGACTGAACAACTTTTATTGTACCTTATTTGATTCAGAAACTGGTTATTGTACTGGACAAAATAGGCAGTAAGGGACATGACAAAAACAAGAATTTGTGTCCCTCACTAAACCACAGGACAACTTTTTGTCCATGGTACAACTATAAAAAATACAAAAATATTCATTTTATTTTCAAATAGAAAAAATATTATCTTTCTTTCTCTCACTGGTGCAATTTTGTCAAGTTCTGTTCTACCTTATTCTGTCATGTACTGTTCTGTCCAGTACCTACTGTTTAACAAATCAAAAGCACCATAATATCGAAAATCAAAAAGAATAATTAAAAAGCTAGAGGTTACACTTAGGAGGTGCCACATATTTTTATTTTTTTTTGAACAATCAACATCTAAAAACCTTCCTTCAAAAAAAAGAAAATCTTCTAAAAACCTCCCGGTCGAAAATTATTCAAGATTTTGTAATCTGATATCTGGAATTAAAATTTCAAATTGACGAAATTGCAGTTAATAGATTGAGATTTGAGGCTTTGCTAAGGAAAATTTAGAGAACATTTTCATCCAATATTGATGGGGTGGATGTAGTTTGGCACTTTGGTCTGATTCAGAAGCCGTCATTAAGAATTTTCAACTTCAGATATCATATTATTAAATTTTGGTGGCTACAGAGGTTGCTAGTAGTAAACTATTTTACCTTTATGTTAACAATAGAGAGATAACAAGTTAAAGAAAGAATAAAAGACTAAAGTTTTAATATTATGAACGATAAAACTTGTTAATTTTCACTACCAAAAAAAAAAAAAACTTGTTAATTTTTATTTATAGACTCAATCATAAATCAAGAATAAATCATAATAATATGTCATATAAATTCTAATTCTAAAAAATCTCTCAGATATATACTAAATATATTTTCTTATATTCAAATAATTTAAATCAATATAATATGTATGGTAGATTATTTGCACTGATATGAAGGTGTGAAAAACACAAGAAGGAGGGGTTGAATTGTGTTTTGGGTAGTTTGAAATTTTCTTCTAAGTTATGGAAAACTTATCAGAGTTTGCAGCGGTTTAGAAAACAAAACACAATCAAGAGTAACTTTGAAGATAGAGAGAAAGAGAGAAAGATAGAGACCGAGATTTTTATACTGGTTCCCCTCACAAACCAAGGGTACGTCCAGTCCTCTTGTACTACCAAGAGAGTTCACTATAATCACCAAAGATTACAAGTGTTCAAGCAACCTTGCAAGAGACTTCCAATGCTCAAGTATACAAACAAGAGACTTCCTAATGCTCAAGCACGCAGGCAAGAGACTTCAAAACACAAGAGTAAGAAAAACAGAGTATGAACAATTGATATAAAGATCAATGTTCAGTTACAGAATAAATACAACTTTTGATACAAGACTTAACTTAGAATCCTAATACAGAAATTCTAAGGTTCAACTAATGAATTAACAGAAGCTGAAACTTGAGTCTTGGATTTGAATATGAGTTCAAGTTGTATTTGAAGTTCTTAGTGCTCTAGGATGATTTTGACAGAATAACAGCTCTTTCAAAATTGTTCAAGTGTTGTATCCCAAAGCTTCAAACTTGCTCCAATTTATAGATGAGGGTGGAGCGTGTTTGATTCAAATTTGATGCGGTGAGATTGCGCCAGCTGTAGATAGTACCATTGTTAACCAAATCGGGTAACCTTGTATACAATCAATCTTGGGGAAAACGTTTTATCCAAATCAGGTAAAGAGTTCGTACAATAGTACAAACGTCACTATTCTGTGGATAAGATTGATTTCATCAGCTTTTGGAATGTCAGAGTATAATCATTGATGCAGAGAATGTTCTTCTGACAAAACGGCTCTCACTGCTCTTATCAGAGTCTGATATGTATCTTCTGATGAGTAAAACTTGCATCCTCTGATGAATCACATACGCATCTTCTGATGGCTTGAAGTTCTGATCAGAGTTTGCTTTGCCATATCAGAGCTTTCAATGTGCTTCCAATGAATATAAAAATTAACTTGAATATCTGCACACTTGGATTAAATAATTAGTATACCCTATTGTACATTAATACTTTTGTTATCATCAAAACTTAATTGGGTCATATCAGAACCTCTTTTGTTCCAACAATCTCCCTCTTTTTGATAGATGACAAACCAAGTATTAATTTACAATGGTTGTTGATAAAAATTTATCAAGCATCTCTTAGGTTGATGAGTTTTGCAAGCTCCCCCTAAGTTCAGCAATAATTAATTAAATCAGTTTAAAAATACTTATTTGAATTTTGAACTAGACTAATACACTAGACTTTCAGAGGCTAGGTTTGCAAGCTCTCCCCCTAAGTCTGATACCTATGAAGGAAAATTGCACTTTTCTTTTATACGTACCATGTATCAGAAGTTCAAATTTCAACTAATATTTTCCTCAAAATCATATCATACGAAGACATAACTGAAAAGAAATAATTTTGGAATTTTGGTTTCAGTTTAGCATCTCATAAATTAATAACAACTCTTACTCCCCCTTTTGTCATTAAACAAAAAGATAAAACTGACAAGAAATAAATGACAATTTAGAAAAAGAATGGTCAAAATTAAAGTTTCAAGGCAGTCAAGGTGGTTACAACTACACCAATTTAATGGTTTGTCGTAAAACCATGAACTTGTTTATTTTGAAACCACTATATAAGGACCATAAACTTTTTCATTTCACTCAACACTTCCATTTCATTGTGAAGAATCAACAATGGATAAGGATAGAAAAGTGATCAAAAGTAAGAAAGCGCAGGAGAAGAAGAAGAAGAAAGTGAAGATTCAACAAGACTCAGAGTCTAAGAAGAAACCTCAGAAGATGAAGGCCTCAACTTCTGCTCCTGTCAGAGCCAATTATCAAACAAGATCCAAGACCAAACAACAAGAGTCCTCATCAGAATCTGAATGGGATTCTGATTGGAAGGAATTCTTGAGTACATATGTTCCTCCTAGTGAAGAATACCCCTCTTCATAATCAATGTGATCACTCCTCATTGATCTCCCAATAAGGAAGTGAAGAGAATGTTGTGAATTCTTCCATTTCCCTTATATTCGAATAAGCTAGATTTAGGACTAGTTGTTTTTGATGTAGAATCCAAGTGAAAAGTTGGATAAAAACTTATGTAATCAACAATTTTCAATTGAGTAAACTCTTTATTTAACCTTGAAATCTTCGTGTTGATATTTGTCTCAAAATCATTTATGAAAGCATAACATGAAAGCATAAAATAAAAAAATAACCAAATAAAACAGATAAATAATGAACACAGAAGATAATTAACCAAGTACTTAAAAAGAAATAATATCCAACAAGTTACAAAAAATAACAGAACATTATAGAAAAGTAAACAGAACAAGTGCATAGAATCCTAGGTTTAAGGTTGATCAGGTTGAGGAGGTAATCTGGCATTGATGCTCTGGAGGGTAGTCATTATAGCAGCCAACATAGTAGAATGCTCATCAAGTCTTCTCTGAAAGTTATCTTGATTTTCCCTTATGTGTTGAGCATATTCTGGTGCATTTCTGGCAATTTGTTCAAGCCTTGCCTGTTCAGCAGCTATTCTAGCTTCTTCTGCTAGCCTAGCTTGCTCAGCTTCTTGCCTTTCCCTTTCAATGCGTTCATCCTCCAATCTTTTCCTCTCCCTCTCCTCAGCTTCCAACTTTTCTCTTGCAAGCCTCTCTTCCTCTTCCTTCCTTGCTAACTCATTCCTCAATTCTAGGTCTGTAGTATAAGCCTTTCTGACAGAACGAATCATGAGTACCAGATTTTGTTCCATAAGGTCACACTCTTTATTAATGTGTGTTGTGTCAATAGACCTGTTAGGAATCTGACTGGACATTCTTCTAAGATTCTTGTCAACAGCTTTTAGCAGATTAGTGATATCATCCTGGGTTTGGTCAAGAGGTTCATTGGCAATTCTAGAAGGTAGGTATGGAGGGACAAAGATGCAGTCCATAGAGAGATCCTGCATCAGGGTTTTGAGGTGATTGGATTGGTCAGGAGGGGTTTTCTGAGCAATTTCAAGATTCAAGGTCTCATTGATTTGTTGAACATGTTTCTTAATGGGTGTAGATAAGTCACATGAGTTATCCATAGCCACATGATGTGGGGATTTCTCATGAGCATGTTCATCAGAGTGAAGGGTCTCAGACACTTGATCTTGATGAGGTTCTGGTGATTTTTGATGGTCATGTTCTGATGGAGTATGTACTGGTGGGGGTTCATTTTCTGATTGGGTTTCATTCTCTGGCTGTGGGTCATTTTCTGGTTGTTTATTTTCTGGTTGTGGTGTTGTTGGTTTTACTTGAGTGTTCACAGGTTGAACATTCTCAGAGTTTGGTAGAGTTTCTGTGACAGGGATTTCAGGAGGTGGTGATGGTGTTTTATCAGAATCTTCATCCAGATTTTGAATGATAGGTGCAGTACTTGTTGAAGCTTGTGCTGCATCATTGCATATAACATTAGCTTGAGATTCTGATGGGTTAGATAGGATGAGGTTAAACTGCTCTGATGTTGGTTGATTCTCAGAAAGAACATTGTCTTTCTCAGAATGAACTCCTTTTAAAATCTTAACAAAAGCATGTTTAACTCTGATTTCAGAAGGGAATTGAAGTCTTCTGAAATAATCACTAAATACTTTCCTGCCTCCAACAAAATTAGAAGACTTACCAGTTTTATTTCCATACAGAGTCTGTTGTGCCAGCAGATTATGAGGATCATTCCTTTTAGGAAGCTTCTTATGCATGTTGTCAAAAGCAGACTCTTCAATACCACAATCATAACTATCCTTCAGAGCCTCTTGCTTTTTGTTAAACTCTGCAACTTTTGCTAATGCTGCCTGAATCACAGCTTCTTCCTTTTCTTCTTCTGTAAGATCCATCAATGCAGGCTTCCTAACCCTTGGTTTCTTTGAGGATCTTGGAGCTGTAGTCTTCTGAGTCTTAGCAGCCTTCTTCCCAGCAGGACTCTTGACAGCTTTTGTCTTGACTGGTTCAAGTCTGAGAGGTTGTTCCAAAAGCCTTGTTTGTCTAACAGTTAGCTTTGTAGGTTGTTCATCTCATACATCAGCTCCTAGCTTGTTCATGAACTCAGCATGTGCCTCTATAACCCTCTTGGCTTCACTATCACTGACATGTACAAGCCAACATTCACCAATGCCTTTCTCAGAGTCTCTGAGTAGCATAGGGTGTGTTGGATGGACTATCTGATTATTCTTCACCAGCTTTAAGTACCTTAAGGTAGTACTATTCACAATCATAGAACTTAGCAGAAAAGTACCTAAGCCTGGAAGATAAGGTGTGACAGCATCCAACAAACCACACTGTGCAAACATGTGGCTAAGTAGTCTTGAATGTCGAAAAATAGCTTTGCTGGAGAGAATAGACACACAAAGATGATCAAAAATAAGCTTACCAACATCCAGAAAGTTTCCTTTGGCAACATGAAATGTGAACAACTTCTGGAGACTAGATATTTGATCAGTACCTCCCAATTTGGGCAGGACAATGTCAATCAAAATCCTATAGATGATCTTGCAGTTGTTGGTCCATTCAAACTTGTCCTTAGGGTCAGCCTTAGGTTTGAATATATATTCCTCCAAATCAGGACCGACGTGTGTTTGAGTACTAAACCACCACGCTGTAGCTTCAGAGCCTCAAGAATGTGGCAAAGTTTGATGGAGATTCTGAATCCAGCCACAAATGATTCAATCTCTGTAGAAACAAAAGGTCTCAATCCCATTTGCTCTGGGGTTTTACCATTCAGTTCAGGGTTCTCTTCAACCATCTCCCTGATCTTCCTATTATGTACATCTCATGTGATGACAGAAGCTTTCATCCAGAATTCCTTAACAAGCTCTGTGTACGTTGGTCCATTCATCACATCAAAATAGTACTCCAACCCTTGTCTTTTGTAATAATGAACAACTTCAGGAAAACCGTTTACTCTAATACTTTCAAGATCAACGGGATTCTCAATCGCAACCATTAGTTCATCATATTTGTATGATCGTTGATCCTTAGCAAACTCAGTGGGGTTGGATTCTCTTGGAAGGACGATGCATGCGCTAACGCTTAATGTAGGTGAAGAAGCCATGGATGAGATTTGGAAGTTAGGGTTTCTAAGGAGGGAGAAAGAAATTTCTCTGTGTTTTAGAAGAATGAAAGTGTAGGTTGTGAGAGTGCAAAAGTGTGAATGTGAACAGTTAGTGTGTTTAAATAGAAAGTTTCGCGCAATAACAAGTACAAACACATAGGGGTAGTAGAGTATTTTTACCACAAATGGGAATTAGAAATGCTAATCATCATTAACCAACTTCTTTATCCTCTTGCAACAAGACACATGTATTAGTAGATTATTTAAATAACTGACACGTAAGTTTGAGAAAACGAAAGGGTTTTTACAAGAGATTTTTTACTTACGCGTCAGAACTATTTACCTTCTAATCAGATTCTGATAGTTTGTCAGAAGATGTTCTCATCACAACTTCTGATACAGAAGGTTCTGATGATTTCATCTTCTAATTACTATTAGATTCTCACAAACTTAATTTTTCATCAGAGTCTAAGTTAATCAGAGATTTCTATCATGTTCAGATTCTTTTTGATAAAATCAAAACGTTCAACAGCTAAAGGTTTTGTAAAGATATCAGCCCATTGATTTTCTGTTTCAATGAACTTGAGATCAATTACCCCTTTTTGAACATAGTCTCTGATAAAATGATGTTTAATCTCAATATGCTTAGCTCTTGAATGTAAAATAGGGTTTTTAGAAAGGTGAATAGCTGCAGTATTATCACAATATAAAGGAATATTGTTACAGCTTATTTGATAATCTTCCAATTGATATTTCATCCAAAGTAGTTGTGTACATCATTTAGCTGCTGATATGTATTCAGCTTCTGCTGTTGACATAGCTATGGTGGTTTGCCTTTTACTAGCCCATGAAATTAAATTCTCACCAATGAACTGACAGTTACCACTGGTGGATTTTCTTTCAATTCTATCACCAGCATAGTCAGCATCACAGAATCCAATCAGCTTGTAGTCATTGGATTTATGATACAGTAATCCAATGTTACAAGTAGCTTTCAAATACCTGAAAATCCTTTTCACTGCTGTGAAGTGGGATTCTCTAGGATCTGATTGAAATCTTGCACATAAACATACACTGAATAAAATATCAGGTCTTGAGGCAATTAGATAAAGAAGAGATCCAATCATACCTCTATACAGCTTCTGATCAACTTTGCCTTCAGACTCTTCTTTGCCTAGACTTGATGTAGGATGCATTGGAGTATTCATGGGTTTGCAATCTTCTAAGTTGAACTTTTTCAGAAGATCCTTTATATATTTGGATTGATGAATGAATGTTCCTTTCTCTGTTTGATTTATTTGAATACCAAGAAAGAACTTCAATTCTCCCATCATGCTCATTTCAAACTCATCATGCATAAGCTTAGAAAAGTTCTTGCAAAGAGTGGCATTAGTTGATCCAAAAATGATATCATCAACATATATTTGAATGATCAAAATGTCTTTCTTAAGGGTCTTTTTGAAAAGTGTATTGTCAACTTGTCCTTTTTCAAAACCATTGTCAACCAAGAAAGTACTCAATCTCTCATACCAAGCTCCGGGAGCTTGTTTGAGTCCATAGAGTGACTTCTTTAGTCTAAACACATGATCAGGATTTGTTAAATCTTCAAATCCGGGAGGTTGTTTGACATACACTTCTTCAGAAATGACACCATTTAGAAATGCACTTTTCACATCCATTTGATATAGAGTAATACCATTATTGACTGCATAGGATAAAAGTAACCTGATTGCTTCCAGTCTTGCTACTGGAGCATATGTTTCAGTGAAGTCAATTCCTTCTTGTTGACTGTATCCTTGTGCAACAAGTCTGGCTTTGTTCCTTGTGACTTCACCTTGTTCATTCAATTTGTTTCTGTATACCCATTTTGTTCCAATAATGTTCTTATGCTTTGGTTTGGGTACCAGATCCCATACATCATTTCTCTTGAATTGATTTAACTCTTCTTCCATAGCAACTATCCAAGCATCATCTGAGAGAGCTTCATTTGTTGTCTTTGGTTCAATCAAGGATACTAATCCAAACAATGATTCTTCATCTCTGAAGTTTGACCTTGTTTTTCTTGGACTATTCTTGTTTCCTAGGATAAGCTCTTCAGGATGTGAGGATTTGTACTTGAATGTGTTCCTTGGAATTTCTGTCACTTCAGAGTTATCATCAATAGTTTGATGTTCTTGAGCAGCATCAGAAGGTGTATCTTCTTGAGTTTCAGAGTCTTCTACAGATTCTATGTTGTTATCATACTCTGGAGCTTCATCTTCTGATTCATCAGAACCTGTCAAATCTTTAACAGGCTCTGACTTTTTATCATCAGGCTCTTTATCATCAAACTTTACGTGCATTGATTCTTCCACTGTGTTAGTTTCAGAATTATACACTCTGTATGACTTAGAGCGTTCAGAGTATCCAATGAAGATACCCTTACAGGCTTTAGAGTCAAATTTCTTAAGATGGACTTTGTTATTCAGAATGTAACAAGTACAACCAAATTGATGAAAATAAGAAATATTGGGTTTTCTTCCTTTAAAGAGTTCATATGTTGTTTTGTTCAAAATAGGTCTTATGTAGATTCTATTTTGAATATAACAAGCAGTGTTAACAGCTTCTGCCCAAAAGAATTTTGCCAAATTATTTTCATGCATCATGGTGCGAGCCATTTCTTGTAAAGATCTATTCTTTCTTTCTACAACTCCATTTTGTTGTGGAGTTCTAGGAGAAGAGAATTCATGGAGAATTCCATGTTCTTCATAGAATTTTTCAAAAGGTTCATTTTCAAATTCACCACCATGATCACTTCTTACTTTCAAAATCTTGGAATCTTTTTCATTTTGAATTTGGATACAGAAGATGCTAAACACTTCATATGTGTCATCTTTAGTTCTCAGAAACTTAACCCAAGTCCATCTACTATAATCATCCACAATGACTAATCCATACTTCTTACCATTGACTGAAGCAGTGCTAACTGGTCCAAACAGATCAATGTGTAAGAGTTCCAAAGGTCTAGTAGTAGAGACAATGTTCTTGTTCTTAAAAGAACTTTTGACAATTTTTCCTTTTTGACAGGAACCACAAAGTGAGTCTGAGTGATATTTTATTTTTGGAAGGCCTCTGACAAGATTGTCCTTGCTAAGCTTAGAAATTAATCTCCAGTTAGCATGACCCAATCTTTTATGCCAGACCCATTTTTCATCACTCAGTGTCAAAAGACAAAGCACTTGTTGTTCCTTTAAATCAGAAAAATTGACTTTGTACACATTGTCTTTTCTATTTCCCTTAAAAACAACAGATTGATCAGAGTTTCTGATTACAGTACATGAATCCTTATTAAACATAACATCATAATTACTATCACACAATTGACTTATGCTAAGTAGGTTATGATGTAGTCCATCCACTAACCAAACATCAGAAATTGACAAAGAAGAATTACCTATTGTACCTATACCAATGATCTTTCCCTTCTGGTTGCCACCAAACCCTACTGTTCCTCCCTCTTGCTGATTCAGGGTGTGGAATAAGAGCTTGTCTCCTGTCATGTGACGTGAGCAGCCAGAGTCCAGATACCATGAGCTTTCTTTTCTTCTTTGGGTGCATACCTGCAGCATACACTATTTCAGATTTTGGTACCCATACTCTGATGGGTCCTTTTTGGTTAGTTTTGTGAATCTTATTCTGCTTGTTAGAATACTCAGAAGATCTGGAGTCAACAGAGCCTTTAGAAAAATGTTTAGGCTTATGTTGTCTCTGAGACTTTCCTCTTGAGTGTGTCAGAGAACCAGTTACCAAGTTTGCTTTAGAAGTACTTGTGCCCCGCTTATCAACAGGCTTTGGTACTTTGACAGCTTTAACTTGAGTAGACATGGGTACTGATGTGAGGGGAACCTGGGTTTTAGAAGACTTAGGTTCAGAAGATGAGTTATCTTCTGATACCTTATCTTGTGGTTCCAAGCTCACAAGAGTACCAGACACAGTCAGAGGTTCTGATGTACCCTTAGTAAAGTTTGAATAAGATTCTGATGGTGACTTGCTCAACAAGACAGGTTTACTTGATTTTCCTACATTAGGACATGTAAGAGAACCAAGTCCTTGCCTTTTGTAATAGTTGCTAAGTCCACCATGAATTACGGAAGTTACCCTAGTTTTATCTATGTTATGGTGAATAAACTCTTGAAGAGAGATTTCATACTCGTCATAAGGTTTGTGACATGTTCTACATCCAGTCTCAAGCACCTTAATTGTTTTAAGAGATTTTTTATAGTTTGCTTGAGTCTGGGTGAGATTTTCATTGAGTAGCTTCATTTTTTGTTTGCAAAAATCTAACTCACTCAACTTTTCCATGTACTTCACCATTACATCTTTCAAAGCTTTGGTCATTTGAGTACTAGACATTTTAGATATTACCTCATCAATGTCGTCAGTATCAGACTCTGGATCATTTTCATCGTCTGACTCACCAATGGCCATAAGCGCTAGGTTTGCTTCCTCAGAGTCTTCATCCTCAGATAGTTCGTTAATATCCTCCCATGTTGCCATCAGACTCTTCTTGGCTTTGTTCTTGATCGTACTTTTTCTTCCTTTACCCTTGGAGTTGAGTTCAGGACAATCAGCCATGAAGTGTCCAGGCTTATGACAATTGAAACAATTTTTTGTGGCATCCTTCTTCTCTTTGCTGGTGTTGTTTCTTGATACAGATCCTCTGCCTTGAAAATTTTTGTCCTTCCTTAGTGACCACTTTTGAAAGTTCTTGGATAAGAGTGCAAAGAAATCATCATCTGATCCTTCCTCTTGATTATCTATGGAAGATTCCTCTGCTTCAGATTCTACAACTTTGGCTTTCAGAGCCTTAGATGAAATAGATGAAACTGAAATAGATGGCAAAGCCACAGATTTTAGCTTCTTCTGAGGCTCATCAGAAGATAGTTCAATCTCATAACTCATGAGTGAACTTATCAATTCCTCCAAGCCAAGTTTGTCCAAATCTTTAGCTTCTTGAATAGCTGTTACCTTAGGCCTCCACCTTGAAGGTAAGCTTCTCAAAATCTTCCTTACATGATCAGAGGTTGTATAACTTCTCTTTAGAACTTGGAGACCAGCCACAAGAATTTTGAACCTAGAATACATTGATTCAATATTCTCATCATCCTTCATTCTAAAGAGTTCATACTGTTGGATCAGAAGAGTAGCCTTTGCCTCTTGAACCTGTTTGTTCCCTTCATATGTGGAACACAAAGAGTCATAGATGCTTTTGGCAGTAGATTTGTCTGTGATCTTGAGATATTCATCATGAGTTATACATCCAATGAGAACATCCTTGACCTTGTGATGTTTCTTGTAAAGCTTATTGTCTGTAGGAGTGAACTTCTTTCTTTCTTCAATAGATAACCTTCCCTTTTCATCAAGTCCTTGGAAGGTTACCCCTTCTTCAACTAAGTCCCAAAGCTCATCATCTAAACCAATAAGATGACTGTAGATTCTATCTTTCCACCAGGAAAAGTTAGATGCATCTCCATTGAACTTTGGTGCTTTGTTGCTTGTCTTATTGTCTTCAACATCATAGTCATGAGAAACTGTTTTCATGCTACCACTTGGAGTTTCAGTCATAGTGTTTTTCAACAGGAAAACTGTCTCACTGTTAGGTGATTAAAAACAGAACCGGGCTCTTGATGCCAATTGAAGGTGTGAAAAACACAAGAAGGGGGGGTTGAATTGTGTTTTGGGTAGTTTGAAATTTTCTTCTAAGTTATGGAAAACTTATCAGAGTTTGCAGCGGTTTAGAAAACAAAACACAATCAAGAGTAACTTTGAAGATAGAGACAGAGATTTTTGTACTGGTTCCCCTCACAAACCAAGGGTACGTCCAGTCCTCTTGTACTACCAAGAGAGTTCACTATAATCACCAAAGATTACAAGTGCTCAAACAACCTTGCAAGAGACTTCCAATGCTCAAGTATACAAACAAGAGACTTCTTAATGCTCAAGCACGCAGGCAAGAGACTTCAAAACACAAGAGTAAGAAAAACAGAGTCTGAACAATTGATATAAAGATCAATGTTCAGTTACAGAATAAATACAACTTTTGATACAAGACTTAACTTAGAATCCTAATACAGAAATTCTAAGGTTCAACTAATGAATTAACAGAAGCTGAAACTTGAGTCTTGGATTTGAATATGAGTTCAAGTTGTATTTGAAGTTCTTAGTGCTCTAGGATGATTTTGACAGAATAACAGCTCTTTCAAAATTGTTCAAGTGTCGTATCCCAAAGCTTCAAACTTGCTCCAATTTATAGACGAGGGTGGAGCGTGTTTGATTCAAATTTGATGCGGTGAGATTGCGCCAGCTGTAGATAGTACCATTGTTAACCAAATCGGGTAACCTTGTATACAATCAATCTTGGGGAAAACGTTTTATCCAAATCAGGTAAAGAGTTCGTACAATAGTACAAACGTCACTATTCTGTGGATAAGATTGATTTCATCAGCTTTTGGAATGTCAGAGTATAATCATTGATGCAGAGAATGTTCTTCTGACAAAACGGCTCTCACTGCTCTTATCAGAGTCTGATATGTATCTTCTGATGAGTAAAACTAGCATCCTCTGATGAATAACATACGCATCTTCTGATGGCTTGAAGTTCTGATCAGAGTTTGCTTTGCCATATCAGAGCTTCCAATGTGCTTCCAATTAATATAAAAATTAACTTGAATATCTGCACACTTGGATTAAATAATTAGTATACCCTATTGTACAACTCTCATGCTAACTTGGATTAAAATTTGGGTAAAATAATGTTTACCTTCTATAATATTCACGAACTTACAACTCTCATGTAATGTCAAGATTCCATCATTTTAATCCTGCAACGAATATGCTAGCTTAAGATTTGCATGCTTAGTGAGATAGTAAACCTTTATTTGTGTTGCCAAGAAAGGTAAGAGAAATAGAATTCTTAATGAAGGCCCACAATGACAGAATCTTGATATTACATGGCATAATCGAAAAAATATTATAGAGGAATAAACTAAATTCGGTGACATTAAAGGTGTAGACACTATTTAACACATAAAAATTCATTAGTTTAATAATTTAACTATTTGATCTTTAATTTTTTGTTAATTTATATATAACTTCAAATTAAAGAGTAAATTATTAAATAAAATATTAAATAGTTAAGTAATTATAACTAAACTAATGTTATTTTAATGGTAAGTTTGAAAGTGTAAATGGCTTAAATATTATTTTCATTTCGCGAATTTTTGGTTTTAGTTCATGTATATTTTTTTGTTGTGAATAAGTCCCTGAATGTACAAAATTTGTTGGTTTTGGTCCATAAAGTCAAAATCCGCAAGAAAATCTGCAGTTTTCGTGCAGATTTTTCTTCAAATTTTTCTTCAGATTTTCCTACGGATTTTGACTTCAGGGAGTAAAACCATCAAATTTTGTACATTCAGGGACTTATTTGCAACAAAAAAAGATACATGAACAAAAATAAAAAATTCACGAACATACAGGGACCAAAAGATTATTTAAACCAATGTAAATTATATATTATAATAATAGGATAAGTTTATAAGACACAATTTAGATAAATTTTTTACTATGCACAAATTTATTTGTATCATTTAATCAATACTCCTTTCGTCTAAATATATGAGACTTATTTCATAAATGCAGAAGTATAAAGAAAAATAGTTTTTGCATTAAATTTATCGATAATATATCTTCTCTTTTCAAAATTACTCTTCAATTATTAAGGAAGAGAAATATTGATCTTTTATTTTTCTTAATTTAATTAGACGTATTTTTATGAAAATTTAATAAGTGTACTTTAAATTTTGAAAATGGTTTTATAAAATGGGACAACAAATTTTATCAAAAATATTTTATATATAGGGATGGAGGTAGTATATCACACCATATTTTATTTGATCAAATTACCTATAAAACTTGTTGAATGAATAATATATGTATAGTTTTTTAAAATTTCAAAGTATGCATGCGTAGACTCTCACATTAATATTAATCATTAGTTGGTTCAGTGGTGATTGACTCTGAACTTGGTAAGGAGGACCACGGTTCGATCGCTGCAACTGCGATCGAAAGGGAGCTGAAGCTATTTGATGTTAGAACTAACCCCCGAACTAGATTCAACTGGTGGTAAAAATCAAAAGAAAGACTCTCACATCAATGATCACGTGGTTCCGGCCAAACGGGTCCATTAGACAAACTGATATAAATTCAGTCTCCAAGAGCGGTCAGTCATAGTATATTAGTATTAGTCTTTTACTCCAACATTGATTATACAATTTCCATTAAATAAGTCACAGCGTATAATTATGAAATAGAACTTGTTATGAATTCGTAGAACTTGCTTGAAATGGGCACAACACAACTTCCTTGCAATTGCCTTATGTCTGCGTATTAATTCCACACCACACTTCCCATTTTGGCGCGTAACATAACAGCTACTTTGACAGCATAGCAAGCCTTCCTATGTATTTTCTCCATGTGTCTTGTAAATCACCGTAATTGTGCTGTAGTTTCGCCCACGTTATAATACCTCCATTTAAAATTTATTCAAAGGCTAATTAGAGTGACTATTTTTATCAGTGGGTCATAGATAACAAATGATAAATATTATTATAATGAATATAAATTTTACAAAATATATTATTTTATTGAAAATTTATTTTAAATAGATTATTTATAAAAAAATTTAGAAAAATCTATAAACACTCATTTGGATTGATCTGGTGGTATTGACTTAGGATTTGGGAGTGTGCTCCTCCTTAAGATGTCAGGTTTGATTCTTTATTATGTCAATTTGTTTAATATTGTCAGAAATTCTAACTATTGTCGATTATATTATTTAAAAATAAAAAATCACAACTTTCATCGTCTTTATGAGTAAAAAAATAACAGTATTAACATCAATTCAATACAAGTTACATTTTTGTTTTAATCAATTCGGTGTCAATAAAATCATTATTTCAATCATAAAAATAATTATTAAATTATACTTTCAAATACTAACAACGTATAATATTGATAATATTTTAAATAATTTTTAAATAGCGGTCCAGCATGGACGACTTCCATATTAGAATTTACCTAATTTTAAAATGATTTTCAATTTTTCTAAAAAAAATTATGAATAATCTATATAATATAAACTTTCAATTCAATGTAGATTTTATAAAATTCGTATTCGTTATAATGTTATTCATAATTGATCCACCATAGACCATTTGAGGAACTTGTTCATATTAGAGTTTTTTTTATTTAAGTATTAGGTAAAAAAAGAAAGTATTTTTTGAGTATTTGTCCAAAGTCCCAAACAAATCACATGACTAAATTTGTTTGCGGTTACAACTCACTTTGTTTTTTGTGGGACTTTGTTTTTTTTTTACTACCAATCAAGGGTCATTTCTGACTTCAAGTGGTTTCAGCCCCATTCTGATCTCAATTACGGGGATCAAACTGTGATCATCCCCAGGGGCGTCTCCAACTTTTTAGAGACCCTGTGTGATTATTAGAAATAAGCCCTAATAGAAGAAAAAATGTAAAAAAAATATAAAAAAATTGTCATCGATTGAATTACAAATAACATCTGTAACACTAAAAAAAGTTTGATAAACAAGACAATCTCTATTACACGCCACTTTATTTAATAAAACTATATAAAAAAAAGATATTTTGTAACTAATAAATATCTCATTTTAGAATAAAGAGAATCTCAAGTATTTGAACTCCAAAAATCTCTTATTTGGAAGTCTGCAATCCTAGTTTTATACAACTCATTTACTAATATTACTGCACTATAATTTTTTTTAGAGGCCCCTATTTTTATGAGGCCTTATACTATTGCACATATATATCGTACATGTGGAAAAGACGCATTTGATCATCCCTACCAAATTCAGCGTCAATATCACTGAATCAACTCGCAATTGGTGATGGACTTTATTTTCTTATTGGTTAGTAAATACCTTTAAATTATTATGAGTGATTAGCCGCCAAACGGGCTGTGTGATCAATATTCTCTATTGTGCAAGTTATTTTTCAACATATACAAATATTTAATTAGAGTAAAGGGAAAAAATGACAATAAGAAAAGTCCATACGAAAGAGGGTATTCTCTTTATATATTGGTATAGATAATAGTAATAGATAATAGATAACAAATCATCTCTATTAATTTGGTGATTTTATTCATCAATTGTGCTAATAATTTGGAATTGTGGTTACTTTTTTTTTTGTAGTTTTTTTTTAGGGTAAAATAGGAATAATAAAAAAGTCATCCCAAAAATTTGTATCCTTTTTATATATCTACTACGTGCCCGTTTGTGTGATCGATATTCTTTTTTTTTTCTTTTTTTCTATGATCAATATTCTCTATTGTGCAAATATAAATAACTATTTAATCTTCTTTTTTATTGGACTTGGTTAATTGATAATTAACCTCCTTTTTTGTTGTTGCTAGTTATTAAGAAGAAATTTTTTTTTTTACTATAAAAAAACTGAAACCCTACTTTTATGTGGAAGTTGTGCTTAGTTATTAAGAAGAAAAAAAATATTTACTAAAAAAAACTGAAAATCTATTTTTATGTGGAAGTGATTTTTTAAGGGTAAAATAGAAATAATGAAAAAGACATCCCAAAAATTTGAATCTTTTTTATATATAGTAATAGATTACTATATATAAAGAGGATACAAATTTTTGGGATGGCTTTTTTATTATTTCTATTTTACCCTTAAAAAATAACTTTCACATATAGATTACTATATATAAAGAGGATACAAATTTTTGGGATGACTTTTTTATTATTCCTATTTTACCCTTAAAAAATAACTTTCACATAAAAATAGATTTTCAGTTTTTTTTTAGTAATAATATTTTTTTTCTTCTTAATAACTAAGCACAACTTCCACATAAAAGTAGGTTTTCAGATTTTTTGTAGTAAAAAAAATTATATATTTTTTTCTTAATAACTAGCCACAACAAAAAAGATGTTACGTAGTTATCAATTAACTAAGTCCAATAAAAAATGAGATTAAGTAGTTATTTATATTTGTACAATAGATAATATCGATCACAAAAAAAAAATATCGATCACACAAACGTGCACGGAACGTGCCCGTTTGGCGGCTAGTAGTAATAGATTGGTAACTTTTTTTTTTTGTAGTTTTTTTAAGGGTAAGATAAGAATAATGAAAAAGTCATCCCAAAAAATTTGTATCCTTTTTATATATAACTAGCCGCCAAACGGGCACGTTCCGTGCCCATTTGTGTGATCGATATTCTCTTTTCTCTTATTTTTTTGTGATCGATATTTTTCTATTGTGCAAATATAAATAACTACTTAATCTCCTTTTTTATTGGACTTAGTTAATTGATAACTACGTAACCTCCTTTTTTGTTGTGGCTAGTTATTAAGAAGAAAAATATATATTTTTTTTACTATAAAAAAACTGAAAACCTACTTTTATTTTTTGGTTTTCACCACCAGTTGAATCTGGTTCGAGGGTCAGTTCTGACATCAAGTGGTTCCAGCCCCCTCCCGATCGCAGTTGTGGGGGATCGATTCGTGGTCCTCCCTACCAAATTCAGCGCCTATCACCATTGAACCAACTAACGATTGGTTAAACCTACTTTTATGTGAAAGTTGTACTTAGTTATTAAGAAGAAAAACAAAATTATTCACTAAAAAAACTGAAAATCTATTTTTATATGGAAGTTATTTTTTAAAGGTAAAATAGGAATAATGAAAAAGCCATTCTAAAAATTTGTATCCTTTTTATATATAGTATTCCGTCCGTTCCTTTTTAAGTGTCCGTTTTGAATAATAACAGCAAATTAAGAAAGTTTATTTTTGCACCTTATTTTCCTATTATACCCTAATTCTAATTCACCAACCAAATCCTATTTTTTTGCACACACTTTCTCTTTCCAATAAATTTAATATATTATGCACATACAAAAAAACAAAATTTAATATGTTATGTACCAGAAAAAATAAAAAAATAAAAAGATTTAGTTTTCCAAATATATAGCATTAATTAGTTTTATTGAAAAAAATATGAGTAATTGACAAAAGGTATAATTGACAAATCGTACCCTTAAAACACCAAATGGACAGTTAAATAGAAATGCTTAATTCGATGTTTTTTGACACTTAAAAAAGAACGGATGGAGTAATAGATAATAGATAAATTAGAAAAGTATTATATCCACTTGGTTCATTTAGGTTTGGTTTAGGGACAGTATGTCATGTGGCGATAAAAAACATTAAAGGGATGAATTTTTATTTTTTTGCAATCAAGGGATGAAATTAAGCATTTACTGTATTTAATAAGGAAATATCTGATTCAACTCTTTCCCTTTCTTCCACTTCTTCGGCATATCCGCATATGTAACAACTCCTCTTCATCTTCTCATGGCACGCCATCCATCTCCAACTCAGCGCCGCCCAGGAAAACCTCTCATCCTCTCATAGCAGGAGGCTCACCCCATCATCCCTCGCCGCCGCAAAATCAGAGTTAATCAAAGTTGCAACTTTAGAGTTGGAAAATTTTGTGCAAAATCAAAAACAGAAATAGCAGTTTTGAAAATCAATAGTAGTGACGACGGCAGCAAGCTTGTGACACTTTGGGAGAAGAGAGAATAGCGATTATTGCGCTTGGACATACGGAGAGAGAGGGTACTATGGGCGGCGATGGGATAGAGATGGACGGCGGCGGCGTCAATCAATTTTTTTTTGGTAAAAAAAAGTTATTTTTTATTTTTTTAAAATAATTAGAATTTTTTTTTTGACAAAAAAATAAATAGTACTTAATTGTACCCAAAAAAAAAAAAATTTTAATCCCAACACTTGGATGTTTTTTCCGCCACATGTCATGTATCCATATGGGATAAAGACCTAATTATTGTTTTTAAGAGCTGTTGCAAGGAAATTGTGAGGGGTCAATAATACATAAAAGTAATAATGACCGTTGAGAAATTACCTACCACGCGCGTAGTATTGGTTTGATGTGCGTAATAACAACGACAAAGGAAAATTCAAAGAAAGTCACTAAAGTCAGAAAGGAAAATGCCTATTTAGCTATATATATGCTGCTTCTATGGTTTGAAATATAAAGTTTAGCAATTAAATTGTGCTTTGTTGCTACTAAATTCTGAGAAGATACTCAAATAAACTATGCTTTTGTTGCATTGTTTATATCATCAATCAAACGCATAATTTGGAAGAACAGGTGATAATTTCAAAAGTATATATTTCAATATTTTGTTTATTTTCATATTATAAACTTTCAATTTTAATACTAAGACTAGATTCTCGTTTGCAACAACCTAGTATTTCTCTACCTAGTTAGTAGTTAGTCATGGGAGAAACATTAGAATTAGATGTTATTACATCACAGCTTCAACAAAAATTCAAACAAGTTCAAAGGTCAAGTCTCCAAGATTTGTCTCCAATTTTTCAAGAAATTAACCAATTTAATGAACAATTGGATCCACCAAGAGAAGAAATCAAGACTCTCATAAAAGAAAATCATGCAGAACAAGAACAAAAGGTTGACCAAAAGAATCTTTGTTCTTGGCTTCAGCTGTGTCTTGATGGAATTTTGCATAAGAAGGAGAAAGAAGATTTTGATTCCTCTTTTGCTGATGACAAACAAAAAGTTATTGCAAAAGATTTTGAAGATACACTTTATAAGTTGAGAGAAGCTCTTGAGATTCTCAATAAGGAGAATTTTGAGAAGAAATTAAGTGGATCTGGAGGACCAATTTTTAAGGGTCCTTTTGGTGTTCCTGAAAATTCAGAATTTACTGTTGGTATGGATTTTCAATTGATGAAGTTGAAGACAGAACTTCTCAAAGATGGAAAATCTACCCTATTGGTGACTGGAATGGGTGGATTGGGAAAAACCACTTTGGCTAAACAGCTATGTAGGGATGACCAAGTTAAGAGTAAGTTATAAATCCTCCTTGATTTATTCATAATAAATAATACTATGTGATGATTTTTCTTTTTATTCAGAAATTTGTCATAGCCTTATGAATTTATGAACATTATATAAGATTTGTGTAGAGTGCTGCTAGTTATTTGCTCATCAATACTTTATGAATATATATAATTTAAATTTTGCAAACATTTAAGAGTTTTGTACTATGATCCTATTTGGATAAACAATTTGATTAAGCGTTTATAACTTAAGTGTTTATCGTATAAGTGTTTATGCATAAACTATTTCTATAGCAAAAGTTAAAATAAAGTCAAATTGTTTCTATATAAGCTATAAGTTGTTTTCATAAACTATTTTGGAGAGCTTACGGAAATAAACTGAAAACAACTTGCTGTTTCCGTAAATTCTCACAAATAGTCTCATAGATGTTTATGTCAATAGATAAGTTCAAATAATATAGGTATAAACTGAAAACAATTTATAGACATGTAATAAGTTGTTTCCATACGTTCATCCAATAGATAAGCTCAAATAAGTCAATCCAAACATGGGATGTTTAGTGATAAGTTTAAAAGAAAATGATATATGCACATAGTGAAGTTAATACCTATATACTCGCACATATATGTATTGTGGTAGGAAATATCAAATACTCTGGGCTTATTGTTCTCTCTTGATTCATTAGGTAAATTCCGGGGAAATATATTATTTGTCGTCTTCTCAAAAACACCCCAGTTGAAGACTATTGTAGAGAGACTTTTTGAACATTGTGGATATCCTATATCAGAGTTTCAAAGTGATGAAGATGCAGTTAATAAATTGGGACTTTTACTGAAGAAAATCGAGGGAAGTCCAATATTGTTAGTCTTGGACGATGTTTGGCCTGGCTCAGAAGACCTTGTAGAGAAATTTCAATTCCAGATATCAGATTATAAAATTTTAGTGACTTCAAGGTTTGCAATATCTAGATTTGACAAAACCTTTATACTAAAGCCTCTTGTTCACGAAGACGCAGTAACCCTTTTCCGTCACTACATAGAGTTGGGAAAAACTCATTCAAATATTCCTGACAAAGAACTTATCCAAAAGGTGCTTATCCTTCTTGTACTTACACCATTTGAGCACCGATGCTATATTATCTCTTTTTACTAACGATATTCGTGTGCTTTGAAATACAGGTTGTAGAAAATTGCAAGGGTCTACCTCTTGCCATCAAAGTTATTGCAACATCACTCAGTAATCGACCATACGAATTGTGGGAAAAGATTGTGAAGGAACTTTCTCAAGGTAGTTCTATACTTGATTCTAATATGGAATTACTTACTCGCCTCCGCAAGATCTTGGATGTTTTGGAAGATAATCCCATTAACAAGGAGTGCTTCATGGACCTAGCTTTATTCCCTGAAGATCAGAGAATTCCTGTTGCTGTTCTGATTGATATGTGGGCAGTGTTGTATGGACTAGATGACGACGGCATAGAAGCAATGAACATCATCAACAAATTAGACTCTATGAATCTGGCTGATGTCTTAGTAGCTAGGTACAATTTACTACTGATATTTTTCTTCAAGGCCACTTAATTCAAATATATCTAACATGAACTAATTCTAACACTCCCTATTGATTTATCTAAAATATCAATAGGAGCATACATGATGGATCTGGATACATTAAATGCTCAATACAATTTGTACGAGTACATGAACAATACATCAAAATACTCGGGGAAAATACATAACTGAGCTAATAACTGAATACATGAGTTAACTAATTCTTATACCAAATAAAAGGTAACATGATATCAGCTCAATAACGTAATCCAGTCTCCTGAGGACTCGTACTCCAGAGCTCCTTTACCTCGGTCAACCTGTCTGTATGAAAAAATTTAAGGGAGTGGGTTAGACTCTAAGACCCAGTGAGTTCCTTACTACCCATCTACTTGGTGACTAAACCGGGGTTCCATAATGAGTAAGCTGATCACATAAAAATAACATAACATAATTTTCTTTACATAAATGAATAACAAAAGAGGAAGATGTCAGCATGGCATGAAGCTCGCAACTGAAAACTTGATAGGATTCCTAATAATGTACGGGAATCCTCGTTAACCTAACGGTTAACCCTGATAATCAACTATAATTAATTCTTAGTTAACTTATGTCTCATTGGAGTTACGAATGAAGTCCAATGCTGAAGGGTTTATGCTTATTCTAAGCTTCTATTAACTACCCATGAGTCTTAATTCTGATGCTAGATTATCTCTAACTTACTCATAAATCATTGAGCCAACAAATGAAGTGTTGAAGAATAAAGGGGTACTTACTTATCCTGAGTTCTTATCTAATTTTTAAACCTAACTGATTTTAAGGCATATGAAGGAACCGTATTTGTGGAATCTAATATTTCAATAGCTTTAAAATAGTTTATCATATTGAAGGGTCCTTTCATCGACAAAAATCATGAATTGGGAAGTTTTCACAAGATGCACCGGTTCATGTTGCTCATGTACCGGTGCATCTTGTGCTTCATTTAATAAACATAAAAAATGGCAATTTTATGCACCGGTTACTAAAACTTCTGTTAATTTCCCAGGAAAAATGCAAGTGACACAGAAAATTACTACTACAATAACCACTTCATCGTCCTTCATGATTTACTAAGAGAGCTTGGAAATTATCAAAACACTCAAGGACCTGTTGAACAAAGAAAAAGACTTCTTATTGACATTAATGAATACAAACGTGATCAGTGGCTTGCGGAGAAGCAGAGAGGCACAATGTCCCGCATATTGTCCAAATTTGTTAAATTGTGTGTTAAGCCAAAGCCTCAGCAGGTTCCAGCCCGTACATTGTCTATATCAATTGGTTAGTTATACTTGTATACCTTTCTTTTAATATATTCCCTAACATACAAGTTAAAAATGCCATTAATTTTTTTTATTTCTGTTATACGTCATATAATTTCTGTTATATGTCATATATTCATCGTCCGCCATTGTTGTTTTTGCAGATGAAACTTGTGCTTCAGATTGGTCTCAAGTTCAACCAGCTCATGCCGAGGTTCTTATTTTAAATCTTCAAACCAAGCAGTACTCATTTTCAGAGTTGATGGAGGAAATGAGCAAACTAAAAGCTCTCATAGTCATAAATCACGGTTTCCGTCCTTCTGAACTGAACAACTTTGAGCTACTTAGCTCTTTATCCAACCTGAAAAGAATTAGGCTAGAGAGGGTTTCTGTTCCTTCCTTTGGCACATTCAAGAATCTGAAAAAATTATCCCTCTACATGTGTAATACAAGACTAGCTTTTGAAAAGGGTAGCCACCAAATTTCTGATTCATTTCCAAATTTAGAAGATTTGAGCATTGATTATTGCAAGGATTTGATGGCATTGCCTAGTGGGGTGTGTGATATTCCCTCATTAAAGAAGCTCAGTATTACTAATTGCCATAAGCTTTCTTCGCTGTCCAAAGATATTGGAAAGTTGGAGAATTTGGAACTCTTGAGCTTGATTTCCTGCACTGATTTGGTAGAGCTTCCAGATTCTATTGGAAGGCTTTTAAATCTAAGACTACTTGACATTTCCAACTGCTTAAGCCTTTCAAGTTTACCTGAGGACATTGGCAATCTGTGTAATCTAAGAAATCTCTACATGACTAGTTGTGCAAGCTGTGAATTGCCGCTATCAGTTGTCAATTTTGAGAATTTAAAGGTGATATGCGATGAAGAAACAGCTTCTTCATGGGAATCTTTCCAATCTATGATGTCCAATTTAACTATAGAGGTTCCTAAAGTTGAAGTCAATTTAAATTGGCTTCACACAATTCGCTTAAGACCTTGATAGCTAGCTTTTAAGGGAGTGTTCTTCAACTACTTGAATACTTATCATGGGTATCAGAGCTGGTTGTTGGAGCCTCAAAAAGGCCGAGTAAAGCATCGGACACCAGCTCTCAGGGACGCTGCTTTGATAGGATACTTGGGTTGTCGAAGTCCTGTATCGAGTAGCATGGGATACTTGGTGCAGTATTTAAGTGGCTTTGTTCTTCTCCCTTGATAGCTACTCCCTAAGTATCCAAATTCACGTTTCAAAAAAAAGTATCCAAATTCAAAAAGATGTGTCAATTTTCTTGTCAGCTACTGTGAGTTGCAGGTCATTCGGCAACATCTAGGGTCATTCGATTATTGATTCTAGTAGCAAGGCCGGCTAATATGTCAATTTTCAAGGCAAGCAATATGCCCACATTCTCAAAAAAGGCTTCCATGTTTAAGATCCGCAGTTGGGAAGAAATCAAAAGCAAAAAATAATCTATTGACAAGAAGAATGACAGGGATATTGATGCTATGATAGATGCAAAGAAAATGAAAACCATTCATGATTGTTTGTAAGCACCTGCCGCTGCATCATAGGTGATAATTTACAACTGTATATGCAAAAATAAGAATAGCAACATGATGGTTATGCAGCATTGGTTTGTTATAAAAGTGGCCGAGGAAGAGGTAGAGGTGTTGGGAGTAAAATGGTCGTCGCTGTGAAACAGAAACATCATCTTGTAGGAATAACTTTGACACTCATCAGCCAAGAGTGCAAGTTGATGTGTCAAATTAATGGTCAAAAAGTTGAGCAAAGCTAAGCTTCATTTTGTTTCTTCTAACTATCGTTTCTGTTGATGTTTTATTTTCATTGTCTATATGGTTTGCATTTTTGTTTACTCTGCACTCTTTTCCTTAAACAAAGTTTTAACCTATCGGGTTTTTCCGGTAAGGTTTTTAACGAGGCAGATGTTGTTTGTGTTTACTTTAAATTTTAGCCTAGTCGTCCCTTAGTATTTGTAGTTTATTTTCTTTTTATTTTTAATATATAAAATAGACATCTCTTGCTTGTCAAAAAAGAAGTTATTTCCAGAAGACATGAGGCCCTATGCTGCTATCCTTGTTGATATGAAGATGATTTGAGTGCAATGGAGAAAATTTAAGCACTGGTCAATTGTGAACATTGCTGATATTGTTCTTTTTCTTTAAATAAGGTGGGGTGGCTCTTAAACAATTTGATATTATGTGTGATTATCTTGTAAAGCCACTAAATGCCACTTGTATAATTATTCACATCAAATTAAACTGTTTGGCAAGAAAGAGACAAAAATATGATTGATGAGTTTTGCCCCATAAGGTGCAAGTGGTAGTACCAATAATAATAATAATCCGAACAAGATTGGCTCAATAGATTAGAGTTGTCAAAAGTCATCTACAAAGTCTTCATAACATAAGTCTTCATTTATTGGATAAGCCTGAAAGCCTTGGTAAATCAAGGATTCAAGGTCGATGTCAGATGGTTGTTTGACATTGTTCCAGGAATAAAGTTCAATCGTGTATTTTTATTTTTATTTTCCAGTTCATATTTTATTATTATTATTATTATTATTATTATTATTATTATTATTATTATTATTATTATTATTATTATTATGTTTAATTATCTGAAAATATAATATTTTTTGACACAGTATAATTTACTTCAATAAATATAGATAATTAGTACCTTTGTAAAATTAAAATTTTATTTTAAAAAAAATTAAAGGCCTCATTCTAATATTCGTTTTAGGCCACATTATATGTTGGGCCGGTTTTGTCAAACTTAAGTACCCAATTTTACAAAATTTTGAGATCCATGATTGTTTCTAGTATTAGTTTTTGTTGATTTATACGTCTCTTATAAAACACTCTCATCTTGCGGATATAATTCATGCGCAGACATATAGATATTATTTGAAATAGTATTGGAAAACTATTACCTATAAGCTCGTAATGAAAACTCGGGTACCAAACAAAATCCTTCTTTATCATATGAATTTATATGTTATAAGTTATAAGTTCAAATTTTGACATTGCTAAAGAGAAATGTATATCCAAATGTTGTGTCTAAACTTGTTCTGGACCGGACCTAAGCTTAACTCAATGTCGTGCTCGACCCAATTACACGTTGGTCGAAGACCACGCATCCTGCCAACTATCACAAAAATCTCCACTTCTGTAATGGTTGCATTGTAATTAATGATTAGCGTTTAATGTCAATCATCATATCGAGAGTGTTATTCCGACAACCATTAATATCGAGACCGTCACTGTCGCCCTCAGAGTAATGGCCATATATCTCCTTTCATGCAAAGAGGCAAATATCTATTCTTACTCTAACCTTTCACTTTAGGCATGCAAATACTTATTTGTGCATTGTGAAGGTGTGAAAAACACAAGAAGGGGGGGGGGGGGGGGGGGGGGTTGAATTGTGTTTTTGGTAATTTAAAATTTCTTCTAAGTTACAGAGAACTTATTAGAGTTTGCAGCGGTTAGAAAACAAAACACAATCAAGAATAACTTTGAAGGTAGAGAGAAGGAGAGACAGATAGAGACAGAGATTTTTATACTGGTTCCCCTCATAAACAGAGAGTACGTCCAGTCCTCTTGTACTTCCAAGAGAGTTCACTATAATCACCAAAGATTACAAATGCTCAAGCACACAGGCAAGAGACTTCCAATGCTCAAGTATACAAACAAGAGACTTCCTAACGCTCAAGCACGCAGGCAAGAGACTTCAATACACAAGTTTAGAAAAACAGAGTCTGAACAATTGATATGAAGATCAATGTTCAGTTACAAATTAAATACAACTTTTGATACAAGACTTAACTTAGAATCTAAATACAAAATTCTAAGGTCCAACTAATGAATTAACAGAAGCTGAAACTGGAGTCTTGGATTTTGAATATGAGTTCAAGTTGTATTTGCAGTTTTGTGCTTTAGGATGAATTTGGCAGAGTAACAGCTCTTTTAAAATTGTTCAAGTCTCGTATCCCAAAGCTTCAAACTCGCTCCAATTTATAGATGAAGGTGGAGCGTGTTCGATTTGAATTTGATGCGGTGAGATTGCGCCAACTGTAGATAGTACCTTTGATATCCAAATCAGGTAACCTTGTATGTGATCAATCTTGGAGAGAAAGTTTTATCCAAATCAGGTAAAGAGTTCGTACAGTAGTACAAACGTCACTATTCTGTGGATAAGATTGATTCCATCAGTTTTTGGAATGTCAGAGTATAATCATTGATGCAGAGAATGTTCTTCTGACAAAAACGGCTCTCACTGCTCTTTATCAGAGTCTGATATGCATCTTCTGATGAATAAAAATTGCATCCTCTGATGAACCAAATATGCATCTTCTGATGTCTTCAAGTTCTGATCAGAGTTTGCTTTGCCATATCAGAGCTTCCAATGTGCTTTAAATGAATATAAAAATTAACTTGAATATCTGCACACTTGGATTAAATAATTAGTATACCCTATTGTATATTAATACTCTTGTTATCATCAAAACTTAATTGGATCATGTCAGAACCTCTTTTGTTCCAACAATCTCCCCCTTTTTGATTGATGACAAACCAAGTATTAATTTACAATGGTTGTTGATAAAATTTATCAAGCATCTCTTAGGTTGATGAGTTTTGCAAGCTCCCCCTAAGTTTAGCAATGATTAATTAAATCAGTTTAAAAATATTCATTTGAATTTTGAGCTTAAACTACTACACTAGACTTTCAGAGGCTAGGTTTGCAAGCTCTCCCCCTAAGTCTGATACCTATGAAAGAAAAGTGCAATTTTCTTTTATACGTACCATGTATCAGAAGTTCAAATTTCAACTGATATTTTCCTCAAAATTATATTGTATATAGACAATAACGCGAAAAATAAAAATTTGGAATTTGGTTTCAGTTTAGCATCTCATAAATTAATAACAGCTCTTACTCCCCCTTTTGTCATTAAACAAAAAGATAAAACTGACAAGAAATAAATGACAATTTTGAAAAAAAATGGTCAAAAGTAGAGTTTCAATGCAGTCAAGGTGGATACAACTACTCCAATTAAATGGCCTGTCGTAAGAACCAAGAACTTGTCCATTTTGAAACTTCTATATAAGGACCATGAACTTTGTCATTTCACTCAACACTTCCATTTCATTGTGAAAAATCAACAATGTAGAAGGATAGAAAAGTGATCAAAAGTAAGAGAGTGCAGGAGAAGAAGAAGAAGAAAGTGAAGATTCAACATGACTCAGAGTCTAAGAAGAAACTTCAGAAGATGAGGGCATCAACTTCTGCTCCTGTCAGAGTCAAATATCAAACGAGATCCAAGGCTAAACAACAAGAGTCCTTATCTGAGTCAGAATCTGAATGGGATTCTGATTGGAAGGAGTTCTTGAGTACATACGTCCCTCCCAAGGAAGAATACTTCTCTTCATAATCAATGAGATCACTTTTCATTGATTTCCCAATAAGGAAGTGAAGAGAATGTCGTGAACTCTTCCATTTCCCTTAGATTCAAATAAGCTAGATTTAGGACTAGCTGTTTTATGTAGGATCCAAGTGAAAAGTTGGATAGAAACTTATGTAATCAACAATTTTCAATTGAATAAACTCATTATTTAGCTTTGAAATCTTTGTGTTGATTTTTGTCTCAAAATTATTTATGAAAGCAAAAAAGAAATAGACAACAAATAATAAACATAGAAATAAATAATGAATACAGAAGATAATTGAATAAGCAATAGAGTACTTAAAAGAAAATATTCAACAAGTTACAAATCAGATATCAGAACATGATAAACATTAAACAAATAATCAGAGCATGTGCTTAGAATCCTAGGGGTTAAGGTTGATCAGGTTGCTGAGGCAATCTTGCATTGATGCTCTGAAGAGTAGTCATAATAGCAGCCAACATGGAGGAATGCTCATCAAGTCTTCTCTGAAAATTTTCCTGATTTTCCAATACATGCTGAGCATACTCTGGTGCATTTCTAGCCAGTTGCTCAAGCCTTGCTTGTTCAGCAGCTCTTCTAGCTTCCTCTGCTAGCCTAGCTTGCTCAGCAACTTGCCTTTCCCTTTCTATACGCTCATCTTCCAACCTTTTTCTCTCCCTTTCCTCAGCTTCCAATCTCTCCCTTTCACGCCTCTCTTCCTCTTCCTTCCTTGCTAACTCATTTCTCAAATTCAGGTCTGTAGTGTAAGCCTTCCTGACAGAGCGAAGCATGAGAACCAGATTTTGTTCAATTAGGTCACACTCTTTGTCAATGTGCGCTGTGTCAATGGACCTGTGTGGAATGGCACTGGACATTCTCCTAAGATTCTTGTCAACGGCTTTTAGCAAATTAGTAATGTCATCCTGAGTTTGGTCAAGAGGTTCATTGGCTATTCTTGAGGGTAGGTGAGGTGGGAAGAATATGCAGTCCATAGAGAGATCCTTCAAAAGGTGTTGGAGATGTTGTGATTGGTTAGGAGGGGTTCTTTGTAGGATTTCAAGATTCAGAGTCTCATTGATTTGTTGAACATGGTGTTTGATAGGTGTAGGTAAATCATATGAGTTGTCCGTAGCCACATGATGTGGGAATTGCTCATGTTCATGTTCATCAGAATGAAAAGTATCAGAGACTTGCTCTTGGTCATGTTCTGGTGATTTTTGGTTGTTATGGCCTGATGTAGTATGTTCTGGTGAAGGTTCATTTTCTGGTTGATCATTTTCTGGTTCAGGTGCATTTTCTGGCTGTGGATTATGTTCTGGTTGAGCAACTTCTGGTTGTGGGTCATTTTCTGGTTCAGTGTTTTCTTGAGTGTTCACAGGTTGAACATTCTCAGAAATGGGTAGGGTTTTTGTGATAGAATTATCAGGGGGTGGTGAAGGTGTTTTATCATAATCTTCATCCAAAGTTTGAATGATTGGAACAGTACTTGTTGAAGCTTGTGCTGCATCATTGTGTATAAGATTAGTTTGAGATTCTGATGGGTTATGTAGGATGAGGTTAAACTGCTCTGATATTGGTTGATTCTCAGAAAGATTATTGTCTTTCTCAGAATGAACTCCTTTTAAAAACTTATCAAAAGCATGTTTAACTCTTATTTCAGAAGGAAATTGAAGCCTTTTGAAATAATCCCTAATTCCTTTGCCGTCTCCAAGAAAAGTAGAAAACTTACCAGTTTCATTTCCATACAAAGTCTGTTTTGCCAGCAGATTATGAGGATCATTCCTTTTGGGAAGCTTCTCATGCATCTTATCAAATACAGATTCTTCAATGCCACACTCATAACCATCCTTCAGAGCCTCTTGCTTCTTATTGAACTCTTCAACCTTTGCCAAAGCTGCCTGCATCACAGCTTCTTCCTTCTCTTCTTCTGTAAGATCCAACAACAGCTTCTTGACCTTTGGTTTCCTTGATGTTCTTGGAGCTGTTGTCTTTGGAGCCTTAGCAGCTTTCTTTCCAGCAGGACTTTTGGCAGCCTTTCTCTTGACTGGTGCTAGATTAAGAGGCTGTTCCAAAAGCCTTGATTGTCGAACTGTAAGCCTTGTAGGTTCTCCATCTCCTATATCAGCACCTAGCTTTTTCATGAAATCTGCATGTGCTTCTATTACTCTCTTTGCTTCACTATCTCTGACGTGTACAAGCCAACTTTCACCAATGCCTTTCTCAGAATTTCTGAGTAACACAGGATGTGTTGGATGAACTATCTTATTATTCTTCACCAGCCTTAAATACCTTAGTGTAGTACTGTTCACAATCTTGGAACCAAGCAGAAAGGTACTTAAGCCAGGAAGATATGGAGTAACAGCATCCAACAAACCACACTGTGCAAACATGTGGCTCAGTAGTCTTGAGTGTCTAACAATAGCTTTGCTAGAGACAATAGATATGCACAAGTTATCAAAAATAAGCATTCCAATATCAACAATATTTCCTTTAGCAACATTGTATGTAAACAGCTTCTGAACACTTGAAATTTGATCAGTGCCTCCCAATTTGGGCAGAACACTATCAATCAGGATCCTGTAGATTATCTTACAATTGTTTGTCCATTCAAACTTATCCTTAGGGTCGGTCTTAGGTTTGAACAGATATTCCTCCACATCAGGACCTACTTCATCAGACTGTCTGATTATCACACCATCACGCTTGAGCTTCAGAGCCTCAAGAATGTGGCAGAGTCTGATGGAGATTCTGAATCCAGCCACGAAGGATTCAATCTCAGTAGAGTAAAACGATCTCAAACCCATTTCTTCTGGAGTTCTCTCTTTCCATTCAGGGTGTTTTTCCATCTTTTCCCTGACTTTCTTGTCATAAACATCTCTTGTAATGACTGAAGCTTTCATCCAAAATTCATTTACCAATTCAGTATAGGTTGGTCCATTGAGAAGATCAAAGTAATATTCCAAACCTTGCTTTTTGTAGAGGTTAACAACATCAGCGAAACCGTTTACCCTAATGCTCTCAAGATCAACGGGACTCTCAATAGCCACATTGATTTCGTCATATTTGTACGGTCGTTGATCTTTTGCGAACTCAGTAGGGTTGGATTCATTTGGTAGGATCATACAAGTTCTATTCAAGAATGTTGATGAGGATGCCATGGATGAAATTTGGAATTTAGGGTTTCTAAAGAGGAAGAAAGAAATTTCTCTGTGTTTTAGAAGAATGAAAGTGTAGGTTGTGAGAGTGCAAAAGTGTGAATGTGAACAGTTAGTGTGTTTAAATAGAAACTTACGCGCAAAAACAAGTACACATACACAGGGGTAGTAGAGTATTTTACCACAATTGGGAATATGAAATGCTAATCATCATTAACCAACTTCTTTACCCTCTTGCAACAAGACATGTGTATTAGAAGATTGTTAAATAACTGACACGTAAGTTTGAGAAAACGAAAGGGTTTTTACAAAAGAATTTTACTTACGCGCCAGAACCATTTACCTTCTAATCAGATTCTGATAGTATGTCAGAAGATACTCTCATCACAACTTCTGATACAGAAGGTTCTGATGACTTCATCTTCTGATTACTATTAGATTCTCACAAACTCAATTTTTTCATCAGAGTCTAAGTTAATCAGAGATTTCCATCATGTTCAGATTCTTTTTGATAAAATCAAACCGTTCAACAGCTAAAGGTTTTGTAAAGATATCAGCCCATTGATTTTCAGTTTCAATGAACTTGGGATCAATTACACCTTTTTGAACATAGTCTCTGATGAAATGATGTTTAATCTCAATATGCTTAGCTCTTGAATGTAAAATAGGGTTTTTAGAAAGGTGAATAGCTGCAGTATTGTCACAATATAAAGGAATATTGTTACTGCTGATTTGATAATCTTCCAATTGATATTTCATTCAGAGTAGTTGTGTACAACATTTAGCTGCTGATATGTATTCAGCTTCTGCTGTTGACATAGCTATGGTGGTTTGCCTTTTACTAGCCCATGAAATTAAATTCTCACCAATAAACTGGCAGTTACCACTGGTGGATTTTCTTTCAATTCTATCACCAGCATAGTCAGCATCACAGAATTCAATCAGCTTGTAGTCATTGGATTTCTGATACAGTAATCCAATGTTACAAGTAGCTTTTAAATACCTAAAGATTCTCTTCACAACAGTGAGATGAGATTCTCTAGGATCTGATTGAAATCTTGCACACAAACAGACACTGAATAAAATGTCAGGTCTTGAGGCAGTTAGATAAAGAAGAGATCCAATCATACCTCTATACAGCTTCTGATCAACCTTGCCTTCAGACTCTTCTTTGCCTAGACTTGATGTAGGATGCATTGGAGTATTCATGGGTTTGCAATCTTCTAAGTTGAACTTCTTCAGAAGATCCTTTATATATTTGGATTGATGAATGAATGTTCCTTTCTCTGTTTGGTTTATTTGAATACCAAGAAAGAACTTCAATTCTCCCATCATGCTCATTTCAAACTCATCCTGCATAAGCTTAGAAAAGTTCTTGCAAAGAGTGGCATTAGTTGATCCAAAAATGATATCATCAACATATATTTGAATGATTAAAATGTCTTTCTTAAGGGTCTTTTTGAAAAGTGTGTTGTCAACTTGCCCTTTTTCAAAACCATTGTCAACCAAAAAAGTACTCAATCTCTCATACCAAGCTCTGGGAGCTTGTTTGAGTCCATAGAGTGACTTCTTTAGTTTAAACACATGATCAGGGTTTGACAAATCCTCAAAACCAGGAGGTTGTTTGACATACACTTCTTCAGATATGACACCATTTAGAAATGCACTTTTCACATCCATTTGATATAGAGTAATACCATTATTGACTGCATAAGATAAAAGTAACCTGATTGCTTCCAGTCTTGCTACTGGAGCATATGTTTCAGTGAAGTCAATTCCTTCTTGTTGACTGTATCCTTGTGCAACAAGTCTTGCTTTGTTCCTTGTGACTTCACCTTGTTCATTCAATTTGTTTCTGTATACCCATTTTGTTCCAATAATGTTCTTATGCTTGGGTTTGGGTACCAGATCCCACACATCATTTCTCTTGAATTGATTTAACTCTTCTTCCATTGCAACTATCCAAGCATCATCTGATAGAGCTTCACTTGTTGTCTTGGGTTCAATTAAGGAAACTAATCCAAATAATGATTCTTCAACTCTGAAGTTGACCTTGTTTTTCTTGGACTATTCTTGTTTCCTAAGATGAGCTCTTCAGGATGTGATGATTTATATTTGAATGTGTTCCTTGGAATATCAGATTCTTCAGGGTTATCATCAATAGTTTGATGTTCTTGAGCAGCATCAGAAGGTACATCTTCTTGAGCTTCAGAGTCTTCTTTAGATTCTATGTTGTTATCATACTCTGGAGCTTCATCTTCTGACTCATCAGATCCTGACAAATCTTTAACAGGCTCTGACTTTTTATCATCAGGCTCTTTGTCATCAAACTTTACGTGCATTGATTCTTCCACTATATTGGTTTCAGAATTATACACCCTGTATGACTTAGAGCGTTCAGAGTATCCAATGAAGATACCCTTACAGGCTTTAGAGTCAAATTTCTTAAGATGGACTTTGTTATTCAGAATGTAACATGTACAACCAAATTGATGAAAATAAGAAATATTGGGTTTTCTTCCCTTAAAGAGTTCATATGTTGTTTTGTTCAAAATAGGTCTTATATAGATTATATTCTGAATATAACAAGCAGTGTTAACAGCTTCTGCCCAAAAGAATTTTGCTAAATTATTTTCATGCATCATGGTGCGTGCCATTTCTTGTAAAGATCTATTCTTTCTCTCAACAACTCCATTTTGTTGTGGAGTTCTGGGAGAAGAGAATTCATGGAGAATTCCATGTTCTTCACAGAATTTTTCAAAAGGTTCATTTTCAAATTCACCACCATGATCACTTCTTACTTTCAAAATTTTTGAATTCTTTTCATTTTGAATCTGAGTGCAGAAGATGCTGAACACTTCATATGTATCATCTTTATTTCTCAGAAATTTTACCCAAGTCCATCTACTATAATCATCCACAATGACTAATCCATATTTCTTACCATTGATTGAGGCAGTGCTAACTGGTCCAAAAAGATCAATGTGTAAGAGTTCCAAAGGTCTAGTAGTAGAGACAATGTTCTTATTCTTAAAAGAACTTTTGACAATTTTTCCTTTTTGACAAGAACCACAAAGTGAGTCTGAGTGATATTTTATTTTTGGAAGGCCTCTGACAAGATTGTCCTTGCTAAGCTTAGAAATTAATCTCCAGTTAGCATGACCCAATCTTTTATGCCAGATCCATTTTTCATCACTCAGTGTCAAAAGACAAATCACTTGTTGTTCCTTTAAATCAGAAAAATTGACTTTGTACACATTGCCTTTTCTATTTCCCTTGAAAACCATGGATTGATCAGAGTTTCTAATTACAGTGCATGAATCCTTATTAAACACAACATCATAATTACTATCACACAATTGACTTATGCTAAGTAAGTTATGATGTAGTCCATCTACTAACCAAACATCAGAAATTGACAAAGAAGAATTACCAACTGTACCTATACCAATGATCCTTCCCTTCTGGTTGCCACCAAACCCTACTGTTCCTCCCTCTTGCTGATTCAGGGTGTGGAATAAGAGCTTGTCTCCTGTCATGTGACGTGAGCAGCCAGAGTCCAGATACCATGAGCTTTCTTTTCTTCTTTGGGTGCATACCTGCAGCATACACTATTTCAGATTTTGGTACCCATACTCTGATGGGTCCTTTTTGGTTAGTTTTGAGAATCTTATCCTTCTTGTTAGAATAATCAGAAGATCTGGAGTCAACTGAGCCTTTAGAAAATTGTTTAGGCTTATGTTGTCTCTGAGACTTTCCTCTTGAGTGTGTCAGAGAACCAGTTACCAAGTTTGCCTTAGAAGTACTAGTGCCCCGCTTATTAACAGGCTTTGGTACTTTGACAGCTTTAACTTGAGTAGACATGGGTACTGATGTGAGGGGAACCTTAGTTTTAGAAGACTTAGGTTCAGAAGATGAGTTATCTTCTGGTACCTTATCTTGTGGTTCCAAGCTCACAAGAGTACCAGACACAGTCAGAGGTTCTGATGTACCCTTAGTGAAGTTTGAATAAGATTCTGATGGTGACTTGCTCAACACGACAAGTTTACTTGATTTTCCTACATCAGGACATGTAAGAGAACCAAGTCCTTGCCTTTTATAATAGTTGCTAAGTCCACCATGAATTATAGAAGTTACTCTAGTCTTATCTATGTTATGGTGCACAAACTCTTGTAGAGAGATTTCATACTCGTCATAAGGTTTGTGACATGTTCTGCATCCAGTCTCAAGCACCTTAATTGTTTTAAGAGATTTTTGATAGTTTGCTTGAGTCTGGGTGAGATTTTCATTGAGGAGCTTCATTTTTTGTTTGCAAAAATTTATCTCACTCAATTTTTCCATGTACTTCACCATTACATCTTTCAAAGCTTTGGTCATTTGAGTATTAGACATTTTAGATATTACCTCATCAATGTCGTCAGTATCAGACTCTGAATCATTTTCATTGTCTGACTCACCAATGGCCATAAGCGCTAGGTTTGCTTCCTCAGAGTCTTCATCCTCAGATAGTTCATTAATATCCTCCCATGTTGCCATCAGACTCTTCTTGGCTTTGTTCTTGATCATACTCTTTCTTCCTTTACCTTTGGAGTTGAGTTCAGGACAATCAGCCATGAAGTGTCCAGGCTTATGACAATTGAAACAATTTTTTGTGTCATCCTTCTTCTCTTTGTTGGTGTTGTTTCTTGATCCAGATCCTCTGCCTTGAAAATTTTTGCCCTTCCTTAGTGACCACTTTTGAAAGTTTTTGGACAAGAGTGCAAAGAAATCATCATCTGATCCTTCCTCTTGATTATCTATGGAAGATTCCTCTGCTTCAGATTCTACAACTTTGGCTTTCAGAGCCTTAGATGAAACTGAAATAGATGGCAAGGCCACAGATTTTAGCTTCTTCTGAGGCTCATCAGAAGATAATTCAATCTCATGACTCATGAGTGAACTTATCAATTCTTCCAAGCCAAGTTTGTCCAAATCTTTAGCTTCTTGGATAGCTGTAACCTTAGGCCTCCACCTTGAAGGTAAGCTTCTCAAAATCTTCCTTACATGATCAGAGGTTGTATAACTTCTCTTTAGAACTTGGAGACCAGCCACAAGAATTTTGAATCTAGAATACATTGATTCAATTGTCTCATCATCCTTCATTCTAAAGAGTTCATACTGTTGGATCAAAAGAGTAGCCTTTGCTTCTTGAACCTGTTTGTTCCCTTCATATGTGGAACACAAGGAGTCATAGATGCTCTTGGCAGTAGATTTGTCTGTAATCTTGAGGTACTCATCATGAGTTATACATCCAATGAGAAGATCCTTAACCTTGTGATGCTTCTTGTAAAGTTTCTTGTCTGTAGGAGTGAACTTCTTTCTTTCTTCAACAGATAGCCTTCCCTTTTCATCTAGTCCTTGGAAAGTTACCCCTTCTTCAACCAAGTCCCAAAGTTCATCATCTAAACCAATAAGATGACTGTAGATTCTATCTTTCCACCAGGAAAAAGTAGATGCATCTCCATTGAACTTTGGTGCTTTGTTGCTTGACTTTTCTTCAACATCATAGTCATGTGGAACTGATTTCAAGCTACCACTTGGAGTTTCAGTCATAGTGTCTTTCAACTGGAAACTGTCTCACTGTTAGGTGATTAAAAACAGAACCAGGCTCTTGATGCCAATTGAAGGTGTGAAAAACACAAGAAGGGGGGGTTGAATTGTGTTTTTGGTAATTTAAAATTTCTTCTAAGTTACAGAGAACTTATTAGAGTTTGCAGCGGTTAGAAAACAAAACACAATCAAGAATAACTTTGAAGGTAGAGAGAAGGAGAGACAGATAGAGACAGAGATTTTTATACTGGTTCCCCTCACAAACAGAGAGTACGTCCAGTCCTCTTGTACTTCCAAGAGAGTTCACTATAATCACCAAAGATTACAAATGCTCAAGCACACAGGCAAGAGACTTCCAATGCTCAAGTATACAAACAAGAGACTTCCTAACGCTCAAGCACGCAGGCAAGAGACTTCAATACACAAGTTTAGAAAAACAGAGTCTGAACAATTGATATGAAGATCAATGTTCAGTTACAAATTAAATACAACTTTTGATACAAGACTTAACTTAGAATCTAAATACAAAATTCTAAGGTCCAACTAATGAATTAACAGAAGCTGAAACTGGAGTCTTGGATTTTGAATATGAGTTCAAGTTGTATTTGCAGTTTTGTGCTTTAGGATGAATTTGGCAGAGTAACAGCTCTTTTAAAATTGTTCAAGTCTCGTATCCCAAAGCTTCAAACTCGCTCCAATTTATAGATGAAGGTGGAGCGTGTTTGATTTGAATTTGATGCGGTGAGATTGCGCCAACTGTAGATAGTACCTTTGATATCCAAATCAGGTAACCTTGTATGTGATCAATCTTGGAGAGAAAGTTTTATCCAAATCAGGTAAAGAGTTCGTACAGTAGTACAAACGTCACTATTCTGTGGATAAGATTGATTCCATCAGTTTTTAGAATGTTAGAGTATAATCATTGATGCAGAGAATGTTCTTCTGACAAAAACGGCTCTCACTGCTCTTTATCAGAGTCTGATATGCATCTTCTGATGAATAAAAATTGCATCCTCTGATGAACCAAATATGCATCTTCTGATGTCTTCAAGTTCTGATCAGAGTTTGCTTTGCCATATCAGAGCTTCCAATGTGCTTTAAATGAATATAAAAATTAACTTGAATATCTGCACACTTGGATTAAATAATTAGTATACCCTATTGTATATTAATACTCTTGTTATCATCAAAACTTAATTGGATCATGTCAGAACCTCTTTTGTTCCAACACATTGGAATATCATGCAGGTACACTTCACCTTCATCAACCATCATATCCACGCGGCATTTCCTGGGTCAAAAACTGATATGGTTTTTTGTGTTTTTGGTATTGCGGAATTTGGTGGGATATATTTTTATGTGGAGAAAACTAAAATTCTTGTTCTCATTAAAATAATAGGTATATGGCTCTTTATATAGAGCTACATAAAAACAAATAATATCTTTAAATAACAAACTAATCCTATAAATTCTAAAGAAATCCTTAAGATTCTAAGCATAAATATAAATCATAAACCCTAATATTATTTTATTTAAAATATAAATCTAAAATATATTTAAATATAAAATCTTCCAAAAAAGATATTTAGGCATTATTCCTAACACTCCTCCTTGACTGAATATCTTTTTGTTGTATCCAATCTGAGATTTGCGCTGAAATTTTATTTTATTTTTTGTTTCTCAATCCTCCTCTTTGACCGAATAGCTTTGTCTTGTATCCGACCTGAGATTTGAGTTGAAAAAACCTTTTTGAACACTCCTCCTCGACTGAATATCTTTGTGTTGTATCCAACCTGAGATTCATGTTGATTTTGTTGTTGTTGTTGTTGTTGTTCATCCACATCAATTGTTGTTGTTTTTTTTTTTTTCTTTCTACATCTTCATACGAGACTTGAGCTTTTTTCATGTATATGTTTTGGTTATGGGTTATATAATACAGAAACGATCTCGCATATAACATATGGTCATATGAGACTTGAGCTTTTTTCATTGAAACTATCTCGCATATAACATATGAAAGACCATATGAGACTTGAGCTTTTTTCATGTATTTGTTTTGGTTATGGGTTATATAATACATGAAACTATCTCGCATATAACATATGAAAGGTGTAGGTCATGGTTATGGTTTTGGTTATGGATTTTTTTTGTTTTTCACATCTTCACAATAAAGATGCAATCATGGTCATGAGTTGTTGATTTCATGGTTTCTTCTTTTTCTTCGTCTTCATCTTCTTCATCATCATCTTCTTCCATCTTCACAGGTCTGAACCAGGCTCTGATACCACTGATATGGTTTTTTGTGTTTTTGGTATTGCGGAATTTGGTGAGATATATTTTTATGTGGAGAAAACTAAAATTCTTGTTCTCATTAAAATAATAGGTATATGGCTCTTTATATAGAGCTACATAAAAACAAATAATATCTTTAAATAACAAACTAATCCTATAAATTCTAAAGAAATCCTTAAGATTCTAACCATAAATATAAATCATAAACCCTAATATTATTTTATTTCAAATATAAATCTAAAATATATTTAAATATAAAATCTTCCAAAAAAGATATTTAGGCATTATTCCTAACAAAAACCTTATTATGTAAGATCAAAACCCTTGTGCATTACTTTTCATTAACCTTGTGCATTAAGAAATTATTACTATAGTTTTCCCCCTTTTTTTAATACAATGACGACGACTTCATAGCTGTGCCGTGGTCTAAGCTTTTATGGTCTTCTTGGTGCATTGAATGTACAACAGTGACAACTGACAACTCTTCAAATCAATTTTTTCCACAGCTTCAAGCTTACTACTTTAAAGCAGAATTGCTAGGAATTGTTTATTTTGAAAGAGAAAGTAAATATAGAACATATTATTATAACCGCCGTTTGGTTCAAGTTATGGAATAAAAAATCATGTGTTTGGCCTTTTCAAAAGTACTAAGTATTTGTAGAAAATGTTGCCCCTAAGAATAATTCATGGTATTACCGTCAAAAAAAGAACAATTCATGGTACTTGACAACGATATTCTTGGAAATAATCTAGTAATTCCTTGCAATTTAATTTCTATGAGAACATAACATGTGCAGTTACCAAATTCCAGCAACCGATACCAATGAAAAGGTATAGTAGATTAATAGTTGGCAGGAATTAACATTGTCACGACCAACTAAACATCAACCACTGCCAAGCATATGATGAAAGATGATAATTTTTTTAAAAAAATGGTGTGGATAAGCTAGTGGTAATACTAATAAGAATTATAAAATAAGTTAACTAGCGCCAAAAAATTAATAATAATATATTTGTCGTTAAAAAAAAAAAATACAAATTAATATAGTCCGTGTCAGTTTGTGTGATTGACAATCTCTATTGTGCTAATATATATAACTATTAAATCTCTTTTTTTATTGTGCTTAGTAAATTGATAACTATTTAACCTTTTTTTTTTGTACTTAGTTATTAAGAGAAAAAAAAATTACCAAAAAAAATAAATTGCTAACCTCCTTTATTGTTGTTGTGCTTACTTATTAAGAAAAAAAAATATTGGTATTCTCTTTATATATTGGTATAGATAGATATAGATATTGGAATTTGAATTCGGTGCAGTACTCCGTGACGCAATAATGCACTTGTACCGTTCGATTACGAATTGACGGATGAGATATTTTTTATGCAATAATAAACTTAAATTATTTTATTAATCAGACAACTTTAAGCCATTTCAATACAAAGAGGAATCGACTCAAAGACATTGTGTCCGCCTAGTTAAGGAATAATCCGCTCTTGCTAAACGGTGAGCCACTGTATTCGCTTGCCACTCGATAAACTTGACCTCAAATTTTGGAGCTAATAATAATAATAATAAAGACTTTATATGAGAAATTACAATGCTAAATTCCAATGTGCCAACTTGTCTAAAGGAGAGATGACATCAATACAAATTTTTCTATTTTTGTTTCATTAACTAGTGCCTTAAAGGCATGGACGGATCTCCACAATGTGGAAGACCGTGGCTATAGCCACATCAAAATTTCTTTTTTTTTATATGTACTAAATAGAGTTAAATATGTATTTGATCCGTATAGAATGAAGACCTTTTAAGTTTAGACTTTATTTAATTTTTATTATATTATTTGTTCTTCTAAAATTATTCTTATACGTAGTTTTACTCCATGCTAAAACTAAATTGTTTGATTATCATTAAACTCATCAATGATTATTTATAGGCAATAGGCATGTTTAAAATATTATATATAGTTTATTTACTAAAATTTAGAAATTTTGATATGATATGAATTAAATATGAATTTTTTAAACGGAAAAAGTTCAAGTTAAATGTAACGAAAATCATGAACTAGAAATTAAATTTTGACCTTGTCTTTTTAAGAAACTTTTTATATTGTAACTTAATAGTAGGGACCAAAATTGATTGCATGATAATTTTTCAGGAAATAAAAATTTAACAATAATTAAATAAGAACTAAATTTAAAAGCTCACCATTTTATAAGAACCAAAAACATATTTAATTCCTATCATATATATGCTGAAAATGAAAGACAAAAAACAAATCAGAAATTTTTTTTTTTCATTGCAAATTAATGTATTGCATTAAATAATACTATTATTTCTTATTTTTAGTATAATTTAATTTATAGTTTTTTTTTCTTCGTATATATTTAACCATATATAGAAGTATGTAATATCTGAATACATCCCTGCTCAAAGATAAGTACTAGTTAGCATGACCTTTTATTTTTGAACAAGTTAGCATGACCTATTTTTTTTTGGAAGAAGTTAGCATAGTATCTATTTTAATTAAATAATTAAATGGAAATGTATCTCACTCTTATCCAAACATTGGACTTGCCCAATATTTCCACATGATTTTTTACGATGATTTTTTTTTTTTTTTGCATGAGTGAAGACGTACGTTATGTAACCATGTCAAATATTCTAGATATATATTAGGTTTTTCTTTCTTCTTTTCCTTATTAATTAATAATTCAAATTTCCCTTCTAATTATTTTTCTATTTTTATATACACATACATATTGAAATTATATATTCTTCGAAAGATCAATACTCAAAATAACGTGAGTTTTGATGATGAAACAAACAGCGCTGTCAGCTTTGTCATCTTGAAGAAACTTGAAAGAAAATAATATAGAGAATTCAAAATATATTTCAACCACTTTCTATGGGTGCACTTAGTTTTAATTCGGAAATAGATTCTATAAGTTGATAACTTTAGTATATATATTTAGGAGACAATTAAATTATTTAAAAAACTAGATAGAAAATTATGAAAGTGTAAGAACATTAAAATGATATATAAAATTTCCTTGTTTTGGTTAGTGGAATATCACATTTGCTAGGAAACTAATTAAGCGGATATCAAAATTCATGCAACTTTTTAAATAGTACTAAGGAAATGAAGAATATGTTGACTCCTGAAAATGGTAGCGTGGTTGTTGGGCTATCCTTATCCTTATAATATAGTAGTAAGTATAGTGTCATGTTTTGGTATTGTTTTGGTATTGTCGAGTAAGTTATTATTGTTTTTTACCTAAGATTATAATGTTGTTCGTTAATGCTTAGGAAACTATCCACATTGTACGTCACACGTTTAATAAGTGTTTGTAATAAGGCCAATTCTAGCATGGGTGAGTGTCATAGGTCTCCCACCATGGGAGAGTTATTTTGACCATTAGATTATGAAGGTCTACAATAAACCATAATAAAGTTTATACATTGTATTCTAATCTATATTATATATCTTTTCGAGTATTTTTTCTCGTGAACTTTTCGTTTATTTTTTCTCGAAAAATTTTCGAGTATTTTTTCTTGAAAACTTTTCGAGTATTTTTTTCTCGAGACCTTTTTGAGAATTTTTTCTCAGAAACTTTTCCGAAACTTTTTTCACGAAAACTTTTCCGGAACTTTTTTCTCGAAAACTTTTCGAGTATTTTTTCTCCAAAACTTTTCGAGTATTTTTTCTCGAGAACTTTTCGAGAATTTTTCTCGGAAACTTTTTCGGAACTTTTTTCTCGAAAATATTGAGTATTTTTTCTCGAAAATGTTTCGAGTATTTTTTTCTCGTAAACTTTTCGAGTATTTTTTCTCGTAAACTTTTCGAATATTTTTTCTCGAAAACTTTTCGAGTATTTTTTCTTGAAAACTTTTCGAGTATTTTTTTTCTCGAGAACTTTTTGAGAATTTTTTCTCAGAAACTTTTCCGGAACTTTTTTCTCGAAAACTTTTCGAGTCTTTTTCTCCAAAAATTTTCGAGTATTTTTTCTCGAGAACTTTTCTCGGAAACTTTTTCGGAACTTTTTTCTCGAAAATATTTCGAGTATTTTTTGTCGAAAATGTTCCGAGTATTTTCTCTCGTAAACTTTTCGAATATTTTTTCTCGTAAACTTTTCGAATATTTTTTCTCGAAAACTTTTCAAGTATTTTTTCTTGAAAACTTTTCGAGTTTTTTTTCTCTAGAACTTTTTGAGTATTTTTTCTCAATAATTTCGAGATTTTTTTCTCGGAAACTTTTCCAAAACTTTTTCGAAACTTTTTTCTCGAAAACATTTCAAGTATTTTTTCTCGAAAACATTCTGAGAATTCTCGGATTGTTTCTTTTGTTTTTAATAACGTATGTGTGAATTCTAGGAATTTTTTATCCAAAATTCTTGGAATTCTCGATTCCGGGAAATCTCGAATTGTTTCTTTTGTTTTTAATAACTTATGTGTGAATTCTAGAAAAATAAAATCTTTCAAATAAAAATTTACAGATTATTATTATTTTTTAAAGGAAAATATAATCTTTCAAATAGATATTATTGATTTAAAATTTTAATTTGAAAATTTTATTTGTTAAAAAAAAATTGAAAAGTTTATGAATTTTTTTTTTTGATAAATGAAACTGTCAAATACATTTTATGAATTTTATTCATATCTCTCTCGACAAAAAGTTTCTAAAATAATATTTGTGAGTGTTTCTAAAATAAGAATAAAAAAAAGTTTCTAAAAAAAAAATATACAATATTTGAGAGTTTCCACAAAGAAAAAATATATTTGAGAGTTTCCAAAAAATATATATTATAGATTAGAATACAATGTATAAAGTTTATTATGGTTTATTGTAGACCTTCATAATCTAAGGGTCAAAATAACTTTCCCATGGTGGGAGACCTATGACATTCACCCATGCTAGAATTGGCCTTGTAATAAAGTTATTTAATAATATGTTCTTACCTAGAATATGAATGATTCGAGAGAATAGTAGAAATATTACATGATAATTTATAGAAGTTGTTTGAAGGGGCTATTAGTTGAGATAGAAGTTTTATTTTGAAGGTGACTATGAAAAGAACTGTTGGAATTGTTGAGTTAATATATTTTCTTCCTCTAGTTAAGGGATCCATAAAATGAGCTTTTTCTACTTCGACTATGCATGACTTTTACTAAAAGAATATTTCAAACTAAAGACAATTTGGAGGCCCGACACTTAATATTAAAAGTGGATCCTTAAAAAAAGTGTAGAAAACTCATAAAAAGTAATTTCATTTAAATTGTAAATGACATTAGTAACTTAAAAAAATACCCATTCTTGTAGATGGACGAAAAGAAGGATAAACAAAAATATACAAAATATTTATATTTTAATAAATAACAATAAAATATTAAACAGTACTTCTGGGACACCGTTTAAGGATGTCAATATAGTAAAACTTTTACTATATTAGTTACTCAAAAAAAGTCTTTCTATTAGCGGTGTGAGAGAGAAGAACAAGATAAACACATTTTGCTTGTGTTTGATACATAGCAAAACTTTTTTTTTTTCATTTTATTTTTTGAAACATGAACCTAACCACTTTAAAATGGGCCAGCAAAAATTGATTAAAAAAAATATTAGGACTTTTATTTTTATTTTTTTGAATTATATTTTTAAGGGATCCATAAAATGAGCTTTTTCTACTTCGACTATGCATGAGTTTTACTAAAAGAATATTTCAAACTAAAGACAATTTGGAGGCCCGACACTTAATATTAAAAGTGGATCCTTAAAAAAAGTGTAAATAACTCATAAAAAGTAATTTCATTTAAATTGTAAATGACATTAGTAACTTAAAAAAATACCCATCCTTGTAGATGGACGAAAAGAAGGATAAACAAAAATATACAAAATATTTATATTCTTGTAATAAATAACAATAAAATATTAAACAGTACTTCTAGGACACCGTTTAAGGATGTCAATATAGTAAAACTTTTACTATATTAGTTACTCAAAAAAAGTCTTTCTATTAGCAGTGTGAGAGAGAAGAAGAAGATAAACACATTTTGCTTGTGTTTGATACATAGCAAAACTTTTTTTTTCATTTTATTTTTTGAAACATGAACCTAACCACTTTAGAATTGGGCCAGCAAAAATTGATTAAAAAAAATATTAGGACTTTTACTTTTATTTTTTTGAATTATATTTTTTTTAAGAGAGCTTCTACTGTATAAAAAAAACGTTTTTCTATTGTGTGCAAATTTGCACATGTTAAGAAATTTAAAATAATATGTTTGTATTGAAACTTATGCATTTTGAATTAAAATGATAAAAATAAACTTATACTCCCTCCGTCTCTAATTATAGGAGCTAGTTTGATAAATTTTTTGTCCCTTTTTATAAGAGCTAGTTACAAACCTCAATGACATTAATTATTTTTTTCCAAAACTACCCTTATTTACTTTACCTATTTTTTTGAATGTGTGTAACTAAAGTGATATTTCCAATCCACTACGTTGGTGATTAATTATAAATAAATCATTACTAAGGGTAAATTTGTAAAATCATTATCATTTGTCAACCAATTTAATACTAAGACCAATTCTCTTAATACCCGTGTTTTGTCAAACTAGCTCCTATAATTAGGGACAGAGGGAGTATATAACAAAAAATAGGCCAATTGTATATTGACGAGTCCTTAGATTTTGCTTTTGTAACGGTTAGGTCTTTGAATTTTTTAGGTAACAAATAATTCTTTAAGTTTTTTAGCCAATAAATCGGTCATTTAAGTTTCTAACTTGTTGCACAGTTACCTTTCTTCTACTTATTCTTCCTTCCAATTGGATATAAATTGTCTCGGTTTCATGGTTCATATAAGATTGCTCCTAAAATTCTTCATTTTAACACCAAACTTTTTTTTTTTGGTAGAGAATTTTAACGCCAAACTTAACAGTCACGTCGGTGTTTTTATAAACCAATTAGTAATGCTATAACAAGTTAAAAATTTAAATGACTTATTTATTACATGAAAACCTTAAAAATCTAACTGTTAGAACCGCGAAAGTTAAAAAATTACTAAATGAATTTGACCTACAAAATTTGTTTCACTTATGTTTACTAAACAAACAACAGTAAGAAATATTTTGTCATAATTCATGTATCTGATTAACTTTTTAAATTTTTTGTAAATTTAAAATTTTTTCGTAAATTAATTTCATAACTTTTTTTTTTAAAAAATATTTTTTCTTTTGAATTTTTAACATGCCTCTACGGCACACGTTAAAAAGTCCCTATAGTGAGATGTATACGACTCTATTTGGCAAAACAAAAAAGTCAGCTTATAGTTTATGTCTTATAGCTTATATGCTATTTGTTTGGTAACAGTTTTTTTAAAATGCGCTTATATAGCTTATTTTACTGACTTATAGTTTATTTCCTAGAAGCTATTTCAAGTAGTTTATTAGCTTATAGCTTATAGCTTATCATTTTTTATTCCATTATTACCCTTATTATTTTATTTAATGTCCATTTTTACCCTTATTGACTATAGCCCAATGAAACTCAGATACGTGATACGATACCGATACGGCGATACAAGAAAATTTCAAACTTCCCGATACGATACGGCCGCGATACGTTAAATATATAAATATACAATATATAACTTAACTAAAGTTGACAATGATAATAAATTAACATTCAAATTACTCAAAATAAGCAAACAAGTAACAATTGTTGAGACAAAATCCATTTTGATGTTTTAAAGATAACAAACCCTTAATTAAATTTTAATATGATTCTGATCATTTTGTTATCTAACAAGTGCTTTTGAGTGATTTAATTTAAGACAGCCTTAAAAGATTAATTTCAATAAGTATTCACTCACAAGATACAAACAAAACATCATTTGAAGATTCTGCCCAGAAGAACGTTCTCAGAATGACACTGTACCATGTTTCTAAGTTCACGTGATTAAAGAATAATCACTTTTCAAGAGTCAACTTGGTAGAAACAAGAAAGAACTTTTTCATGGAAGTAAATGCAAGATCATAACAGTGCATAAGTCATTTAAGGCATGGAATCATTTTTGAACAAGGCATCAAGTTCAGATAAGCACTTTTAAGGAATAAGTTCAATTATTCATGACAAAGCTTCATGTTATTAATATATTCCTTCAAGAATTAATCTAGTCCAATGGAAATGATACAACACAACTGAAATGAGACTAAAGACAGCAACCCACGTTTTAAGGGAACAAGGACAAGGAGTTGCTCTTTCTCCCATAAAGTCTTACAAGGACAAAGACTTTATGAACCAGCAAGGACAAGTGAATAGTTCTGCATAGTTGCTCTATCTTCATAGACTGAAGCTCTCCAGCTGCAAGACAACTATCAACAGCTCTTTTAATCACGTGTGATTTCATCCATGAGCTTGGAGAATGATCAGAGAATGATCAGAGAACGATCTCCCAGTTTTGCCAGCAAAGTGTTTCTACTGTTTGATATCTGTCCAGCCATTTGATGAGCTGTTTTAATTCAAACTCAACACCTTTGCAACGGCTATATGATCAGGAATCTCTCAATCAAGTTCCAAGAACTCAGATCATCATTGTACGTTCTGCCCCAATGTCAGAGAACAATGGGAGAACGTTCTGGGAAGGTTGCTTTATGAGACAGATTTTTCTCTTTCATCTCATATGTCTCACAACTGCTATTTCTTCACTTACAACGGTCATAATTGGAGCCCAAGACATCAAGGAGCCTCCTCATCTATAAATAGCACGTTGATATCAATTTGAAGAGCAAGAGTTTTCAATTGCAAAAAGCCAACATACTTTGTGTGACCTCCATATCACTTTAAGCTCTTCTTTATACACTCATACTTCAAGCTCTAGATCTTAGGAGATAAATCCATTTGAGCATTTCTGAGTGTATTTCATTTGTAAGCTATACAACTAGTTTAGGTTGATATAGGCTTGTTAGATTCAACAACCACTTCTTAAATTGTAAGAACTTGCTCAAGTCAATTGGTTAGAATTGATTGAGTGTTCAAATCAGTTGGTGATAACTGATTTGTGAAGTGTTTCAAATCAGTAGGTGATTACTGATTTGTGAATTGGCTTCAGATTAGTTGGTGATAACTAATCTGTGACTTAACCTCCGTTTTAGGTTAAGGGACTCATTGTAATCTCGGACTAGATTATAGTGGAAATCTCACGCAAGGTGGGGACTGGACGTAGCCCAATTGTTAAGGGGTGAACCAGTATAAATTGTTGTGTTGATCTTCTCTTTCCCTAACTCTTTTATTTGAGCAAACACATCACACACAAATCACTTTATATTTTCTTATCATTAACTGTTATCGTTCTCAGAACGTTCTCACAGTTTTCTGTGTTAAGTTATTTGTGTTGATCATAGCTTGCAGCCAAAATTTTAAAAGGTCACAATTCAAACCCCCCCTTCTTGTGACAAACCTTGTTACTTCAATTGGCATCAGAGCTCTGCCTCTCAAGGTTGAGCATTTAACAAGTGCTAGAGGAAAAGATTCAGGAAGGAAGTAATGGCCAAAGCTGCAAAATTCATTTCAGAAGGAGGCTCTTCAAATAGACCACCTCTATTTGAAGGAGATGATTACTACTATTGGAAAGACAAGATGGAGTTGTTCTTAAGATCACAAGACAACCACATGTGGTCTGTCATTGAAAATGGAGAATATGTTCCATATGTCAAAGATACATCCACTCCAAAGCTAAATTATTTATTAAGTGTGCTTTGTGCAGGGAAGAATATGACAGGATCATGGAATGCAAAACTGCACAAGAAATGTGGAACACACTTCAAACTCACCATGAAGGAACTAGTCGTATCAAGGAAACTAGAATTGACATTGGTGTCAGAAAGTTTGAGTTGTTTGAGATGCAAGAAGATGAAACTGTAGATCAGATGTATGGAAGATTTACAGTTATCATAAATGAGCTAAACTCTCTTGGGAAGAGTTATACCATGAAGGTGTGAAAAACACAAGAAGGGGGGGTTGAATTGTGTTTTGGGTAATTTAAAAATTTCTTCTAAGTTACAGAGAACTTATCAGAGTTTGCAGCGGATATAAAAACAAAACACAATCACAAGCAACTAAGAGGGTAGAGTGAAAGAGAGAGAGAGAGAAAGAGACAGAGATTTTATACTGGTTCCCCTCACAAACCGAGAGTACGTCCAGTCCTCTTGTACTACAAGAGAGTTCACTATAATCACCAAAGATTACAATTGCTCAAGCACACAAGCAAGAGACTTCCAATGCTCAAGTATACAAACAAGAGACTTCCTAATGCTCAAGCACGCAGGCAAGAGACTTCAATACACAAGTTTAGAAAACAGAGTATGAACAATTGATATAAAGATCAATGTTCAGTTACAAATTAAATACAACTTTTGATACAAGACTTAACTTAGAATCTTAATACAAAATTCTAAGGTTCAACTAATGAATTAACAGAAGCTGAAACAGGAGTCTTGGATTTTGAATATGAGTTCAAGTTGTATTTGCAGTTTTGTGTGCTTTAGGATGAATTTGGCAGAGTAACAGCTCTTTTCAAATTGTTCAAGTGTCGTATCCCAAAGCTTCAAACTCGCTCCAATTTATAGATGAAGGTGGAGCGTGTTTGATTTGAATTAGCGCGGTGAGATTGCGCCAGCTGTAGATAGTACCTTGATATCCAAATCAGGTAACCTTGTATGCGATCAATCTTGGAGAGAAAGTTTTATCCAAATCAGGTAAAGAGTTCGTACAATAGTACTAACGTCACTTTTCTGTGGATAAGATTGATTCCATCAGCTTTTGGAATGTCAGAGTATAATCATTGATGCAGAGAATGTTCTTCTGACTAAAACGGCTCTCACTGCTCTTTATCAGAGTCTGATATGCATCTTCTGATGAACAAAAAAATTTCATCCTCTGATGAACCAAATATGCATCTTCTGATGTCTTCAGGTTCTGATCAGAGTTTGCTTTGCCATATCAGAGCTTCCAATGTGCTTTAAATGAATATAAAAATTAACTTGAATATCTGCACACTTGGATTAAATAATTAGTATACCCTATTGTATATTGATACTTTTGTTATCATCAAAACTTAATTGGATCATGTCAGAACCTCTTTTGTTCCAGCATACCATACATGAAAGGATCAGAAAGTTACTAAGGTGTTTACCAAAGCATTGGAGACACATAGTAACTGCTATTATTGAATCCAAAGTTTTATCTGAGATGAAGTTAGAAGACTTCATTGGCTCTCTAAAAGCTCATGAAGCAATTCTTCAAGAAGATAAACCTCAGAAGAAAAAGATGGTTGCTCTTGAGTCTCAAACTAAAGAACATTCTGAGAATGAACAGACAGAAGGTGATAATGCATCTCATGAAGATGATGAAGAAGAGCTAGCCTTTCTGTCAAGGAGAATTCAGAAGCTGATGTTAAGAAGAAATCAACTCAAGAAATCCTTTCCAGCAAGAAGAAGTGATCCAAAGCCTGAAACTGATATGAGTCAAATAAGGTGCTATGGATGCAATCAACTAGGTCACTTCAAGACAGAATGTCCAAAGCTAAAGCAAAGCAAACCATCCTTCAAAAGAAAGTCTATGATGGCTACAAGGGATGACTTGGAAGAACTGTCAGAAATGGAGGAAGAAGAAGCAAATGTTTGCCTAATGACAAAATCAGACAATGATGAGGTAACTCTTGAACCTTGCTCATCATGCATTAGAACTGAACATTTTTGTGATAACATGTTATATGACTGTCAAATCACAACTCAGAAAAATAATGAACTAAGAGATGAAGTCATAAAGATAACTCAAGAAAGAGACTTGTATAAAAATGAAGTTGAAACTTTAAAGGAAGCTCTCAAAAATATGCAAGTCAATCATGAGAGTTCATCTAAACAAGTCACAGATTTTAGCATACAAGAGGAAAATGCTAAGTTAAAAAAGGATGTGTCTGTCTTAGAAAAAGATCTTTCTAGATTCTTAACATCTACAAAAACTTTTGAAAAAATCAATGGAACACAATTAGACATCATTAGTGCATCTGGTTTTGGTTTTGGACCTCATCAAAAGGAAGAGATATGTAAAAAATCTTTTATTCCTAATAAAGAAAAATATGTCCAAAAACTCTTTTGTTCCTTCTGTCATAAACATGGTCATGTTAGATTTTTCTGTTTCAAAAGAAAAGCTTTGAACAAACAGAAATATGATTCTCAGAACATTCTCCAAAACAGGTTTCAGAAAAAATTTCCATATAAGAAACCAAATGTTATGAGAAGTCAGAACTTTATTCAAAACAGGTTTCAGAAAAATGCTTTATATAAGAAACCAACTGTTATGAGAAACACTAACTCTCAAGGACCCAAGTCAGTATGGGTACCAAAAGTCTTACTAAACTCTCATGCAGGAATGTCTCCTAACAAAGAAGTGCAAGCCATGGTACTTGGACAGTGGTTGCTCAAGACATATGACTGGAGACAGACATAGCTTTCTTTCTTTTGAGAAGAAAGAAGGAGGACTTGTTACCTTTGGAAATAATGAAAAAGCTAGTATCAAAGGTAAAGGTATTATTGGTAAGATTAATTCTGCTAAAATTGAAAATGTTCACTTTGTTGAGGGTCTTGAACATAACTTAATAAGCATTAGTCAATTATGTGACAATGGCCTTGAAGTTATTTTCAAAACCAACACTTGTGAAGTTAGACAAATATCTTCTGGAAAAATTCTTTTTAATGGATCAAGAATGAAAAATGTGTATGTTTTATACTTAGATGATTTGCCTGCTGAATCTTGTTTAGTGTCTCTTGAAAAAGATAAATGGATTTGGCACAAAAGGGCAGGACATGTAAGTATGAGAACAATGGCTAAAATTTCTCAACTTGATCTAGTAAGAGGATTACCTAAGATAAGTTTTGACAAAGACAAACTATGTGAAAGTTGTACAAGAGGAAAACAAGCCAAAAGCAGCTTTAAACCAAAAGATTTTATTTCATCAAAAAGGCCTCTTGAATTACTCCACATAGACTTATTTGGACCTGTCAAAACTACTAGTCTAGGAGGTAAGAATTATGGTTTTGTCATTGTAGATGATTATTCAAGATTCACTTGGGTCTTATTTCTTAAATACAAAGATGAATCTTTTGAATCATTTAAAAGCTTTTGTAAAAAGGTTCAAAATGAAAAAGGAACCAATATCATTTCTGTAAGAAGTGATCATGGTGGAGAATTTGAAAACTTCCACTTTGAATCATTCTTTAATGATAATGGCATCTCTCATAATTTTTCTTGTCCAAGAACTCCACAACAAAATGGAGTTGTTGAAAGGAAAAATAGAACCTTGCAGGAAATGGCTAGAACAATGATTGATGAATCAAATGTTGAAAAATATTTTTGGGCTGAAGCCATTAACACTGCATGTTACATTTTAAATAGGGTTTCAATAAGAAAAATTTTGAACAAAACCCCCTATGAGCTTTGGAAAGATAGGAAACCAAATATTTCTTACTTTCATATTTTTGGATGTTATTGTTACATTTTGAATATCAAAGATAATCTAGGAAAATTTGATGCAAAGTCAGACAAAGGAATATTCTTAGGTTATTCTCTAACATCCAAAGCATATAAAGTTTTCAATTTGTCCTCTAAAAACATGGAAGAAAGCATGCATGTCAAGTTTGATGAATTTGAGGAACAGCCTAGTCAAGCTAACATTGATGAAGATGAAGTTCAACCTTCAACACAAGATCAAGCTGTTGCAGAACCTTTAACTCCATCTCACCGACCTCCTAAGACTTGGAGAATAGTTGGATATCATCCACAAGATCAGATTATAGGAGAAACTGCTGATGGCATAAGAACCAGAAGATCATTTCAAGTTCATGAGAACGTTCTGGCAATGATCTCTCAAATTGAACCAAAGTCTATTGATGAAGCTATCATTGATAAATCATGGGTTGAAGCCATGAAGGAAGAACTACTGCAATTTGAGAAGAATGAAGTCTGGAAGCTTGTGCCTTGTCCTTCAGATCACTCCATCGTTGGTACAAGATGGGTATTTAGAAACAAGCTTGATGAAGAAGGTAAGGTAATTCGCAACAAAGCAAGACTTGTTGCTCAAGGCTATAACCAACAAGAAGGTATAGACTATGATGAGACTTTTGCACCAGTGGCAAGGTTAGAAGCCATTAGAATTTTACTTGCATATGCATCTCATAAATGCTTTAAGCTTTTTCAAATGGATGTGAAAAGTGCTTTTTTAAATGGTTTTTTAAATGAGGAAGTTTATGTACATCAACCTCCTGGTTTTAAGGATGAACATAAACCTAATCATGTTTTCAAACTAACCAAAGCTCTTTATGGACTTAAGCAAGCTCCTAGAGCTTGGTATGAAAGGTTAAGCACATTTTTACTTGACAATGGTTTTTCAAGAGGTAAAATTGATACAACTCTTTTTAGAAAAACAAATGATCAAGATTTATTAATTGTGCAAGTTTATGTTGATGATATTATTTTTGGTGCTACTAATGAGAAAATGTGTGAAGAGTTTTCTAATCTCATGCAAAGTGAATTTGAGATGAGTATGATGGGAGAGCTCAGATTCTTTCTTGGCTTGCAAATCAAGCAACAAGATGATGGGATCTTCATTTGTCAAGAGAAATACATCAGAGATCTACTCAAGAAGTATAAGATGAATGAAGCAAAGATCATGTCAACTCCTATGCATCCATTGTTGGAACAAAAGAGGATGAAATTTTTTTTGTTCATCAGAAGATGCATATCAGACTCTGATAAAGAGCAGTGAGAGCCGTTTTAGTCAGAAGAACATTCTCTGCATCAATGATTATACTCTGACATTCCAAAAGCTGATGGAATCAATCTTATCCACAGAAAAGTGACGTCAGTACTATTGTACGAACTCTTTACCTGATTTGGATAAAACTTTCTCTCCAAGATTGATCGCATACAAGGTTACCTGATTTGGATATCAAGGTACTATCTACAGCTGGCGCAATCTCACCGCGCTAATTCAAATCAAACACGCTCCACCTTCATCTATAAATTGGAGCGAGTTTGAAGCTTTGGGATACGACACTTGAACAATTTGAAAAGAGCTGTTACTCTGCCAAATTCATCCTAAAGCACACAAAACTGCAAATACAACTTGAACTCATATTCAAAATCCAAGACTCCAGTTTCAGCTTCTGTTAATTCATTAGTTGAACCTTAGAATTTTGTATTAAGATTCTAAGTTAAGTCTTGTATCAAAAGTTGTATTTAATTTGTAACTGAACATTGATCTTTATATCAATTGTTCATACTCTGTTTTCTAAACTTGTGTATTGAAGTCTCTTGCCTGCGTGCTTGAGCATTAGGAAGTCTCTTGTTTGTATACTTGAGCATTGGAAGTCTCTTGCTTGTGTGCTTGAGCAATTGTAATCTTTGGTGATTATAGTGAACTCTCTTGTAGTACAAGAGGACTGGACGTACTCTCGGCTTGTGAGGGGAACCAGTATAAAATCTGTCTCTTTCTCTCTTTCTCTCTCTTTCACTCTACCCTCTTAGTTGCTTGTGATTGTGTTTTGTTTTTATATCCGCTGCAAACTCTGATAAGTTCTCTGTAACTTAGAAGAAATTTTTAAATTACCCAAAACACAATTCAACCCCCCCTTCTTGTGTTTTTCACACCTTCAATTGGCATCAAGAGTCTGGTTCTGTTTTTTAATCACCTAACAGTGAGACAGTTTCCTGTTGAAAGACACTATGACTGAAACTCCAAGTGGTAGCTTGAAATCAGTTCCACATGACTATGATGTTGAAGAAAAGTCAAGCAACAAAGCACCAAAGTTCAATGGAGATGCATCTACTTTTTCCTGGAGGAAAGATAGAATCTACAGTCATCTTATTGGTTTAGATGATGAACTTTGGGACTTGGTTGAAGAAGGGGTAACTTTCCAAGGACTAGATGAAAAGGGAAGGCTATCTGTTGAAGAAAGAAAGAAGTTCACTCCTACAGACAAGAAACTTTACAAGAAGCATCACAAGGTTAAGGATCTTCTCATTGGATGTATAACTCATGATGAGTATCTCAAGATTACAGACAAATCCACTGCCAAGAGCATCTATGACTCCTTGTGTTCCACATATGAAGGGAACAAACAGGTTCAAGAGGCAAAGGCTACTCTTTTGATTCAACAGTATGAACTTTTTAGAATGAAGGATGATGAGAATATTGAATCAATGTATTCTAGATTCAAAATTCTTGTGGCTGGTCTCCAAGTTCTAAAAAGAAGTTATACAACCTCTGATCATGTAAGGAAGATTCTGAGAAGCTTACCTTCAAGGTGGAGGCCTAAGGTAACAGCTATTCAAGAAGCTAAAGATTTGGACAAACTTGGCTTGGAAGAATTGATAAGTTCACTCATGAGTCATGAGATGGAACTATCTTCTGATGAGCCTCAGAAGAAGCTAAAATTTGTGGCCTTGCCATCTATTTCAGTTTCATCTAAGGCTCTGAAAGCCAAAGTTGTAGAGTCTGAAGCTGAGGAATCTTCCATAGATAATCAAGAGGAAGGATCAGATGATGACTTCTTTGCACTCTTATCCAAAAACTTTCAAAAGTGGTCACTAAGGAAGGGAAGAAATTTTCAAGGCAGAGGATCTGGATCAAGATACAATACCAACAGGGAGAAGAAGGATGACTCCAAAAATTGTTTCAATTGTCACAAGCCTGGGCACTTCATGGCTGATTGTCCTGAACTCAACACCAAGGGTAAAGGAAGAAAGAGCACAATCAAGAACAAAGCCAAGAAGAGCCTAATGGCAACATGGGAAGATATAAATGAATTATCTGAGGACGAAGACTCTGAGGAAGCAAACCTAGCGCTTATGGCCATTGGTGAATCAGACAATGAAGATGATTCAGAGTCTGATACTGACGACATTGATGAGGTAATATCTAAAATGTCTAATACTCAAATGACCAAAGCTTTGAAAGATGTAATGGTGAAGTACATGGAAAAATTGAGTGAGTTAGATTTTTGCAAACAAAAAATGAAACTTCTCAATGAAAATCTCACCCAGACTCAAGCAAATTATCAAAAATCACTTAAAACAATTAAAGTGCTTGAGACTGGATGCAGAACATGTCACAAACCTTATGACGAGTATGAAATCTCTCTACAAGAGTTTGTGCACCATAACATAGATAAGACTAGGGTAACTTCTATAATTCATGGTGGACTCAGCAACTATTATAAAAGGCAAGGACTTGGTTCTCTTACATGTCCTGATGTAGGAAAATCAAGTAAACCTGTCGTGTTGAGCAAGTCACCATCAGAATCTTATTCAAACTTCACTAAGGGTACATCAGAACCTCTGACTGTGTCTGGTACTCTTGCGAGCTTGGAACCACAAGATAAGGTACCAGAAGATAACTCATCTTCTGAACCTAAGTCTTCTAAAACTAAGGTTCCCCTCACATCAGTACCCATGTCTACTCAAGTTAAAGCTGTCAAAGTACCAAAGCCTGTTAATAAGCGGGGCACTAGTACTTCTAAGGCAAACTTGGTAACTGGTTCTCTGACACACTCAAGAGGAAAGTCTCAGAGACAACATAAGCCTAAACAATTTTCTAAAGGCTCAGTTGACTCCAGATCTTCTGATTATTCTAACAAGAAGGATAAGATTCTCAAATTTAACAAAAAAGGACCCATCAGAGTATGGGTACCAAAATCTGAAATAGTGTATGCTGCAGGTATGCACCCAAAGAAGAAAAGAAAGCTCATGGTATCTGGACTCTGGCTGCTCACGTCACATGACAGGAGACAAGCTCTTATTCCACACCCTGAATCAGCAAGAGGGAGGAACAGTAGGGTTTGGTGGCAACCAGAAGGGAAGGATCATTGGTATAGGTACAGTTGGTAATTCTTCTTTGTCAATTTCTAATGTTTGGTTAGTAGATGGACTACATCATAACTTACTTAGCATAAGTCAATTGTGTGATAGTAATTATGATGTTGTGTTTAATAAGGATTCATGTACTGTAATTAGAAACTCTGATCAATCCATTGTTTTCAAGGGAAATAGAAAAGGCAATGTGTACAAAGTCAATTTTTCTGATTTAAAGGAACAACAAGTGCTTTGTCTTTTGACACTGAGTGATGAAAAATGGATCTGGCATAAAAGATTGGGTCATGCTAACTGGAGATTAATTTCTAAGCTTAGCAAGGACAATCTTGTCAGAGGCCTTCCAAAAATAAAATATCACTCAGACTCACTTTGTGGTTCTTGTCAAAAAGGAAAAATTGTCAAAAGTTCTTTTAAGAATAAGAACATTGTCTCTACTACTAGACCTTTGGAACTCTTACACATTGATCTTTTTGGACCAGTTAGCACTGCCTCAATCAATGGTAAGAAATATGGATTAGTCATTGTGGATGATTACAGTAGATGGACTTGGGTAAAATTTCTGAGAAATAAAGATGATACATATGAAGTGTTCAGCATCTTCTGCACTCAGATTCAAAATGAAAAGAATTCAAAAATTTTGAAAGTGAGAAGTGATCATGGTGGTGAATTTGAAAATGAACCTTTTGAAAAATTCTGTGAAGAACATGGAATTCTCCATGAATTCTCTTCTCCCAGAACTCCACAACAAAATGGAGTTGTTGAGAGAAAGAATAGATCTTTACAAGAAATGGCACGCACCATGATGCACGAAAATAATTTAGCAAAATTCTTTTGGGCAGAAGCTGTTAACACTGCTTGTTATATTCAGAATAGAATCTATATAAGACCTATTTTGAACAAAACAACATATGAACTCTTTAAGGGAAGAAAACCAAATATTTCTTATTTTCATCAATTTGGTTGTACATGTTACATTCTGAATAACAAAGTCCATCTTAAGAAATTTGACTCTAAAGCCTGTAAGGGTATCTTCATTGGATACTCTGAACGCTCTAAGTCATACAGGGTGTATAATTCTGAAACTAATATAGTGGAAGAATCAATGCACGTAAAGTTTAATGACAAAGAGTCTGATGATAAAAAGTCAGAGCCTGTTAAAGATTTGTCAGGATCTGATGAGTCAGAAGATGAAGCTCCAGAGTATGATAACAACATAGAATCTATAGAAGACTCTGAAGCTCAAGAAGATGCACCTTCTGATGTTGCTCAAGAACATCAAACTATTGATGATAACCCTGAAGAATCTGATATTCCAAGGAACACATTCAAATATAAATCATCACATCCTGAAGAGCTCATCTTAGGAAACAAAAATAGTCCAAGAAAAACAAGGTCAAACTTCAGAGTTGAAGAATCATTATTTGGATTAGTTTCCTTAATTGAACCCAAGACAACAAGTGAAGCTCTGTCAGATGATGCTTGGATAGTCGCAATGGAAGAAGAGTTAAATCAATTTAAGAGAAATGATGTATGGGATCTGGTACTCAAACCAAAGCATAAGAACATTATTGGAACAAAATGGGTATACAGAAACAAGCTGAATGAACAAGGTGAAGTCACAAGAAACAAAGCTAGACTTGTTGCACAAGGATATAGTCAACAAGAAGGAATTGACTTCACTGAGACATATGCTCCAGTTGCTAGACTGGAAGCAATCAGGTTACTTTTATCTTATGCAGTCAATCATGATATTACATTGTATCAAATGGATGTGAAAAGTGCATTTCTAAATGGTGTCATTTCTGAAGAAGTGTATGTCAAACAACCTCCTGGTTTTGAGGATTTAACAAACCCAGACCATGTGTTTAGACTAAAGAAATCACTCTATGGACTCAAACAAGCTCCCAGAGCTTGGTATGAGAGACTGAGTACTTTCTTGGTTGACAATGGTTTTGTTAAAGGACAGGTTGATAATACACTCTTCAAAAAGACCCTTAAGAAAGACATTTTGATCGTTCAAATATATGTTGACGATATCATTTTTGGATCAACTAATGCCACTCTATGCAAGAACTTTTCTAAGATGATGCAGGATGAGTTTGAAATGAGCATGATGGGAGAATTGAAGTTCTTTCTTGGAATTCAAATAAATCAAACAGAGAAAGGAACCTTCATTCATCAGTCCAAATATATAAAAGATCTTCTGAAAAAGTTCAACCTAGAAGATTGCAAACCTATGAATACTCCTATGCATCCTACATCAAGTCTAGGCATAGAAGAATCTGAAGGCAAAGTTGATCAGAAACTGTATAGAGGTATGATTGGATCTCTTCTTTATCTAACTGCCTCAAGACCTGATATTTTATTCAGTGTATGTTTATGTGCAAGATTTCAATCAGATCCTAGAGAATCTCATCTCACTGCTGTTAAGAGAATCTTTAGATATCTGAAAGCTACATGTAACATTGGATTACTGTATCAGAAATCCAATGATTACAAGCTGATTGGATTCTGTGATGCTGACTATGCTGGTGATAGAGTTGAAAGAAAATCCACCAGTGGTAACTGCCAGTTTATTGGTGAGAATTTGATTTCATGGGCTAGTAAAAGGCAAACCACCATAGCTATGTCAACAGCAGAAGCTGAATACATATCAGCAGCTAAATGTTGCACACAATTACTCTGGATGAAATATCAATTGGAAGATTATCAAATCAGCAGTAACAATATTCCTTTATATTGTGACAATACTGCAGCTATTCACCTTTCTAAAAACCCTATTTTACATTCAAGAGCTAAGCATATTGAGATTAAACATCATTTCATCAGAGACTATGTTCAAAAAGGTGTAATTGATCTCAAGTTCATTGAAACTGAAAATCAATGGGCTGATATCTTTACAAAACCTTTAGCTGTTGAACGTTTTGATTTTATCAAAAAGAATCTGAACATGATGGAAATCTCTGATTAACTTAGACTCTGATGAAAAAATTGAGTTTGTGAGAATCTAATAGTAATCAGAAGATGAAGTCATCAGAACCTTCTGTATCAGAAGTTGTGATGAGAATATCTTCTGACATACTATCAGAATCTGATTAGAAGGTAAATGGTTCTAGCGCGTAAGTAAAAATCTTTTGTAAAAACCCTTTCGTTTTCTCAAACTTACGTGTCAGTTATTTAACAATCTTCTAATACACATGTCTTGTTGCAAGAGGGTAAAGAAGTTGGTTAATGATGATTACCATTTCATATTCCCAATTATGGTAAAATACTCTACTGCCCCTGTGTATGTGTACTTGTTTTTTGCGCGTAAGTTTCTATTTAAACACACTAACTGTTCACATTCACACTTTTGCACTCTCACAACCTACACTTTCATTCTTCTAAACCACAGAGATATTTCTTTCTTCCTCTTTAGTAACCCTAAATTCCATATCTCATCCATGGCATCCTCATCAACTTTCTTGAATAGAACATGTATGATCTTACCAAATGAATCCAACCCGACTGAATTTGCAAAAGATCAACGACCGTACAAATATGACGAAATCAATGTGGCTATTGAAAGTCCCGTTGATCTAGAAAGCATAAGGGTAAACGGTTTCGCTGATGTAGTAAACCTCTTCAAAAAGCAAGGTTTGGAATACTACTTTGATTTTCTCAACGGACCAACATACTCTGAATTGGTAAAGGAGTTTTGGATGAAAGCTTCAGTCATAACAAGAGATATCTATGATAAGAAAGTCAAGGAAACGATGGAAAAACACCCTGAATGGAAAGAAAGAACCCCAGAAGAAATGGGTTTGAGATCCTTTTACTCAACAGAGATTGAATCCTTCGTGGCTGGATTCAGAATCTCAATCAGACTCTGCCACATTCTTGAGGCTCTGAAGCTCAAGCGTGATGGTGTGATCATCAAGCAGTCTGATGTAGTAGGTCCTGAAGTGGAGGAATATCTGTTCAAACCTAAGACCGATCCTAAGGATAAGTTTGAATGGACAGACAATTGTAAGATAATCTACAGGATCCTGATTGACAGTGTTCTGCCCAAGTTAGGAGGCACTGATCAAATATCAAGTGTTCAGAAGCTGTTCACCTACAATGTTGCTAAAGGGAACATAGTTGATATTGGAAGGCTGATTTTTTATAACTTGTGCACTTCTATTATCTCTAGCAAAGCTATTGTTAGACACTCAAGACTACTGAGCCACATGTTTGCACAGTGTGGTTTGTTGGATGCTGTTACTCCATATCTTCCTGGATTAGGTACCTTCATGCTTGGTTCCAAGATTGTGAATAGTACTTCACTAAGGTATTTAAAGCTGGTAAAGACTAATGAGATAATTCATCCAACACATCCTCTGTTACTCAGAAACTCTGAGAAAGGCATTGGTGAAAGTTGGCTTGTGCATGTCAGAGATAGTGAAGCAAAGAGAGTAATAGAAGCACATGCAGATTTCATGAAAAAGCTGGGTGCTGATATAGGTGATGGAGAACCTACAAGACTGACAGTTCGTCAATCAAGGCTCTTGGAACAGCCTCTTAAGCTAGCACCAGTTAAGAGAAAGGCTGTCAAAAGTCCTGCTGGAAGAAAAGCTGCTAAGGCTCCAAAGACCACAGCTCCAAGAACATCAAGGAAACCAAAGGTCAAGAAGTTGTTGTTGGATCTAACAGAAGAAGAAAAGGAAGAAGCTAAGATACAGGAGGCTCTGGCAAAGGTTGCAGAGCTTAATAAGAAAGAAGAGGCTCTCAAGGATAGTTATGACTGTGGTATAGAAGCATCTGCTTTTGATAATATGCACAAGAAGCTGCCACAAAGGAATGATCCTCATAATCAACTGGAGCAACAGACTCTGTATGGTCCAGCATTTGGTAAGTATTCTAATTTTATTGGAGGCAGCTCAGCATTTAGGGATTATTTTAGAAGGCTTCAATTTCCTTCTAAAATTAGTGTTAAACATGCTTTTGATAAGATTTTAAAAGGAGTTAATTCTGAGAAAGTCAATGACATTTCTGAGAATCAACCACCATCAGAGCAGTTTAACCCCATCCTATCCTACCCATCAGAATCTCAAATTAATAATATATACTATGCTGCAGAACACGCTTCAACAAGCTCTGCACAAGTGATGTTAGATGAAGATTCTGATAAGACACCTTCACCACCTCCTCAAATAACCATTACTCACAAAGAAATTCCTACCAAAACAACACCAAAACAAACTGAACCACAAAATGACCCCCAACCTAGCTCTGAGAAAGTTCAACCTGAGAACAGTCAAGAGAAAACAACAACACCTCCACCAGAACATGAACCAGAAAATCAACCCCAACCAGAAAATACTGAACCAGAGACTACCCAATCAGAACCTGAACAACAAAAATCATCAGAATCTGATCACGGTCAAGCATCAGAAACTCATCATGCTGATGAACATGGCCATGAGAAATCTCCACAACATGTGGCTATGGATAACTCATTTGAGTTACCAACACCAATCAAGGCACATGTTCAACAGATAAATGAGTCTATGAATCTTGAAGTCTTACAACGAACTCCTCCTAACCAATCACAACATCTCCAACACCTTCTGCAGGATCTATCTATGGACTGCATATTTTTCCCACCTCACCTACCCTCAAGAATCCTCAATGAACCCCTTGACCAAACACAAGATGGTATCTCTAGTTTGCTGCAAGCTGTTGACAAGAATCTTAGGAGAATGTCAAGTGCAATTCCAACAAGGTCTATTAATTCAGCTCATATTGACAAAGAGTGTGACCTTATGGAAGAGCATCTTGTGCTTATGATTCGTGCTGCTAGGAAGGCTTATACCACTGATTTGGAATTAAGGAATAAGATTGCTAGGAAGGAAGAGGAAGAGAGGCGTGAAAGGGAGAGATTGGAAGCTGAGGAGAGGGAGAGAAAAAGGTTGGAAGATGAGCGTATAGAAAGGGAAAGGCAAGCTGCTGAGCAAACTAGGCTAGCAGAGGAAGCTAGAAGAGCTGCTGAACAAGCAAGGCTTGAGCAACTGGCTAGAAATGCACCAGAGTATGCTCAGCATGTATTGGAAAATCAGGAAAATTTCCAGAGACAACTTGATGAGCATTCCTCCATGTTGGCTGCTATTATGACTACTCTTCAGAGCATCAATGCAAGATTGCCTCAGCAACCTGATCAACCTTAACCCCTAGGATTCTAAGCACATGTTCTGATTATTTGTTTAATGTTTATCATGTTCTGATATCTAATTTGTAACTTGTTGAATATTTTCTTTTGAGTACTCTATTGTTTATTCAATTATCTTCTGTGTTCATTATTTATTCATATGTTTATATTATTTGTTGTCTATTTCTTTTATGCTTTCATAAATAATTTTGAGACAAAAATCAACACAAAGATTTCAAAGCTAAATAATGAGTTTATTCAATTGAAAATTGTTGATTACATAAGTTTCTATCCAACTTTTCACTTGGATCCTACATAAAACAGCTAGTCCTAAATCTAGCTTATTTGAATCTAAGGGAAATGGAAGAGTTCACGACATTCTCTTCACTTCCTTATTGGGAAATCAATGAAAAGTGATCTCATTGATTATGAAGAGAAGTATTCTTCCTTGGGAGGGACGTATGTACTCAAGAATTCCTTCCAATCAGAATCCCATTCAGATTCTGACCCAGATAAGGACTCTTGTTGTTTAGTCTTGGATCTCGTTTGATATTTGACTCTGACAGGAGCAGAAGTTGATGTCCTCATCTTCTGAAGTTTCTTCTTAGACTCTGAGTCTTGTTGAATCTTCACTTTCTTCTTCTTCTTCTCCTGCACTCTCTTACTTTTGATCACTTTTCTATACTTCTCCATTGTTGATTTTTCACAATGAAATGGAAGTGTTGAGTGAAATGACAAAGTTCATGGTCCTTATATAGTAGTTTCAAAATGGACAAGTTCTTGGTTCTTACGACAAGCCATTTAATTGGAGTAGTTGTAACCACCTTGACTGCATTGAAACTCTACTTTTGACCATTTTTTTTCAAAATTGTCATTAATTTCTTGTCAGTTTTATCTTTTTGTTTAATGACAAAAGGGGGAGTAAGAGCTGTTATTAATTTATGAGATGCTAAACTGAAACCAAATTCCAAATTTTTATTTATTTTTCGCGTTATTGTCTATATACAATATGATTTTGAGGAAAATATCAATTGAAATTTGAACTTCTGATACATGGTACGTATAAAAGAAAATTGCACTTTTCTTTCATAGGTATCAGACTTAGGGGGAGAGCTTGCAAACCTAGCCTCTGAAAGTCTAGTGTATTTGTTTAAGTTCAAAATTCAAATGAATATTTTTAAACTGATTTAATTAATCATTGCTGAACTTAGGGGGAGCTTGCAAAACTCATCAACCTAAGAGATGTTTGATAAATTTTATCAACAACCATTGTAAATTAATACTTGGTTTGTCATCAATCAAAAAGGGGGAGATTGTTGGAACAAAAGAGGTTCTGACATGATCCAATTAAGTTTTGATGATAACAAAAGTATTAATATACAATAGGGTATACTAATTATTTAATCCAAGTGTGCAGATATTCAAGTTAATTTTTATATTCATTTAAAGCACATTGGAAGCTCTGATATGGCAAAGCAAACTCTGATCAGAACCTGAAGACATCAGAAGATGCATATTTGGTTCATCAGAGGATGAAATTTTTTTTGTTCATCAGAAGATGCATATCAGACTCTGATAAAGAGCAGTGAGAGCCGTTTTAGTCAGAAGAACATTCTCTGCATCAATGATTATACTCTGACATTCCAAAAGCTGATGGAATCAATCTTATCCACAGAAAAGTGACGTCAGTACTATTGTACGAACTCTTTACCTGATTTGGATAAAACTTTCTCTCCAAGATTGATCGCATACAAGGTTACCTGATTTGGATATCAAGGTACTATCTACAGCTGGCGCAATCTCACCGCGCTAATTCAAATCAAACACGCTCCACCTTCATCTATAAATTGGAGCGAGTTTGAAGCTTTGGGATACGACACTTGAACAATTTGAAAAGAGCTGTTACTCTGCCAAATTCATCCTAAAGCACACAAAACTGCAAATACAACTTGAACTCATATTCAAAATCCAAGACTCCAGTTTCAGCTTCTGTTAATTCATTAGTTGAACCTTAGAATTTTGTATTAAGATTCTAAGTTAAGTCTTGTATCAAAAGTTGTATTTAATTTGTAACTGAACATTGATCTTTATATCAATTGTTCATACTCTGTTTTCTAAACTTGTGTATTGAAGTCTCTTGCCTGCGTGCTTGAGCATTAGGAAGTCTCTTGTTTGTATACTTGAGCATTGGAAGTCTCTTGCTTGTGTGCTTGAGCACTTGTAATCTTTGGTGATTATAGTGAACTCTCTTGTAGTACAAGAGGACTGGACGTACTCTCGGTTTGTGAGGGGAACCAGTATAAAATCTCTGTCTCTTTCTCTCTCTCTCTCTCTCTTTCACTCTACCCTCGTAGTTGCTTGTGATTGTGTTTTGTTTTTATATCCGCTGCAAACTCTGATAAGTTCTCTGTAACTTAGAAGAAATTTTTAAATTACCCAAAACACAATTCAACCCCCCCCCTTCTTGTGTTTTTCACACCTTCATCCATCAACAAGTTTAGACAAGGATGAAAATGGAAAACTTGTCTCAGAAAAGGAGTATAGAGGAATGATTGGATCACTCCTTTATCTAACTGCTAGTAGACCAGACATTGTCTTCTCAGTTGGTATTTGTGCAAGATTTCAATCTTCTCCAAGAGAAACTCACCTCACAGCAGTCAAAAGAATCTTCAGATATTTAGTAGGCACTCCTGATGTTGGTCTCTGGTACAAGAAGGGATCACATTTTGACCTCAAAGCATATTGTGATGCTGACTATGCTGGTGATAAGCTTGAAAGAAAGAGCACAAGTGGAGCTTGTCAATTTCTTGGTGAAGCTCTTGTAAGTTGGAGTTGCAGAAAGCAAAACACCATAGCACTTTCAACAACAGAAGCTGAATATGTCTCAGCTGCAAATTGTTGCTCTCAAGTGATATGGATCAAAAACCAACTTGAAGATTTCTCACTAAGGTACACAAATATTAAAATTCTTTGTGATAATACTAGTGCCATAAATTTATCAAAGAATCCCATTCAACATTCTAGATCAAAGCATATAGAAATTAAGCATCATTTTATACGTGATCATGTTTGCAAAAAAGATGTTGAATTGATATTTGTTGATACTGATTTTCAGCTTGCTGATATTTTTACAAAACCCTTAGTTGAGGATAGGTTTAATTTTCTCAAAGAAAATTTGAAAATCATGAAAAATCCCAACTGATCATTGTTGAACAAAATATGAGAACAGTCTGAGAACTTTCTCTCTGCTTTGCGAACTGCAGAATTTATGACTTTCTTAGGAAGTCATTTTATTGTTCATTTATGTGTCTTAGTTTTTTAATTGTTCTATCTGAATATTTTTAGTCAAAACTCTTACTCTCCCTAAGTCACATTTCAACTTAACTCTCTCTCTCCCTCTTGTCATAACTTTTTACTTTACCCAAAGTACACATTAGCACTATTCCTAATTAGTACCTATTACCTAACCTACTCTTCCAATTCCAATTCTCAACACTCTATCATCATTTCTTTACTTAACCAAGGCAATCCTTTCAGTTCAAATCAAACTCACTACTCCACTCCTATTATCTCTCTAGTAACCGTCATCTCACTCTCCCTCACTGTTACTATTCAACCCTTTTTCTCTTCTTCTTCATTCTCTCTCAAACAACCTCATCAATGGCTAGAACCAAAAACCCAGCAAGAAGATCAGAATACTCCTCTGATTCTCCACCTTCAACTCGTTCTCCTTCTCCTCCGTCTCCACCACCTCCATTGAAAACCCCTGTTTCTGAAACCACAAATGTTCCAGAAATTCAATCCCAAAATGAATCCATTACTACCATTAGCATCACTCAAATGGTAATGGAAGTCATTGAAGCCTCAAACATGCAAACCAACCTTCATGTCTCTACTCCACAAAATCAAATCCTCGTTGGAACCATACCCATTTCTATTCCAACCATTGTTCCTACAGTTCAACCAACTCTGAAGAAACCACCCACCACACTTGAAAACCGCTCGCAAACTGTAACTGTCTCAAAGGCCTCAAAAACACCAAAATCCAAGCCTTCTACCATCAAGAAATCCAAACATATTGATCGTTCCAAAATTAGAAGATCAAACAGGATTGCTTCAGGCTCTGGAAACAAAACAACCATTGATCCAACCATCTACTCAGTTTCAGACAGTGATTCTGAGAACACTCTCTCAGACAACACACCAGTTTCCAAACACCAACATCCAAAATCATCCTCCTCTGTTTCACCTTCCTCATCTTCTGAGAAACCCTCTTCCTCAGAAAAATCATCATCTTCTGAACTCCATTCCTTACCCTCTGATGATGCTCTGCTTAAGGAAAGTATCCCTAGTCGTCGTAAACTTTCAATCCCTTTAATCCATCAAAATGCTCAAGTAACTTTTGATGAATTTTGGAAAGACAAGCCAGTTGCAGCAGGAAGAACCTACAACTTTGCTGAACTTGCAAACAAAGGTATTGACCTAACCCAATACACTCACCCCTTAGGTTGGACCAATTTTTTCAATATCAAGGAAACCCACTACCCTAGCCTAGTTTCAGCATTTTACTTCAATGCTGTAGTGTATCATGAAGAAGAGATGATTATCTCATATCTTAAGGGAGTCAAAGTCATTGTCTCAACCATGCTTTTAAGCCAACTCCTAGACCTACCAAATGAAGGAAACACTCTTTATGGACCAAGTTGGTATGCCATGGCTCAAGTCAACAAAACCCAACTTTTTAAAGAAATGTTTGAACCAGGAGTTGATCTCAAGGAACCCCCAGCCTCTAAGCTTTTACCAAGTTTCAAACTACTCCACAACATGTGTCTTCATGCTGTTTTTCCTAGGACAGGAAGCATGCATAGAGTCACTGACAATGATGCTATGGTCATGTACCATATGTACAACAAAATCCCTCTGAACCTACCCTATGCCATCCTCCATCACATGATAAATACTGTGGAATCAGGTGCTAAGAAGAAGACCTTGCCATATGGGATGATTCTCACAAAGATTTTCAGAAGGTTCAATGTAAGTTTCAAAAAGGAAGAGTCTAGAAACACTTCTAAAGTGTTTTCTATGAAGAATGTGATGAGAATGCTCAGTGATTTTGGTACTTCATCCTCTCAAGATCAAGGAGTAAAAAGGAAAAGAGATGAAGCTGAGCCTGCAGGAAGTTTGGAAATCCTAGCAGAAGCTGTTACCAGTCAACAAGATCAATCTCAGAACGTTCTCCCTGCCGCATCAAAAGGGAAAGAAGTTCTGCCAGAAGGAAATCTCTCTGACTCAAGAGATTTAGGTGTGTCTTTAGAGTTTGATTCAACTCCAGGTGCTAGCCTAGGACCACCCATTTTCAATCAAACCTTGCTTGATGGTTTCTCAACAATAGACAACCCTGTTAACACCTCTTTGTTTTCACCATTAATGACCTCTCCTCCAAGTTCTATTGGAACTTTTCACTCCACTGAAGCTATGAGACACTGGCTCAATACTGCACCACCAAACCTCTCAAATATCCATGCTCCTATTTTTACTGATGCTGGTCCATCTTTACCTTCATTTCCCCAAAACTTTGCTTCTCTAAGTTCCTTCAGCATGACCTCTTCTAACCAAGCTGCTGTAGGCTTAGATTCTGAGAACATCTTCAATTTTAATCCTAGACCTTCTAAGCAATCTAAATTTGAGAAGGATGTCACCAAAACTAGGAAAGATATGGGGAAAATCTTTAAAGCCTTAACCATCACCAACAACATTCAAACCTATAACATGAAGGAAAATAGCATTCTTAGGACTTGGCTGGTTAATGAATTTTGCCCTGCTATGCGTGTTGCTCCTCCACCTGAGAATCCAGAAATTCCTCCCTCCACAGAGCTTCCATCCTTTGATGATTCCAGCTCTGATGATTCCACCCCTGATGCACCTTAGTGATCATTCCCTTTACCTCCCAAGCCTTTTTGCTGTTGACAAAAGGGGGAGAAGATTAAAGAAGAAACTGTGCTTTTGGGGAGATTTGAAGATTTTAATTCTCTTGTTTGTTTTGTTTTTAAGATCAGAATAGTTTAGATATGATGAGAAGTTCTTTTTGCTAATTTAGAAAACTTCTCTTTTTATGTTTAAATTCTGAATCTTGTACTTTGAATTTCAATCCTTTGTTTTTGAATCACTTTTGATCATTAATCTGTATGAATGATGTTTGTGCTCATATATGATCTTTGATTAATGAAAGTTATAATTGATTCAACATTGTGTGATTTTATTTTCTCAATTAAGCATATGCATATTTTGAACATTGATTAAAGAATGCATAAATTGAGGGGGAGCTCTTTGATTAAATCACTTAGTATTATTACTCATTTTGGTTTAATCAGAATCACAATTTAAAATCTAATCAAGTTTTGTCATCATCAAAAAGGGGGAGATTGTTGAGACAAAATCCATTTTGATGTTTTAAAGATAACAAACCCTTAATTAAATTTTAATATGATTCTGATCATTTTGTTATCTAACAAGTGCTTTTGAGTGATTTAATTTAAGACAGCCTTAAAAGATTAATTTCAATAAGTATTCACTCACAAGATACAAACAAAACATCATTTGAAGATTCTGCCCAGAAGAACGTTCTCAGAATGACACTGTACCATGTTTCTAAGTTCACGTGATTAAAGAATAATCACTTTTCAAGAGTCAACTTGGTAGAAACAAGAAAGAACTTTTTCATGGAAGTAAATGCAAGATCATAACAGTGCATAAGTCATTTAAGGCATGGAATCATTTTTGAACAAGGCATCAAGTTCAAATAAGCACTTTTAAGGAATAAGTTCAATTATTCATGACAAAGCTTCATGTTATTAATATATTCCTTCAAGAATTAATCTAGTCCAATGGAAATGATACAACACAACTGAAATGAGACTAAAGACAGCAACCCACGTTTTAAGGGAACAAGGACAAGGAGTTGCTCTTTCTCCCATAAAGTCTTACAAGGACAAAGACTTTATGAACCAGCAAGGACAAGTGAATAGTTCTGCATAGTTGCTCTATCTTCATAGACTGAAGCTCTCCAGCTGCAAGACAACTATCAACAGCTCTTTTAATCACGTGTGATTTCATCCATGAGCTTGGAGAATGATCAGAGAATGATCAGAGAACGATCTCCCAGTTTTGCCAGCAAAGTGTTTCTACTGTTTGATATCTGTCCAGCCATTTGATGAGCTGTTTTAATTCAAACTCAACACCTTTGCAACGGCTATGTGATCAGGAATCTCTCAATCAAGTTCCAAGAACTCAGATCATCATTGTACGTTCTGCCCCAATGTCAGAGAACAATGGGAGAACGTTCTGGGAAGGTTGCTTTATGAGACAGATTTTTCTCTTTCATCTCATATGTCTCACAACTGCTATTTCTTCACTTACAACGGTCATAATTGGAGCCCAAGACATCAAGGAGCCTCCTCATCTATAAATAGCACGTTGATATCAATTTGAAGAGCAAGAGTTTTCAATTGCAAAAAGCCAACATACTTTGTGTGACCTCCATATCACTTTAAGCTCTTCTTTATACACTCATACTTCAAGCTCTAGATCTTAGGAGATAAATCCATTTGAGCATTTCTGAGTGTATTTCATTTGTAAGCTATACAACTAGTTTAGGTTGATATAGGCTTGTTAGATTCAACAACCACTTCTTAAATTGTAAGAACTTGCTCAAGTCAATTGGTTAGAATTGATTGAGTGTTCAAATCAGTTGGTGATAACTGATTTGTGAAGTGTTTCAAATCAGTAGGTGATTACTGATTTGTGAATTGGCTTCAGATTAGTTGGTGATAACTAATCTGTGACTTAACCTCCGTTTTAGGTTAAGGGACTCATTGTAATCTCGGACTAGATTATAGTGGAAATCTCACGCAAGGTGGGGACTGGACGTAGCCCAATTGTTAAGGGGTGAACCAGTATAAATTGTTGTGTTGATCTTCTCTTTCCCTAACTCTTTTATTTGAGCAAACACATCACACACAAATCACTTTATATTTTCTTATCATTAACTGTTATCGTTCTCAGAACGTTCTCACAGTTTTCTGTGTTAAGTTATTTGTGTTGATCATAGCTTGCAGCCAAAATTTTAAAAGGTCACAATTCAAACCCCCCTTTCTTGTGACAAACCTTGTTACTTCAACAATTAGTAATTACATATCTTAAGTTAAGTACTATCCAAAAAGGGCATAATTTTGTATTATCTAAAAATATATACACCTTAATACTATCCAAAAAAGACATAGTTGATTATCCACAAAGAACATCATACTTTAACATTCACTACTTAAGAGGAAACATCAATTGTACCAGTCTCTTCTCCTTAGTTAACATTATCAAAGATCATTAATTGTCCGATACTTCTCTAATACGCGTATCAGAGAAATATCCAACACGTAACTGTCATTTATTTTTTTAAAATAATATTAATTGTCCGATACAGTATCAGAAGGTATCAGCAAATATCGGTACCGAATACATATCAGATACGATACTTTGTCATTTTTGAAGTATCTGGACTTCGTAGCTATAGCCACATCTAAAACCAACATATTGACTACGCAAGCTTCATCGTAACATCTGTACGTTTGCATACCTAATTGACCTGTGTACATGTAATGTAGCCACGTTAAGTTTTTACATTTGTTAATATATTGTTTTTATTCTTTTTACAAAACATTTTGATAGAATTGATATACTCCTAACATTTTGATGTTTTAAAGATAACAAACATCTTAATTATATTTTAAGTAATTCTGATCTCATTGTTATCTAACAAGTGCTTTTGAGTGTTTCCAATAAGCCAGGAATAATTGAGCAATTTACTTCAAGTGTTATCCTTTTATTTTAATATGAACAAGAATAAAAGAACGATCTCAGAACGATCTCAGGACTTACGCTTGTGATTAATCAAGAACAAGGCATCAATGACTAAGCACTTATTTTTCTAAGTGAACAATGTATCAAGACAAAGAATCACTTTTTCCTTGGTAATAACTCACAAGATCACAACAGTTATCATAGCAAATAAGGCAAGGAATATTTGCTAAGAAATGGATAAGTTTCCTTTTTGGCCCAAGAAGAAGATCAAGCATGTGCAGGTTGTTTTATTTCAAAGACATAGTCCAAAAGCTGTCTATTTTATCTTAGACAGATTTCTTATGGACCAATTAAATCAGTACAACCAAACTGCAAGCTAGGAGTAGAGATAGACTTTTTTGCCATGTTATCCCATGTTAGTTCCTCTCTCCAAAGACTTTTGTGTGCAAAAAGGACAAGTGAATAGTATCTCAAGGACAAGGAAACTTCAGTACTGATCTCTTGCAAGCTGTCAACACACGTGATTGTTCATTTATACTTGAAGAACAAGTTCATCCTTTGCCCAGATTTGAGATCATTCCCAGAACGTTCATGAGAGAGAGTTTCTTCATCACGTTCTTATTTAAACCTCTGGACAGCTGTGCTTCACGTGACCTAAAGGACAACAACGACTTTACTTGTTGAATAAGATTACAAATGAATCATTGACAGCTCACAGTTAGCTTCTTTACCACGCTCATTTTGAATCAAAGGCAAGGATCAGCTCCAAGATCATTCTCTGAACATTCTCCCAGGTTCAGCAACATTTGAATTTCATGTACTATCATCTTATTGAAGAAGTTTCAAGCAAGTATCCGTTACAAACGGCTATACTTCTTTACCAAGAAAAACAAGGACATATTCCAGCTATAAATAGAGCATCTTGGTGACTTTGAAGAGCTAGAGTTTTTCATCACAATCTTTTGCTAACTTGTCTTTATCGTGCAAGCATTCTCTAAAGCTCTTCTTTTGATCTCTTTCACTCCAACTCTGTAATTCTATACTAGGATTAGTATAAATTCTTTTGAGTGTATTGAGAGTTTTATTTTCTCTAGGATTCTCACTTGGTGAGTTTTGTAAAGCTTAGATCTTAATCATCATACTTGTAAAAGTTATACTCAAGTCAATAGGGCTGTATTGTTTGAGTGTGGTAATACCCTTACTAGCTTGGAGGGCTGGGGTATTTTTAAGCTTGTAGGGCTTAAAGGATCTTGGATCTTGATCAAAGATAGCAAGAAGGAAAGTGTATTTTTGAGATCGGTAGTATCTCATAGTGGAAAAACTCACAGGAGCGTGGGGACTGGACGTAGCCCATCATTAAAGGGGTGAACCAGTATAAGTGTTTGTGTGCTTCTCTCTTTCCTTAACTCTTTCATTTTATGCAAACACAACACACACAAGTTTAACTATTTATTTACTTTATATATTCAAGATTGATCTGAGAACGTTCTCTTAAATTAATGAACCAACGTTCTCAAGATATTCTAACGTTCTCATTTGTTCAAAGTATTAAATTATTTTAATAGGTAAATTTTAAAAAGGTTCACAATTCAAACCCCCTTTCTTGTGAAAAACTTTGCTACTTCAATTGGCATCAGAGCTCTGCCTCTAAGGGTGAGTATCTAACAAGTGCTAGAGGAAAAGATCTAGGAAGGAAGTATGTCTAAAAGCGCAAAGTTTATCTCTGAAGGAGGATCATCAAATAGACCACCACTATTTGAAGGGGATGATTATTATTACTGGAAGGATAAGATGGAACTATTTCTAAGATCACAAGATAACAACATGTGGTCAGTTATTGAAATTGGTGAATATGTACCTTTGGCTAAAGATTCAACTTCACCTAAAACACCAGGTGAATGGTCAACACAAGAAGCTGATAGAGTTCTCTTAAACACCAAAGCAAAATTGTTTATTAAGAGTGCTATGAGCAGAGAAGAATATGATAGAATCATGCAATGCAAAACTGCTAAGGAAATGTGGGAAACTCTCCAAGTTCACCATGAAGGAACTAGTCGTGTCAAAGAAACAAGGATTGATATTGGTGTTAGGAAATTTGAGCTGTTTGAAATGCAAGAAGATGAATCAATAGATCAGATGTATGGAAGATTCACAATCATCATCAACGAGCTGAATTCCTTGGGAAAGACATACACAACACATGAAAAGATAAGAAAACTTCTTAGGTGTTTAACAAAGAATTGGAGACATATAGTAACTGCCATTACTGAATCAAAAGATCTTTCACAAATGAAACTTGAAGATCTAATTGGATCTCTGAAAGCTCATGAGTCAATTCTTCAAGAAGACAAACCAATCAAAAAGAAAATGATTGCTTTGGATTCCCAGACTAGAGAACATTCTCAGATTATTGAAGATAATCTTGAGAATGAAGATGAAGATGAAGATGAAGAAATGGCTTTTCTATCAAGAAAGATTCAGAGATTAATGCAAAGAAGAAATCAACTCAAAAGATCTTTTCAACCCAAAAGAAGTGGATCCAAAGAAGTTGATATGAGTAAAATCAAGTGTTATGGATGTGATCAATTTGGACATTATAAAAATGAATGTCCAAAGCAAAGGAAGCCTCCTTTTAAAAAGAAATCCATGATGGCCACTTGGGACGAAACAGATGAAGAGTCAGAAGAAGAACATGAGGAACAAACAGCAAATGTATGTCTAATGACACATTCAGTCACAGAAGGGGTAAGCACTGAACCTTGTTCCTCTTGTCAAAAAACTGAACATTTATTTGATAATTTATTATATGATACTCAACTGCTAAATCAAAAGAATGGTAAACTAAGAGATGAGGTAACTAAGGCTAATGAAGAAAGAGATAAATATAAAGCAGAGAATATCATTTTACATCGAATGCTTTATAATATGCAAAATTCTCATAAAGACATGTCTAAACAAATTGATGAGATTAGAAAGGAGAAAAACCCTCTAGAATGTTCAAAGTTGAAGGAAGAAAATGTTTTCTTAAAAAATAGAGTTTCTGTGTTAGAAAATGATTTGAGAAAATTCATTACTTCTACAAAAACTTTTGATAAAATTTTAGGATCACAATTTGGAGTTTTTGACAAAGCTGGTATTGGATATAGACCATACCAAAACAAGAAACTATATGAAAACTTTTTCCTCCCTAAAAAACAAAAGAAAAACCAAAAATATAAATGCACCTTCTGTCTCAAAGAAGGACATCTTGAAACCTTTTGTTTTAAAAAGAAAGAAAGAAAACAATCTCTTTCTCAACACAGAGAACATTCTCAGAATGATCCTAGAAAAAGGATTTATAAACCTCCTCATAGAAGAACATCTCATCAAGTTGTAAAAAGACCTGTTAAAACAGTTTTTACTAACCTTCAAGGACCCAGAAATCTATGGGTACCTAAAGTCCTAATAAAATCAAATGTAGGAATGTCTTCTAGCAGTCAAGAGAAAGCCATGGTACTTGGACAGTGGTTGCTCAAGACATATGACAGGAGATAGAAAAAGCTTTCTTACATTTGAGGAAAAAGAAGGTGGATCTGTTACTTTTGGCAACAATGAAAAAGCTCAGATCAAAGGGAAAGGTACTATTGGTAAGGTTGGTTCTGCCAAGATTGAAAATGTTCATTATGTGGAAGGTCTTAAACATAACTTAATAAGCATAAGTCAATTATGTGATAATGGCTTTGAAGTTATTTTTAAAACTAACACATGTGAAATTAAACAATCTTCATGTGAAACAATTCTATTTAGTGGATCAAGGATTAAAAATGTTTATGTAGTATACTTGGATGAACTACCTACTGAATCATGCTTTGTCTCTCTTGAAAAAGACAAATGGACATGGCATAAAAGGGTAGGTCATGTAAGTATGAAAACCATTTCAAAACTATCCAAACTTGATCTAGTAAGTGGATTGCCCAAGATAAGTTTTGATCTAGATAAAGTATGTGAATCTTGTGCAAGAGGAAAACAAGTCAAAAGTAGTTTCAAACCTAAAAATTTTATTTCAACTAAAAAACCTCTTGAAATGCTTCACATTGATTTATTTGGACCTGTCAAAACTACAAGTCTTGGTGGTAAGAATTATGGCTTTGTTATTGTTGATGACTTCTCTAGATTCACTTGGGTGCTTTTTCTAAAACACAAAGATGATGCTCTTGAAGCTTTTAAATCTTTTTGCTTGAAAGTTCAAAATGAGAAAAATTCAAACATTGTTTCTATAAGAAGTGATCATGGAGGAGAATTCGAAAACTCTCTCTTTGAAAATTTCCTTGACAATAATGGAATATCTCATAATTTTTCTTGTCCAAGAACACCTCAACAAAATGGGGTTGTGGAAAGGAAAAATAGAACCTTACAAGAAATGGCAAGAACTATGATTAATGAATCTAATGTTGAAAAATATTTTTGGGCTGAAGCCATAAATACTTCTTGCTATATCTTGAACAGAGCTACCATCAGAAAAGTTTTAAACAAAACACCCTATGAACTTTGGAAAGGTAGAAAGCCAAATATCTCTTATTTTCACATTTTTGGATGTAATTGTTATATCTTAAATATCAAAGACAACCTTGGCAAGTTTGATTCGAAGTCAGATAAAGGAATCTTCTTAGGATACTCTCTGACATCAAAGGCTTATAGAATCTACAACTTGAGAACTCAAACCTTGGAAGAAAGCATGCATGTCAAATTCGATGAGTTTGAAGAACAACCAAGCGTAATGGAAATAGATGATGAAGAGGTTGAGCTTATAAGAAATCGGAATGATGATCCTAATCAAGAATCACCTTCTCAACAACTTCCAAAAACTTGGAAAACTGTTACAAATCATCCACCAGAACAAATCATTGGGAATACTGAAGATGGTATTAGGACTAGAAGGTCTTTGCAAAATATTGAGAACAATCTGGGATTGATCTCTCAGCTAGAACCAAGAACAATAGATGAAGCAATCATTGATGAATCATGGGTAGAAGCTATGAAAGAAGAACTATCCCAGTTTGAAAGAAATGAAGTATGGAATTTAGTGCCTCTACCAAAGAATCATTCAATCATTGGCACTAGATGGGTCTTTAGAAACAAATTGGATGAAAATGGTAAAGTAATAAGGAACAAAGCTAGGTTGGTGGCTCAAGGGTATAATCAACAAGAAGGTATTGATTATGATGAGACTTTTGCCCCTGTAGCCAGGTTAGAAGCTATTAGAATTTTGCTTGCATATGCATCACACAAATGTTTTAAACTTTTTCAAATGGATGTGAAAAGTGCCTTTTTAAATGGCTTTTTGAATGAAGAAGTATATGTTCATCAACCCCCAGGTTTTGTTGATCAAAATAAGTCAAATCATGTTTTCAAACTTACCAAAGCTCTATATGGACTTAAACAAGCTCCAAGAGCTTGGTATGAAAGGTTGAGCACCTTTTTACTTGAAAATGGTTTTTCTAGAGGACAAATTGATACTACACTTTTTAGAAAAACTCATAAGCATGATTTACTTATTGTTCAAGTATATGTTGATGATATTATATTTGGTGCTACTAATGAAAATATGTGTGAAGAATTTTCTAATCTTATGCAAAGTGAGTTTGAAATGAGCATGATGGGAGAACTTAGATTCTTTCTTGGCTTGCAAATCAAGCAACTAGAAGATGGCATTTTTATTTGTCAAGAAAAATACATCAAAGATCTTCTCAAGAAATATAAGATGAATGAAGCTAAGATCATGTCAACTCCTATGCATCCATCAACAAGCTTGGACAAAGATGAAAATGGCAAAAATGTGTCAGAAAAGGAATTTAGAGGAATGATTGGATCACTTCTCTACTTAACTGCAAGTAGACCTGATATTGTGTTCTCAGTAGGACTATGTGCAAGATTTCAATCATCTCCAAAGGAATCACATTTAGTTGCAGTAAAAAGAATTTTTAGATACTTGGTTGGAACACAAGATGTTGGTTTATGGTACAAAAAGGGTACACATTTTGATCTAAAAGCTTATTGTGATGCTGATTATGCTGGTGACAAAATTGAGAGAAAGAGCACAAGTGGAGCATGTCAATTCCTTGGTGAAGCTCTTGTCAGTTGGCGTTGTAGAAAACAAAATACCATTGCACTTTCAACAACTGAAGCAGAATATGTGTCTGCATCAAATTGTTGCTCACAAGTGATATGGATCAAAAATCAACTTGAAGACTTCTCACTAAGGTACACAAATGTTCAAATTCTTTGTGATAATACTAGTGCTATTAATTTATCAAAAAACCCCATTCAGCATTCAAGATCAAAACACATTGAAATCAAACATCATTTTATTCGTGATCATGTGAACAAAAAGGATATTTCTTTAGTTTTTGTTGATACTGAAAATCAGTTGGCTGACATATTTACTAAACCATTGGTTGAGGATCGTTTTAATTTTATTAAAGAAAAATTGAAAATCATCAAAAATCCCAACAATCTTTAATTTATTTTGTATGCTCATTGTTGTAGAGAACGTTCTTGGAACGATCTCATATGTGTTTCATATTCAAATGCAGAACGCGTGTTTTTTAGCTATCTGTTAGTATTCCTATCATTATATTTTTTTTAACTGAACATTAGAAATAATAGGAAAAATAGGATTGGCTCTCCCTTAATGCTCCAACGGTTACCCTCTTAACACTCATCTTCTCTCTCTTGAAAAAAACCACTTTTTACAAAATCAAAGTACAAACCTTCACTATTCACCAAGTACACCTAGCTACTAACTCTCTTCCTCTTCTCCAAGTAACCATTTCTTTTTAATCATTCATCTCACCCTCTCTCTGATCAGCGCTATTCATCATCATCAAACTCTGAGTTTTTCTTTCATCTAATGGCAAGAACTAAAACTGCAGCTCGCAAAAATGCTTCCCAAATTTCTCAAACTCCTTCACCACCATCGTCACCACATCCTTCACCTAACAATCAACCACGTCCATCAAAATCACCAGAAAAAGCTTCGGAGACCAGCCAATCACCAAAATCCAAACTAGATCAACCATCTCAAAATCTCTCTGATCACATGCAAAACGAACCTGATCATGTTTCTGATTCACTATCAGAACAATCTGAGAATGTTCCCACTGATGAAGATCTTCATCAAACCCAAACTGAAACCCAGAATGATGATGGACTCATCACTCCTGACCCATCCATCATTGTTCCAAGCCAAGCTGAAACACCTCCTGTCTATGTTAAGCCTAAGAAAACCAAAACCTCATCTATATCAAAACTCTCAAAATCCCCTCTCAAATCAAAATCCAAAACTCCATCTAGGTCAAAATCCATTTCAAAACTTTCTTTCAAATCACCTTCAAAATCTTCATCCAAGTCAAAATCAAAAGCAAAATCAACTAATTCATGTAGAATTAGAAGGTCAGCTCGTATTCAATCTGGAGTTGGAACTGGAAGAAAAATCATCAAGGACACCACTGTTCACGTCATTGATGATGATGATGATGTTGATGATTCTGAGAAAACACTCTCAGCTCAACCTGCTGATGAGTTGTTAGATGATGTTGAAGTTGTTACTTCAACCAAATCTGCTCCCACCAAACCCAAATCCAAACCTTCCCCTGTTTCAACCAAAAAATCACCAACACCCAAGGTTTCAAAGGGAAAAGAAAAAATGGTTTTCAAGGAAAAAGGAAAAGCTGCTTCTGATGGAAAAGAGCAGAAGAAGAAAGCAAAAACAAAATTCATTCCCATCCCTCTCATTCATCCTGATGACAAAGAAAATTTTGAAAAATATTGGAAAGTTAAACCCGTTCCAGCTGGAAGAATTTTTGATTTTGTGGAACTTGAGAAGAAGGGAATTAATGTGCTGAAGTATGTTGAGCCACTTGGTTGGACAAATTTCTTTAAGATCAAGGATTCTGTTTTACTACAACTTGTTCAAGCTTTCTATCACAATGCCAATGTGCATGAAGACAAGAATCTGATCATCTCAAACATAAGGGGAGTGGAGATACAGATTGACACTGAAACTCTTGGATGCTTGATCAATCTACCTTTTGAAGGAGCAACAATCTATGGAGGAGATTGGTACTCAAAGCTGGGTGTGAGCAAAGAAGCTCTTATTTTGGAACTGTTCAATGAGGAAGGAGCCAAAATGGAAGAACCAACATCATCCTACCTCAAAAAGGAATTTAAGATTATCCACAACATGTTGCTGCATTGCATCTTCCCTAGAATAGGAAGCAAGCAAAAGGTCACTGATATTGATTTACTCATCATGTATCACATGACAAAAGGTATTAAGCTGAACTTGCCCTATGTTATTATCCAACATATGATTCATGCTGCAAAATCTGGGTCTAAGAAGATAGCTTTACCATATGGAATGATTTTAACCAAAATTTTCAGAATTTTTGAAATTGATGAATCAAATCAAAGAGTTGATAACTCTTGCACTGTTTTTGGCTTGAAAAATTTGCACCACATGAAGAAAGAAACCTTCTCTAAGGAATCTGTGGATTTAGGAAAAAGGAAAAGAGAAGTGTTTGAAAAGAAAGATCAAATTCATGTGAAAGATGGTTTGGAAATGCTGAGTGATGCACTGGGAGAACAAACTGAGAATGTTCTCCAATCTGGGTCAAGTGCAGGCACTAACATTGGTATAAACACTGAATCCATTCCTTCCCACCTAAGTACTTCACTTCACTTTGGAACACCCTTTTCACATGGCTTCACAACTGTACCACCAAGATTTGGAAAAAATCTTGAAACTATTGCTGCTTTTTACTCCACTACCTTTCCTCAAAATACAACTGCTTTTTCACCATTAATGCCATCATCATCTCAAGGAAGCCTTCACACCATGTTTAGCTCTGAACTGATAAAGAACCTTGCACAAACAACTCCTGATTCTCTCAAGTTTCCCACCACCATGTTTGCATCAGAATCACTACCATCCTTGCCTGCTTCTTTTGCAACTTTGGATTCATTTTGCTCATCTACTGCTACTGCTGCTGCTGCTCATGAGAATGTGGCTAAGTATCTTGGTCCTGATCTTAACCAACCTGGCCCTTCTGAAATGCCATCTCCTGCTAAGAAACCCAAGATGGAAACTGACATGGCCAAAATGTTCAAAATGCTTACATATGTCATGATGGAATTCAAGATCATGAGAGAATGGATTGCTACAACTGTTTGCCCTCACCTCAATGTCACTGCACCACCACCAAATCCCTCGCCAGCCATTGATTCTGAAACCTCCACCTCCTCTGATGATTCAAGCCCCACCTCTCCTAAGTAGCCCCACCTTTTTATTGATGACAAAGGGGGAGAACAACAATTATGAGTAGGGGGAGCTTCTAGTATTTTATATTTATGCTTTGAACTTTTAAACTAATATGTTTGTTTAAGTTTGTTTTGAATCTACCTTGTTTAGAGGATTAGATATTTTGGGAAGTTCTTTTTGCTAATAGGAACTTCTCATGCTATGTTTTAAATTTCTAAACTAGGATTTGCATTTCTGTTGCTTTGAACCTTTTTGCATTAATCCTGTACTACAAACTGTGTTTGGATTCTCTTTTAAGAGATTAATGATATTATGTTATGGTTCAAATTCTTTTTCTCAATTCTTTTATCTCTTGAAATCTAAATGCTTGAATTGAGGGGGAGCTTGATAAATTTATAAACACTTGCATTATCTCTAAACCTTGTACTGAATTGATTAAATCAGAATTTCTTTCAAAACATAATTGAAGAAGTTTGTCATCATCAAAAAGGGGGAGATTGTTGAGGCAAAATCCCAATTTGATGTTTTAAAGATAACAAACATCTTAATTATATTTTAAGTAATTCTGATCTCATTGTTATCTAACAAGTGCTTTTGAGTGTTTCCAATAAGCCAGGAATAATTGAGCAATTTACTTCAAGTGTTATCCTTTTATTTTAATATGAACAAGAATAAAAGAACGATCTCAGAACGATCTCAGGACTTACGCTTGTGATTAATCAAGAACAAGGCATCAATGACTAAGCACTTATTTTTCTAAGTGAACAATGTATCAAGACAAAGAATCACTTTTTCCTTGGTAATAACTCACAAGATCACAACAGTTATCATAGCAAATAAGGCAAGGAATATTTGCTAAGAAATGGATAAGTTTCCTTTTTGGCCCAAGAAGAAGATCAAGCATGTGCAGGTTGTTTTATTTCAAAGACATAGTCCAAAAGCTGTCTATTTTATCTTAGACAGATTTCTTATGGACCAATTAAATCAGTACAACCAAACTGCAAGCTAGGAGTAGAGATAGACTTTTTTGCCATGTTATCCCATGTTAGTTCCTCTCTCCAAAGACTTTTGTGTGCAAAAAGGACAAGTGAATAGTATCTCAAGGACAAGGAAACTTCAGTACTGATCTCTTGCAAGCTGTCAACACACGTGATTGTTCATTTATACTTGAAGAACAAGTTCATCCTTTGCCCAGATTTGAGATCATTCCCAGAACGTTCATGAGAGAGAGTTTCTTCATCACGTTCTTATTTAAACCTCTGGACAGCTGTGCTTCACGTGACCTAAAGGACAACAACGACTTTACTTGTTGAATAAGATTACAAATGAATCATTGACAGCTCACAGTTAGCTTCTTTACCACGCTCATTTTGAATCAAAGGCAAGGATCAGCTCCAAGATCATTCTCTGAACATTCTCCCAGGTTCAGCAACATTTGAATTTCATGTACTATCATCTTATTGAAGAAGTTTCAAGCAAGTATCCGTTACAAACGGCTATACTTCTTTACCAAGAAAAACAAGGACATATTCCAGCTATAAATAGAGCATCTTGGTGACTTTGAAGAGCTAGAGTTTTTCATCACAATCTTTTGCTAACTTGTCTTTATCGTGCAAGCATTCTCTAAAGCTCTTCTTTTGAGCTCTTTCACTCCAACTATGTAATTCTATACTAGGATTAGTATAAATTCTTTTGAGTGTATTGAGAGTTTTATTTTCTCTAGGCTTCTCACTTGGTGAGTTTTGTAAAGCTTAGATCTTAATCATCATACTTGTAAAAGTTATACTCAAGTCAATAGGGCTGTATTGTTTGAGTGTGGTAATACCCTTACTAGCTTGGAGGGCTGGGGTATTTTTAAGCTTGTAGGGCTTAAAGGATCTTGGATCTTGATCAAAGATAGCAAGAAGGAAAGTGTATTTTTGAGATCGGTAGTATCTCATAGTGGAAAAACTCACAGGAGCGTGGGGACTGGACGTAGCCCATCATTAAAGGGGTGAACCAGTATAAGTGTTTGTGTGCTTCTCTCTTTCCTTAACTCTTTCATTTTATGCAAACACAACACACACAAGTTTAACTATTTATTTACTTTATATATTCAAGATTGATCTGAGAACGTTCTCTTAAACTAACGAACCAACGTTCTCAAGATATTCTAACGTTTTCATTTGTTCAAAGTATTAAATTATTTTAATAGGTAAATTTTAAAAAGGTTCACAATTCAAACCCCCCTTTCTTGTGAAAAACTTTGCTACTTCAATGCGCGCAAATCCATTTAAGGCGTTGAGCCTCTCCCAAAAAATGCTTCTCCATACGCACTGGTCAGAGTTCGAACTTAGGGCCAAATGATTAAGGGGTCAAAGTATCTACCACTTGTGCGACACTATCTTGGTACATTTTTAATATTTTAATTTTGTAAAATGAAGAAACACTTATATTTAGATTACTATGAAAAAAATTGAAATAAGAAAGTATACTATTTATTTCATGAATAAGATCACTTGAAATCTTGAACCCAAAAAATATAAGCAAAAGTGGGTCAAAGAAACTTGATGTATTTGGTTCAAAATTTAAACCGAATACATTCACTTTTGTTGACCAATTTTTGCTAATATTTTGTAACGAATGGAGTATATGTACCTTTATATTTTCATTTGACGTAAAAGAAAAAATAGTTTCATTAATGTTGACAAATTTTGATGGAGCCCTATAGAGTACTGCGACAGAGACGAGAGAAAGAGAGAGAGATAGAGAGAGAGGCGAGAGAGAATCCCTCGGTGGTATATAATGGAAAACATATAACACATATTACCTACTATTAAAAATACACATTGATACATACCAAAAAAAATACACATTGATTAATTAAAATTTGAATTTCGACTACGGAAGTTTCCAAAATTTGTGTCCATCACACTTTCCTTATATCACATCTGGCTGATGAAATCTATGGAAAATTTAAAATAAGTTAATATATTTTTGATCTTTTTATAATTCAAATTTTACACTTTCCATAAACCTTCTTTCAAATGGTTTTAGGAATATAAATTTATCAATGTGAGTGGAATTTCACACATAGGTTCTCTCATTTTACCCTCACGCGTGAAAATTGCTTATTTGTGGTACGGTTACAAGAAAAAATTTGTGAATAGGAACAAGGGTCAAAGTATGTTAATATTCTTTTAAAAAATAGTAGTATAGAATTTACAATTATTTTTGTTTGTGAAGCCCCTACAGAGTCCTGGGCTTAAACATATATTGAATTTTCATAATCAAATAAAGTAAATGAAATCAATCTCATAGACAATTGAAAAAACTTAGACAACCTTCTAAATAATATAAAATGAAAAAAGACATAGACAACATTCAAAAGAAAAAATAACATATGAAAAGAAATATTATTGAAAAAAATAAAAATGATCCCGTGTTTTTGACAATAAACCTAATGAAATTTTCTACAAAGAGTCGGTTGGAGTTGAAAAAAAAATTATGGTATATTTTAATTTTACGGATACGCTTCCAAAAAATCTTAAGGCCATAAAAAGTTTGAGCATATTTTCATTTGAGAATGAAGGTTATAATTATTTTATATTTATAGGATCGCTATATAACTTCGGGGATGAAGATGAGATAAAAAATTCATCTAATAATATTGTAAATTGGGAAGCGAAGTAATACTATTCATCTCGTTTTATTCTGTAACATCGTTAAATCTATATCATGCAAAACTTATCTCAATTTTATTGTAGAATTTTAACCAAATCATTTAAATAATATATCAAAATAAACACATAAATAATATTTAAAAAGAAAATAATCCCGTGCACGGCACGGGCTAACATACTAGTTGAATATATTTTATTATAATTATCTTAAATATTAATTTGATATAAATTTTATTATAAATTAATAATATCTTTTTATATTATTCCACGATTGTAATTTCGCATTGCTAGGAAAAAGGAGTCAATTTTCAAGTTGATTAATGTATACATACACTTTGACGTAAAAGATTTATTACATTAAAAGTAGAAGTAAATTTAAAATAAAATTTTAGCATATAAAAATTAATTTAATAATAGTATATAAAAGATATATTATATTAATAAATTTTAAATTATTATCTTAAATATGAATTTAATATAAATTTTATATTAATTAAGAAAGTCCTTTTATGTCATTTTACATTTATCAGTTAGTTGAACTGCTAATTTTACCAAATAATTCAATTAACTTATAAGCTACTGTATAAGTCATCTGCCATCAGCTATCAACTATAAGCCATCAGCTTATTTATTGGTCAACCGCTATTTTAGCCCTAACAAAATAAAAAAGTCAAGTCCTAATAGTGAGTATATAAAATGGCGTGTTGAACATTTAATAAAAGGTAAAGAACAGAGAAGTTTAATGATCAAAAACCGGGAAATAGCCGTGAAAGAAGATACCATTCTTCGTTTCTTTCCCGCCTAACATAATAAATAGAGCTTGTCCCGCCCTTCCAAACGTTCAACTCATCATCTTACTACAGCAAGCAATAACTGTAAGTTTCATCTTCTTGCATAGCTAAACAACAAGGACACGCACAAAAAACAAGAATAACAAAAAAAAAAATCAAAGGTTAGATATATATATGCTACTGTGTTACTATGTTATCATTGTGTCTCTTTTTCCATGTTCTAATCTTCTAATTCCAGATACTTGTTCGAATTAATTTAAAATCCAATTGCATGACATGCTCAATAATCTAAGCCAAATAATATGTATTAATATGTTGATTTATTAAAGATATCAGATATAAATGAATGATGAACTATTGATCGTTGTGTCTCGTTAATACTTCTGAAATGTTGGGTTTTAACTGTGAGTGATTATTTCCCACATCAACTATAAATGGGAAGAATCTTTGATTTACATGAGAGGAGACCCATTAACCTGATAATGCCTTAAGGTTTTGGATGGAGATGTGATGTCTCCATCTCTTGTGGTCCTGGAGCATTTGACTTTCCACGGACTCCCCAACATGAAATACAAAGAAACGAGAGACGGATGATGAACACCTATTGACTTGTAGTTCTTCCTCAATCAGCACTCTTCATGTCTATTGACTCTTTAGATGGGAAAATAGGCGATACTTGTGTCTGGTATACTGGAGACCAAAGTCTATATATAATTCGATGATCAATCAGAGTTCTCATTATTTTGAAATACGCCATCGACTAATACTCACTCATATTGAGCTATGTCAATCAATTAAATATTAATTATTAAAATAGAAATCTAATTAACCTTATCGATTAATTGGATTGCTAATAAATTAAGGCTCCTAACTGGAACTCCCTTTGTTATTCGTTACTTGTTGCTTTTGTAGAAAAGTTTGTTCCCTATTTATTTGTTATTTTCAAAGTCCAATGTAACTTTTATTATTGTTTTGTCGCGCAACAAACTTTGAAATTTTCTTCCTTTCATAACTTGTGTTCCTTGTTTTGTTTAAACCAGAGAAAGGAATCAAATTCATGAACAGCGCCACACAGATTGTTTCCCTTACAACAAGATTTCATGATATCTTGAACAAGATATCGCAAATTATTGAAAAAGCTCGTAAGAGCCAAAGTAAAAGGCAACTGTTGAGGTCCATTATAAAGGATTTAACTCCTGTGGTTCAAGACATAAAGCAATACAATGAACATTTGGATCATCCAAGAGAAGAAATTAAGACTTTAATAGAAGAAAATGTTGCAAAAGAAAGTGCAAGCAAATGCTCGTTCGAGAATAGTTGGTGCAACAAGTGTTTCTATTGGTTCAAGAAAGATTCATATGTCGCTGATGATGAGGATAAGGAATCTTTTACTGTAAAGGATGTTAAAGAGACACTTTACAAGGTTAGAGACATTCTTGAGCTTCTCAACAATGAAAATTTTGAACAGAAATTCAATGAAGCTGGACCTCCAATTAAGAGTCCTTTTGGTGTCCCTGAAAATCCAAAATTCACTGTTGGGTTGGATATACCTTTTAGCAAGTTGAAAATGGAGCTTCTTAAGGATGGTAGTTCCACCCTTGTGTTAACTGGTATGGGAGGTTTGGGAAAAACCACTTTGGCTACAAAACTTTGTTGGGATGAACATGTTAAGGGTAAGTGATTAATCCTCTTTAGCTCTAATTTGTTTTGATTACTTTAACAGATTCCTTCTATGAACCTAGCTCGGACACCTTTGGGACTAGTCGAGTCGTGTGTGTCTCTATATGTCTAACACACGTTGGTTTCCAACATAAATATGACACATGACAGTCCGACAACTCAAACAAGTTTCCAAAAAAATACTTTTTTTTTCTTTCCTTTTTTGTACTTCGACGCATCTTAGATACCCCTTAGACACATCTCACACATGTCTAAGGGGGTCAAAGACGTATCAAAGCAATCATGATCTTCGATATGGTTAAAGCAATCATATTTTAGTTTTTCAGTAGTAAATGGATGAGTGGAGATGAATGACTATCATATCATATCTTTCCGATGTGTAGAGTAGCTTAAAGCTGTGTTCATGTTCACTAACTACAGATAGTTTGTCCTTTCAGAAATAATTATGTTTACAAAGAGTTCATTATTGTCCAAATTATAGGCATCTTATATTCCCTGCACATGCTTCTGTTACATATTAAAGAAGCATTTTTCTTTGTCTTGGAATAGTTAATTTTCTTTTCTGATATGTGTTCATTTAGTTGAGCATGTTAAATGAACAAAACATCTAATTTTTTGGTCTTAACAATAGTCTTTGGTTTTTCTAGGTAAATTCAAGGAAAATATTATATTTGTCACCTTCTCAAAAACACCAATGTTGAAGACTATTGTAGAAAAAATATTTGAACACTGTCGATATACAGTACCTGAGTTTCAAAGTGACGAAGAAGCAGTCCATAGATTGGATGTTTTGCTGAAGAAAGTTGAGGGAAATCCACTATTGTTGGTCCTGGATGATGTTTGGTCAAACTCGGAAACTCTTGTTGAGAAACTTCAATTCCAGATATCAGATTTCAAAATTCTTGTGACTTCAAGGGTCGCATTTCCAAGGTTTAGCACAACATGTATCTTAAAACCTCTTGTTCATGAAGATGCAGTATTACTTTTCCATCACTATGCTCAGATGGAAAAAAATAGTTCCGATATTATCGACAAAGATCTTGTCGAAAAGGTACTTATTCTTACTTTCTTACATATGAACGTTGTCGAAAATATAATAGTGTATTGTGTCCGTGTTTGTGTCATCGTTTCATATACTTGTTTTTTTGTCTGAAGTTGTTAATTTGAGATAGATAACACAATTGTACATGATCATTAGGAAATTCTTTTGTATTTGACAAACCTACCATTGAATGCACATAAAAATGTGCCTAAGTTATAATCCATTGATTTATTGACCATATTTTCTTGCATTCAAATGCAGGTTGTAAGAAGTTGCAAAGGTTTACCGCTTACGATTAAAGTGATTGCTACATCTCTCAGAAGTCGGCCCTATGACTTGTGGCGAAAGATAGCAAAGGAACTGTCACAAGGTCATTCGATACTTGATTCTAATTCTGAATTACTTACTCGCCTACAAAAGATCTTAGATGTTTTGGAAGATAATCGCATCAACAAGGAGTGCTTCGTGGATCTAGCCTTATTTCCCGAAGACCATAGAATTCCTGTTGCTGCTCTCATTGATATGTGGACAGAGTTATATGAACTAGATGACAACGGAATAGAAGCAATGGATATCATCAACAAATTAGAATCCATGAATCTGGCTAATGTCATAATAGCAAGGTACAATGACTATTATATTTTCTTCTAGGGTACTTAAATATATATACAGAAATCTTGTGAGCGAATTTTTTATCTTTAAGCAATTAACGTCTGCTCATTTACTAGGAAATCTGCAAGTGACGCAGACAATTACAACTACAATAACCACTTCATCATCCTTCATGATCTTATAAGAGATCTTGGAATTTACCAATGCATCAAAGAACCAATTCAGAAGAGAAAAAGACTAATTGTTGACATGAATGAAAACAAGCATGGACAGTGTTTTGCGGAGAAGCAGCCATGCTTCATGACTCGTATATTGTCAAAACTCCTGACACTGTGTGTTAAACAAAATCCACAACAGCTCGCTGCTCGTATATTGTCTGTATCAACTGGTTAGTTATATCTGTACCTTCATGTAAATTATATTCACTTACATTAAACTAAAAAATGTTATTAAAATACTGCAATCTGTAATCCATTTCTTTTCCACGATTGATCATGTATGTTACGCGATTGCAGATCAAACGTGTGCGTCTGATTGGTCTCAAATGCATCTAGCTCAGGCACAAGTTCTGATTTTAAACCTTCATACCAAGCAGTACTTATTTCCTGAGTCGATGGAAAAAATGAGTATGCTCAAAGTTCTGATAATCACAAACTACACTTTCCATCCTTCTGAGCTGAGCTACTTTGAGCTACTAGACTCTTTACACAACCTGAAAAGAATCAGACTCGAGCGAATTTCTGTTCCTTGCTTCGGCACATTGAAGAATCTGAAAAAACTATCCTTGTACATGTGTAATACAAAACTGGCTTTTGAAAAAGGTAGCATACTAATTTCTGATGCATTTCCAAATCTAGAAGAATTGAACATAGATTACAGCAAAGATTTGTTGGTATTGCCTACTGCTATTTGCGATATCATGCCCTTAAAGAAGCTTAGTGTTACCAACTGCCACAAGCTTTCTTCACTTCCCCGAGATATTGGAAAATTGGAGAATTTGGAACTTTTAAGGCTCAGTTCATGTACTGATTTGGAAGTGATACCGGATTCCATTGGAAACCTTTCGAATCTAACAGTTCTTGACATCTCAAACTGCATAAGCCTTTCAAGTTTACCTGAGGAATTTGGTAATTTGTGCAATCTAAGGAATCTTTACATGGCAGGCTGTGCAAGTTGTGAATTGCCATTCTCAGTCATCAATCTTACGAATTTGAAGGTAATAACGTGCGATGAAGAGACGGCTGCTTCATGGGAAGCTTTCCAACCTATGCTTCCCAATATGAAGATAGAGGTTCCTCATGTTGATGTTAACTTAAATTGGCTTCATTAAATGATAGCCTAAGGCCACTTCACTGAATAGCTTTTATATATAAACCTTAAATAACTTGAAATTTTATAATCCTCCTCCTCGTGTTGTTTCTAAGTAGTATATGTATGTATTGGCGGTGAGTTTGGCGAAATCATGTTGGCAAAGTGATTTTGTTGAAGCTCCAAAGCGATGTTTTGCCAAAACCACAGTGGTATACTGTGATTTTACCGAGCTCACTACCGATCCAAACATGTACTAATACATGTTTCTATAAGTCAAACTTGTAAACCGTTTGCTACTCCCTCCGGTCATATATATATAAGCAAAAATTCTATTTACAGGTATATTGAATAACCGATGTATTTGGTATATATTATGGATCGGTTACATGAGTTATTCAACGAACCTGAAAAAAGAATTTTTGCTTATATATAAGACCGGAGGAAGTACTTTGTTGCTTAAAATAAATAGGAGATTTTAGTTTACCTTTATATAGGTTTTGTTGTTTATGTTTGAATCCTTGTTATCTCTGTACTCTTTTTCCCTTCATCAAGGTTTTATTCCAAAGAATTTTCCTTGATAAGGTTTTTAATGAGGCAGAAGATTTCTTACACCTTTTATTTTAGTCTAGTTTCCTCAGGTTTCTTTGTATCCTTCTTATTTGATGTTTTTTATTTAATATATTTTATTAAGGTACTTCTTATGTGGCGTCTTTGAGATGCCAATATAGAGTAGATATTGTAGTTGTCACATTTGTATCTTTTAGCTTTTTAAAAAAAAAAAAGTTTATATGTTATAAAATAGTTTATTATATCAATTATAGTAGTGATGGTGTAAGTTATTATGTAGAATGTAGTTATGTAGTTTTTTACGATTTTTTTAAACTAATGAACCTAGCATTTTATAAAAAAATGATTTATTTGATAGTAAACAATAATTGATTGTGCCTTGGAGACACCTCAAGATTCTTTTTATGCCTTGCCAGTGATCCATGGTGGGTAAACTCATGCATAGACCAAGTTTATTCACAGTTGCCTACCTGTTATCATCGGTGTTGGACATTGTGAGGCATTGTCCATCTTGAATGTTTTCAGCAAATCATCGATGTATTTGAATTGTTTGAGGCACATTCCACCGGCATCTCTTTGTACTTCTATGCCCAAAAAGTAGTGCAAATGACCCAAATCTTTGAGAGAGAAAGCATCATTAAGTTGTTTGACGAAAGCTTGAAAGAACTTGTTGCTATTGCCTGTGACTATGATGTCATCCCACATAAGGAGAAACGTGATATGATCTTTATCTTTTAGAAGGAAAAGAGGAAAGTGACTCTTTGTGTTTTGAAAATCCCAACTCAACAATGTAGCTTCGAGACTATCCATAATATTAGAATAAAGAGAATCTTAAATACTTAAATTTCACAATCCATCATTTTGAAGTCCACGATCTCTTATTTCATACCTCTTATTTGCTAATACTATTATTCTTTAATAAGAAATTTGAACCCCCATTTGTATGAGGCTCTATGTCATAGTCCATGTTGCCGATAACGCTTCCTGTGTACTATGACATAGAGGCTCATCGATAATCTATTCTTATATAATTGTTCTGCAGCTGTTTACTAATGTACTAGTAGTATAGAACTTGCTATGAAAAAATTGAAAGAGAATGTAGACACTGTTTCGTTCAAGTTATTATACAATAAAATATCATGTGTTTGGCTTTTCCAATAGTGCTACATGTACAGTATTTAGTAAAAAAAAAAAATGTTCCCTTGTTAAGAAGAAGAGTTGCTACTTGACCAAAATGTTCTTGGAAATAATTCAAATAATTCTTGGCAATTTTGAGCCTTTGCCAAATTCCAAAGTGCCTCACACTATATTCAGAGGTTTTGTGACATTAATCAACCACTGCTAAGCATCTACTAATGTAGTTTCTCATCTATTCTTATAGCATGAATTAGATACCTTTTGGAAGTTACGGAATAAAAAATAATGTGTTTTGCCTTTCCAAAAGTGCTACGAGTATAGTATTATTCCCTAAGAATTATTAATTGATAAATGTTCTTAGAAATAATTCAAATAATTCCTGGCAATTTTCTATGTGCGATATGATATAGCAAGAGCGGTTATACCAAATTCCAGCAAAAGCAACCGATACCAATGAACAGCATTTGGCGATATCGTCAAGTTGGTCAACTAAACATATCGACTACTAATAAGCATCTACGTATGAAGGATGGTATTTATTATTTTTTTTTTTTTGATATTTGTATTTATTTATTTTTTCAAATGAAGGTTAGTTATTACGGTAGATAATAACCGCACAACTTGTGGTGCATAAGCCATGTTTATGCCCCGTGCATAAATACCTAAAATTGCTTAGTGCACCCCCTAAATTTCTAATGCACCCCTAGATTTTTAGGAGGAAATCAGGGGGTGCGCTAAACAATATGGGGGTGCGCTAAGCAATTTGGAGTGTGTATTAAGCAATTTTCATTATTTATGCACGATGCATAAGAAAAAAGCTTATGCACCATAACCACTCCCGATAATAATAATATGGGTAAGCTTCTAAAAATTAATTTTTTATTCTCTATGAATATCTTAAATTTAAATTTTAGTTCATATAAAAAATTCAAAAACTTTTGATCTTTCAAATATCTTTTATGGCAACTTTTGATCTCTATTTTTAAATCAACTTTTGTGTATTTTTACATTTTTTAATAAATTTTTATATTCATGTTTATAATATTATAAGAAACTCTCCCATAAAAGTTTATGAATTTTTAAGCATAAAAAACTAAAAACAATCCATACTTAATTCATCCTTTGTTAACAAAATTTAAACTTTTACAAGAGAGATTCATATAATGTGCTAAACATAATCCTGAAAAAAAATTAATTTTTTTTTTGGTACATCGAAAAAAAAAATTTTAAATTTAGAATCATATATATATATGAGTTGACTGAAAAGTAGTGACAAAAAAACATGAGAGAAAATATTTGAGAAAGTAAAACTTGCTGAAATTCTTTATAAGAACTAAAAATAAAATTTAAGATATTTATAAAATAAAAATATATTTAACCCAAAAATATATTTCCATATCCTTTTTAACTGTCTTATCCAAATATTGGAGTCCAATTTTCCATATCATTAACGTTATTTTATGTTGTTTTAATTAAATTAATATTAATTAAATAATTTTCTCAATTTAAAAATGAAAACAATCATTAACTTATACTTATAAACAATTACATAATTTTTTATTAAAATTTTAAATATAATTTTGAAGTACGGATGCATAATAGACCACGTATATAAGTGGTCATATTTTAAAAAAATTACTCACATAAACAAATTGCAGTTGATGAGAATATCACGTTTTAGTTATAGAAAACAAAATTCACATCTTATACACTCAATTTATTTATCTTAAGAGTGGAATTATAGCTACTGGACTGTACTTTTAAAAAAAACCTAGATTAATGCCGTAATAAGTTTCATGTCGGTAATTAATTAAGTTTGTCCTGCAAGTAAACTATAATATTGTACACGTTGTGCAATAAAAAAAGACAGCAAGCAGAATCCAATTTCATTTTTAATGACTAAGATTACCAAGTCGTTTTTGTTTATAACACCACGCTAAGTTTCATTTCCTGGTTAACTATATAAATATGCATCATACTTCAATTTCATAAACATTGTATTAAGTTTCATTTCTTATATATAGCTAAAGCTAAATATCACGCACACGCTAAAAACAGAAAGAGGAATCAAATTCATATATATGAACAGCACCACACAACTTATTGCTTCAACAACACCATTTCATGATGTCTTGAACAAGATATCGCAAATTGTTGAAAAATCTCGAAAGAACAAACGTACGAGGCGATTGTTGAAGTCTATTTTAAAGGATTTAACTCTTGTGGTTCAAGATATAAAGCAATACAATGAAAATTTGGATCACCCCAGAGAAGAAATTAAGACTCTAATAGAAGAAAATTATGTAAAAGAAAGTGCATGTAAATGCTCTTGGTTCAGGAATGATTCATATGTAGTTGCTGCTGATGATGATGATAATGAATTTATTACTGTAAAGGATGTTAAAGAGACACTTTATAAGGTTAGAGAAATTCTTGAGCTTCTTAGCAATGAGAATTTTGAACAGAAATTCAATGAAGCTGGATCACCAATATTCAAGTGTCCTTTTGGTGTTCTTGAAAATCCAAAATTCATTGTTGGGTTGGATATACCTTTTAGCAAGTTGAAAATGGAGCTTTTAAAGGATGGTAGTTCAACCCTTGTGTTGATTGGTATGGGAGGTTTGGGAAAAACCACTTTGGCTACAAAGCTTTGTTGGGATGAACATGTTAAGGGTAAGTCATAAATTTCTCTTTGATTCTCTCATGCATCATAATATTGGCTAATTGTTCTTCTTAATGCATGATTTGATTAGCGGCGTGTTAGACAGAATCATGGTGTGCCATCGTAATTTTGACAAAAGTTGCACTTTAAAACATGAATGAACAAAAATCAATGTGTCATCGTGATTTTGTTAAACTCACGGTGATTCCAAATATGCAGTTATTTATGTATTATCTTGGTTCTATGGCTATAAATTTGTATACAAAGAACCAAGTCATTGTGCTCGTGAGCTTCACCAAAGGACGGATTTCACGAGAACCCAGGTTCGATTCTTGGGTGGAACAATTTTTTGGCGAGGCTTTACTTACCTCGCGGCCGAACTCTAGCCTACTAGGTCCCCTTCCCCTAGGACATGTGTTCATTTAAGTTAGCATGTTAAATCTAGTTATATAATTTTGTCGCAGCACATGAACATAATGAGATATGTCCCTTGTATACATGCATTCTTAAATGGTATAAGACATCTAATTCTCTGGTCTCACAATTGTCTTTGGTTTTATTAGGTAAATTCAAGGAAAATATTATATTTGTCACCTTCTCAAAGACACCCATGTTGAAGACTATTGTAGAGAGACTGTTTGAACATTGTGAATGTCCAGTGCCTGAGTTTCAAAGTGATGAAGATGCAGTTAATAGATTGGGACTTTTGTTGAAGAAAGTTGAGGGAAGTCCACTATTGTTGGTTCTGGATGATGTTTGGCCGAGCTCCGAAGCCCTTGTTGAGAAACTGGAATTCCAGATATCAGATTTCAAAATTCTGGTGACTTCAAGGGTTGCATTTCCAAGGTTTAGCACAACATGTATCTTAAAACCTCTTGTTCATGAAGATGCAGCAATACTTTTCCATCACTATGCTCAGATGGAAAAAAATAGTTCAGATATTATCGACAAAGATCTTGTCGAAAAGGTACTTGTTCTTACTTTCTTAATTACATATATATGATGAGTGTTATCTATTATGTAGCATCGACACATTTCAGATTGAACCTAACACATGTGGTTACATTCAATTTTCTCAAATTATTATCAGTATTGATGTGCCAAATGCCAATGTTTTATCTTTGAGTTAGTGCATCATATACTTAATTTTCAGTCTGAAGTTGTTCATTTGATATAGACACCACAAGATTCAACAGGATCATTTGGAACTTCGTTTTTGTTTTACAAACCTATCATTAAACTCACAAAAAGGTGCATAAGTTATAATCCTTTGATTACTGACCACATTTGCTTGCTCTCAAATGCAGGTAGTAAGAAGTTGCAAGGGTTTACCGCTTGCGATTAAAGTGATTGCTACATCATTCAGAAATCGACCTTATGACTTGTGGAAAAAGATAGTGAAGGAACTGCCACAAGGTCATTCGATACTTGATTCTAATACTGAATTACTTACTTACCTCCAAAATATCTTAGATGTTTTGGAAGATAATCCCATAATCAAGGAGTGCTTCATGGACCTAGCCTTATTTCCTGAAGACCATAGAATTCATGTTGCTGCTCTCATTGATATGTGGACAGAATTGTATGATCTAGATGACAACCGAATAGAAGCAATGGAAATCATCAACAAATTAGGATCCATGAATCTTGCTGATGTCTTAATAGCAAGGTAAAATGACTACTAAAATAGTTTAATAATGATTCTATACAGAAAGGTTTGGAGTGTTTTTCTTATCTTTTATTAACATCTGCTTATTTACCAGGAAAAGTGCAAGTGACGCAGACAATTACAGCTACAATAACCACTTCGTCATCCTTCATGATCTTCTAAGAGATCTTGGGATTTACCAAAGTACCAAGGAACCAATTGAGCTGAGAAAAAGACTGATTTTTGACATGAATGAAAATAAGTGTTTCGTGGAGAAGCAGCAAGGCTTGTTGAGCCGTATATTGTCAAAACTTCTGACATTGTGTGTTAAACAAAATCCACAACAGCTCGCTGCTCGTATATTGTCTGTATCAACTGGTTAGTAATATTTGTACCTTCATGTAAATTATATTCACTTACATAAAACTTGTGTCATTCATTTCTTTTCCACAGTTAATTTTGTATGGTTCGTGTTTGCAGATGAAACTTGTGTGTCAGATTGGTCTCAAATGCAACCAACTCAAGCTGAGGTTCTGATTCTAAATCTTCATAACAAGCAGTACATATTTCCCGATTCTATGGATAAAATGAGTCTTCTCAAAGTTCTGATTATCACAAATTACGGTTTCCATCCTTCTGAATTGAATAACTTTGAGCTGCTTAACTCCTTACACAACCTGAAAAGAATCAGACTAGAGCGAATTATTGTTCCTTCCTTCGGGACATTGAAGAATCTGAGAAAATTATCGCTCTACATGTGTACTACTAGAATGGCTTTTGAAAAGGGCAGCATCCTAATTTCAGAAGCATTTCCAAATCTAGAAGAATTGAACATTGATTACTGCAAAGATTTGGTGGTATTGCCTACTGATATCTGTGATATCACGCCTTTAAAGAAGCTGAGTGTTACTAATTGCCACAAGCTTTCTGCGCTTCCCCGAGATATTGGAAAATTGGAGAACTTGGAACTTCTAAGGCTCAGTTCATGTACTGATTTGGAACTGATACCGGATTCCATTGGAAACCTTTCGAATTTAACAGTTGTTGACATCTCAAACTGCATAAGCCTTTCAAGTTTACCTGAGGAATTTGGTAATCTTTGCAATCTAAGGAATCTTCACATGGCAGGCTGTGCAAGTTGTGAATTGCCATTCTCAGTCGTCGATCTTACGAATTTGAAGGTGATAACATGCGATGAAGAGACGGCTGCTTCATGGGAACCTTTCCAACCTATGCTTCCCAATATGAAGATAGAGGTTCCTTATGTTGATGTTAACTTAAATTGGCTTCATTAAGTGATAGCCTAAGGACTCTTCTTTGGATGGCTTTTGTATCACTGATTGTGTATAAATCTCCTCCTCATGTTGTTTCTAAGTACTATTGGCAAAATCATGTTGCAGAGTGATTTCATGTACACGGTGGTATACTGTGATTCTACCAAACTCACATGGTCAATCCAAACATTACTGATATATGTTTTCTATAAGTTGATCTTGTAAATAATTTGCTACTTTGTTGCTTAAAATAAGTAGGATATTTAGGTTAACTTTTATATAGATTTTGTTCTTTATGCTTGAATTTGTTGTTTATGCTTGAATCTTTGTTCGTTCTATCCCAGCACTCTTTTTCTTTTCATCAAAGTTTTATCCTATCAGATATTTCTTGGTAAGGTTTTTAATGAGGCAGAAAAATTCCTACACATTTAGTTTTGGTCTGGTTCCTTTGGTCTAGGTTCCCTTCATGTTAAGAAAAACAATTAAATTAAATTTCAAGAGCAACAATTAAATTTTAGATCAATATATAACCTCATCATACAAAATATATGGTAATTAGTCTAATTGAGTTTAACGGTCATCGAAGAAACATTTAAATTACTCAATCCCCTTTATGTCAAACAAAATCTTGGATCAGAAGATTGAAAATAGTTTAATAATCGAGGATCATAATATTTTAATTCTTTTTTTATAATATTAATATTTAATAAAAAAGTTTATCTATACTAATATATAAAGGGGATACAAATTTTTGGGATGGCTTTTTTGTTATTCCAATTTTACCCTTAAAAAATAACTTCCGCATAAAAATAGATTTTTAGTTTTTTTTAGTAAATAATTTTTTTTTCTTCTTAATAACTAAGCACAACTTCCACATAAAAGTAGATTTTCAATTTTTTTATAGTAAAAAAAATATATAATTTTTTCTTCTTAATAACTAATCACAACAAAAAAGGAGGTTACGTAGTTATCAATTAACAAAGTCCAATAAAAAAAAGAGATTAAGTAGTTATTTATATTTGCACAATACAGAATATCGATCGCACACGAAGATAAAAAAAATATCGATTACACAAACGGGCACGGTGGCGGCTAGTCATTTATAATTTGGATATTAAAAAATCTATCCAAATTAAACCACATTTGGATCGACAAATCAATTTTTTTTTTATTTGTCCTCCAAAATTGAAACAAACCGTAATTAAATTTATTTTTGAATCAGATGAATTTTTACTTCAAAATCAATTTTAACCGAACCGTAAACAACCCCGCCGAGAACACTATTTAATATGATGTAGTAGAGGGTATAGATGACTACAAGCCTTGAATTAATCTAATGGCTATAAAAGTTTGTCCATCATAGACTGTATATAAAAATGGTCCATATAAGCAAAACCTACATCATTTCAAAGACAAATTCACACAGAGCAATGCTAATAACACACTCACTAACACACTCATTTTAACACACCACCTTCTATTGGTCCACATCATCACTTTTTTAAAACTATTAACCTAGTAACTTATTCACCCGGTAGAGAGAGAAAACATTTCTCTGTGAACAAAAACAAAATAAAAAAATAGAGAAAAAAATAATGTAGCGATCTGCTTCCTTCTTCATCGCAATTCCTTCTTCTCCGCCGCGTTTTTGCAATTTGCTATTCTCCGGTCGTTTCTCTCCATCTACAACTCACTCTTCTCCGCCGCCTCCGTATTCTTTCAATCCTTTCGGTTGCATCCTCCGACCGCCGCCGTCTAACTCGCAAGCTTGTTGATTTTTAGATTCCTTTTCTCTTAGACAAATTGAGATGGGTATTATCCATATGCTGAATTGATTGAAGAATTATTGTTATCAATTTGCAATTGATGCTCTTTTGTAACGCTATATCGTTGTCACCTTTGCGGAATTGAATTCTGAGTTGCTGCAGTAGAATGAGTTATGTTAAATCGCTGAGAATTGGGTTTTGTTGCAGTAGAGTGTGTTTTTTCTCTTGTTTCATTTTTCAGTCCCAAATTATATATTTTCTGGTTATTGGTTTGAAGCTTGTTGTTTATAGGATTGAATTTGTACAATTTGTATAGGATTGCAGTAGAGTTTTTCAATTCACCAAGCTTCTCAGGAACATGGCCTGTTAGTTATTGCACATCAAATTCAAAAGCTGCAGGTTTTGGAGATGGAGCCCTTTTGATTGCTTCTGTCGATGAAATGAGGCGGTTTGTGTGCTGCGTTTTTGCTGCTGAATTGATCTACTATTGATGAGTTCTTCTTGCATAGCCATAAAACAGTCCAACATTGCATTTGCATCTCCTGATTCTAAAGATAGACGGGCGAGTTTTATCTAAATTATTTCTAACATCCTTCTCCAAGCAACCAATATTTTCATATCCTCCATGTTGTTTGGCCATTGTTGCAAAAATTTTGGTTGTTCTCACTCCGGCATGTTGCAAAGATTCAATATAGCTCTTTTGAGCTTTATTGATTCGTCTATGGCAGGGAAAATAATGTGCATGTGCTGGAAAAAGCTCATGATTGTGCTCTTTAATGAAGTCGTGAACAATCCATTTCCCATCAGACTTTCTTTTTATACGTAAGTAAGCCTCACATTCCACCTTCAAACAAGGACGTGGGTTAATTGCAGAGGATTCTCGCTTTTTTCCATACCTTGTGCAAGCATATTTTACATCAATAAATTCTCTAGAAATCCTTGAACGACGACTAGTTTTAATTGAAATCCCAAACCCAACACATTTTGCATAGTGAGCATAGAATGAATGAGCATTTTCTTTTGAGTCAAATTCCATTCCAATGTATGGTTCTTGATTTCCATCACCATTTGAATCACTAATATGTGAATCATTGTTAACATGTGAATCAACACCATACTCTGTGTTTCCTTCAATATTAAGTTCTCTATTCTCATCAACAACTTCCATTAATTCCTAATATTCCAAAAAACATATACATGTGTGAAAACAATGACCAAAAGTTTGAGCAATATGAAACACTATATAACTGAGTGAGAGCTATGGCTTCTTCTTATTGATGCTTTAATAATCAAACATGTGCAGCACCAAAATGAAGGAAAGGAAAAAAGTTCACTGGAGCAAGTTTGGAAGAAGAACAGTTTCGTGAGAGAATAGGTGAAAGAATAGTTGGAAGGTGATGGGGTGAGTGTAACCAAATAATAATAATAATAATAATTAAAAAAATCTCCCACATTTGTAATAAGTTACCGGTGACAAGTTAGTGGTTTTAAAAAAGGGATGATGTGGACCAATAGAATGTGGTGTGTTAAAATGAGTGTGTTAGTGAGTGTGTTGCTAGCATTACTCATTCACACATCCCAAACAAACGGCTATCTTGTTCTCTTCTCTTCCTTAGTCCTAGACACAAAACAAAACCAAACCCTAACATCACTCCTAGAGATTACATTTTTCTTTGCAATTCGTCAACTCGTTCATCGATTCTATTCGATTCACTTTCGTATTCGGGAACCGAGAAAGCTCTTCACGCTAACTTTGATTTCTCGAAACTATGTTTTCGTCAATATCGTGTATTCGCTGTCTTCTCAAGGTTTGGCACTAATCCACTTGAAGGTAATCGTTTCATCTTTTCTTGTAAAATCACTAGTTGAGATTTGAGAATTGATTAAATATATAACTTAGTTTCATTGTTTCTAAATTGCAATCCATTGCGGTAAACCTTGATATTGCGATAGTTTTGCAGTTGATGCGACTGTTGCCAATTTTTCTAGAACTATGCTTTTTGTTATATTTGAATATAATTCACTTTCAAGAAAATATTGAAAAACATTATGCTATTAGGATTCTTGATAATAATGTGTAGGCAAGCAAATCTATGCCTTCTGAATTTCGCTTGTATATGCATATTATTCCGTGATTAGTAGGGTTTAACTTTAAAATAGTTGTGGTTGTGATGATGTCACGGTCCTTGATACTGCGTATAATCACGATTAGGTGTGGTCAATAAAGTATGTGTTGTGGTTTCAGCAAAATAAAAAAGGGTCATGTCGCGACCTAAATTGTGCGAATACATTTAGCAATCATTGATGACTTTCTTGCTTCACATTTTTTTGGTTTTAAAAATGGCCTTGAATTCATCACTTTTGTCATGCAGGAAATTCCCCTAAAACCCTACCTCTTCACCAAAACCTGAGACTATCGAGATGTACTCAGATGGCTGGCTAGGTTAAATGTTTTATCGATTGCTTTGAGGACCCTTAAAGTTTGATAAATTTTGTGATGGTTAAATGTTTGCTTGATATGTCTAATATATTTTGTGATGGTTAAATGTTGTATCAGTAACCCTTAAGTCTAATTTCTATTTTGAGATGGTTAATATTGACTCGATGTCTTTCAAGTCCCATAGTTATTGAAAAAAAAATTCAGAGATTCTTATATGTTGGCTCGATGACCGTTAGAGTCCAACAAATTTAGAGATGGTTAATTTTGTCCCGATGATTCTTAAATCCCATTGTTATTATTGATAAATAAATTTAGGGATGGTTATATGTTGGCTCGATGACCGTTAGAGTCCAATAAATTTAGAGATGGTTAATGTTGTCCCGATGATTAAGTCTCATTGTTAATGAAAAATAAATTCAGAGATGGTTATATGTTGGCTCAATGACCGTTAGAGTCCAATAAATTTAGAGATGGTTAATGTTGTCCCGATGATTAAGTCTCATTGTTATTGATAAATAAATTCAGAGATTGTTATATGCTGGCTCAATGACCGTTAGAGTCCAATAAATTTAGAGATGGTTAATGTCGTCCCGATGGTTGTTAAATCCCATTGTTATTGATACATAAATTCAGTGATGGTTATATGTTGGCTCGATAACTGTTAGAGTCCAATAAATTTAGAGATGGTTAATGTTGTCCCGAAGATTCTTAAATCCCATTGTTATTGATACATAAATTCGGTGATGGTTATATGTTTGCTCGATAACCGTTAGAGTCCAATAAACTTAGAGATGGTTAGGTTGTCCCGATAACTTTTAAGTCCCATTGTTATTGATAAATAAATTCAGAGATGGTTATATGTTGGCTTGATGATCTAAACAGGTGACTTGCAATGTGAAATTTTAAATCACATCAGGATCTTGCAAAAACCATTCACGTATAATTTCAATAGGTAAAAAAAATTGTATGGAGAAACGGCAATTTAAGTACTAGAACTCAAAATGGACTCTCAAGTTCCCTATAAATCAAGGAATAAGCTTTAAATGGTTGGATGTATGTACAAATAGTATTTCTGATATGTATTTGAACTACACTTCTTACAAACAACTTTTATGGGTTAAAATATGTTAGCTTACTAACTTTCAAGTTCAGGGGACATGTATAATTGGGGTTAGCTCCCTTAGAACCAAAATGAAGGCTTAATTATGACTGGTTATAGTTTCAATTGCCAAGTTTTGTCATCCATAACATTTTATCCGATGCAATTTACTTGATTGAGAAAGTAGAATAGCATTTAGATTGCATCGGATAAAGTTACAGTTTCACACGAGCAATTATTCAATAAGCTTTTTTGGAGAGCATCTACTTCATTATATTCTGACGCTTTCTGATTTGATCTGTTGGGAATGTTGAAATTATGATATTTTGCTTGCTTTTGGAGATCTTGGTAGTGTTGTAAAACTAACTTTTAGTTATCAAAAACCATGGATGAAGTTTCTAGTGGTCTTCTTTGGTTGTCATCAGCCATAGATTAGGCCTTAGAAGGAGCTTTATAGTACCGTGTTACATGGATCGTAAGGCTTAGTAGTAGAGAATCAGTTCGAGCCTGCATAGAGACTTCAACATAATATGTCTTGACATAATTCAAATTTCCATTATTTGCCTTATCATCAATATCTATTTTATTTTTCAATTCTGAAAGTGATTTTCTTGTGATGTTGCAGGCAGAATGCAAAAACTATTTGGTTTAGAGAGAAAGTCTCAAAGAAGGGTGTTATTTGGGAAGATATTTATGGGACTGATGAAAAGGTCGCCTATATGGTTAGAGAAGATCAAGATGATATTTTGGTAGAACTTACTGGTCATATTGCAAACAATAAGCTGGGAGTGATAACATGTCGACCTGCTCCAAGTATTTTAAACAAATCTGTATGTATACTTTTTTCCTTTGTTTTTCAGCTTAAAGATTTTCTCATCGTTGCTTTCTACAAAACACAGATATAGTTTTCCTTTTTATTTTCCAATCTCTGATTATTATCAATTTTTTTTTTGTGAAGATGCAAATTAGTATATTTCTGTGAATTAATATGATTTTCTTTGTGTAGTACTGGAAGAATTGTTTGACAGCGCTTCTTAGTTTAGCGTGGCTAGTTTTCAGTATTTACTTCTAAAATACTATTTACTTGATGATAAACAATATTACACAAGAGTACAAAAATGAGATGCCATTTATGTATAATATTCAAAAGGGACGTACTAGAGTTAATAAATTTTGAACAACTAAGATATATGTCTTTATGTATGCTTTTGTTTCAATCTTATACATAGCCTTCTGCATGTATGTGCTAAATCTACTCATCAAGCATGTGATATGTAGCGGCACATATCATTTTATACAACAAGTATTATATTGTCATTAATGTGGTGAATATATATAATTTGATCTCTTCCAATTTGTAACTTATGTTGCATGACATGCAAGTGACTTGGATTGGTTATCCCAATGCTACAGGATTGCCTGCAATTGATTATAGAATATATATATGGTTCACCGGCAGACCCTTCTGAAACAAAGCCGAAGTAGTTATCTTCTCTAATTTCCATACACTCTTGTCATTGATATGTTTTTTTTGTTACTCTCGTTTGCAGTTTTTTTCCTCATGTTATGTTCCCTATGCTACAAACATGTTGAATATTTAGTTCGATTACCAAATTGCTTCCTCTGTTAAACTTTTTCCCCTGAGGTCGGCCGTGTTTGTCCAACTCCTTCCTTTTCCAATGATTTTATTATAATTGGTAGTTTTAACAATGTTGCGAAGGTAGTTTCTGTGTTAAAATAGTGTACATGTCTGTTTTCAAAGATAGGTCTTGTATCTCCTTATGTTATTTTGTTTCATCAAATTACTCGTACAGTTTGAAGGTTTAGGCAATGGTATTGTGGGCGGTTCCAAATTCTCGCCTCGTGGTAAAATAGTGTGAAACAGATTTATTGAAAAACCTTGGAACAATTGGGATTGGAACCACACGAGTTGATCTTCCTCTTATTCTTCTTACCACGATCATATGCAAGCATATTCTTTGATGGACATCAGGTAATATCTATTTTCGTATTCTTTCATGATTTTATGGTACTGCCTGAACTTGTTTTACAAACAGATATTGGTTTACTGTTGCCCGTGTCCTGTTATTATGTGCAGCACCTATGTTTTATCTGTTCTTCTCAGTAATTTTTAACCTTTTTAATATCCTTGGTGCGAAGTATATGGTTGCGGTGCAATATGAAAACGATTCTTGGACCTGAAATTGACTCAGCTAGGAATTTAGCATAATTTAGATGAAAAACTATTCATTTGGAACTTGCAATGAAAATTCTCAAGAGAGAGCATTTACTCAAAAGGTTGTTCTGTGGAAAAAGTCATCAAAATCAAACATGTTCTTACTTTTTTGAACTATATTTGCATCTCAAAACTCAGCAATTCACATGTATAATGAGGATGGTTGTGTCTGATTATAATTACCGAATAGCATGTAAACTTAAAATATAATATTTACTACATTGGAATGGTTATTTGGGAAATCAAAGATCTCAAGTTTACCCTTTGCCAGTATAACCTTTCAAATCTCATTGTCAGAGTTAGTATTTATGTGATGGTACCTTCCTTGAAAAGTAAAAGATGAATAGCATATAGAATAATGCAATTAAATACTGTTAACAAATATAGATTACAAATTGAGTGAAACCTATTATGAAATAACTACTTGCTATATTGTTCTGCTTATCTTTATGAACTTCTTATAGATGTTCTCTACGTATGTTGATTTTAATCTTGTCGTCAATCATGGCCGAGAATCTACCACTATTTTGTTTATTGTTTGTATATCTAGTGAAATGGAAGTCGGCACTACATATATATATGTTGAATATTAAAAATAAAATAAAAAAAACTTCGGATGTAAGTTTACGATTATAAAGAACACAATTTGTGTATGTTAAATAACTTGTTTTATACCCATTGTAACCTGTTCTTTTTTTCTTTGTAGTTTGGAAACATTTCCATATGCTGGGACAACCACGACATTGAATCTTTATACAAGGGAGTTCCATGTGTTACAATGGCTGCTTCAGTACATGCGCACAATGTTGGTGTTAGTCTTCTTAGCAAAGTTGGTACGGAATCTGCTTTAATATCTGTTTGAAGTCGATTTTATTATGTATTACAATTGCTTCCCAATAGTTGTTTCATGTTTTACCTTTTGATTTTGTGGAATGCCTCCGGCTAGCCAAAACAGTACCTGGCTAAAGTCAATGAAATTTTCTGAAATAGTTATTTTAGTCCTTGAAATTGTAAGAATCATCAATTTAGTCCCTCCATCAAAATATTTCTTTAGTAAGCATCAATCAAAATCAATAAAAGATACACATATTGATTTAAACAGTCTGTTGCTCCATCAAGACAACCATAGAATCTTTAAACCGTGGTTCAAAACTTGAGAAGAGGACTAAATTGCTAATTTGCAAATTCGATAGATTAAATTGGCTGACTTTTACTGTTTTACAATTTCAAGGACTAAAATGTCCATTTACTCGTATTTGTCACATTAGTAAATGTTTTTCTGTGATTTCTTATGCCTTTATTGAAATGGACAATTTTTCTAATCAATCAAAATCAATAAACGATATAAATATTGACTTAAATAGTCTTTTATTGCAATCAAGACAAACTATAGATTCTTTAAATTGTGTGCAAAACTTGAGAAAAGGATTAAATTGCTATTTCACAAATTTGATAGACTAAATCGGCCGAATTTTACATTTCAAGGAATAAAATGTCTATTTACTCTATTTTGGCACATAAGTAAACATTTTTCTTTGATTTCGTATGCTTTTATTGAAATGAACAAAATTTGTAATTCAAAAAGAGTTCATCAAAGCAAACCAGTTTTTCGATAAATAAATTGATTTATAACACAGCTTGTTAGTACATTGTTATGTATGAATTCATAAAACAGCCTGTGACTACGCCAGCTTTTGGTTGTGCGGTGGCTTTTACGGAATCACTGTGGTTTTTCACATTTGGCCAGAAGCTCAGTTTTGTAGCTTCACCATTTTCACGGTGAGTTTGCATTGGAACACGATATTATATCCCCAAACGTGGATCTAAACGCGCTATACATTTTTATGTATGAACAATAACAACTAGGCCTTTTTCCTATTAGGTTGGGTCGACTGATTACATAAATTAACCATTGCTATGAAGTCTTGTGTTTTACAGTTTTCCTTCATAGGTCCTAACTAATTTGTAGAGCATAATATTTTGGTTTTTGCATTATTTGGCTTTCTCATTTAACATGCTGAATATCTCACTATTAACTATTCAGGTCCGGGGAGTTTGATTGCCAAAACTGAAGAGTTTGCGAGAGCTCATGTCCACGTCCCCTGTCTGTGATGGAGCAAACTTTATCCTTGGTCTAAACTTTACATATAGGAACATGTGTCGCAGATATTGTACGCAGTTGTTAGAACTACCAGTTTCTAACGATAAGAACTCCGAACCAACAAGGGTCGTCAACGTAAGTGAGGGAAGCACATATTGAAGGGTTATTCTGATTACCAGATTGCTTCCTTTGTTACATTCCTTCCCTTGTGGCCGATCCTGGTCCAACTACTATTTCCAATTGTTTTATTATATTTGGTAGTTTTAACAATCTTGCTTCCGATTTTTTAGTGTTTTAGGGTTAGATTATTTTGTGTTAATCATAAAAATCTTGCCAAGGGAGCTTCTGGGAAACTATGACTTCCCCTAAAAATTGAAGATTTTGTGGTGTCTTTGGAACTAGAAGGTGAAATAAATTATAAAATTATGTTTTTCAATATTTGAAAATGCAAAAATGTAAAAAAAAGAAGCTAATTTAGTGTTGCTTTTCTTTGAAAGTAGAAATAATAGTATTTGAGGAAAAAGGGAAATGAATTGAATGCAGTCCGTTAAGATGCATTGCAGTCAGTGCATCAAAGCTGTTTGATTAAAATTAGACGGCTCTGACTTGAACATAGTTTAGATATTTTAAATATAAAAATTCCAATCTTTAAATGAATCACCCGATTTTGATTGAACGGTCTTGATCTTACTGATTGCATGCAATCATGAGGTGATGACTGTTTGATTTTGCTTAAAAAGGTGTTTCTATAATTCGATAATAATACTATTTTTAGCTTTTGAGAAAAGCACAGAAAAAGTGTGGGAAGTATTTTTTTCTAAATTATGTAATTGTTATAAATATTTTTAAGAATACCTTTTAACTTATAAATATGCATTTTCTTTAAAAGAAACACACACAAATGGACTCTTATTCTAATCCAAGTGGACACTTAATGATTGGACGTGTGCTTTAAGGTGTTATGATTAATCATTGTATTTTTGCAGGTGTTTAGCTGTTTCACCTAATTTCGAGTCTGCCAAAAATAATATGGCCATAGTTTGACAAATGGGAACAAAGGTGATACAAGTAGAACAGTCCTAATTATTTATTTTTTGCAATTTTATATTTTTATGTATGATGTTTTCTTTCTTTGTCGTTAAAGATAAAAATGATAAAATAATTCTGTTATCGCGATCTGTATCCTTATTTTGATGTTCCATGGTTTGCAGATCTGCTTGCTTGCAAAGAAATACATAGACGAAGGACATGAAGAGTAAATATTTTGAGGCTCAAGGTAACAACTTTCTCCTATAAACTTGTACTTCTATTTTTGTTATTAGTTGCATAGTGACTTAACTATCTATAATGTTTCATCAACTTCATTGATTCTTTAAATTATGACATTATTTTCCTATGTGATGAGAGAAAATAACAATTTAATTGATTTTCTGCCCAAATTAATTGATTTTCATAAATGTTTGGTGACAAAAATATACTTTATGTTGTAACTTAATTGTGCTGCTGGGGAAGGTTGTGAGGGAGAGAGACATTGTTGATAATGTTGTTTATGTGATGGTTAAGAAGAAGAAAAGTAAAAAATGCTTAAAATCTATCAGCTACCTATTAAGAAATGAGTAGTTGTATATGCTGTCACACAACCCTTGAATACCAAAAGAAAATGTAACACCAAGTATGCCGAGTAAAGCTAAAGCAAAACTAAAAATTGTTACATAGCATATATGCTAAAGTATTATTCCAAACACAACAATAATGGAGCATAATTATGGAACGAAAAACAATTTTAATATGGTGTTTTCTCTAAAAATTTATTAGTTCAAATATAATATGCATACCATAAAAAAGCTCAATTGGATTAGTGAAACATGGTTTGGACTTCAGAATTAAAAGTGAGAGTTTTAGGCATAAACGGTTGACTTGAAATGACAAATTTTAAATCACATAAGTACCTTGCAGAAAACGTTCACCAACAATTTCAATAGGTAAAAATAACTTTGTATGTAGGAAAGACACTTTTAAGTACAGGAACTCAAAATGGACCCTCAAATTCTCCTATAAATCAAGGAATAAGCTTTAAATGGTTGGATTTATGTACAAAAAGTATTTTTGATATGATTTTGAACTTCACTTTATATAAACTTTTATAGGTTAAAATAATTTAGCTAACAAACTTTCAAGCATAGGGAACATGGTCAAATGTCGGCTGGACGACCTTTAAGTGCAATTGCTATTTTGATATGATTATGGTTGCCCCCGATGACGCTTAAGTTCAATTGCTATAAGATAAGTCCCGATGTGTTCAAGTATCATTGCTATTGGCTTAATAAATTTAGAGATGGTTAATATTGTCCCAATGATTCTTAAGTCTCGTTGTTAATGATAAATAAATTCAGAGATGGTTATATGTTGGTTCGATGACCGTTCGAGTCCAATCAATTTAGAGATTGTTAATGTTGTCCCAATGATTCTTAAGTCCCATTGTTATTGACAAATAAATTCAGAGATGGTTATATGTTGGCTCGATGACCGTTAGAGTCCAATAAATCTAGAGATGGTTAATGTTGTCCCGGCGATTCTTAAATCCCATTGTTATTGATACATAAATTCAGAGATGCATATATGTTGGCTCGATAACCGTTAGAGTCCAATAGATTTAGAGATGGTTAATGGTGTCACGATAACTTTTAAGTCCCATTGTTATCGATAGATAAATTCAGAGATGGTTATATGTTGTCTTGATGATCGGTAGAGTCCAATAAATTTAGAGATGGTTATTGTCGTCCCGATTATTCTTCAGTCCCATTGTTGTTGATACAGAAATTCAGACATAGTTATAAGTTGGTTCGATGACCGTTAGAGTCCAATAAGTTTAGAAATGGTTAATGTTGTCCCGATGATTCTTCAACCCCATTGTTATTGCTAAAGAAATTCAAAGATAGTTATATGTTGGCTCGATGACCGTTAGAGTCCAATAAGTTTAGAGATGGTTAATGTTGTCCCGATGATTCTTAAGCCCCATTGTTATTGATAAATAAAATTCAGAGATGGTTATATGTTGGCTCGGTGATCGTTAGAGTTCAATAAATTTAGAGATTGTTAATGTTGTCCCGACAATCCTTAAATCCCATTGTTATTGATACATAAATTCAAAGATGCTTATATAATGCCCCCGATGACGCTTAAGTTCAATTACTATTGGCTATGTAAATTATCTTTCGATGGTTAAGTATTGTCACGATGAGTTCAAGTATCATTGCTATTGGGTAAATAAATTCTGAGATGGTTAATTGTTGTCTTCATGACCATTAAGTTTAAGTGATATTTGCTGTATAAACTGAGATGGTGAAAATTTTCTCTATGACAGTCAATTCCACTTGTCAAGGCAAGTTCATTTCTTTTATGTTTCAATTTTTGATTTATTTCAAATTTAAATTTTAACATGTATTAATCTGCGTTGTTTTTGAACAGGTTGCATTGAGAATTAAACCTGATGCGAAAGTGGAAAATTGCATAATTAACATTGGTGTCTTTTGCTTGATAAAAGGTACAAATTTTTCTCGATTATTAAAATATTTTAATCTTCTGCCGCAATATTCTTTTTAACACAAAATTTGATAAAAGAATACAATCTGCATTGGGTAATTTAAATGTTGCTTCGAATACTGCTAAATTAGATTAGACTAGTTACCATATATTTTGTGTGTTCAGGTTATATATCGGAAAACTTGTTTCTCTTCATATTTTCATGCCTAGCGAAGCAGAGTTGACATTGTTAGATACTTCTCTTTGCCAGCATATGTCATCACATTGCGGGGTGTGGTATGCTCTATGATGTTGGTTCTTGCAGACGTGAGGGCATGTGAGCGGCATTTGTGGATGTTTGTGTTTACTGGATCAATGTTTTTGCATTGAACAATTTGCATAGAATCCAAATCAGTTTTCATGGTGTTTGTCTTTAGTTTCTGTTTAGCTTATTTATAAGATGATATATTAGTGACTTTTTATGCATGAACTTCGTGCGAATATTTGATGTTGTGGTGACTTGGTGAATTTATACAAATTTGTCACTTAAATTATTTTGTATGGTTAAAAAATTGTGCCGGTTCTTCCTCCTAAAATTTGTGTCATGTAGTGTCGTGATTCTAAAATTGATAGATTTTAAGGATGTTATTGTTACTGACAATATAAATTCCAAGACGGTTAAATACTTTGTCGATTGCTTTGACGACCCTTAAAGTTCGATAAATTTTGTGATGGTTAAATGTTTGCTCGATATGTCTAATAAGTTTTGTGATGGTTAAATGTTGTATTTGTGACCCTTAAGTTTAATTTCTATTTTGAAATGGTTAATGTTGACCCGGTGTCATTCAAGTCCCATTGTTATTGATAAATAAATTCAGAGATTGATGTCATTCTATTTATATGATGGCTCGATGATCGGTAGAGTCCAATAAATTTAGAATTGGTTAATGTTGTCCCGATGATTCTCAAGTCCCATTGTTATTGATATATAAATTCAGATATGGTTATATATTTGTTCGATGACCGTTAGAGTCCAATAGAGATGGTTAATGTTGTGTCCCGATGATTCTTAAGTCTCATTGTTATTGATAAATAAATTCAGAGATGGTTATAAGTTGGCTCGATGACCGTTAGAGTCTAATAAATTTAGAGATTGTTAATGTTGTCCCGATGATTCTTAAATCCCATTGTTATTGATACATAAATTTAGAGATGCTTATATGTTGGTTGGATAACCGTTAGAGTCCAATAAATTTAGAGATGGTTAATGTTGTCCCGATGATTCTTTAGTCTCATTGTTATAGATAAATAAATTCAGAGATGGTTATAAGTTGGCTCGATGACCGTTAGAGTCCAATAAATTTAGAGATGGTTAATGTTGTCCCGATGATTCTAAAATCCCATCATTATTGATACATAAATTCAGAGATGCTTATATGTTGGCTCGATAACCGTTAGAGTCCAATAAATTTAGAGATGATTAATGTTGTCCCGATAACTTTTAAATCCCATTGTTATTGATAAATAAATTCAAAGATAGTTATATGTTGGCTCGATGACCGTTAGAGTCCAATAAGTTTTGAGATGGTTAAATGTTGCATTGATATGTCCAATAAATGTTCAGATGGTTAAATGCTGGCTCGATGACCTTTATGTACAATCGCTATTTTGATATGGGTATGGTTGCCCCCGATGACGCTTAAGTTCAATTACTATTGGCTATGTAAATTATCTTTCGATGGTTAAGTATTGTCACGATGAGTTCAAGTATCATTGCTATTGGGTAAATAAATTCTGAGATGGTTAATTGTTGTCTTCATGACCATTAAGTTTAAGTGATATTTGCTGTATAAACTGAGATGGTGAAAATTTTCTCTATGACAGTCAATTCAACTTGTCAAGGCAAGTTCATTTCTTTTATGTTTCAATTTTTGATTTATTTCAAATTTAAATTTTAACATGTATTAATCTGCGTTGTTTTTGAACAGGTTGCATTGAGAATTAAACCTGATGCGAAAGTGGAAAATTGCATAATTAACATTGGTGTCTTTTGCTTGATAAAAGGTATCAATTTTTCTCCATTATTAAAATAATTTCAATCTTCTGCCGCAAGCTTCTTTTTAACAAAAAATTTGATAAAAGAATATAATCTGCATTGGGTAATTTAAATGTTGGTTCGAATACCGTTAATTTCGATTAAACTATTTACCATATATTTTGGGTGTTGAGGTTATATATTGAACTAAAAGTTATTTGTTGCTATTGAAATGATATGATCAATAGGTCCCTTATCGGAAAACTTGTTTATCTTTATATTTTCATGCCTAGTGAAGCAGAGTCGGCATTGTTAGATGCTTCCATTTGCCTGCATATGTCATCATATTGCGGTGTGTGGTATGTTCTATAATGTTAGTTCTTGCAGACGTGAGGGCATGTGAGCGTCATTTGTGGATGTTTGTGTTTACTGGCTCAATGTTTTTGCATTGAACAGTTTGGATATAAATCAAATCATTTTTCATGGTTTACTTTGTCTCCGGTGTTTGTTTGTAGTTCCTGTTTGGCTTATTTATAATATGATATATTAGTGACTTTTTATGCATGAACTTCATGCGGAATATTGATGTTGTGGTAATTTGGTGAATTTTATACAAATTTATCACTTGAATTACTTGGTCTGGTTAAAAAATTGTGTTGGTCCTTCCTCCTAAAATTTGTGCCTTGTAGTGTTGTGATTCTAAAATCAATAGATTTTAAGGATGTTATGGTCCAATTGATGTTGGCTTGATATGGTTTAAAAGTTGTGTCGGTGACCCTAAGTCCAATTGATATAGACTATAACTTTTGAGATGGTTAAATGTTATTTTGCTTTTTAGTCCAAATGGTATTATGAGATGTTTATGTGTTCCCTTGCCGACACTTAAAATTCGATTGTTCTTGTATATTTTAAATTATTTTGATGTGGTTGTATGCTGCTCTGATGACACTTATGTGCAATTGTTACTGACAATATAAATTTAGAGACGGTTAAATACTTTGTCAATTGCTTTGACGACCCTTAAAGTTCGATAAATTTTGTGATGGTTAAATGTTTGCTAGATATGTCTAATAAATTTTGTGATGGTTAAATGTTATATCAATGATCCTTAAGTCTAATTTCTATTTTGAGATGGTTAATGTTGATCCGATGTCTTTTAAGTCCCATTTTTATTGATAAATAAATTCAGAGATGGTTATATGGTGACTCCATGACCGTTAGAGTCCAATAAATTTAGATATGGTTAATGTTGTTCCAATGATTCTTAAATTCCATTGTTATTAATATATAAATTCAGAGATGCTTATATGGTTGCTCGATGACCGTTAGATTCCAATAAATTTAGAGATGGTTAATGTTGTCCCGATGATTCCTAAGTCTCATCGTTATTGATAAATAAATTCAGAGACGGTTATATGTTGGCTCGATGATCGTTAGAGTCCAATAAATTTATAGATGGTTAATGTTGTCCTGATAACTTTAAAGTCCCATTCTTATTGATAAATAAATTCAGAGATGTTATATATTAGCTCGATGGCCGTTAGAGTCCAATAAATTTAGAGATGGTTAATGTCGTCTCGATGATTCTTAAGTCTCATTGTTATTGATAAATAAATTCAGAGATGGTTATATGTTGGTTCGATGACTGTTAGAGTCCAATAAATTTAGAGATGGTTAATGTTGGTCGGATGATTCTTTAGTCCCATTGCTATTGATAAATAAATTCAGAGATGGTTATATGTTTACTTGATTTTCAAATTGTTTTTGAAATTTGGAAATCGTTTTTGAAAATATGCCACTAAAGAAATTACCAGGTTGAGTCGCGGGTCGTGGTCGGTATGCTTTCATGCTTATGTTAATTTTACTTGCATGATCATCTTTAACTCTTCACAACTTGTTATTACCCTTTGAACCCAATTCTTGGAATCTCCAGTCTTTTAGATTAGGTTCACATTTATGAGAAATTCATATAGACATTAGTCTCATCTTTATAGATGTATTATGGATTTCATCTTTAGCTATTCCTTTCGTAAAAAAATCTGCTAAATTTTTTTTGGTGTGTACATGATCAATTCTTACAGCTCCTTTTAGAGAGTAACTCTCTCATTATGATTTTCTTTCTTCTTATATGACGTCTCTTACCATTATAATAATGGTTCTCAATTTATGCAATAGCCGCGGTACTATTGTATTGGATCAACACATTTGACATAGGTAATTCCATAAAGGTATCTAACCCAACTTACTACTTCACTAGCAGTCGCTAGTGCTATAATTTCAGTCACCATAGTGGACTGAGTCAATATAGTCAGTTTCTTTGATTTTCATAATACAATTCGTCCGGCTATACTAAATATATAGCCACTAGTTGTTTTGGAATCATATGATAATTATTCCAATATACATTGAAGTATCTTTCAAGTACAATAGAAAATCTCTTATAGTAAAATTTAAGATTCATGGTTCTTTTAAGGTATCTCATGACTCTCTCAATAGGATATCGTTTCATATTATGATTTTTGTTAAATCTACACAATAGTCCCACAACATAGACGATGTGGAGTCTAATACAATCAGAGACATTTAGAATGCTGCCAACAATACTTTCATATTCTGATTATCATACACTTTCATCGGTTCTCTTCCATAGTTTTTACACTTGGATCATATGGTATGCAAATAGGTTTGCCCAGTAAATATATTTCTTTAAAACAATCTCAACATAGTGAGATTGATTTAAGGAAATTCTCATTTAAGAATTAGTAAAATCTTAATACCTAAGATTACATCTACTTCTTCGAAGTCTTTCATATCAAAGTTGTTACACAACCATGATCTCACTCTATTCACAACATGAATGTTTGAATCATATATGAGTTAGTCGTCTACATAGACACATATGATCGTGCAAATGCTATTTTTCAATTTACAACAAATGCATTTGTCACGTTCATTCACTTTAAACTCATTCAATATCATTAAATTGTCAAACTTTTCATGCCAATTTTTATGGCTTGTTTAAGACTATACAAAGCCTTATCTACCTTATAGACTTTAATTTTCATGTACATGAGTCACAGAATCTTCAGGTTGTTCCAAATCAATTTCTTCTTTCAGTCACCGTAAAAACAAAGGAAAACATTGTAGCCATCCATTTGGGGTACTATCAAGTTATAAATAGTAGCAAAATATTTTAGTACCATTATGGATGTTATTCTTGTGATAGGAGAAAAAGTGTTGAAGAAATCTATATTTTTTCTTTACCTAAAACCCTTGCCTACAAGGCGAGCCTTGTATTTATCAAAAGTTCCATCAGGTTTTAGTTCCTGTTTTTCAAAATTCATTTACAACACTTTGGTTTGCAATCAAGACACAAGTCTATCAATCAACCCTTTTTAGACTTTCGAGAATCTATCTCATCATTTACGGCCTCCACCATAAATCAACATCCAAGAAAGATAATTTCTTTAGAGGGTGGTTATTTTTCTGCAGAATTTTCTATACATGTTCGGTTCATTTAGTGCTTATATCAGCTGCTCTAGAGAGTGTTTTGCTACATTAAGCCTATGATCATGTAGAAGCAGTTATGTTCTTACTATAAGTGTCACATAATTGATGACTTCATGAAGATATTTGTATAGATAGTTACATAAACTGTTAAATTGGTAGTGGTGTTGGTTTGTTGGCAGATAGCTAGGGAGAATTTTATGTTCAGAAACTGCTTATATGAATATGTTCTTGGGTTCATTTCTGATAATCACCAAAGATATTTTTCAAGCTTATCTTTAAGTTTTGATTCAGCTTTCAATTATTTCTTTTATTACTTTTATATGATATGTTAATTTTAAGATAGTATGTAAAGTTGCACTGAGAAGGCATAGGCATATATATAATTAGGTATCCAGCATATATTTTTTTAAGATAGTGGCATATTAAGATTGTTGTATTGTTCGATATGCACTATTTCATGTCCTTTGAGCTTCCTTACTGGTATGAGATGTTAATTTATGCATATAGTTTTTGCATTGTGTTTTCTCCAAGTAGATTCAATTTTTCGATCATCATTTGCTTTTATTGAAGCTTTTGCAATGGGTTGGTTTTGCATGTTCTGAAATATTGGAATTCTGTTTCCGATTGTGCGAAGTGTGTGAAGAAGCAGATCATTTTTTTGCAGTTTGGTTGGCAGTGCTTTTGAATTGGTTGCTGCTAGACAATTATGTTTTAGCGTGACCAATCGATGAATGAATTTTATTCTTTACACAAGATTCTAATCCCATATATGTTTGAAATTTCTCCAATAGTAGTCACTGAAATAAATTGTTAGGCATTCTCTAAGTGTGCATCAAGGGTTAGTCACTGAAGTAAATTTTTATCCTAATGTTGGAAGATGAGAAACATTTGATATATACTGTTTATATCTTATTGTATAAAAAAGTTTGTATCACATAGTATATATTTGTTTCTTTATACTTTATATGACAATTAAAATTGACAGAGCTTCTTTATATATATATATATATATATATATATATATATATATATATATATTTTGAATTTTAGGAGAATAGAATATAGAAGGTGTAAATTCCAACAACGACAAAGTTGTCGTTAATGACTCTGACGAGGCTCTAACTAGCAAGTAGGGTTGGAAATAGGTCAGGCGGCCTCCAGGGGCCTTCGGCCTGGCCTGGCATGGCCTGTTTAATAAAAATGTCAGGCTCAGGCTTGTAAAAAAGCCTGTTTATGTAAATATACCAGGCTTAGACTTTTAAAAAAGCCTATGAAGCCTGATAGGCCGGCCTGTTTATATTTAATAATAATTATTTATATCATCTTTTTGTATAAAAAATAAATATTATTTATATAAATACAAAATATTTATTAGACAAAATATTATTTTTTTTTACAAAGACAAATTATAGTGTATATTTTGGTTGTTGCTAACTACACCGATTAACATTAATGTTTAACAAAAAATTTGTATTATGACATACTTAATAGACTTTGTCGTAATCGTATTTGTTATTTTATAGCTTTAAATTTTTGTGCTAATCATTTTATTAGCTTTTTCTTAATCTTGTAGAAATTATAAAATTTTAAATGTGAAATAGGCTTTAAGGCATGTTTAATTAGCCTATATATTTAAAAAGACTATATATAGGGTTTTATGTAACACGGGCTCATAAACAGGCTACAAGGCCATGCCAGGCTTTTAGCAGGTCCAGGCCAGGCCAAAAAAATTGCATTTGATAGGCCATAGTCCAGGCTTAGGCTTAAAAAAAATTCGTAGGCCAGGCTCAGGCCTATCAAAGTCTGGCCTGACCTGTTCCCAACCCTACTAGCAAGTCATTGGAAAATAGACCAACTGATAGTGTGGAATTAGTGGCGCAAATTGAGGTTGATAGTGGCGATGAATCAGTCATAAAAGAGGCAAAAATGCAATGTTTGAGGATTGAAGAAACAAAATAATTTGTGTGTTGATTTGATCAAATCGGTCTTAACAGCTTTTGAGAACAATTGCTTAGACAATCTCTTGCTAGAGTCAAAATCCACACCTATAATGCATAAACAACTACTATTTATTAGTATGAATAGATTGATTAAACCCACCTCTCATATTTGTAGTATATTGATTAAAATTACATATTACTTATCAATCTATTAGGCGTGAATGCTCTGGTATTCAACACACATTTTTTGTTGCTCTACATACTATCTCATTCACCTAATATGTGCAGCTCCAAGCACAATTTTTATATTCAAATCTGGCATATCCTCCTGCTTATGAATTGATTGATTGTTATACAAGATATATGTGTGGATGTACAAATTCTATGAGTAATAGTTCTTTTCACTGCAAATATTATTTGGTACATTAATATAATAAAATTTAATGATATGTTATATATGATATTCTAAAAGATCCGTGCGATAGCATACATGGGTCGGCTCTTTGTATTTCTTAGGAATTTTATGTAGTCTTTCGTTCACATGGGGTTCTATGGTATATTATTAGACATTTGATGTCATGTTGTATTATGTGTTGGTGCTATGAAATGATGATTTGTTTTTTCCCTATTTAAGGAAAAAAAAATTATGTGTTGGTGCTCTTGATTTTATTTTGTTTTAAAATCGATCAATGTAGTCTATGGAAGCTTTTTTTTTTTTGGTTTTCACCACCAGTTGAATCTGGTTCGGGGGTCAGTTCTGGCATCAAGTGGTTCCAGCCCCCTCCCAATCGCAATTGCGGGGGATCGAACCGTGGTCCTCCCTACCAAGTTCAGCGACAATCACCACTGAACCAATTAACGATTGGTTGTCTATGGAAGCTTTACAAATGGATATTTTGATGGTTTCGTTACCGGGGAGGAATTTATTGCCACTATTTTATGTATTTAGTTTATCAGTGGTAGTTTATCAATTCATAGTTCGATCCCATGCAATGGCGATCGGGAGGGATCTGTAACTATTTGATCGTAGAACTGACATCCGAATCAGATTAAACTGTAGGAAGAAAAACAAAATAAAATAAAATCATACACCTCAATTCATTGATATCAAAGTTCCACTCAATAAAATTGAACACAAAATGGGTTATACAAAGTTGTGATTGATAATCAAATTAATATAGGCTTTCACGCCTATTTTTTTTATATGCATTAATAAGATACATGTTTTACTATAAAAAAAATTATATGCTCAAAGAAGTCTTTCATACTGTTGAGTAGTCTTTCATACATGTTTTACAATATGTATGTCAATTCATTTATATCTCAATTATTTGATTATTTTTTGCATTTCTTTATATAATTTTAGTATTGCTTTAATGATTTTATATGTTTTTTAGTTTTATTTGTACCGGCTATTTTTCAGTTTCAATATTTTTATACTTTGATGCACTTTTAATTGTAACAAGTTAAATTGTATATCTAACACTCCACTAAATCCGTGCAACGCACGGATCGGAGTCTAGTGTATACATAAAATAAATTCGACAAACAACAATTTAATAAACTAAAATTCCAAATAAAAATAAATCACACTAAACTGAAATCCAATAAAAATATAATTTGAATTGCATATACCACATTCACTCTCCCTCATACTTGTTCTCACTATAAAAATCCAAAAATCAAATTAGAGAAGTTAACAAAAGTAAGAAATAAAAAACACTCAAATCTTATTGTAATTACACTCACCATTCAAATATGCAGCAATATGTTTTGAACAAATCAGTAGCCAATAGAAAGTAACCTTCAATTTAAAAAAAAAAATGAACAAATATCCAAAAATCAAAGTAGAGAAGTTAACAAAAGTAAAAATTAAAAAACACTCAAATCTTATTTTAAGTACACTTACCTTGATTGGTTAAAGAGTCCCTCTGTAAACCTCGACCATCATCAACATACATCATATCTTTAAAGCATTTTTTTAAAGAGAAAGATGAAAAAAGAATAAAGACCAACAAAATAAAAAGAACCATTATCAAATCATAACTCTACAAGAACAAATACTTAGAAATGAAAATAAAACGTGAATAGTAAAATTATGAAAGAGAAAGTGAGAGATACAGAGAGAGAGAGGGAGAGAGAGATAAATTTAGAGATGCGTAATGCTTTGTATAGCGAATAGAGCAATCACGACATTTCACGAAGTGTGTTGATAAAACACTCATTTGGATAACCATCCATGTATGGTAAGTGGGGTACCTTTTTTTACTTTTTGGTACCATAGCATTTTGCTATTCGTGAGACATTCGCGTGAGATTCTCTCGTGATATATAGCATTGTCCTTTAGAGATATAAGAGACCAAATTAATAAATGTAATTAATGTTGTATGGAAAAGAGAAATTATGAGTTAGTTTACAAAAATATCCTTCAATATTTGTATGAAAAATATAAATTAAATAATTGAAAGAAGAAAGATAAATAAATAGTTAAGGGTGTAATAGGAAAAAAACATTAAATTAAATATTTCATCTGTAATGTAAAGCAACTTATAATTTGGTATAATTATTTTTCTCAAAAACAACTTATATTTTGGAACAGAGAGAATAATACAATAAAGATATATTTGTAATCAATAAAAATTTAGACGGCTGCTATTCAAAAATGTCCTAAGCTAATATTGTGGTTAATTAACGTAACATGTGACCCGACAAAAATTTGTCCTGTCCATTTATTATTGTCTTCTTTTTTTTAGCATCATGGGATAATTAGTGGTCATGAGGCCCTAATCGAGGAAACTAAAATAAAAAAAAATGTATTGAATAAAGGAAGTTTTGTATTTTTAAAAAATAAACAACATTAAACATTAAAAGGCTTAGTGGTTTTTTTTTTTATTTCTTTTATTTTTATTAAATATTGTTTTTTGACAAAACATTAAACATTGTTAATAATAATAATAATAAAGATAAAAATAGATAAATATATTGATTTTAAACTATTAGTAACTTAAAAAAATATTAAAAAGGAAAATGCTATTTAGCAAGAATTTTTTGATGCAAGAAAGAGAAGAATAAATCATCACCCTTGATTACATCTATAACCACCCATGTTTTCCACTAAAAAAGAAGATTAAATGACATCATCCTTTAAGATTTTGCCATGTGTTAATTCTTGCATTTCTTATGTAAAAATTTCATGCTAAATAGTAATGCTCTATTAAAAATATCAAATTGTTTGGTTGATGTCCAGTATATAACTCTCTCGCTCTTTTGATGCAAATGACAGGATTGTAAAAACAGGAAGAAGGAGATGAAAAAAAATGGTTTATTTTGAAAGAACCTTTCAAAAAATTTCAAAATTTTATAATGAAATTCAGCAAAAAACTTTGGTAGAAAAACAAGAAAGAGGTGGGTAAAAAGGGTGGTGAAATTCGGTCAACGATTCCGACACCATCTGGTAATTTGGTAAAACAATTGGTGAAACTGTCATGCGCCCTTAAAATCTAATTTTAGGAAAAGATGCATTTTGGAAGGCAGTTAATACTTTGAGTAGAATGGTTTGACGGTGATGCAGATGATTTCGGAGCCTGCCGTTCCAAAAAAATGTTAGATTTTATATTCAAAAATTATGTTCATGGCAAACGCCCTGAATTTGAGTTAATAAGATACCAGCAAAATTGGGGTAATAGATCTAAAGAGCTCACTTGAAATTAAATATTCTTCCAGTATACAATATAATATATTAAGTGAATGCTGGACTCTTAGTATGGAACAATGATTAATGAGTAGGTATCTCAATTTTCATGTATTTATATGCATACTTTTTTTGACTATATATGGTTTCAATCACAATGTATTGGTTTATGGATGGTGTAGCGGGCTGAAAAAATTCCTATTCAATGAAGTCGCCATTGACGTTTATTTATCCCGAAAGGGGAAAGGAAAATATCACGAAAACCTTGGTTTAACATGGTTGACGAACCATGGTGGGTTCGGGAGTTGGTTACGCGAGGGGAAGATATTAGCACCCCTCGCATCCATCGTACTCGATGGGAACCGTTTAGGTGGTTTAGGGTCGTCTGCGCAGGATCAAATTAAATTACTCTATCGTTGGCTAATCTCCACTTCGTTTCCAAAGAAATCAAAAGAAAAAGTTTTTATTATTTGAGTTTGACGGTTGTAGGAGTTCGCTCCTACGTATTCCCCGGTGCAATGGGAAATTCAAAACTCACGTAGTTCTGATAAAAAATGTTTGTGTGGTTGGTTGATTTTAGCCGGTAACGTTTATTTCGTATTCCGCTGACACAACGACGCTTGTATGCTCTAATCAGAGGCTTAAGCTGTGTATGTGTCAGAGGAATAGATAAAACGTGTATCCATTGTAAAAAAAAGAGTTTGAATAACGGATGTTGCTTATTTCGCATTCCGCTGATACAACGGTGCTTGTATGCTCTAAAGAGAGGCTTAAGCTCGTATGTGTCAGAGGAATGGATAAAGCGTATATCCATGTTTTCTGAAAAGAAGTTTGAGTGTGTGGGGTTAATTTTAACGCTTGCTTTAGAATGAGAGTAACTCGAGTAAACTAGTCAACTGACCGGCTACCAAGACAACTCGGGGAAGAAAGAAGCAACTGTCAGATTCTCCCTTTTTCATTCTTTAATTGTTATGAAAACCTTTAATTAATTTTATTTAAGAAATGGTGTCCAAAAGAAAAGACGAGTGTTGGTTGATTTTAACGCTTATTTTAGAATGGGAGTAACTCGAGTAAGCTAGTCAACTGACCGGCTACGAAGACAACTCAGGGAAGAAAGAAGCAACTGTCAGATTCTCCCTTTTTCATTCATTAGTTTTTTGTGAAAATGTTTATTAATTTGATTATGAAAGCAAAGTCCAAAAGAAAAAGCAAGAGAATGAAAAGGATCGCAATAATATAACAACAATTACAAGTGATACAATAGAGCGATAACAAAAATAACAAAGCATGAATGCAAGTGCTCAAATTAAAATGCATGAATCAAATGATATAACTAAATATGCATGAACAAAATGAGAATGGGTAAATATGCATGAAGCAAGGATTAAATAAAATGCAAGAGTTTAATATAATGAACGATGAAATAATAAATAATAAACAAAAATCAACCAAGTGAGGGTAAATAAATGGAATCAAATGCAAGCTAATCAAAGGTAGACATTCCTGTTTGTGCTAGGAAAAGTAGTCAAAAGCACTTAAAAAAGTGATTGTACCACTTAAGCACTTATTGAAATAAGCTAAAAAGCACTTAAGTTGAAAAAGGACTTATGAAAATAAGTTAAAAAATTTGAAATTGGTTGTATACAGTGACTACTGTATTTACATTAATGTTATGTAAAAATTAGGGTCAAATAAGCTAAAGAGCTTTTTGAAACCCTAAATAAGCACTTATGCACAAAACAACTTAACTAAGAATCACTTATGAAAATAAGTTAAAAAAAGGTGGTAATGTGGTCAAAAGGGACTTACATAATTTTAGCATAAACATGTGATCAATAAGCTTAAATAAGCTAAAGTTCACAAAAGTGCTTTTGAAAATAAGCTGAAAATAAAATTCTGGAAGGGGGTGCAGAAAGTAAGACAGAGGGGTGTATATAGTAGATCTGGGCCAGAAGGCCCAGTCCACGCGTCCAAGTCAAACAAAAAAAAATAAAAAAAAAATTAAAAAAAAAATGAAAGTCAGCCAAAAAAGATTCAGTGCAACAGAGAAATAAGGTGCACGTGCTAAGATGAAATCCTGACCAAAGGATCAATCACACGCGATGGAATGGGTTAGGGAAAATAAAATGAAAAAATGATGAATTTGTGATTATGCAAAAAATATAATTGGAAATGTAATTGATGTAATGATAATTGGGATATGATTGGAATTGAAATAATAAAAAAAGATTTGAATTTGATGAAGAAAAAGATTTCTTGCAATGCAAGTAACTAAATAAAAATACTAAAATAAAGCTTAAAAGGGCAAAATGGTAAAAATAATCACTTATGGTCATGCCATGCAAAATTATGCAAGGAAACTAATTTCATGTGTTTTTGTGCCAAAGTTGGCTTTTTTGGTCAAAGGTTGACTTTTGTTGACTTTTTTTTCTAAAAATGCAAAATGTGAAAATAGGGTGGGGCAAAATTAGGGTATGACAGATGGTTTTATACTTATGACTCGCTTTAAAATTTATTGTTAACAAAACACTATAAGGAGTGTTTTATTTTTTCTTTTGTTTTATTTCTTTTATTTTTATTAAACAGTAAACATTGTTTTTTGACAAAACATTAAACATTGTTAAAAAGTGATTATTCAAAATCTAGACCAATAAAATTAAGGTTAGGGTTAAGTGTGTCTTTAATTACATTCGTTTTATAATAACTAGTCGCCCGTGCCCGTTTGTGTGATTTGTCTTTTCTATTCTACTGAGGCATATAAATTGTAAAACTATATTTGTTGTAACTGGTTTTGTTATATAAAAACTTGTTAAAAAAGAGTAAACCATAATTGGTGGTTACTTTTTTTGTTGGTAGTTTTATTGAAGGGCAAAATAAGAATAATGAAAAGGTTATCTCAAAAGTTTGTATCCTTTTTATATATAGTTTGTTACTTTTTTTGTTGGTAGTTTTTTTAAGGGTAACATAGAAATAATGAAAAAGTCATCCCAAAAATTTGTATCCTTTTTATATATAGTAATAGATAAAGATGTCCCAAAAATTTGGTTCTTTAAAAAACCAATATACAGTTTTAAGGAAAAAAATAGTCAATGTAGGTTTTATTAATTAATGAAAATTTTATAATGGGTGCGTTTGTTTTGCCTTTTTTTTAAAATAAATTTTATAGTGTTACATAATTTTGTGTAAAACAATTTACAAATAAACTTTTTATAAAAGCTTCAAATCAAAATTTGGTTTGAATAGTTATTCTTAAAATGTCATTTTAGGCATTTCATCATTTTATTAAAAAAAAAAATTATATCAAAATTTCAAAAACATCACTTAATTTAAAGTTATTTCAAATAGATTTTCATAAAAATCATTTTTAAAATACAACTTTTTCAAAAAGTGGTGATTTTGACTATATTTTATTCTTCAATAATATATATATTTATGTTATATGATGTCAAAATTAGTGTTTCAATTTAGAGCTAAAAGAAACGCACCCAATATCTCAGCCAATTAAGTTGAGCTACAAGTTTATTTATTCATTAAAAAAAAAACTGCATAACACATAACTCGACGCGTTGAAATAAACGCGGTAAAGAATAGGGAAGAACCGAGGCAGGGGAACAAGAAAATGAATTGGAGTAATTTAATGAATCTAAAAAGTAACTTTTGTTTATAAATAAAACCGAAGAGAGTAATTTAAAATATTAATGATCAAAATTGTGTATTATATTGGAGTAATAGTCAAACAGGTATTTATTTTCGTACATAATTTATTCATTAAAAAAAAGGAAAGAAGCATAACACATAACACAACGCGTTGAAATAAACGCAGTAAAGAATATGGATGAAGAAGAACCGAGGAAAGGGAATCAGAAAATGAATTTTACACCGCCTTCAAATAACAGTAAACTTCCAATTTCCAAACTATAAATATATACATACACAGACTTTCAATTTCATATCATCCTACTACAACAAGTTTTTCACCTTCTTCTTTGCATAGCTAAACAACAAGGAAGAGGATCTCCTTGTCTTAATCCTCTACCAAGGAATATAGGACTAACTTTTTCAAAATTCACCAACACTGAGTAATTCATTGAACTCACACATAGCATCATCTAATGTATCCACTATTCAGCAAATCCCAAGCTTTCAAGCATCCCTCTCAAGAAATCCCAATCCACCTTATCATATGTCTTGCTAATATCAATTTTGAGTGCAAGTTTCCTTCTTGAACCTAAAGTTTTGCGTTTTAGAGCATGACTTACCTCTAATGCAATTAGAGCATTATTTAAGATAGGCCTCCCTTCCACAAATGCTGAGTGTTCCTCCGCCACACTTTTTTAAAAAAATAAAATTAATAATCATGTATATAAAATAATTACACTTTTAATGGAAAGTACACTTTTGAACTTAGCATTCTAATTAAGAAATGGAGTATAATTTTTTTATAAGCTATAATTAAGAAATATAATTTTTTTTATAACCTAGAAATGTAGTTAATTTTGTATTGGAAAGAGAAACTATGATTTAATTTACAAAATTAGCTAATAAAAAAATTGATTCAAAAGAAGTTAATAAAAATTAAAAATTGATAAAAGAGAGTAACAATGTCCTAAGATTATTTTTTTTGTATTAGTAACTTTTTAGTTCTCCGTCGATGAAGGTCCTGTAATAAAAATTTCATTCATCATTAAAATTATTTTCATCAAGAATTAAACTCGAGTTTTCCATCTTTTGCGCGCAGCTGCAAAGATTAATCCCTTGAGTTTTGTGGGACTCAAATGATGGCAAATTCTCCATAAGAGTTTTAATATTGCTGCATGCACAAGTCAAAGATCGAACTTAGGACCTTGATTAAGGTAGAAGAGATTCGCACCATATCATCTAAGTGTTTTTGGGTTTGATTAAGTACTTTGTTGATTAAGATAGAAGAGATTTGCACCATCTCATCTAAGTGTTTTTGGGTTTGATTAAGTACTTTGTTGATTAAGGTAGAAGAGATTTTTTTATTTTATTTTTTGTTTTCACTACCAGTTGAATCTGGTTTGGGGTCGGATCTGATATCAAGTGGTTTCAGCCCCCTCCTGATTGCAGCTGCGGAGGATCGAACCATGATCTTCCCTACCAAATTCAGCATCAATTATAACTGAACCGATCAGTTAAAGTAGAAAAGAATTGCTGGCATATGCATGAGACTTGAGTGACCCATAATTTTTTAGCATTTAATTTACAACATTAATTAACCACTGTTCATTGATTTTTTTATTTTTTTTATTTTTTTTTAATGAACTCTTCATTGATTCTAATTATTAGTCAAAAGTCATTTGAACGTGTCAAACAATTATTGTCAATTAGCGCATCAATTTTCCGCGTACGAGAATAAATCCCAGCATCTTGGAGCCAGAATAAATTAGGATTACTCTAAATTTTATTTTATCCATACAAAAGCTTAAGTCTGCAATTCAAGCCGACTTAAGCATAATTATATGCTAGGAAAATATTTGAGAGAAAGTAAACAGTAAAATACATTATAACCTCTTTTTGGTTCAAGTTATGGAATAAAAAATTAAATCATGTTTTTTCCATTCAAGAAATAAAATCACGTGTTTGGCCATTTCAAAAACTCCAAGTATTTGTAGAAAATGTATCTCCTAAGAATAATATATTCTTTAGTAAAAAAAAAAAAGAATAATATATTCTTGGTACCAAATTCCTGGCAATTTATTATCTTTGATATTGTAGCAAGACCGGTTACCAAATTCCAATAACACTAAACATCAACCACTCCACTATTACGAAGGAATAAGAAATTAAGAATGGTTAATTTTCAAAAGAAGGTTAGTGGATGTTGATAAGATATATACGGTATTAAGTTATACATTTGAATCAATTATTTTTTGGTTAAACAAATCATTTTTAGATGAGAATATGTATCTCAGTCTTATCCAACATTGGTCGAGTGTCCAATATTTTCCATATGATTTTCAGAATGAAATAATAATATTGCAGACGTTATGTAATTTATAATGATGAAAAACAACCATGTCAATAATCTTAGATGAATTTTGTTTACTTCTTCTTCTTATATTCCTAGACTTAGAGGGGAAGGTTGTTACTTGTTCAAAAATTTTGACAAAAAATAAACACTTTTCTTAATAGAAATATATTCAGCGGTCTTAAATTTTTTAAGAAACTTTTTGCCCTCTATTGTAGTCATATCTAACATGAGAAATTAGTCTATGTAGTTGAGAGTAAATAATATTTAATTCACAAAAAAATTATGGTTTTTGGCTATAATTATAGATGTTTTGAGTAAAAAATAATAATTAGATGAGAATCAATTTGATTGGCATATATTTCTAAACATTTTTTAAGTGTGAATCGAATATCTCTTGCACGCAAGTGCAGAATGTTGAAACTAATTTAATTTATATTTTTTTAACAACAAATATATTAATAATCAGATCTCTGCACAAGATAGACAAAGACCAGAAACTAATTTAATGATTAATCACATACCAAAATATGTTTAATGCAAATATTTACATATTATAATCATACTTTACTACGAAAAGAATGTGAGCATGCATATAGATATGTTGATTATCAAAGATATATTAAGAAGAGATATTGGATGATAATAAACTATCTATTGCAGTCTCTCAGTTATTAATTATGGATAACAAATAATCATTGGCTTGTAATTTTTGCTTAACCAAAACTTTATATTGTACTGTCCTTATGAGCAGAATATAATATTGTGAAGATCAATTATAGTTCCAATAATTTTGAAATAGGTCATCATTATGACATTCACACATATTGAACCGATACCAATTAGTTGAATAATTATTATCAACATAAAAATATAATTAGCATTTTCACTTAATTTAATTATTAATCAATTAAAACTTCTAATTGATAAATAAATAATATAATCAATAAAAACATTTGCTCACATAATTATATTAGAATGATAAAATATTTTATCACGAAGACCAATCTATTAAATCGAACGTGGTATGAATGACAAAACTCCCTTTTAAAATATTTAACTTAGTACTTCTTTAGCTGAATTAGAACTCATAACTTTTGAGTTTGAATTACATCTGATCCTTGGAAAAAATTAGATAACTATTTAAGGTTTTTCTATATCTACATTTTAAACTATAGATGTTAAGACACTAAAATCTGAAGAAAAAAGAAATTTACAAAAGAACAACTTCTTTTGACAAGAAAATAAACATTTTTTAAAAGTATTATTGATAATTTTTTATAACTTGTGGCCTTGCTTAATATTATGGGCGCAGAATGTTCATTAAAACAGCGGAACAGATTCCCTTGAGTTTAATTGATATGCACTGACAGTGTAAAATAATTTTACACGGTCATCCAATAAAAAATCATCAATCTTCCATGTCATATGAAGAAAGTGGGGTAAAGTGGGGTGACGTGGCAGAATACATGGTTATCATTGATTGACTGTGTAAAATTATTTTACACTGTCAGTGTATATAAATTAAATCCGATTCCCTTAGCCGTAAGCCGTTAGTTTTCAGGAAGTCATTCTAATTGGATATTTTTATACTATCCTATAATAATTTAAGAATATTTATCTAAAAATCAATGAAAATAAGTCTGAATAAAAGTTTTGTTAAAAGTTAGTCATGAATATCATAGATGTGGAACTTCGTCTTAAATATATAATTCAATACATCAATTGTTAGTTGGTTTATTAGTGATTGACATTGAACTTTGTAGGAAGGATCGCGATTCTATCATCTGCAATTATGATCAGAAGAGACTGAAATTAATTGATGTCAGAACTGACTCTCAATTCAGATTAGACGGTCAATTAGACCGAATACTGATGAAAAGCAAAAAGAATATTATTCAATATATTTATCAACTGAGCTAAGTTCATATGGCGAGATTGACAAGTTTTTTTTTTTTTGTTCCCATTGACAAGTTTATTTATTCATAAAAAATAAAAAAAAGAATAACAGAACGCGTTGAAATTGAAAATGAAAGAAACGGTAAAGAACAGCGAAGAACCGAGGAAGGGGAAGCAGAAAATGAATTTCACACCGCCTTCAAATAACACGCTAAACTTCCAATTTCCAAACTCTTATAAATATATAGAGACATGTTTACCACTTTCAATTTCATATCATCCTACTACAACAAGTTTTTCACCTTCTTCTTTGCATATATAGCTAAACACCAATTAAGAACACGTTCATGAGAACCGTCACACAACTTATTTCCCTTACAACAACATTTCATCATGTCTTCAACAAGATGCCACAATTTGTTGATAAAGCTCGAAAGAATCAAACCACAAGACGATTATTGAAGTCTACTTTAAAAGATTTATCTCTTCATGTTCGAGACATAAACCAATTCAATGAACATTTGAATACTCTCATAATCAAGGAATGCTTCATGGACCTAGTAGCCTTATTTCCTCAACACCATAAAATCTCTGTTGCTGCTCTCATTGATATGTGGACAGAGTTGTATGATCTAGATGATAACGGAATCGAAGCAATGCAAATCATCAACAAATTAGGATCCATGAATCTCGCTAATGTCTTAATAGCAAGGAAAAGTGCAAGTGACGCGGATAATTATAACTACAATAACCACTTTGTTGTCATTGATGATCTTCTAAGAGATCTTGGAATTTACCAAAGCACTAAGGAACCAATTGAGATGACAAAAAGACTGATTATTGACATGAATCAAAATAACTGTCTTGGGGAGAACGAACGAGGCTTCATGACGCGTATATTGTCAAAACTTTTTAACTTGTGTGTTAGACAAAATCCGCAACAGCTCGCTGCTCGTATATTGTCTGTGTCAACTGGTTAGTAATATTTCTACTTGCATTTAAATTATATTCAGTTATTAGGAAAAACATTTTGTAATCTGTCATTTGTTCATTTTCCACGATTAATGTTGTATGTTTTGTGTTTGCAGATGAAACTTGTGTGTTAGATTGGTCTCAAATGCAACCTGATCAGGCTGAGGTTCTGATTTTAAATCTTCATACAAAGCAGTACTTATTTCCTGAGTCGATGGAGAAAATGGTTATGCTCAAAGTTCTGATAATCACAAACTATGGTTTCCATCCTTGTGAGCTGAATAACTTTGAGTTGCTTGACTCTTTACACAACCTGAAAAGAATCAGACTCGAGCGAATTTCTGTTCCTTCCTTCAGCACATTGAAGAATCTGAGAAAATTATCGCTCTACATGTGTACTACTAAAATGGCTTTTGAAACGGGCAGTGTCCTAATTTCAGAAGCATTTCCAAATCTAGAAGAATTGAACATTGATTACTGCAAAGATTTGGTGGTATTGCCTACTGATATCTGTGATATTACGCCTTTAAAGAAGCTCAGTGTTACTAATTGCCACAAGCTTTCTGCGCTTCCCCGAGATATTGGAAAATTGGAGAATTTGGAACTTCTAAGGCTCAGTTCATGTACTGATTTGGAACTGATACCGAATTCCATTGGAAAGCTTTCGAATCTAACAGTTTTTGACATCTCAAACTGCATAAGCCTTTCAAGTTTACCTGAGGAATTTGGTAATCTGTGCAATCTAAGGAATCTTTACATGGCAGGCTGTGCAAGTTGTGAATTGCCATTCTCAGTCGTCAATCTTACGAATTTGAAGGTGATAACGTGCGATGAAGAGACAGCTGCTTCATGGGAAGCTTTCCAACCTATGCTTCCCAATATGAAGATAGAGGTTCCTCATGTTGATGTTAACTTAAATTGGCTTCATTAAATAATCTCCTAAGACCTCTTCTTTGAATAGATTTTGTATAACTGTGTTTAAAACTTCAATAAACCTCCTCCTCATGCATAGTAGTGCATATTTGGATTGACGGTGAGTTTGGCAAAATCATTATGGCACCAATATTTTGTTGAAACTCCAAAATGTTGCTTTTGCCACAGTCTACCAAACTTACCGTCAATATTATATCTTTTATATATATTATGTATTATTTGTGTTGTAATCTCATTGATGTACACAGATAAAATTAGTTGATGTCAAATAAATTGTTGAAGTATTTTTTCTTTGTTGATCCCTTTTAAATTTTATATTCACTTATTCTGATTGTGCAATTGTGTAAATTTTCTCTTTAGAACAAAACTTGTGTCGCAAGAAGCTTAGTTTAGGTGGCTCGTCCTGGTCCTCTGCTGGTCCCATAGTCGTTTTGTTTCAATTTCTATTTTTGCGAGCTGTGGCTTCTTCACCAAAAAGAAAAAAGAATAAAACTTTGTCGCAAGATGCGACATATCTTGTAAGATAGTGTTAGAACATGCAATGCAATGACAGCAGAACATAAGACAATAAAACGATAAAAAAATAGAGGAGAAAAATGGGACTTATATTTAAAAGACAATTGTCACAAGAAAGATTAAATTGATTATTATCAATTGAAAAGAGATTAATAATTTTACCAAAATATTATTGTAGGTTTTAAAAAAGTCTTATCTTATATTTCACTTTTGGACTTTCATATATGTTGACTCAGTCCTGATGATAATGGTGGCACCAGCTGGGCTGCCGCCGCAATGGAGAGGTGGCAGATGTATGTGTCACTGTATCCCGTGGATATTCAATACTGTGAAGACTCAAATACAATTGAGTGAGAGAATGTGTGTGTGTGTGTGTGTGTGTGCTCATTTTGTAATAAATTGGGTCATAAAAGTTTTTATTTTTATTTTTTGTGTAGATGAATTGCTAATACTACCGAAACTCGCACTAGATCCTACGCAACCTAATAATTTCTTAACAATATCGATATTTTCAGTTGATGGGATTTTTTGTGTTTTGTATTTGCAGAAATTATATGAGACATATTATGGAGGAGTCTCTTTATTAATAATACATTGCAGAAATTATTAATGTTGTGTATACTGAGATAAATTGTAAATGATCAAATAAGTACTCTGCACACACGCAGAAACTTTTGCTCAGTTAAGTTGAATACTTGAGTTGACTATATTTTAAGCTTTCACTCACACGTTTCTTTTTCCACAAGTCTTATTTAATCTTTCACTAGTTATTACAAATTACTACAATACTGTACAGAATTTCCTGGAAGCCACTTCTCATATTATATTATATTGTGGTTTCTTTGAGCTTGAGAAATCAAAAGAAAATACTGCAAAGTTTCTTCATCAAGAGTTGTTGATTTCATTTCATATTCAATTATGACAGGAGGTTTGGTTGAAGGGGCTGCTCTTGGAGCATTGTTTCAAGAAGGGACAAAACCAATCACAAACCAAATATCCAAAGCTTTCGAGTTTAGAGAAACGCGCAAAAAACTCGCCTCCCTTGTGCATCGCATGATACCAGCTGCCAAACAAATGAAACTGTTAGACGAGAAATTGGATCGTCCAAAAGAAGAAGCAGAGAAGCTAATAGAAGAACTTGAACAAGCAAAACAGACTGTTAACAAACACTCCAAAGTTCCATGGTGGAAATGTTGTTGTTTACCTTGTTACCAAGGAAAGCTTCATGCTATGGAAGAGCAAATTGGATCAAGTAGTATTGTTACTCTGATGAACACGGCGAGAGATGGTAAAGAGACACTTTCCTTAGTAAGAGACTTGAAAAGGAGACTATTCAAGAGGTTATTAGATGCTCCTGTAAAACCTGATTTCACTGTTGGGTTGGATTTTCATTTGAATCAGTTGAAGAGTTGGTTACTCAGTAGTGGTGTGTCCGTATGTGTGTTAATTGGCTTGGGTGGATCCGGGAAAACAACTCTGGCGACGTTGCTATGTTGGGATGACCAAGTTAGAGGTAACATATATGACTTTATCTACACTTTTATTACTTGTTTTTACTTATCAGTGTTGTATTTCATGTTAAAATAGTACTTTCTCTTAACTAACCTCATTCATAAGGTTTTAAAACAAGGTTGGTTGCAGTAATTGCTGCGCCCGCGTCATGATAAAACACAGCTGATGTAAGTGTAACTTCAATTGCTGTACTTTGATAAAGGCCTAAATTGGAGTCACAAACCATTTTTAAAATCTTAATAATTCATTCATAATCACAAGTCTTTTTGCTAATGACAGAAAATATGATATTTAAGAACCTTGTTTGTTTGTTTTTCCTAGGAAAATTTGGGGAAAATTTATTGTTCATTACTGTATCAGAAACTCCAAATTTGAAGAACATTGTGCAAAAACTGTTTCAAGATTGTGAATATGAAGTGCCTTACCTTGAAGATGATGACGATGACGATGCGGTTAGAAATTTGAGAAGTTTGCTCAAGAAAATTGGGGAAAGTTGTCCAGTGATGTTGGTTCTAGATAATGTTTGCCAAGGCTCAGAATCCTTTGTTGAAGCCTTCAAGGTTCAAGTTCCAGATTGTAAAATATTAATAACTTCTAGAGTTAAGTTTCCACGGTTTAGAATTTCATTCTTAAAGCCTCTTAGAGTTGATGATGCGGTTACCCTTTTCCGTCACTTTGCACTAACAAATGATGGAGAAAGAGGAACTTATCTTCCTGATGAAGAATATGTGCAGCAGGTAGCAAAGGGTTGTTGGGGTTCTCCACTTGCCCTTCAATTGATTGGTCGATCACTCTGTGGACAAGAAATCGAGGTGTGGAAAAAAATGGTGAAATTGTTGTTCAAAGGTCGCTCTATTGTTGACTCTAATAACGAATTGCTTAGTCACCTGCAAAGCGTTCTGGATGATGCATCGGAAGCTAAACCTGTCATCAAGGAGTGCTTCATGGACCTTGGATTATTTTTTCAAGACAAAGAAATACCTGTGGCGGCCCTCATTGACATGTGGACAGAACTGAATAACCTAGACGACGACAACATAGAAGGAATGATTTTTGTTCATGAGTTAGACAACCTGCATTTGGTTAATCTTGCAGTTTCAAGGTATATTTCTTATTTTCATTCTTTTAATTATAGTTACAATTTTAAAATTGCTATTGTGAATCTTGATATCAAAGGAGAATCACTTTAAATACAAGTTTTGTAAATCTTGTAAATTAGCCCACAGTATTTATATACAAGTTTTAATGTAATAACCCTATATTTGAAATTATAATAAAAAGGAATTGCAGTCGCTCTGCAGTTAGAGGGTAGGCACAATTGGCCGAACTTCGTGTGTTTCTCTTATGTGCCTGCATATTATAACATTCGTTCATTAATCAGGGAAGCGGCAAGTAACATCGACAATTACTGCAACCACCATTTTGTTACTCAACATGACCTTATTAAGGAGATAGCTATCCATCAAGCTAGACAGGAACCATATAGGACAAGGTTGATTTTCGACGTGAATGAAAAAAGTTGGGAACAACGGAACCAACAAAATACTGTTGCTCGCACATTGTCCATATCAACTGGTAAGTTAACCTCTCTTCTCTAAAATGCATACACAATTGCACACACATGTATATTATTATTTTCACTGTTGACGCCAAATGAAATGTTCTTGCAGACAAAATGTTGGCCGAGGATTGGAGCAAAGTTTTAAAAGCTGAACAAGTTGAGGTTCTGATATTGAATCTCCATACTGATAAGTTCATCTTACCTGAGTGCATAAACAAAATGACTAACCTCAAAGTTTTGATAATCACCAATTATAATGGTTTTCACTTTGCTGAGTTAGAAAATTTTGAGATACTTGGTTTTCTACCTAAGCTTAGAAGAATCAGATTGCAGCAGGTATCTGTTCCTTCTCTTTGCAAGTTGAATAATCTGCGAAAATTGTCCCTTTACAATTGCAAAACAAGACCTGATTTTCAAACTGACACTGTTTCGATTTCGGAGTTACTTCCAAATCTAGAAGAATTAAGTGTTGATTATTGCAAATATTTAGAATCACTTCCTGCCAGGCTTGGTTATATTACTTACCTCAAGAAACTCAGTATCACAAGATGCATAAATTTTCTTGCGCTGCCGCAAGAAATTGGAAACCTCGAGAATCTGAAAGTATTAAGACTAAGTTCTTGTGCTGAGATGGGACAGATACCAACTTCAATTGGAAGGCTCGTTAAGCTACATTTTCTTGATATATCAGGTTGCCCAAGTCTTCACACTTTACCAGAAGAAATTGGAAACTTGGATAATCTAAAAGAGCTTCACATGACTGGTTTCTCATCAGACACATTGCCAGAGTCAGTCACAAAACTCAAGAATTTAAAGCATTTAATATGTGACCAAGAAACTGCTGAATGTTGGGAACATTTCAAGCCTAGTCTTCCCAATCTGAGAATAGAGGAGGCTGAAATCAAATTATTCATCACTGTATAATACTATATATTACTGCATTTGTTTTTTGTCATGTGGCAATATATGTAATGAACTCAATGATTTTCAATTTTCATCTATAGAAATATATCCCTGTGTGCGATTATATATATGTTACATAGCTTCAACAAGAAAAAGTAATGGGAAAAAAAAAATAAAAAAAATCCTCAAACAATGTTTACAAACAAAATCACTAAACTCATAGCTTTATTTGTAAGAAATTGCAGGTTCCATCCTTCAGAACTAGACAAATTTGAAATACTTTGTTGCTTCCTAGCCTATACAAAAATTATCCATTAAAATGTGAAATACAAAGAAAGCTTTTGGAACCAGTTCCATCAAAATCTCAGAAACACTACCAAATCTAGTGGAATTGAACATTGGCTATTGTAATGATCTATTGGAATTACCTTCTGATATCTGCAAAGTTGCAACATTGAAGAAGCTTAGTATTACCAACTGTCACAAGCTTTCTACATTGTCACTAGAAATTGGAAATCTAGAGAATTTTGTAGTGCCAAGGCTTAGTTCATGTTCTTATTTTTAAGGGTGCGTTTGTTACGGATTTTTTTTAGAAAAGAAAAAAAAAATCTGAAAAAAAATACACATTTATCTTTAGTGTTTGTTTTAGATTTCTTACAAACATGAGTTTAAGCCAATATAAAAGTCCTTACGAATTTCTTTACTAACAAAACAGAAAAGAAGTTTGATTATCTCTCAATCCCAAATCTATCTTGCCTCTTTCACCGAACTTTGTTTGCCAAATATTACTGACAACTTCCATATCAGTCATACTAACAATTTCAGTGAATCTATAGAGGAATGGTATGGAAGAGCTACTACTACATCTAATAGAATGGAGCAAAACGTTGAAACAGTATACATGAATAAAATATGCTTCATCACAAGATACACAAATGCATACACATAGTAACTTAATAAGTGTCTAATAAAAGTTAACTGTTTACATAGAGTAGGAGCATATAATATAAGCACAGAAATGAAATATGACTTCACCTAATGCAAATCTAACTGGCCAGGTTAAAACAAAAATGCTAGTGTAAATAATATAATATATAAGCAAGTATTCACCAAGAAGTGAGTAAAGTATAACAATCATTTCTTCCCTAAACCAGCAAGATAACATCCAACCCCCACTTCTATAAAGGCAATACTCGTAAATGATGTGGACGTAGGAACCTCCAAGAAGCACGCGCACACATAAAAATTAACATATACTTCTTTGTATTTTCCATACTATAATATAATCTACAGAAAATGCAGGCACCACATATTTATCTTCCCTTGAGGCTGAAAATGCTATAAAAGCCCAATATTAAGATACTCTCCTTTTAACATGCTGTATTTCAAGTACAGTCAATGATGATTAAATTAGTACATGGCATACACTATCTCCCCACTGCTATCTATATCGAGTTCGGATTCATATTCCAAATCATCAAAGTCATCATCCATATCAATGTTATCTGCCATAAACTGGTCTAAAGAACAGGTTCCAGCTGGTGGTATAGTAGCTTCTGAAATTATCTGCATGATTGTATCAATGCTCTGCATGGGTTGTTCAGGCTCTTCAAATTGGTTGCCCATTATCTTCTCATCCATCAGGTCCATGGGTAGATTCTTCAGAAACCATTTATGTTTCCAGATTTCAGGCATGGTAATTCTCTGTCACGTACACGTCCAACGGCATAAGATTCACATTGAAGTATTTTACTAGCAAAAGTAGAAATTAAATCCATATATTGCAGTCAATAGGGCATAGGCCCAAGTCATATGCATTCAACATTATGCCCTGTTTTCTACTATCACACTTTATATTTTATAATAACAAAAGCAGCTATGCTTTATAATATATTAATGTCCTATGATGATAGCCATACAAAGAATAGTCTCAAATTTATGCATGCAAAATTAGGTCAGTTATTTGAAATAGAAATTACCTCTGCAGGGTCAAAAACAAAGATCCTTGAGATAAGGTGGCGACACTCTGGAGATATTTGAACGTTATCTGGAATGGAATACTGGACACTGAGTACTCTCTGCAAGGAAGAAACCACAAGTGCTCTATCAATCAGATACTGCTTGTGAAGAAAATGAATAAATATCTTCAGATCTTATGTACCTGTATTGTCTTCCGGAAATCCTTTGGCTCATTGGGATCTTCAAAGGGATATGATCCCACTAGCATCACGTATAAGGTTACTCCACAAGACCAAACATCTGCAATCTGATATAAAATGCAAGATAACAAAATGACCATCAAAATATCCATTGGATTACATGAAAACAGATTGACTATCAAAATATCATGGTTTTAGTTTATTATTACTACTTTATTAGAGCAAACAAACTATGAAAGTCGTCAAATGTGACTGTCAAGTTCTAGAGAAAATGAATAACTCCATGAAATTAAACACTCTACCTTTCCATCATACTCTTGTCTGAGTAATACTTCTGGAGCAATATATGCCGGAGTTCCCACAGTTGACTTTGGCTGGGAATGAAGCACTGAAGACTGAAAATAACACCATCAATCAGATTGCAAGATATAACAATAACGTATAAAAGTCAATGAAAGTAATCGGCATTTCAAGAGAAGGATATCGGAAAAGAAAAAAAATTATAAGGATGGCAGTAAAATTCAAGTAAATCATATAGGTGTTTAGATTTGCTTTTTTTTTCCCAGCTTTCTGAAAAGGTTTTTTAAAAATGCAATTATTTACACAAAACTAAGTTGAACCAAACAACCATTCAAGTGTTCATTAGAAATTAGAAGCTATTTCGCCTCTTCTCAAGTGGATTATCACCCCATTCGTCACTTGGTAATAGATGGTTCGTTAGTTTTTTAATCAAATCTATATATGACAACCTTGCATGCTTATAGCTCTTTACAAGCTAAACTCTAAAACATGGGAATGAAAAATGAAACAGAAACTACTGAAATTGTGAGTTAGTAACTTACGGAGGAGTTACCCAATTCAATCATTATCACAGTCCACATCAGAAGAACAAAAGCAACAAAAAACATACGGAAAAAAACACTCAAATGCAGGAAGTGCTTGGAGGTATAAACATTACTCAACCAAACATGTCACAGTAAAAAGTACAAGCACAGAATTCACACCATGAAGTACTAGTGAGATAAGTATGTGCTTACCTTGGAATAACCAAAATCACATATCTTCAGACGAGGAGTTGGGCTTCCATCCAATAAAGTATTTTCCAACTTCAGGTCCCGGTGACATACTTGCTTCATGAAGAGGCACATGAAACATAAGACTGATGCGTCAGGCATAATATTTAGAAAATTGATTCATTACCTATACTACATTTTGAAGTAGGGTTAACATGGTTTAGATCAGACGACTGAAAATAGTAAAAAGTTTAATTACCATTGCATGGCAGTAGCTAACCCCAGATATGAGTTGTTGAAAGAAGAAACGAGCCTGCATCATGTCAATGGATTACCATGTTGTATAGGGAACATATTTTAAATACAAATTCATGCTCTCTATTAATAAACAGGTGCTGAAAAAGTAAGAAAATTAAATGAGAATGAGAACCTCGTCCTCAGAAAAATGCCCAGCATTGCTGATACGCTCGAAAAGTTCCCCTCCAGATGCATACTCCATTACAATAGCAAGATGAGTAGGTGTTAAAATGACCTGAGTAAAATTTTACACAGCGTTGTTACACATATGTTGACGAAACTTCTGCTTTATTACAGGAATATAAAATATACTAACCTCCTTAAACCTAACAATGTTGGGGTGTCTCAAAGACCTGTGATTAATGATTTCTCTTTTGACATTTTCATCAATCTGTGTGACACACAATAACATGATAGGAAAAAAGACGAGTCCATCAGTTAGAACATAAAGTTAATATATGACAACAAAAATTGCATAGCAAATTCCAGAAAAGGGGATACGCATTGTCAGTGTAAACTAGTCATACACGGATGATAATTAAAATTCAGTAATTTGCAATTAATTTAAAAATGTTATCACACGGCTTATTGTGGTAATATGATAATTTTTATTATATGTCAATATAAAACTAATTTAAACCGAAAGTTCATCTCATTAAACTCATAAAGTTTCATCTTTTAAATACAATTTTCAGTGTTCTGCAATTAGGCTCTGAATCTTTAAACAAAAAAATACACCTAAACCAAACTAGCATCATTCTCCCCAACTAAAAGGAAAATTTACCAAATCAACAAACAAATCTTAAACAAAAGCCATTATTGACAAAATCAAAAGTAATATCCATCCATTAAATCATCTTAATTTAATGATCATTAACCCTACTAAACAAAACTCATCTATAAAAAGAAAAATGAATTTTTTTTTTGAAAAAATTTTTAAAAAAATATATAGTAATTCATAATTAGGAAGTACTTAAACAAAAATGGAAACACAAAATATGTTATAAATAGCATTCCACGTCACCTAAACAACAACCAAAAAAATCACCAAACAAAACCATTAAAGCAAAAACGATAATCATGTGATAAAAAGAAAAACGTGAAAAAGATAAAAATTTCCAAAACAAGAGCCAACAAATAGAACAACAACACAATAAAAATCACCAAAAAATCAAAAAAAAAAAAAAATCAACTTTAATTTTCTTTTAATTAGAATCAAAATAAAAAAGTAAAGTATAAAAATCAAAAACCTTATCACCACGTTCAATATATTTGACAGCAACAAGTTCCTTAGTCTGTTTATCTTGCATCAATCTAGCAATACCGAAATTTCCGGAGCCGATATCACGAACAAGATCGTAACGGTCACTGTCGTGCATGATCGGCATATCCATACCCGGTCCAACAGTCATAGCAGCCCGATCCATCGGAAAAAACCGAACCGGAAAAAGGAAGAAAAAAACGGAAGAAAGAGAGGGTTGTTGAGATTGTTTGAAATTTATTTGAGAAATGAAAACGACATCGTTTGTTTATTGAGAAATGGTGGTTTTGTTGGTGAGGGAAAGGGAATGGAATAGATAAAATATTTGGAGGATGAGATTGGGTTGGAACGAAAGCAAAGCAACTCAGAATTTTGGTGAAAAACGAACTAGACGATAAAACGGCGCCGTTTTGGTTCTCTGTTTTAGAAGATGACGTGCTTTTTGCTTGTTTACTTGTAAGCAATCTTGTCTTCTTTCTATTTCTTTTTTCTTTCTTTTTTTTCTTTATATAAAAGAAGATGTATTAGAAGAAATGTGAAATAGTGAACGAGGAAAAAAAATTATTTTGAAAGAAGATTGGTTTACTTAGTGATATGGATTATGAATGCAAATCTCGATATTGTTAGGTTGATATATAATTTTATTTTTTTTATAGAGAGTTGATATATGAATTTGAATATGAATTCTTAATAATTGTATGTAAATTTTAGTGGTATTTCTTACTGTATATTTATCAACAAAAATTCAAATAGTGTTTAGGAGATGATGTGTATATTTTTTTGTTGACTCGTAAATAATCTTATTTCTTTCTTTTTTTTGTTTCATTTTATTCCTTTTTTTATTATTTAAATGAAAAAATGTATTAAAGGTGTAAAATAGGAAAGGAAAGAAAATAAATTATTTGTGAACGAATGATGATTTTTCTCGTGATAATTGATAAATGTTTGCCAACAAATTTTAGTTCAATTTATAAATGTCGATATTGTAAGTTTGACATTTTTATTTGGATTTGAATTCGAGATTTTGCAGTTGTGTGTGAGTTTCAATTGTGTTTATCACTTTGTTTAAAAAATTTATAAAAAAATATCAATTAATATTTTCTTTTTTGATTCAATCAACTAATGTTTATAAAAATAGTTTAATGGGCATATAACGTCAGTGTAAAATTGTTTTACACCGACATCCAATAAGAAACCATCATTCATCTATGTCATATAAATAATTTCAAAATAACCATACATGAGTGGGGTGATGTGGCAAATTGGTGAATTTTTATTAGATGTCTGTGTAAAACTGTTTTGCAACGACCGTGCATGTCCATTAAATCCTTATAAAAATATGAGTTCGAGCTTTGATACTTATGTGAAAAATTTGAATCATGTAACACTCATTGCCACAATAATCGAACTCACTTAAACTTTTATAAGGAATATTCAAGAATATTTGCATGAGAACATTTGTGACTCTTTTAACTTTCACTACCAATTTAATCTGGTTTGGAGGTCGATTTTGGCATCAAGTTGTTTCAGCTATCTCTCCATCGCAGTTGTAGGGGTCGAATTATGGTCATCCCTACTAAGTTCAGTGTCATGAACCATTTAACGATTTAAAAAGAAAAGTTTGTCTTCTTTTAAGTCATAATTAATTCGAAGATAAGTTTCTCTAAAATTTGTACATGGTTCATGCTAAATAAAATCAGGTCTTGCTATAAGTGTTTTAGATACACTTATTTAAAAAAATTGTCTTGAGTAAATTGAACTTATATACTCCTATATACTACCTTCATTCATTTTTAAGTGTCTGTTTTGAATAATAACATCAAATTAAGAAAATGTATTTTTGCATCTTATCTTGCTATTATAACTTAATTTTAATCAACAAATAAATTCCTATTTTTTTGCGCACATTTTTTCTTTCCAATAAATTTAATATATTATATATAAAGAAAAACAAAATTTAATATAGTACTATGTTATGTACCAAAATAAAAATAGTTAAACAGGAACGCTAAATCCATTGATATGATCTTCAATTCATTAAGAATACCTTCACAAATGAATGTAGGACAACTATTGGAATAGGCTCACTCGGGTTAGCTGGGAGTAAGTTAATTAGACATTATCAAATAGCACTTTTAATGAGAGATATGAACAAGAGACTTCCAAAACAACTTTTTTAGATACATAAAAAGGAAAATAATCTGTTATAGTACTAAGGGAAATAATACATTTGTTATAGTACTAAGGGAAATAATCTGTACTTGTGTTGTTGAAAGTTAAGTACTAGAACTAAATAGATTTTGATGAATTAAGAAAATGGTGTGTGGATTAGTAATTAGATTGGGAATGGGTTGGGTGTGTGTTACTTACGGCAACAACCCAACCAATTAATGGATAGGGAGAAGAAAAAGGGGCTTTTCAGCTTTGTGGCATTTAATGAAAAGATAAGAGGACGGTCTCGTGGTCAACGTGGAAAATTGGTACTCCCTCCGGCATTAAATATAAGCAAATTTTCACTTTTTAAATTCATTGAATAATCAATGTATTTAGCCTCAATTATAGACCAAATTCATTAGTTATCCAATGTATCTAAAAAGTAAAAATTTGTTTATAATTAAGGCTAGAGGGAGTAGTGACATAGTGTCACGCAGCAGTGATGAGATCAACATGTCCGATATAATTACTAATTAGAGACTTAAAGCAAGTTTTAATTTTAAGTGTTAATCTCAGATAATAAAAAATTACATATGATTTAATGAAAAATAAATAAAAAATTTATATATTACTAAATTTAAGGGTTAAACTTATGTCTAAGAAGATTTGAGGCATTTAACTTTTTTTTAACTCAAACTTTGAAGTCTAAAGTTTTTACTTTGATTTTTTAACTCTTAGGGTGACTCTATTAATAAGGATCATGTGTGTTTTAGACGATAAAACGGCGCTGTTTTGGTTCTCTGTTTTAGAAGATGACGTGCTTTTTGCTTGTTTACTCGTAAGCAATCTTGTCTTCTTTCTATTTTTTTTTCTTTATAATACATCCGTCCCAAAATATAAGAACTCTTTCTTTTCTGCACATATGTCAATACATAGTTTTAATTAGGAATATCTTAGATTGTGTATTAGTAAAAATTATAGAAATTTGATATTTTGAAAATACTCATCGAAACAAATCAAACAAGATCTTATATGATAATATTTATATTTATATATTTTTAGAAAAATACGGTCAAAGTAAGACATATAAACAGTACATTTAGTCAAAATAGTTCTAATAAAATGGGAGGGAAGTAGTATAAAAAGAAGATGTATTAGAAGAAGTGTGAAATAGTGATGGAGGAAAAAAAAATTATTTTGAAAGAAGGTTGGTTTACTTGGTGATATGGATTATGAATGCAAATGTCGATATTGTTAGGTTGATATATGAATTTTTTTTTTTTGATAGAGGGTTGATATATGAATTTGAATATGAATTGTTAATAATTGTATATGTAAATTTTAGTGGTATTTATTACTGTATATTTATCAACAAAATTTCAAATAGTGTTTAGGAGATGATGTGCATATTTTTTTGTTGACTCGTAAATAATCTTATTTCTTTCTATTTTTTTTCCTTTTATTATTATTTAAATGAAAAAATGTATTAAAGGTGTAAAATAGGAAAGGAAAGAAAATAAATTATTTGCGAACGAATGATGATTTTTCTCGTGATAATTGATAAATGTTTGCCAACAAATTCTAGTTCAATTTATAAATGTCGATATTGTAAGGTTGACATTTTTATTTGGATTTGAATTCGAGATTTTGTAGTTGTGTGTGAGTTTCAATTGTGTTTATCACTTTGTTTAAAAATTTATAAAAAAATATCAACTAATATTTTCTTTTTGGATTCAATCAACTAATGTTTATAAAACTATGAGTTCAAACTTTGCTACTTATGTGAAAATTTTGAATCATGTAACACTCATTGCCACAATAATCGAACTCACTTAAATTTTTATAAGGAATATTCAAGAATATTTGCATAAGAACATTTGTGACTCTTTTAACTTTCACTACCAATTTAATCTGGTTCGGAGGTCGATTCTGGCATCAAGTGGTTTCAGTTATCTCTCGATCGCAGTTGCGGGGGGTCGAATTATGGTCATCGCTACTAAGTTCAGCGTCAATCACCACTGAACCATTTAACGATTTAAAAAGAAAATCTTGTCTTCTTTTAGGTCATAATTAATTCAAAGATAAGTTTCTCTAAGATTTGTACATGGTTCATGCTAAATAAAATCAGGCCTTGCTATAAGTGTTTTTGATACACTTATTTTAAAAAATTGTCTTGAGTAAATAAAAAAAAAATTGTCTTGAGTAAATTGAACTTATATACTCCTATATACTACCTCCATTCATTTTTAAGTGTCTGTTTAGAATAATAACATCAAATTAAGAAAATATATTTTTACATCTTATCTTGCTATTATAGCCTAATTGTAATCAACAAATAAATTTCTATTTTTTTGCGCACATTTTTTCTTTCCAATAAATTTAATATATTATGTACAAAGAAAAACAAAATTTAATATAGTACTATGTTATGTACCAAAATAAAAATAGTTAAATAGGAACGCTAAATCCATTGATATGATCTTCAATCCATTAAAAATACCTTCACATATGAATGTAGGACAGCTATTGGAATGCTCACTCGGATTAGCTGGGAGTAAGTTATTTAGACATTATCGAATAGCACCTTTTAATGAGAGATATGAACAAGAGGCTTCCAAAAACGACGTTTTTGGATACTTAAAAAGGAATGAAGGTAGTATAAGTTTAAAAAAAATATTTTTATATTTAGATTTTTATCTAATACATTTGTTATAATACTATGGGGAATGTTCTGTACTTGTGTTGTTGAAAGTTAAGTACTAGAACTAAATAGATTTTGATGAATTAAGAAAATGGTGTGTGTTACTATCAAGGTACGGCAACAACCCAACCAATTAATGGATAGGGAGAAGAAAAAGGGGCTTTTCAGCTTTGTGGCATTTAATGAAAAGATAAGAGGATGGTCTCGTGGTCAACGTGGAAAATTGGTAGTGACATAGTGTCACGCAGCAGTGATGAGATCAACAGTTCCGATATAATTACTAATTAGAGACTTAATGCAAGTTTTAATTTTAAGTGTTATGATGAGATAATAAAAAATTACGAGTCCAGATCCACTCCATTTTTTTATCCTCCTTTTTCTCCAGTTTTTCCACCGATGGATGACACGTGACAGTTAAACCTTTCAACGGATAAGATTAAAAACACTAATTTATGAAAATCACAGAGAAACAACAACCCTTGTTTCTATGTCTTCCTTGCTTCACTGTCTCGCCTTCTAATTACAATCCAAATTGAATCCTTAAATTGATTATAAAGCCACCAAACAACAACTTCAATCAACCAATCTTCAATGACAATCTTAAATTTTAATCAAACAATCTTAAATTTCATTGGATGAGATTAAAAATTGAAAGACACATAGAAACACTTTGTGAACTAACAATAACAACAACGTGAAATAACAACAACCCCAATTCTACCGTCACGAACCATCTCTTTGACTTCTTGCCGCCGTCGTACATCTCTATCCTACCGTCACGAACCACCACTGTTGTTCTGAGTTATGCTGTTATTGATTTCCAAAACAGCAATTTTTGTTGAGTTTGCAAAAAAAAAATTTCACTTTGATTGAATCTGATTTTGCAGTGATGGGAGGGTGATGGATGCAAACTGTTGTTTCTTTGAATGCCATTTTTGCTAGAAAAAGATTTGGGTCCAGATCCAAAATAGTGAATTTGAGAGAAAGAAGACAACCAAGAGTACACAATGGTGGCGGCGCTTCCTCTGTGAAAAGGTGAAGAAGTGAAGGTCTCATTTGAGAAGAATGTTATTTTTTAATTTCAGCCATTAGATAATTTATTGTCCACGTGTCGTGCATCTATGAAAAGAAATGGAAAACTGGAGCATATAGTAACTGGAGTGGATCTGAACTCAAAAATTACATATGAATTAATGAAAAATAAATAAAAAATTTATATATTACTAAATTTAAGGGTTAAACTTATGTCTAAGAAGATTTGAGGCATTTAACTTTTTTTAACTCAAACTTTGAAGTCTAAAGTTTTTACTTTGATTTTTTAACTCTTAGGGTGACTCTATTAATAAGGTCCTTGGGAGAGGTATTTTCAATTGGTTGTGCGATAAGAGAGTTGTGTGAATCTGATGATCCAAATTTATTTCATACACAACATGTAGCTTTAAATATGAGGGAGAAGTATGATAAGTATTGGGGAGGTTACGAGAAATTGAACATGTTGTTGCTAATTTCTTTTGTATTAGACCCTAGGCAGAAAATGGTGTATGCAAATTGGTTTATTGAGAAAAACTTTGCCAAACTTGAGGCTGATGCGTTGAAGAAAAAATTAGATTTGAGTTTGAAAGCCATATTTGAGGAGTATAATAATAGTGTTGGTGGTGGAGTAGGTGGGTCTCAAGGTGAGTCTGAACCAACCAAATCTGTTCGACAAATTGGCAATCCTGGCTATTATTATGGTCAGTTTATGCAATCAACTTTGCAATCAACTGGTGTTGCCAATTCAAGTGGCTTCAAATCAGAATTAATCAAGTACTTTAATGATGGGTTAGAAGAAGATAGCCCTAACTTCGATATCTTGAACTATTGGAAGGTGCATTCAAGTCGATTGTCAGTCCTAGCTAACATTGCAAGGGATTTGTTAGATATACCTGTCTCCACAGTGGCGTCTGAATCTGCCTTCAGTACCGGAGGACGAGTGCTTGATGAGTATCGTAGTCGCCTAAGTACTAACACTGTGGAAGCACTTATTTGCACAGAAGATTGCCTTGGTGGATCACCTACCCCATTGCCTTCCCAAGAGGATATGGAAGATCTTGAGAAAATTGAGCGAGGTAAGGTTACATTGATTCTGAAAATATGTTTTATGAGTTTGAAAAATGCAATTGTGAGTTAGACTAAATCAAATTAAATAAGGTTGCAAAAAATATTTAAATGAGTTTGAAAAATGCAATTGTGAGTTTGACTAAATCAAATTTGATGTATCCGTTCCTACATGTATATGAACATGTGAAATTCTGCATTGATTCAATTACTCTGGTTTTTTTTTCAGATGTGTTTTCGCAAAACTTATCTGATGGAGTTAATACTTGTGTCAATCTTGATGAAGATTGAAGGTATCGTGTCTCTCCTCCACTGTCCATACATTTCGTATTATGTTTCATTAAGATCAAAACTAGTGTCCCTTAACATAGAAAATGTGCTACAAATAATGTAGAATGATGCTATATGTGTCCCATAATTGATGATCTATTAGAGATATGACATGCTTTGATACTGCAACACGCATAGAGATGTGAATTTTAAAACGGGTTTCCATTAGGTGTGATTTATAACACATTATGTGTTGGAACAAAAGAGGTTCTGACATGATCCAATTAAGTTTTGATGATAACAAAAGTATTAATATACAATAGGGTATACTAATTATTTAATCCAAGTGTGCAAATATTCAAGTTAATTTTTATATTCATTTAAAGCACATTGGAAGCTCTGATATGGCAAAGCAAACTCTGATCAGAACCTGAAGACATCAGAAGATGCATATTTGGTTCATCAGAGGATGCAATTTTTTTGTTCATCAGAAGATGCATATCAGACTCTGATAAAGAGCAGTGAGAGCCGTTTTAGTCAGAAGAACATTCTCTGCATCAATGATTATACTCTGACATTCCAAAAGCTGATGGAATCAATCTTATCCACAGAAAAGTGACGTTAGTACTATTGTACGAACTCTTTACCTGATTTGGATAAAACTTTCTCTCCAAGATTGATCGCATACAAGGTTACCTGATTTGGATATCAAGGTACTATCTACAGCTGGCGCAATCTCACCGCGCTAATTCAAATCAAACACGCTCCACCTTCATCTATAAATTTGAGCGAGTTTGAAGCTTTGGGATACGACACTTGAACAATTTGAAAAGAGCTGTTACTCTGCCAAATTCATCCTAAAGCACACAAAACTGCAAATACAACTTGAACTCATATTCAAAATCCAAGACTCCAGTTTCAGCTTCTGTTAATTCATTAGTTGAACCTTAGAATTTTGTATTAAGATTCTAAGTTAAGTCTTGTATCAAAAGTTGTATTTAATTTGTAACTGAACATTGATCTTTATATCAATTGTTCATACTCTGTTTTCTAAACTTGTGTATTGAAGTCTCTTGCCTGCGTGCTTGAGCATTAGGAAGTCTCTTGTTTGTATACTTGAGCATTGGAAGTCTCTTGCTTGTGTGCTTGAGCAATTGTAATCTTTGGTGATTATAGTGAACTCTCTTGTAGTACAAGAGGACTGGACGTACTCTCGGTTTGTGAGGGGAACCAGTATAAAATCTCTGTCTCTTTCTCTCTCTCTCTCTTTCACTCTACCCTCTTAGTTGCTTGTGATTGTGTTTTGTTTTTATATCCGCTGCAAACTCTGATAAGTTCTCTGTAACTTAGAAGAAATTTTTAAATTACCCAAAACACAATTCAACCCCCCCTTCTTGTGTTTTTTACACCTTCAATTGGCATCAAGAGCCTGGTTCTGTTTTTTAATCGCCTAACAGTGAGACAGTTTCCTGTTGAAAGACACTATGACTGAAACTCCAAGTGGTAGCTTGAAATCAGTTCCACATGACTATGATGTTGAAGAAAAGTCAAACAACAAAGCACCAAAGTTCAATGGAGATGCATCTACTTTTTCCTGGTGGAAAGATAGAATCTACAGTCATCTTATTGGTTTAGATGATGAACTTTGGGACTTGGTTGAAGAAGGGGTAACTTTCCAAGGACTAGATGAAAAGGGAAGTCTATCTGTTGAAGAAAGAAAGAAGTTCACTCCTACAGACAAGAAACTTTACAAGAAGCATCACAAGGTTAAGGATCTTCTCATTGGATGTATAACTCATGATGAGTATCTCAAGATTACAGACAAATCCACTGCTAAAAGCATCTATGACTCCTTGTGTTCCACATATGAAGGGAACAAACAGGTTCAAGAGGCAAAGGCTACTCTTTTGATTCAACAGTATGAACTTTTTAGAATGAAGGATGATGAGAATATTGAATCAATGTATTCTAGATTCAAAATTCTTGTGGCTGGTCTCCAAGTTCTAAAAAGAAGTTATACAACCTCTGATCATGTAAGGAAGATTCTGAGAAGCTTACCTTCAAGGTGGAGGCCTAAGGTAACAGCTATTCAAGAAGCTAAAGATTTGGACAAACTTGGCTTGGAAGAATTGATAAGTTCACTCATGAGTCATGAGATGGAACTATCTTCTGATGAGCCTCAGAAGAAGCTAAAATCTGTGGCCTTGCCATCTATTTCAGTTTCATCTAAGGCTCTGAAAGCCAAAGTTGTAGAGTCTGAAGCTGAGGAATCTTCCATAGATAATCAAGAGGAAGGATCAGATGATGACTTCTTTGCACTCTTATCCAAAAACTTTCAAAAGTGGTCACTAAGGAAGGGCAGAAATTTTCAAGGCAGAGGATCTGGATCAAGATACAATACCAACAGGGAGAAGAAGGATGACTCCAAAAATTGTTTCAATTGTCACAAGCCTGGGCACTTCATGGCTGATTGTCCTGAACTCAACACCAAGGGTAAAGGAAGAAAGAGCACAATCAAGAACAAAGCCAAGAAGAGCCTAATGGCAACATGGGAAGATATAAATGAATTATCTGAGGACGAAGACTCTGAGGAAGCAAACCTAGCGCTTATGGCCATTGGTGAATCAGACAATGAAGATGATTCAGAGTCTGATACTGACGACATTGATGAGGTAATATCTAAAATGTCTAATACTCAAATGACCAAAGCTTTGAAAGATGTAATGGTGAAGTACATGGAAAAATTGAGTGAGTTAGATTTTTGCAAACAAAAAATGAAACTTCTCAATGAAAATCTCACCCAGACTCAAGCAAATTATCAAAAATCTCTTAAAACAATTAAAGTGCTTGAGACTGGATGCAGAACATGTCACAAACCTTATGACGAGTATGAAATCTCTCTACAAGAGTTTGTGCACCATAACATAGATAAGACTAGGGTAACTTCTATAATTCATGGTGGACTCAGCAACTATTATAAAAGGCAAGGACTTGGTTCTCTTACATGTCCTGATGTAGGAAAATCAAGTAAACCTGTCGTGTTGAGCAAGTCACCATCAGAATCTTATTCAAACTTCACTAAGGGTACATCAGAACCTCTGACTGTGTCTGGTACTCTTGCGAGCTTGGAACCACAAGATAAGGTACCAGAAGATAACTCATCTTCTGAACCTAAGTCTTCTAAAACTAAGGTTCCCCTCACATCAGTACCCATGTCTACTCAAGTTAAAGCTGTCAAAGTACCAAAGCCTGTTAATAAGCGGGGCACTAGTACTTCTAAGGCAAACTTGGTAACTGGTTCTCTGACACACTCAAGAGGAAAGTCTCAGAGACAACATAAGCCTAAACAATTTTCTAAAGGCTCAGTTGACTCCAGATCTTCTGATTATTCTAACAAGAAGGATAAGATTCTCAAAACTAACCAAAAAGGACCCATCAGAGTATGGGTACCAAAATCTGAAATAGTGTATGCTGCAGGTATGCACCCAAAGAAGAAAAGAAAGCTCATGGTATCTGGACTCTGGCTGCTCACGTCACATGACAGGAGACAAGCTCTTATTCCACACCCTGAATCAGCAAGAGGGAGGAACAGTAGGGTTTGGTGGCAACCAGAAGGGAAGGATCATTGGTATAGGTACAGTTGGTAATTCTTCTTTGTCAATTTCTAATGTTTGGTTAGTAGATGGACTACATCATAACTTACTTAGCATAAGTCAATTGTGTGATAGTAATTATGATGTTGTGTTTAATAAGGATTCATGTACTGTAATTAGAAACTCTGATCAATCCATTGTTTTCAAGGGAAATAGAAAAGGCAATGTGTACAAAGTCAATTTTTCTGATTTAAAGGAACAACAAGTGCTTTGTCTTTTGACACTGAGTGATGAAAAATGGATCTGGCATAAAAGATTGGGTCATGCTAACTGGAGATTAATTTCTAAGCTTAGCAAGGACAATCTTGTCAGAGGCCTTCCAAAAATAAAATATCACTCAGACTCACTTTGTGGTTCTTGTCAAAAAGGAAAAATTGTCAAAAGTTCTTTTAAGAATAAGAACATTGTCTCTACTACTAGACCTTTGGAACTCTTACACATTGATCTTTTTGGACCAGTTAGCACTGCCTCAATCAATGGTAAGAAATATGGATTAGTCATTGTGGATGATTATAGTAGATGGACTTGGGTAAAATTTCTGAGAAATAAAGATGATACATATGAAGTGTTCAGCATCTTCTGCACTCAGATTCAAAATGAAAAGAATTCAAAAATTTTGAAAGTGAGAAGTGATCATGGTGGTGAATTTGAAAATGAACCTTTTGAAAAATTCTGTGAAGAACATGGAATTCTCCATGAATTCTCTTCTCCCAGAACTCCACAACAAAATGGAGTTGTTGAGAGAAAGAATAGATCTTTACAAGAAATGGCACGCACCATGATGCATGAAAATAATTTAGCAAAATTCTTTTGGGCAGAAGTTGTTAACACTGCTTGTTATATTCAGAATAGAATCTATATAAGACCTATTTTGAACAAAACAACATATGAACTCTTTAAGGGAAGAAAACCAAATATTTCTTATTTTCATCAATTTGGTTGTACATGTTACATTCTGAATAACAAAGTCCATCTTAAGAAATTTGACTCTAAAGCCTGTAAGGGTATCTTCATTGGATACTCTGAACGCTCTAAGTCATACAGGGTGTATAATTCTGAAACTAATATAGTGGAAGAATCAATGCACGTAAAGTTTGATGACAAAGAGCCTGATGATAAAAAGTCAGAGCCTGTTAAAGATTTGTCAGGATCTGATGAGTCAGAAGATGAAGCTCCAGAGTATGATAACAACATAGAATCTATAGAAGACTCTGAAGCTCAAGAAGATGCACCTTCTGATGTTGCTCAAGAACATCAAACTATTGATGATAACCCTGAAGAATCTGATATTCCAAGGAACACATTCAAATATAAATCATCACATCCTGAAGAGCTCATCTTAGGAAACAAGAATAGTCCAAGAAAAACAAGGTCAAACTTCAGAGTTGAAGAATCATTATTTGGATTAGTTTCCTTAATTGAACCCAAGACAACAAGTGAAGCTCTGTCAGATGATGCTTGGATAGTCGCAATGGAAGAAGAGTTAAATCAATTTAAGAGAAATGATGTATGGGATCTGGTACCCAAACCAAAGCATAAGAACATTATTGGAACAAAATGGGTATACAGAAACAAGCTGAATGAACAAGGTGAAGTCACAAGAAACAAAGCTAGACTTGTTGCACAAGGATATAGTCAACAAGAAGGAATTGACTTCACTGAGACATATGCTCCAGTAGCTAGACTGGAAGCAATCAGGTTACTTTTATCTTATGCAGTCAATCATGATATTACATTGTATCAAATGGATGTGAAAAGTGCATTTCTAAATGGTGTCATTTCTGAAGAAGTGTATGTCAAACAACCTCCTGGTTTTGAGGATTTAACAAACCCAGACCATGTGTTTAGACTAAAGAAATCACTCTATGGACTCAAACAAGCTCCCAGAGCTTGGTATGAGAGACTGAGTACTTTCTTGGTTGACAATGGTTTTGTTAAAGGACAGGTTGATAATACACTCTTCAAAAAGACCCTTAAGAAAGACATTTTGATCGTTCAAATATATGTTGACGATATCATTTTTGGATCAACTAATGCCACTCTATGCAAGAACTTTTCTAAGATGATGCAGGATGAGTTTGAAATGAGCATGATGGGAGAATTGAAGTTCTTTCTTGGAATTCAAATAAATCAAACAGAGAAAGGAACCTTCATTCATCAGTCCAAATATATAAAAGATCTTCTGAAAAAGTTCAACCTAGAAGATTGCAAACCTATGAATACTCCTATGCATCCTACATCAAGTCTAGGCATAGAAGAATCTGAAGGCAAAGTTGATCAGAAACTGTATAGAGGTATGATTGGATCTCTTCTTTATCTAACTGCCTCAAGACCTGATATTTTATTCAGTGTTTGTTTATGTGCAAGATTTCAATCAGATCCTAGAGAATCTCATCTCACTGCTGTGAAGAGAATCTTTAGATATCTGAAAGCTACATGTAACATTGGATTACTGTATCAGAAATCCAATGATTACAAGCTGATTGGATTCTGTGATGCTGACTATGCTGGTGATAGAGTTGAAAGAAAATCCACCAGTGGTAACTGCCAGTTTATTGGTGAGAATTTGATTTCATGGGCTAGTAAAAGGCAAACCACCATAGCTATGTCAACAGCAGAAGCTGAATACATATCAGTAGCTAAATGTTGCACACAATTACTCTGGATGAAATATCAATTGGAAGATTATCAAATCAGCAGTAACAATATTCCTTTATATTGTGACAATACTGCAGCTATTCACCTTTCTAAAAACCCTATTTTACATTCAAGAGCTAAGCATATTGAGATTAAACATCATTTCATCAGAGACTATGTTCAAAAAGGTGTAATTGATCTCAAGTTCATTGAAACTGAAAATCAATGGGCTGATATCTTTACAAAACCTTTAGCTGTTGAACGTTTTGATTTTATCAAAAAGAATCTGAACATGATGGAAATCTCTGATTAACTTAGACTCTGATGAAAAAATTGAGTTTGTGAGAATCTAATAGTAATCAGAAGATGAAGTCATCAGAACCTTCTGTATCAGAAGTTGTGATGAGAATATCTTCTGACATACTATCAAAATCTGATTAGAAGGTAAATGGTTCTAGCGCGTAAGTAAAAATCTTTTGTAAAAACCCTTTCGTTTTCTCAAACTTACGTGTCAGTTATTTAACAATCTTCTAATACACATGTCTTGTTGCAAGAGGGTAAAGAAGTTGGTTAATGATGATTAGCATTTCATATTCCCAATTATGGTAAAATACTCTACTGCCCCTGTGTATGTGTACTTGTTTTTTGCGCGTAAGTTTCTATTTAAACACACTAACTGTTCACATTCACACTTTTGCACTCTCACAACCTACACTTTCATTCTTCTAAACCACAGAGATATTTCTTTCTTCCTCTTTAGTAACCCTAAATTCCATATCTCATCCATGGCATCCTCATCAACTTTCTTGAATAGAACATGTATGATCTTACCAAATGAATCCAACCCGACTGAATTTGCAAAAGATCAACGACCGTACAAATATGACGAAATCAATGTGGCTATTGAAAGTCCCGTTGATCTAGAAAGCATAAGGGTAAACGGTTTCGCTGATGTGGTAAACCTCTTCAAAAAGCAAGGTTTGGAATACTACTTTGATTTTCTCAACGGACCAACATACTCTGAATTGGTAAAAGATGTTTGGATGAAAGCTTCAGTCATAACAAGAGATATCTATGATAAGAAAGTCAAGGAAACGATGGAAAAACACCCTGAATGGAAAGAAAGAACCCCAGAAGAAATGGGTTTGAGATCCTTTTACTCAACAGAGATTGAATCCTTCGTGGCTGGATTCAGAATCTCAATCAGACTCTGCCACATTCTTGAGGCTCTGAAGCTCAAGCGTGATGGTGTGATCATCAAGCAATCTGATGTAGTAGGTCCTGAAGTGGAGGAATATCTGTTCAAACCTAAGACCGATCCTAAGGATAAGTTTGAATGGACAGACAATTGTAAGATAATCTACAGGATCCTGATTGATAGTGTTCTGCCCAAGTTAGGAGGCACTGATCAAATATCAAGTGTTCAGAAGCTGTTCACCTACAATGTTGCTAAAGGGAACATAGTTGATATTGGAAGGCTGATTTTTGATAACTTGTGCACTTCTATTATCTCTAGCAAAGCTATTGTTAGACACTCAAGACTACTGAGCCACATGTTTGCACAGTGTGGTTTGTTGGATGCTGTTACTCCATATCTTCCTGGATTAGGTACCTTCATGCTTGGTTCCAAGATTGTGAATAGTACTTCACTAAGGTATTTAAAGCTGGTGAAGACTAATGAGATAATTCATCCAACACATCCTCTGTTACTCAGAAACTCTGAGAAAGGCATTGGTGAAAGTTGGCTTGTGCATGTCAGAGATAGTGAAGCAAAGAGAGTAATAGAAGCACATGCAGATTTCATGAAAAAGCTGGGTGCTGATATAGGTGATGGAGAACCTACAAGACTGACAGTTCGTCAATCAAGGCTCTTGGAACAGCCTCTTAAGCTAGCACCAGTTAAGAGAAAGGCTGCCAAAAGTCCTGCTGGAAGAAAAGCTGCTGAGGCTCCAAAGACCACAGCTCCAAGAACATCAAGGAAACCAAAGGTCAAGAAGTTGTTGTTGGATCTAACAGAAGAAGAAAAGGAAGAAGCTAAGATACAGGAGGCTCTGGCAAAGGTTGCAGAGCTTAATAAGAAAGAAGAGGCTCTCAAGGATAGTTATGACTGTGGTATAGAAGCATCTGCTTTTGATAATATGCACAAGAAGCTGCCACAAAGGAATGATCCTCATAATCAACTGGAGCAACAGACTCTGTATGGTCCAGCATTTGGTAAGTATTCTAATTTTATTGGAGGCAGCTCAGCATTTAGGGATTATTTTAGAAGGCTTCAATTTCCTTCTAAAATCAGTGTTAAACATGCTTTTGATAAGATTTTAAAAGGAGTTAATTCTGAGAAAGTCAATGACATTTCTGAGAATCAACCACCATCAGAGCAGTTTAACCCCATCATATCCTACCCATCAGAATCTCAAATTAATAGTATATACTATGCTGCAGAACACGCTTCAACAAGCTCTGCACAAGTGATGTTAGATGAAGATTCTGATAAGACACCTTCACCACCTCCTCAAATAACCATTACTCACAAAGAAATTCCTACCAAAACAACACCAAAACAAACTGAACCACAAAATGACCCCCAACCTAGCTCTGAGAAAGTTCAACCTGAGAACACTCAAGAGAAAACAACAACACCTCCACCAGAACATGAACCAGAAAATCAACCCCAACCAGAAAATACTGAACCAGAGACTACCCAATCAGAACCTGAACAACAAAAATCATCAGAACCTGATCACGGTCAAGCATCAGAAACTCATCATGCTGATGAACGTGGCCATGAGAAATCTCCACAACATGTGGCTATGGATAACTCATTTGAGTTACCAACACCAATCAAGGCACATGTTCAACAGATAAATGAGTCTATGAATCTTGAAGTCTTACAACGAACTCCTCCTAACCAATCACAACATCTCCAACACCTTCTGCAGGATCTATCTATGGACTGCATATTTTTCCCACCTCACCTACCCTCAAGAATCCTCAATGAACCCCTTGACCAAACACAAGATGGTATCTCTAGTTTGCTGCAAGCTGTTGACAAGAATCTTAGGAGAATGTCAAGTGCAATTCCAACAAGGTCTATTAATTCAGCTCATATTGACAAAGAGTGTGACCTTATGGAAGAGCATCTTGTGCTTATGATTCGTGCTGCTAGGAAGGCTTATACCACTGATTTGGAATTAAGGAATGAGATTGCTAGGAAGGAAGAGGAAGAGAGGCGTGAAAGGGAGAGATTGGAAGCTGAGGAGAGGGAGAGAAAAAGGTTGGAAGATGAGCGTATAGAAAGGGAAAGGCAAGCTGCTGAGCAAGCTAGGCTAGCAGAGGAAGCTAGAAGAGCTGCTGAACAAGCAAGGCTTGAGCAACTGGCTAGAAATGCACCAGAGTATGCTCAGCATGTATTGGAAAATTAGGAAAATTTCCAGAGACAACTTGATGAGCATTCCTCCATGTTGGCTGCTATTATGACTACTCTTCAGAGCATCAATGCAAGATTGCCTCAACAACCTGATCAACCTTAACCCCTAGGATTCTAAGCACATGTTCTGATTATTTGTTTAATGTTTATCATGTTCTGATATCTAATTTGTAACTTGTTGAATATTTTCTTTTAAGTACTCTATTGTTTATTCAATTATCTTCTGTGTTCATTATTTATTCATATGTTTATATTATTTGTTGTCTATTTCTTTTATGCTTTCATAAATAATTTTGAGACAAAAATCAACACAAAGATTTCAAAGCTAAATAATGAGTTTATTCAATTGAAAATTGTTGATTACATAAGTTTCTATCCAACTTTTCACATGGATCCTACATAAAACAGCTAGTCCTAAATCTAGCTTATTTGAATCTAAGGGAAATGGAAGAGTTCACGACATTCTCTTCACTTCCTTATTGGGAAATCAATGAAAAGTGATCTCATTGATTATGAAGAGAAGTATTCTTCCTTGGGAGGGACGTATGTACTCAAGAATTCCTTCCAATCAGAATCCCATTCAGATTCTGACCCAGATAAGGACTCTTGTTGTTTAGTCTTGGATCTCGTTTGATATTTGACTCTGACAGGAGCAGAAGTTGATGTCCTCATCTTCTGAAGTTTCTTCTTAGACTCTGAGTCTTGTTGAATCTTCACTTTCTTCTTCTTCTTCTCCTGCACTCTCTTACTTTTGATCACTTTTCTATCCTTCTCCATTGTTGATTTTTCACAATGAAATGGAAGTGTTGAGTGAAATGACAAAGTTCATGGTCCTTATATAGTAGTTTCAAAATGGACAAGTTCTTGGTTCTTACGACAAGCCATTTAATTGGAGTAGTTGTAACCACCTTGACTGCATTGAAACTCTACTTTTGACCATTTTTTTCAAAATTGTCATTTATTTCTTGTCAGTTTTATCTTTTTGTTTAATGACAAAAGGGGGAGTAAGAGCTGTTATTAATTTATGAGATGCTAAACTGAAACCAAATTCCAAATTTTTATTTATTTTTCGCGTTATTGTCTATATACAATATGATTTTGAGGAAAATATCAATTGAAATTTGAACTTCTGATACATGGTACGTATAAAAGAAAATTGCACTTTTCTTTCATAGGTATCAGACTTAGGGGGAGAGCTTGCAAACCTAGCCTCTGAAAGTCTAGTGTATTAGTTTAAGTTCAAAATTCAAATGAATATTTTTAAACTGATTTAATTAATCATTGCTGAACTTAGGGGGAGCTTGCAAAACTCATCAACCTAAGAGATGCTTGATAAATTTTATCAACAACCATTGTAAATTAATACTTGGTTTGTCATCAATCAAAAAGGAGGAGATTGTTGGAACAAAAGAGGTTCTGACATGATCCAATTAAGTTTTGATGATAACAAAAGTATTAATATACAATAGGGTATACTAATTATTTAATCCAAGTGTGCAGATATTCAAGTTAATTTTTATATTCATTTAAAGCACATTGGAAGCTCTGATATGGCAAAGCAAACTCTGATCAGAACCTGAAGACATCAGAAGATGCATATTTGGTTCATCAGAGGATGCAATTTTTTTGTTCATCAGAAGATGCATATCAGACTCTGATAAAGAGCAGTGAGAGCCGTTTTAGTCAGAAGAACATTCTCTGCATCAATGATTATACTCTGACATTCCAAAAGCTGATGGAATCAATCTTATCCACAGAAAAGTGACGTTAGTACTATTGTACGAACTCTTTACCTGATTTGGATAAAACTTTCTCTCCAAGATTGATCGCATACAAGGTTACCTGATTTGGATATCAAGGTACTATCTACAGCTGGCGCAATCTCACCGCGCTAATTCAAATCAAACACGCTCCACCTTCATCTATAAATTGGAGCGAGTTTGAAGCTTTGGGATACGACACTTGAACAATTTGAAAAGAGCTGTTACTCTGCCAAATTCATCCTAAAGCACACAAAACTGCAAATACAACTTGAACTCATATTCAAAATCCAAGACTCCAGTTTCAGCTTCTGTTAATTCATTAGTTGAACCTTAGAATTTTGTATTAAGATTCTAAGTTAAGTCTTGTATCAAAAGTTGTATTTAATTTGTAACTGAACATTGATCTTTATATCAATTGTTCATACTCTGTTTTCTAAACTTGTGTATTGAAGTCTCTTGCCTGCGTGCTTGAGCATTAGGAAGTCTCTTGTTTGTATACTTGAGCATTGGAAGTCTCTTGCTTGTGTGCTTGAGCAATTGTAATCTTTGGTGATTATAGTGAACTCTCTTGTAGTACAAGAGGACTGGACGTACTCTCGGTTTGTGAGGGGAACCTGTATAAAATCTCTGTCTCTTTCTCTCTCTCTCTCTTTCACTCTACCCTCTTAGTTGCTTGTGATTGTGTTTTGTTTTTATATCCGCTGCAAACTCTGATAAGTTCTCTGTAACTTAAAAGAAATTTTTAAATTACCCAAAACACAATTCAACCCCCCCTTCTTGTGTTTTTCACACCTTCATTATGAAATTGTTGTATTCATGTGGTTGTTTCTGTGTATATATGTACATAGTTTATGCTTGAAGTTTTTCTATTGCTAAAGAGTAGTTTTAAGTATGTTATAAGAATCTCATGTGGCATTTGTTATTTTAACTTTGAATTTAGTGTTTTCTCTCTATATATATACTATATAATATAATTATATTATATAGGTTATCATAACATCACGCTACTATTGTAAATATAGAAAATATATATGTGTTGGATTCTTGTTTTGTTATTAATTAGTTATATAGAAAATATATAAAAACTGGATTTTTTACTCAAAAACCGGTTTTGGAAAGAAAAAAAAACCAGTTATTAAACCAAAAACCGGTTTTTAAAAGCAAAAATCGGTTATAAAAGTGGTTATGGATATAACCAGTTTTATAACCGGCTATGACATTTGGTTTTAATGTCCAATTATAACAAATGGTTATGGATTGGTTATGTACGGTTATTCTGGATTGTCCAAGATGCTCATCCCTAAATAAGGATCATGTGTGTTTTTTTTTTTTCTAATAAAAGGCAAAATAGAAATGCAATAAATTAAAATTTTGTCTAATAATATAAATAAGTGAGACAAATCTTTTATCATTAGATCAATTAGTCTCTCCATTTGATTGATATGTCATATTACATTTCATTTGATCAAGTAGTAAAATTTATTAAGTGAAATGTAAAAATAAATTTATACATGATATGGAAAACTTATCTCATCTATACATTATAACTTGACATCACCTAAGAGAAAAATGAGCACTGGTAAAGCTAGCAATTTTCTACAAAAGAGTCAAATTTAAAGAAGTATATTTAGTGGGTAAATTATAATATGGACCACATTATCAAGTGGTCCATGATGGACCGGTTATGAATAATATTACAACAAATACGAATTTTACAATATCCACCGTTTGATTGAAAGTTTATATCATATAGATCATCTATAGAAAATTTTAGAAAAACTGAAACTATTTGATATGTTATGGAGACGATCCATCAAGATTAACGATTTATTAAATACTGTAAATCTTGATAAATCCCAATAAAATATCAAATGATTTTCAATTTTTCTAAAAAAATTTATAAATGATCTATATGATATAAACTTTCAATCTATCAGTAAATTTTTTAAATTCGTATTCGGTAGATCACTTGTCCATGGTGGACCACTTGTAGCATTAGCCATATTTAGAGTGTTGTTTTGACAATTTTTATTCTTAACAAAGTTCTCTTTGTAGTTGCAAAAGAGATCGTGTTTGGGATTGGCCAAAGCCCATTACGCTAAAGGCCCAATACCTCAAGGTCCAAGACAACTCATCGTAGTACAATTATGGTCCTTGTTTGGTACTATTCTCAATTCCACTCACGTAGTAAAATTATCACTCTTCATGTATATCCATGTGTGACTTTGACTATAAATACGCATAGTTATCGACATTCAAGGTGCACACAATTCACCAAATTCATACACATTCCCTTGGAAAATACTGACTTGAGCGTTGAAGTGCTAACATTTTTGCAAGTACATTTCCCCTCCATTCCTGAAGCTTTTGACCACCACAAACAATGCCTTAACCTCATCAGAGGAGTTGTTATGTTCTGCTTGTTCATAGCAGACTGAAAATGACAAAATAAGATGAAATACATTCATAAAATAAGCGGATATCTTCTAACTTTTTTCTATTTCGACGCATTTTTTACAAATGAACTCATTTGTGGTGCTAGTATATATTATTGAGGCAACAAATTACAAAATATACAAATTTATTCAAATAAAATAAAATTATAATTGTTGTAGCTATCCTATTGTAACATATAGTTTGGACTATGAGAATGAGATACATCCAAAATAGCTAAAAACAACATTATCCTCATCTCAAAAAAAAAAAAAAAAATCACCACGCTTCCAAATGCATATCCTTTATATTGCAATAATCACAAAGATTAATGTTATTCATGTGATATGATTAAGTGGTTTTTTTTTTGCATCTTTAGTTCTTTTGATTAAATGTTATATGTTTGTATCTAGGATTGATCAACTTAGATTTGAACACAAGTTTATTTAAATGAGACATCTAGTAATAAATGGAATCAAAAACTAATATGGTCAAATTAATAGAGGATGAACACATATTTCTCACTTAATGACTTTGACATAAGCTTTCTGACCATAGTGAGAATACAAAACAAGTTTTAATTAAGTGAAATGAATTAAGGCAACCTAGACATAAGAATAACTTATCCGTCATTTCATATTCCAATGTTGTAAACACACACCGAAAGGTATATCTTTGATGACAGATGATGTAACACCACTTATCAGTTAAAGGCATTATATCCTAGTTGAATGAATCATTGTTCCAACAAGTTTCCAAATTCTATTTTCCAGACTCTTATAATTAATTTTCCTTTTTTCTGTTAAAAGTCTAAATGTTATTTGGTTACCTTTTTGCTCATAAACTAAGAACTAATTTGTATGTTAAATGGAATGAAGTTCCCTTAAACAATCCATGTGGGTATGATACTCTCTCATATCACATGATATACTTTGACTGTGTATACTTGCACATGTTTTCAAGTAACAGACTTCCAAACCAGAATATACTGAGATGATAATGAAGTACAGTGACAACCATAATTGAAACATACTACTCTGATATTTCAAGTCGCAATTTCTCGTAGAAACGCCTTAAGATTCATAAATCATTTAGTAATGTAGTACATACTCTTTGATTTAATATGCAACCAATTCCAAAAATAAATCTTCACATCCTCCACCATTCTTCTAAGTTAATTTCCCTATTGTTAAAAATTTTCCCGGTCCTTAATTTCCAAATACTTCAAACACAAACAATATCACTCCGACCTGCTTTAAAAAAGCTCTTTTTTGCCTACCAATCATTCAAACTACTCTAGGTGCAAGACACCTTTTGAAATGCCGAAGATTTCCTGAATCATTGGCACATAGTACACAAAATACCTGAAAAATACAAAACACTGAAAGAACAATGAGGTATTGATTCTTCACTCTCATATTCTTCGACACACTTTAAAGATCATTGATCCAAATCCCCTCTTTTGAACAAATTATCTTCTGTCTTTATTTTATTTTGAAACATTTTCCAAGCCAAACTTTATAATTCTTAAGGGACCAATTTAAGTGGCCAAAGTGGATCCAAAATATTTGGCAACTCAATTGACATCTCGTTATAAGTCTCTTTCACATAATACAAATTAAATGACTCTAATACCCTTAACTTTATGAGGTAAATTTCCTTCCACGCTTAGAACTTCCTCTACTTCCTTTTCTAATAGACTTGCCATTCATCCTATATTTATTCACTAAAGTTCTATAGCACTTCTAATATAATTTTCCACCTTTATTTTCCTAAAAGTGCAAGGTTGAAGATTCTCAAGTTTTGTATTCCCGGTCCCCAATTCTAAAGGACTACCACCTTATCTTATTTAATCCAATTTATTTTCCTCCCATTTTCACTCGCATCTCATAAAAAATATTTGAAAAGTGATTATAGTTTAGTTATTATACATGTTAGAGCCTTGAAGAATGATATAAAGTAGACTAATAGTGTAGACAACGTGACTTTCTATAAATAGTTGTTTATTCTTCCACCTTGATAATTTAGGTCATACTGCCTCAATCACGAAGTGTTGAGTGCCTTTTCTCCACAAACTTGACCTAATTGGAAAATTGAGTACTTAATGGGAACACACCTTATCTTATAATGTAAAATATTAATTGTTTCATCTAACTGCCTTTGACATATATTAATACCCACCAATAAGCTTTTATGGAAATTGGCTATTAATTTTGACATCATTTCAAATAACAATAGGTTCACCTTAATTATTCTGATATTAGACCATCTCTTATCGCCGACGATGAAGGTATGATATGCACAATGAGTAAAATGAATTTTGCCATATCAAATATGAACCTTGTGAATTGAATTGACCCACCTCTACAACCATTTTCAACAACATATTGAAATGTTCAGTTGCTTTCAAGAAAGAAAAAAGACGATAAAGGTCGGGTTCCCTTGTCTTAAACTGCAACCCTCATTGATCATCACAAAAATTGATGACGATTTTAAGAATTATTAGATACATCTCCTCCATTTAAAAATATATATATATAAAACCTGCAACAAGCATCACCTCCATTGTGGATTCCGACCAAAATACATTATCTGAGAAGCATTTCATCTACCGATATGTTGTTTTTTATATTTGAAAACAGTTTTTGAAAATAAGTCACTGAAGAAATTACATGGTTGAGTCGCGGCTCAATACGCTTTCTTTAAAACATTTTGCGGCACTATCCAAAATCGTGCAAGGCAAACGATCAACCACGAAGTCCCCAAGATAAAACAACTCAGTTCCACTGATACCGATAATTATTGCACTGTAGATATCAGGTAAGAATTACACCCTCAAATATGGCACAAAAAACCAATGTGCTATGGTTTTAAGTTCATTCTAATATGGTAACCACGACCATTCAAATATGGTACTAAGACCACTCTTAAATAAAGGGACTATGGTATTATGACAATTCTTAATTTGAAGGAATTATGATACTTTAATCACTCTTAAACCAAATAATATGGTTTCTCTTGTATTCAACATTTCAACTTATGTAATATATAAAAAGATTGATCTACTCTTTCTACATCTAACTCACAGCAAAAGTTTTGTTAAAATTAAAAGTCTAACAAGACAATAGAGCAAACTCAACATAGATATCAAACTTAAATTCTACATAGAAAGGTTGGTATTTAATATATATCAAATTCTAAAAAGTAAATTCATGGTAAATCACTCAAAATTAGAAGCAACACCATGATAAATAGATACATTAGCTTACAGCCGTTTGATTCATGCATATTCATTATTGATGAGTGTTTTATGATACATACATACATGTGCATCATATACTTTCTTTTTGCGGAATCTACAAGGTCAACACTATAGGATGACATGTTGAGTGTTAACAAATAATTGACCATGTGTTCATCATCACCACAAGTCCAAATAATTTCACTAGAAATTCCAAACCCACTACTATGACCACGGATGATTTTTACAACTCATATTGTTGAGCAATAGATTGAACACTACTCCTTAATTCAATAAACTAAGTATGCATAGTGCATCACAATGCTCTCATCCACCCTACAAGGCAAAGGAGATCATAGCTTATCACCGGCTGCTGTATTATTAGCAACTGTAAAGCATATATATCTTTCTATATGATATGTTACGTCTAGAATTTAGTGGGAAATCTTAATAGGTGGTGGTAAGCTTTTATGTGGTGTGTTCCTCACTAGGGTTTGCTTAACACTTGTATATCAAAAGAAAATAATTGCTTCTTAATAATAGGAACATGTGCTTCTTAATAGGCAATAAAACTGCCACCAATTTATTTCCTATAAAAATTGAGATCACGATAATGACACAACATTTTTTTCAATTAATTAACATATTAATATGTTATACATATTAACATGCTCTACTAATTGTGCTATATGTTCCAACAATCTGTCATCACTTTCATGAGTTGAGTTCCATGACATCAAAACAAAAATAGATCCGACAAGTATAGAAAAGAATGAAATCCACTAGATGGCATATTTAATGGAAAGATTTTTAAGATGAGCCCTAAAAATTGCCTCATGAAAATCATGAGCGTCAAAGATGGAACCATAACTATACTATTTAAAGCCTTTAAGGAACCATATTTTGTAATTGATTTTTTCTAGATTATCCTTAACGAATCATGAGTAGTTTACCTAACAACTCATGCAAATTAGCAACATAAACAAACATGCAGATGAAGTCAAAGTTTGTTTGTGGCTACCACTTACAAAACTACTCCTGTGGATAATTCGCACATGTAGTTGGGTAAATATAATCCATAATTCTTCAATTGAAATATATGTATCACCTTTGTAATTTTTGTAATTTTATTTAATTATTTATTTTAAAAGTTAAATAATCTTTTTATAAAATTCGTGTGATTTTTATTCTTGGATTCCAAAACATTATTGCTTATTTTCTTTAATAACCATTATTCATATATCAATGTGTAACTTCCCATTCTTTATTTTCTCTTCTAAATAATGGTTACATTATTTGATATTAACTTTCTTTTTATGTGCCTATTAAATATATACAAGTAACCCACAATTAAAAGGGACAACCACAACTCTTGAAGGATGGTTAGTTGCTACACGATCAGAAAAAAGAAAACCTTCAATCCCACACAAAACTTGTCTTCTATAAAATTGTTCCACTTCTCTATAAAATGTGTCTTCCTGAGTTACATTGCCAACACTTAGTGAATTCAAGTTATTCTGTCACCTCGAGTATGATTAATACTCGGGAAGGACCTGTTGAATCTTGGAGAATTTGCGCAAATATACCGCGGATAAATCCTTAAGGACAGTGACTTTGTCACGCCTCAGGTTATTACTCTATTTTGCAGGATATCCGCAGTTCATGAGTTTAAGCTTTCATCAAAAGATAAGTTCATCATCTCTACTTTATTTGATTCTAATATTTATTTGATGTTTATATTATTATATATATTTGTTTATTATTAGTTTTGTAGGTCAATTCTAGTAATTTTTTGTTTTCTTATATTAGTGATAATAATTTTATTACAAATTATTGAACGGGAGTAGGAAAATTTGTGCTAAAGAAATTGTAAGTTGCCAAATTCGAGTTTATACAATTTGCATATATTGTTTCATGAAGCATACATTTTAATAACTTTAGTGAATTGAGTATTACGTGTATCATGAATCACTATATGAATGAACAAAATTCAAAATTCATGTGATCATGCAATAACTTAATAGGCTTAATAGATCTTTTGGTCCCTGTATGTTCATGAATTTTTGGTTTTAGTCCTTGTATCTTGTTTTGTTGCAAATAAGTCCCTCAATGTACAAATATTTTTGGTTTTAGTCCCTAAAGTCAAAATCCGCAGGAAAATCTGAAGAAAAATTTCCACAAAAACTGCAAATTTTCTTGCGGATTTTGACTTTAAGGACTAAAACCAAAAAAATTTATACATTCAGGGACTTATTTGCAACAAAACAAAATACAAGGATTAAAACCAAAAATTCGAGAACATACAGGGACCTAAAGATCTATTAAGCCTAACTTAATATTAAGTTTGCAAAGGACTTCAAGTCATTGCCTGCAGAATCCATGGCATTCCTTTTGTCTCATGTTATTATCATGTTCTATTTTCATACCAAAACTAAAAACATCACAAAGCAACGTTTTAAAATGTGAATTTGACAGACATCATATCGATGGAACATCTAAACTATGAATTTATCTGCTTTAAATTATATGTCAAAAAAAACTGTTTTAAACTATTTAAATTAAAATAAAATTAGGATCAATGTGTCGAAATGAATACAATGTTGATTTAAGGTTCATCCAAATGAACAAACTAATTCAAATTTATTTTATAACCCTTTTGATTTTATAACTTAGTCACAAGCAACAACTAAGAAATTATTGTCGCATGCAAGAAAAATAGATAGATACTAGAAATTAATATAATCGTAGTATAATATATTTAAGTAATCATATATGAATTTGTCATCGTTCAACTTTTGAATAGAATAATACTCATTCTCATCATGTTGATCTCAAAACAATAATCTCAGAGCATTTATTATTTTGAGATATAAAATAGTTTGGGCATCAGATGGAGGACATTGTACGTGGTATATTTAAAGTTAGTGTTGGTATGACATGAGGAGAAAGAAAAAAAATTATATTAAAATTGAATTGAAATACAATATTGGATGCTAGATGTAGATGTTCAAATATTTTTTTCTCATAAACTTTTAAGCCAAATAATAAATAATTCACTAAAATTGAGAAACCACAACTGTAAATATTACAAAAAAAATACCAATATATGTCTCGCAGATTATTCTTGCTTGTGGTTGGTATTACAAACAATCAATTTATTCATTTAGCACCGTTAATCATATCATGTTGCCCAAACACATCACCATCAACAAAGTTGAACCCCGTGTCGGACCTATTAATTCTTTGTCGCAGCACTTCTAACTGTTCATGTTGAGCGGCAGTCAACTGAGCAGGTGAATTTTGATTGCCGCGAGGCTCAAAGCCGAAACAAGTAGGATTATTCATCACTGTTTGAATTACCTCGGGACTGATGTATTTTGTGAGTTCGCTCTTCATATTTGTGATTTCTTGTTGAATTTCCATCAACCGATGCTCAAGATTGTGAGCATCAGTCAAATACCCATTAATTGGGTCCCTCAGACGAGTCTCGGCCTCAAACACTAACGAATCAACTGTGTTGTCACGTAGCGTTGGGTCTATTTCCCGCAACATCTTGGACACATTGCTCCTTCCGAATACTTCATGTACAGCTCTGAAACGTTGTTGGTTGTCCGGTGGAAAGAATGGAGCTAAATCACAGGATGAATCGCATCTTCGATGTTGTTGCTTGCACGCTGCACACCGATGGGTAATCTCTCTTGCAATCCCTGACACTGTAAACAAAATTATCAGATTCAATTATTCAATTAATTCAACAACCAAAACAAAACACACGCAAAAGCGAAAACCTTAATGATTATTATTAAAATTAGTGAATTATATGATTAATGGAAGTCACTGGATATATAAAAATATAATCATTCTTCTTTTTATTAGATGCAAAAGAGATATGTAAAAGAGATTAAACAATATTAATTATCTTGATTAGAATCATAATTGATGATAAGAATTGAACTTTAATCATGATTTTAAGAGGTTCACACTATAATCACATTTTAAACAACACAATTACAACTATAATTTTGATAGAATCAATGTTTTGCAATAAAAACATATAAGAGATTCACAACAACAGAGATGAAGAATGATGAAGAATTACTTGTGATAGATGGTGGGAAGTGCGACAAGATATGTTTATCCCTTTTAGATGGTGAGAAGTGCTCAAATTCCTTCAACTTCAACGCTACTTTGAAATGATACCCTTATTCTTATCCCTTATATAAGAAAAATAATGAATATTTTTCTACAATGTGACTTGTGTAACTGCTTTTCAACACTACTCCCTCCGGTCATTATTATAAGCAAATTTCACTTTTTTGATACATTGTAAAAGTGGTGTATGTGGTCCATATTATGAACCAAGTACATCACTTTTTCAATGTACCAAAAAAGTCAAATTTGCTTATAATAATGGCCGGAGAGAGTACTTTTGTAACTGCTTTTTAAAATAAAATTATTGGTCAAAGTTTGACTAACAAATTAAAAACAACGCTTTTTTTTGTTGGTAAAACAACATGTTTTTGGAATCTATATTTAATTCAACAACCCACACAAAACTTATTTTTATGTTTACTCTCTAGTTTTAATGACAAGTATCTGATAACTTGATTTCGATTGTGAGGTAAATAAAATTTAATAAAAAAATAATTTACTTAGGAATTGAATCTCCCGTACATCCTTAAATAAAACTTATTACCGCTTGAGTCAAATCACTTGATTACAAATTAATTAATTATATATATATGAAGAGGGATCCGTTGACTCCAGGAGTAAGTCTCAATTGATTTACTCCGCTTAATAACTCGATATTGTCATTATATTTCTTCGATCCAACCGTTGAATTCAAAGATCTCATTGAGTAGATCAATTCCACAAATTTTTATAAAAATTCAAAATCGTTTAATACTTTTTATGAACACTTCAATTAAACGTACGAAAAACTTTTAGAAAAAACCGTTAAATTTCAATAGTCTAAAATACATAACTACATTTTTTGAAATTTTATAAAAAAATTTGGATTTGATCTACTAAATGAGACCTTTGAATTCATCGGTTGGATTGAAGAAATATAATGCCGATATCGAGTTATTAAGCGGAGTAAGTCAATGGAAGACTTACTCCTAGAGTCAACGGATCCCTCCTATATATACTAGCCACCAAACGGGCACGTTCCGTGCCTGTTTGTGTGATCGATTTTTTTTTTGTGATCGATATTTTATATTGTGCAAATATAAATAACTACTTAATCTCCTTTTTTATTGGACTTAGTTAATTGATAACTACGTAACCTTTTTTTTTTGTGGCTAGTTATTAAGAAGAAAAAAATATTTTTTTTTCTACTATAAAAAAACTGAAAATCTATTTTTATGTAGAAGTTATTTTTTAAGGGTAAAATAGGAATAATGAAAAAGTCATCCCAAAATTTTGTATCCTTTATATATATATATATATATATATATATATATATATATATATATATATATACTAGCCGCCAAACGGGTGTAATCGATATTTTTTTGTTTTTTTTTTTTGTGTGATCGATATTCTGTATTGTGTAAATATAAATAACTACTTAATCTCCTTTTTTATTGGACTTTGTTAATTGATAACTACGTAACCTCCTTTTTTTGTTGTGGTTAGTTATTAAGAAGAAAAAAAATATTTTTTTTTTTACTATAAAAAAACTGAAAATCTACTTTTATGTGGAAGTTGCGCTTAGTTATTAAGAAGAAAAAAAAATTATTTACTAAACAAAACTAAAAATCTATTTTTATGTGGAAGTTATTTTTTAAGGGTAAAATTGGAATAATAAAAAAGTCATCCCAAAAATTTGTATCCCCTTTATATATTAGTATATATATATATATATATATATATATATATATATATATATATATATATATATATATATATATATATATATATCATGTTTTTCTACAACGTGACTTTTGTAACTGCTTTTCAACACTACTTTTGTAACTGCTTTTTAAAAAATAATTATTGGTCAAAGTTTGACTAACAAATTAAAAACAACATGCTTTTGGAATCCTTATCTTTTTTTATAGGGTTAATATTTCTTTACCCTTGCAAAGTAGGCGAGTTTTGCTTTACCCCCTGTAATTATATTTTTTAAGATTACCCCCTGCAAAATTAATTTTTTTGATTTACCCCCTTGGATGTACTTTTTAAATCGATTATTTTGTTCAACTGATTTAAAAAGTGTTGTTTTAAATCGGTTATTCTATTTTTTTGCCTGCCACATCAGCAAAAGAGGGGTAAATTGAAAAAATAAATTTTGCAGGGGGTAATCTCAAAAAAAAAATTACAGGGGGTAACACAAAACTCGCCTACTTTGCAGGGGGTAAAAGCCTATTAACCATTTTTTATATTTACTCTCTAATTTTCATGAGAAGAATCTGTTAACTTGATTTAGATTGTGAGGTAAATAAAATTTAATAAAAAATATTTTACTCAAGAATCAAATCTCCCGTACATCCTTAAATAAAACTTATTACCGTTTGAGTCAAATCACTACAGTACAAAGTAATTATATATATATATATATATATATATATATATATATATATATATATATATATATAAGTGTCGAAGCAATTATTTATTAATTTAATATGAAATTATTAATATAAAATCATTTCGGTCTCTTGTTTTAATTTTCTCAAAACTATAATTACATTCTTTGACGAAAGACACTATTATTATATTATTAATTCAATGTATTTGAATTTATTTTTGACAAAATGTATTTGAAATATATTAACTACTACCTATTTGAATATTAAAATAAAATATAAAATATGAAAAAATTAAATAATATAAAATATTTATTTTAATCATAAAAATATATCTTTCATTACTTTTCAAATTTATTCATGCTGATTATTATTTATTCATTAAATGCATATGAATAATTTATCATTCAATAACTTAGAGAAAATATAAAATCAATATATATTTTTCAAAATAATTAAATGAAAACATTTGTCAAAAAATACATATATGGAAATGGCATCTAAATTTATTTTTGACTAAAAATATATAATATTTTAATTAATATAAAAATATAGAAAATGTTTATCAATATGTAATACTCTCTCCGTTCCTTTTTATAAGAGACAATTCACTTTTTATATTCATTCAATAATTGATGTATTTGGTCTATATTATATCTTAAGTACATTCATTATTGAATGAATTTAAAAAAATCAAGTGTCTCTTATAAAAAGGAACGGATGGAGTATTTTTCAATACTTAGTCCATTCTATCACTACACACACCCACATTTTTTGTTATTTTGAAAACTTTGTTTATTTCTTGTGATTTAAATGTTGTGACATTGATAATTTGATCAGTGATGCAAATGGATATCTATGGGCAGCTAGTATGATATATGTATCCGTCTCGTTGAATAAATATGATATTCATGTATGTTCCATTTGGATATCACATAAACACATATGCTTGTAATCCGCAGATTTTGAAGTATATGCGAATATCAACAGATATTTATGGATTCTTTTATATAAATAAAATTGATTATTTGAAAGAAGAAAAAAATGTTAGCTTCTTTTAAAGACAAAAAATTAACACATAATATTCGTATTTTGTTGTCTTAATTTAACGACAAAATTTATATTTTTAATAGCTAGTATTAAAAAGGGTAAATAAGTCTTTACCCCCTGCAAAGTAGGCGGGTTTTGCTTTACCCCCTGCAAAAAATTCCTTTAAGATCCCCCCTTGCAAAATATTTTTTTCGGTTTCCCCCCTTGAGTGCACTTTTTAAATCGGTTGAACAGAAAAAATCGATTTAAAAAACATCACTTTTTAAATCTGTTGAACGAAATAACCGATTTAAAAACTGCACCCAAAGGAGTAAAACAAAAAAAAAATTGCAACGGGGATTCTTAAAAGAATTTTTTGCAGGGGGTAAAGCAAAACTCGCCTACTTTGTAGGGATAAAGACCTATTTACCCTATTAAAAAACAGTTATCTAAATACATGTAGCTTTTTTAAAAGAAAAATACATGTAGTATAATAATCACAACAAAAGATCCAAATATAATCACGTCAAAATATAATATAACATCTAAACATAAGATCCACATAATAATTATTCTAAATTAAACAAAAAGTGAAATGCAAATAGTTTTTATTAATCATGCATTCCTTGCTTCAACAACCCCCCTTTGAAATGAAATATTGTAACACTCACTAACAAGCCATTCATTAATAATTATAGCATCCATATCTTATAATACTGAATTAATTTTAATATACTAACTTTTGATTTGGTATAACTTGGGAAAAAATGATAAGTATTTATAGGTCTTTTAAATTTTACGTTTGTAATAGATAGATTTTTAAGTTTTTTAATTGACAAATATGTCTTTTTAGTTTTACATTTGTAACATATATGTTCTTTAACTTTTCTAAGTAACAAATATGTCCTTTAAGTTTGAAATTTGTAATATCTAGGTCCTATTTTTTAAGTAACGGATGATAACTGGAAGGACCTAGATGTTACAAATTATAAACTTAAAGAACATATTCGTTACTTAAAAAAGTTAGAAGATCTGTATATTACAAAATTAAAACTTAAAGAACCTATATGTTACAAACGTAAAACTTAAAATGACATATAGATGCATTTTGCCAAAAAGGAAAGAATAAGTCAAATAATAACTTATTATAATTAATCATTATAGAAAAATCTTGTTATAAATTTGATTACCTCTCGCATAAGTCTAGGGGTGTAATTGAACCGGTTTGGATTGGTTTTGAGTGAATATGATATCTAAACCAATGAATCCTCGTTTGGTTCGGTTTGGTTCGGTTTTTAGTGTTTTTCAAAAATGAATCCGAACCAAACTCATCGGTTTGGTTCGGATACTTTAATTGGTTTTTTCGATGTATTTCATGCTATTATTTTTTTCTCAATATTTTATTTTTCATAAGCTCATCAAATACAAAATACAATTTTTTTTCGCTTAAGTTCATCAAATACATAATACAACCGTATTGAAATCAAGTTCATAAGTTCATCAAATACAAAATACAACCATATTGAAATTAAGTTATAAGTTCTTCAAATAATAAAGTGCAATAAAAATAAAACTTCAAGTCTATTCTCACTTAAATCGAAAAAAAATAAAACAATGCTTGAGAAGTTATCGTTATGAGGCTTTGAGATGAGAGCAGTAGCGTGACGTGAGAGTGTTGAGAGCAGCTTTAGGATGAGGGTGAGGTGAGACGAGAGTAGCGTTTCTGAGTTTGCGTTTGCGGTTGTGAGTGTTTCTAAGTTTGCGTTTTTAAGTTGGAGTTTCTAAGTGAGACATATTTTATTTTATTTTTTAGAAGTTGTTGGGACAGTTGTAGTTTTTGATGGATATGAGCTACCTAAAAAAATAATTTAACATATATACTATATATTGGTTTGGTTTGGTTTGTCCATTGGATCTGAAAATTGGAACCGAGAACCGAACCAAACCACTTCGGTTTTCTATTGGTTCAGTTCGGTTTTTGATCCGAACCATAAAATTCGATTTTTTCCGATTTGGATTGGTTTGGATCATCGGTTCCATTAGATTTTTCTGATCCGCTTACACCCCTACATAAGTCCATAGCCAATCTTTGACACATATCAACGCATCTAAAGTATATGAATGCAATCTACTACGATGAGAAGTAAGGACTCGACAATTAGTACTAAGAGCATCTCCAATAAGGGAATCAAAGAGAGTTTCATAAACTGATAATTCATAACTTACTTTTTTTATCATTGGAGTTCTATGATGTTGCATAAAGGATTGATGATACGTATCTTATTTAAGGTAGAGTATCATCAATTTAATATTACATTTTTTTGTATATGAAATTAAATAGAATTGATTACTTGTTAGTAATGTATGATACCAAAGTGGTATTACAATTGGAGCAAAATATGTATGAGTTTCGTAAATATTATGTACGCAAAGTCAGATACCCGAGACCGGCTTACCTCGGCGTGACCTTTAAAGAGCAATTTGACAAGATAATAATTTTGTGATACACATTTATTTCATGTACTTATGTAAAGATGAAAATATGATGCATGCAGTTAGTTTCAGGATTAGTGGCCCCGGTGTAGTCATCATTAGGTGGGTAGTAGAATTCACTGAGGCTTAGTAGTCTCATCCCACTCTATTCAATTTTTTTAGGTAGACAGGTTAACCGGAGCAAGGACCAGGTTAGGAACTGACGATAGGAGTTGAGCTTGGATTGTCAGATTAGAAGATTATTATTTTGCTTCCTTGTTTTGCTTATTTGTTTAAGACCCATTTGTTTCATTCCGCTGTATTGTATTTGGATTACCACGTTGTATTCGTGTCAAGCTGTAATTCAATTAATTATTCTGTAATTTTAATGTACTCAGATTCAATTATTTGTCTCGACTAAATATTCTAGACAATTTAGTTGGGGCGTTATATGGGTGTTGTTTGGAAACAAAATTGTACATTTTTATATGATTCCAATGTTTATCAATAGTCGTGATTTCTTTTATAAAAGCAGAGAATATATTAAACAAAGAGTGAAATACAAAAGACCAAGCCAAAACTGAGACCTTGCCTATTCTTAGCAAGATCCTCCCAAATACAACAAGGAGCAGAGGTCTACCAATTAAGACCGGCCAAGGATAAACTCAGGTTGGCAAGTTTATCTGCACCGTAATTTCTGGAACCCAGATTGGAGTGGCACTCCAATTGTGAACTTGCTTCATATATCTCCTCATGTACATCATCATTTGAAATCAACTGTTAGTGACTTCATCAGACATCATTAATGGCATCTACCTTTGGAGTTACAAATTGATTATCCCAAGGTAGATGCCATTAATGATGTCTGATGAAGTCACTAACAGTTGATTTCAAATGATGATGTACATAAGGAGATATATGAAGCATCACAATTGGAGTGCCACTCCAATCTGGGTTCCAGAAATTAATTTTATGCCCATTACCAAGCAATCATCTAGAGTTATCCTTAAGATGAGAAAAAAGTTTTTTTTTTTAGGTTACAATGTTGTCAATGAGGATCGAACCTAGGACCTCATGGATATTATCTAAACCCCTCACCATTAGACTAAATTTAGTGGCTTAAAAAAATGTGCTTTTAGACCACTCCGAATTGAAGAATAAATATGATCACCAATAAAATGATTACTTCTCAAAACTATACTTCTTAAGAGCATGGCTCAATGATTATCAGAGTTCAACATCTCCCAGAGAAGCTTCAAATTAGAAGCTTGATTCAACTTGGTTAAGGACCTAATACTCAATCCACATTCAGCTAGATTCTACTTCTTTCGGTATATATTTTTTAATATGTAAAAAATATAACCAATTAACTAGGATCTATATATTAATATCAATTAATATAAACTAGGAAACCTAGCGTTGACACCACCCACCTTTGTTTCTCTCTTCTTTTGTCGTTTCTTCCATCTTCGCAGTCGTATCTCCCATCTTCATTTCTCCCAGCCGCTGTGATGTAGCCTGGGCACGTGGTGGTGCAATCGACTACTTGGGAGAGTCGCGATGCCACCATCTGACGCCACCAGTTCAACCTTTTGCGTTTTCGCTCGACCCAACTGGTAGCTTCACCATCTTCCATCATTAGTTGTCCTACACAAATTTCAATATCATTTTCTCAATCAGTGATAACTTGATTCATTTTGGTGTTTTTGGTCGTCCACAGTTCAATCGCCGATGAACTGTTATAGGTTGCAAAATTTGAGTGGTCGAGGAGTTCTTGAGTAGGGTTTCTCTCTCGGATATGTTTGAGTAGTTTTGGCTGAGATGAAATCATCACCGCTGAAATTTATATTAGTTTCATGGTTCTCATTGTCGCTATGAATAGTTGGTTCGTGGATCTGTTGTTTCCGTGTTGGCGGTTGGATTCATTCGCTGTATTCTGTTATCATGGTGAGATCTTTGTGCAATATTCGGTTGGAAGCCTCTCACGAGCTAGATTCATCAAGACCCGATTCAGCATGTTTTTGCTCGAAAGGGCTCAGTACGTAGGTTCTCCGTGTTGTCAGTAGCAATCGCTCGTGTACTAATGGGTTAAATGATTTTTTTTTGGTAATTATTGAGCTTGTGGTGTTCAGTCTCGTTGATTGATCATCCCTCGATCCGGCTATCAATTGGTTTTGGGTTGCTCTGAAATCTAACAAGACTAGTGCAGGGCTATATATCAATATTTGTATTATTCCATGATTCGGATTGCTTAGCTTGAAAAATCTATCATAACTTGTTTTGTTGTAGAGAGTAGTGGGTACGTAGACCGTTCCGTGCTAACGGTCGGTGCATTCACCTTAAGTTATAAGAGACTTTTATTTTGTCATTTAGGATTAAATATGATCTACTATGCTTTATTGTTCTATGTTCATTTCTCTGAAGTAAGGCCTTGTAATTATCTTATTTTATTTCTTTTCAATTATAATATGAGCTCATGCACAAAAAAATAAACAAAATAATATGTGCTATAGATGGAGAACGGGAAATAATAGAGGTGCCAACATAATTGAGATGTTTATTCTATCCTAATATATCTAGATGCTCTTATACAAAAAAATATTAATATATGTTTTGTTAGATCATCTAAATAATAATTAATAGCTATGAAGAAATGAAATAGTGTACAATATTTATAAATATTCATTTAATGCATATGAATAAATAATCTTTAAAGAATTTAGATAAGATTTTAAAATTAATAAATATTTTGTCAAACAAGTAAAATGAAAACATTTCAATCAAATACATTTGGAAACGGCATCTAATAAAAAATAAGTTAAAATTCTTGTGGATCTCATGTAAATTTGGTGTAACCCTTATGAACTTTAATCAATAAAAAAAGAGTGTTGTTAGCATTATTCTTTATATATAAACACATAGAAAGTGTTGATATATTTATATTCTACCTAGGTAATTATATCACACAAAAAATTATATTTTTATTTAAAAAAATTTAAAGACATTCATGTGTATTATTTATTTTATTTGTTTGAATATTATATTTTTTGTTTGGATATCATTTTTTTATTAATTATTTAGAGATACGATCATTTTGGATGACACAAATTTTTACTCTTTCTAATTTTCTGTTGTAACATGTTTTTGATTTTTTTATTTATATAAAAGAAATTTGTTTTGTTGAAAGAAAAGATGAAGACCAATATAAAAAAAAGAGTTTGATCATCATTTTTATTTGTCTATTTCTTTTATCTTATTCTCTTCATATATTTTCACACTTTCTTTGCCATAAATCTGCAACAACAAAAAATAGAAAAAAAAAAGATGGTTACTAGATATACACATTTCAAAGTATAAAAAAAAGGAAAAACAAATAGTAATTCAGTGTTACCACCAGATCTACATCCTTATCAATGTTCTCATTTTTTATCTGTAAATAAACAAAATAAATTATTTATATCATTTATGTGAAATAAAATTGTAACAATCTAAATCTAATTAATCATAATGGTGTTAATTAGAGATTTCAATGAGGAGGTAAAAATAGGAAATTATGAAGTAACTGGAAATTACCTTTATAGAGGTGCAATATTGAGTTGTAGCAAGGGTTAAAGCATAAGTGTAAAGGGATATGGGATAGTTTATTATTTATAGAGGCGAAATTATTTTCTAACCGATAAGCCAACTAATTCAATTTGTATTATTTAGTAAAATTAACGGTTGGATTAGTTTATTAAATATAAAGTGATATAAAAAATGTTTAATATTTAATTATTTTGAAGTAAGATGAAAAGAATAAAATGAAAAAAAAATAATAAAATATAATTATAAACTAATTGAATTATTTTATTAATATAAATACAAGGTCTCAATTAGTAAGAAAAATGTTTTAGAAAATAGAGAAATAATAATATATAAAAATAATTGAAAGAAAGAAATAAAAAAATAGAAAGATAGCCTATTAGTATGAACAAATACAATATGAACGTGTGAAAATATATAATTATAAAGTGCACATGTGTGTGTGTGTTTTTTTTAGTAATTGAATTATTTTATTAATATAAATACAACGTCTCAATTAGTAAGAAAAAAGTTTCGAAAAATAGAGAATAATATATAAAAATAATTTGAAGAAATAAAAAAAAAGTTTATTAGTATGAACAAAAATATAATATAAGCGTGTGAAAATATATAATTATATAGTGCTTGTGTGTAGAGATGGCAATGGGTAGGGTATGAGTAGGGTACTATAGTCCCCATCCTCATACCCGCACTTTAAAAAATTACCCGTACCCATCCCCATACCCGTGTGGGTGACAATCTTTGACCCCGTCCTCATATCCTCTGGGTACCTAAGTACCCATACCCGTACCCGTTACCCGCATTTTTGCTAAAAATAAGTTGATCAATTATAAAATATCATATCATTTTAATATAATTAAAAAAACTCAAAGGTTTTAATGTTGACTCATGAAAATCATAAACAAAATTATTAGTAATATTATGCTAAAGTTTATTTCTCAGTTGATATATTTGTTTTATATTATAAATAATTTTTTTTTATTAAAAATGTGTAATAGTATAATAATGTTGTATTTTTTAAAATTGGTTTACATATATTATTATATAATAATATAATTAAAATAAATAAAATATATCATATGGGTATATGGGGTGGGTACTAAGGTACCCGTACCCGCACCCATACCCGTTCAATTTTGTGGGTAATTACCCATACTCATGTCCATACCCAAAATGCGGATTTTTACCCATTATGGGTATTTTTTATGGGTACCCACTGGATATGGGTAAATTGTCATCTCTACTTGTGTGCGTGTATTTTTGTATCGGTTATAAGCTGAAATTTGTGTAGAACACCAAAATGATCACCTCTAATAAAAGTAAAAAAAAAGTAACTTCACCTCTATACAAATTTAATAGTTTGGACGTTAGTTTTGTTTTTTTTATAACTCGTTTTTTTTTTCTTTCCTTATATTTATTAAGTTTGTTTTAATTACTTGTAATTTTTTAATATATTAATGATTTTTAATTATGTGATTGGTTATGTCTAATTAACCATTAATGCTTAGGTGTGACTCACCAAAGAATTTTTTTGTAGCAAGATATAGATTCCAATGTTTTTCATATAATATTAAATATCAGTAACTTGTTTGTGCTACATAATGTTAGACGTTGGTGTAGGTTAGAGATGACAATGAGTAGGTATGTGTATGGTATTATAGTCCCCTTCTTCATACCCGCAATTTGAAAAAATACCCATACCAATTCTTATACCCGCGTGGGTGACAATTTTTGTCGTCGTGTCTATACTCTATGGATACCTAAGTACACATACCTGTACCCGTTACCCACATTTTTGCTAAAAATAAATTGATCAATTATAAAATATTATATCATTTTAATATAATTAAAAAAGATTTCAAAGATTTTAATGTCGACTCATGAAAATTATAAATAAAATTGTTAGTAATATCATGTTAAAGTTCATTTCTCCTTTAAGATATTTGCATTAAGTTATAAATAAATATTTTTGTTAAAAATGTGTCATAATATAATTATGTTGTATTTTTAAAATTGATTTACACATATTATTATATAATTAAAATAAATAAATATATACTATGCGGGTATGGCAGGGTGGGTACTAAGGTACCCGTACCCGCACCCATACCCACTCAATTTTGTGGGTAATTACCCATATCCATACCTAAAATGCAGATTTTTACCCTGTCCATTATGAGTATTTTTTGCAGGTACCCACTGGATATGAGTCAAATTACATCCCTAGCGTAGCTTTTATAATTCAAGGAATTTTTAATTTAGCCACACTTCAACTGTGGCGAATTATTATTATTTTTTTATCAAAGCATTCTAGTTTATAATTTTAGTTATCGAAAAACTTAATTAAGTTTTTTAAAAACTTATTCAATTTCATAAAACGTATCTATATTGAAAATATTTCATGAGCTGAAATCAAATAATAAAAGAGAGGTATTTTTTTAAAGGTTTATAATGGTTAATAGGAACACCGCTCATTAGTTGTATACAATTTCAGATATTGATGCTCCTCGTGATTTTTCTAATCATGTAAAGTCATACATTACATCTAAGGTTATGGATGCTTGCGTTGATTGAAAGCCAGAGATTGCAACAATCCAGATATTAGAATGATCCACAGCTTTACATATAATATCTAACTTCACATCATCCAAATTTTAGGGAAAATTTCTCATCCCACCCCCGGATTTCCGTGTTTACCCCTGCAAAAGTCAACTTCGGAATCTACGAACCGAAGTTTTCATAGAGTTTTATCTACTTCGGAAAACATTTACCGAAGGCATTATTTCGGGTTCTAGTTTCCGAAGCAAGGCATTATAGAGCTGAAATCAGCTCACTTTCTTTCATTCATTTCAACACTCAATCTCTTCATCTCCCTCAAAGTAAAATGTTTTGACACCATTTGTGGCTCAAGTGCAAGATTTGGAGCTTATCTAACGGAATCAACACTCATTGATGCATTAGCATAAGGTAAATTTCGATCAGGTCAGGTCCTCAAAGTATTGCAGATAAACGACATCAACATAATTTTGGCCCTTATTGATGAAAAATGGTACAACACACCAAAAACAACAAAAAGGCCTTGATACACCTCTCCTTCAAAACAATAATTTCCTCCATAGGCCTTTCAGCATTCGTCGCTGCCACAACCGCCTCTTTATTCTGCACATACACAACATGTAACTCATGGTATTTGATATGACATCCATTTGTAACGTTGAAACACTTCTGCACGATGTCCTCATCAAGGCCTAAATTTCTCTGCACAAGGTCCATCCCTTCATCTTTCCTCATTCTCTCATTGCTCAAGAATGGCCCCGTAATCGAAAAATGCGGTAGACATTGGACGTCGTCCAATGTGATGGCTACTTCACCTATTGGAAGGTGGAAAATGTTTGTCTCCGGATGCCATCTTTCTGCAAATGTCGTCATCAACCCGTAGTCGATAATGCTATAATTCGTCCTCGTCAGAGGCTCTAGCCCGGTTGCCGTGATAACATCCCAAAACCATGACGACTCTTGATTGCGAGGAAGCTTCGGAAGATTAATCACCTTATTCTCATTCGCTACGGACCACATTACTTTCTTCAAAACCTACAAATCACAAATACAACATATCGCTCGGACCTCCTCCATATCCCTGTTCAGGAACCTCATGTGGTTGAGGTTGTCCATCATCATCAGCCTCGTCTCAGTCATACTGCAAATTCGCATCCTCTTGAACTTCAGGTCCAGCCTCTTGATGTTGTGATGATATTGAACGCCGTCGTGAACCACCCGTGGAGGAACCTCCTGCCTCATGATCATGCCTTCCTTGAAACGACTCTGGTTCTTGCCTACGATGTTCTCTTTTGGGGCGAGGAGCAATAGCTTGATGCGCAGAAGCATGTGCGCGTGTTTCCTTGCCTAGTCTTGTTCTTCCAACCTCTTCTTCCATTTCTACCACATTCATGCATTCCAATCCAATTCATACATATTCATGTATTACAATCATGCATACAAACACTTACAATACCAATTATTCCATTCAAACATTTTTTCAAACACTTGAAGTGCTAAAATCATACAAACTATATATCAATACTCAAATTAAATTTCTAAGCAACAGGCATTGATGCATACATGTACCCAATCCCACAAATAAACCCGAATGAACGAATTAAACAACAAATCCAACATTAACAAGAACTCATAAATTTAAAAAATCCAAGAGAAATGTTAAAAGTTCAAAAACAATGGACAAAAGAGGAATGAATGATCAAATGTGAATAGAATTTACTTACATGTTAAATTAGAGTGATGAATTTTGTTGAATGAATGATCAAAATCGCAAGAATGTTCTTCCTTCCTTTTTTCCACCCAACCATATTTTCAAACGTAAAAATAGAAACTGACAGAAGCAGGTGCGCTTCTGTGACTACATAACATTATTTCGGAATCTATTTACCAAAATATGGGTTCGGAAAGTACGTTCCGAAGTAAATTTCTTTTATAAAACTTCAGTTTGTAGACCCCGACTTTTCATGGGCAAAAACGGGTTAACAGGGGGTTAAATAGAGGGGTGGGGGTGAGATGAGAATATTTCCTTTGAGGTTAAGCCTAGGTCCAAACAATAAGAAACGAGTAAGCCCAAATAGGCCCATAACCTAAAACCCCAAATCTCAAAACCCCAATCTTGCATTACAACGAAACGGACAGACAAAACAATCATGGCGCAGTGGTGGCGCTCCGCCGTCAACCACCTCCGATCAACGGAGGTAAACCATAGCTCATTATCCTCATTCCGTCGTAGTCATTACCACACAATCCAAGCAATTCCGAGAGAAAGCACTGGCAGTAAAGTTGCCGCCAGAGACAGAATGCAAGGTCGAATTCCGGCCGTCGTTTTCTTCCAGAACCTTCTCGAAAAAAACCCTGAATCACGATCTTCGTCAAGGAAGCATGTTCTGACCGTTGAGAAGAAGCAGATTAAGGCAGTACTCAATTCGATTGAAGCTCCGTTCTTCTGTTCCACCCGTTTTCCGATTCAGATTCGTGCTGGTTCTGGATCCACTCATTTGCTTGAAAGTGGAACTGTTCTACCTATCAAGGTTTAAATTTTTTGTTTTTTAATTATTTTTTTTTTTGTTATTTATAATTCGGAAATGTGATTTTAGGTCTTGTTGTTTCTGGTGTGTAGATTCATAGGGATGAAGAGAGTGGGAATATTTTGAATTTGGTGTTTGTTTGGGCTGAAGATGGTATGGATTTGAAGGTTGATGTGCCTGTTGTTTTCAAAGGGGAAGATGCTTGTCCTGGTCTAAAGAAAGGTAACTTCATTTTTATTTTGAACTTGTTAATGAAATATGAAATGTATGAAAGATATAGGTAATTCTTGTTATGAAGCTTCCAAACTATCAATAGTAATAATCATTTTCATGCCTTGTTTAGAATTTTTTGAACAGGGTGATTCTAGTTTCCCGACTTATGTCACAATACTTATGTAATGTCAGCTTATTTGTAGCTTATAGCACAAGTGCTTATCGTAATAAGCACTTATGTATAAGCTTATATAAGCAATTCTATAGCAAAAGACAAAATAAAATTAAAATTGTTTTTATATATGCTATAAGCTATCTTGGAGGATTTTGTAAATAAGTTGCAAAGAGCATATGTAAAATGATAGTTTTACCAAGCAGTCTCACAAAACTTATGTGAGTGGATAAGCTCAAATAAGCCAATCCAAACAGTCCCTTGTTTGGTTTTTGTTTTGTTGGGATCAAATTAGTTTTCTCTTGTCTCCTTCATGTGCGTTTTAATTAAAATGTGGCATGTCGCACATTGCTTGGAGAAAAATAGAAACTAAAACTAGGACAAAATATTTTCGTTTAAAGTGGTAAATTTTTAGGCCTTGAGATGTGGATTTCAATGGCTTATCTGTAGACATTTTAATTACATGGTATTGTCGCGTGAACCACATAGCTAATGTCACGTAGTAAGAGGTAAATATTTGTCCTGAGGTGCAAAAGGGACTAATAAATAGTTATGGGATAGGTGATTTGAAATATGTCTTGTCATCTTTTAAGATTGACAACAATAAGTTGTTTTTTATAATATGCAGTTGTAGCTTGTCTGTTGCGATTTCTAAGATTGTATGAAATTTTGCTTGTCATGGAGTTTCTTGCAGATTTGCTTTCATTGCTTCTATTATTTTTGACAAATGTAGACCCCAGCCAGATAACAGCATAGGCAGCTGAACCCATTGCTTACTATCGTAATTTTAGACAAATCCTTTTTTCTTCCAGGCCTCACCCCTGCACATAATGGTGCTATTAGTTCACTTCAGCTGTTCTACTTTCTGAGTTGTCATGTTCCCTGCCCTTCATGTTTTTGTTCTATACCTTCTGTTTTTTTAACTTTTTTATACACCACTTTCCCTCTTTGTTATACTCCTCCTCACTGTTCAGTATTTATGGCATTATTGACTTAGTCACATGGTGTAGTTATACAGACCCAAATCACTTCTGCTATAGTCTCCTCTCTTTTTTTGCATTGGTAAAACTTAACTGTGAGATTATTGGCATTCCATGGTTGTGGAATAATTTGAAATATATTATCAATTGAATGTCATAAGAAGGAAGAGTGTATCTTCTCTCAGTTTTATCTTCTTTTCTTGTCTTGCTCCTCTGTTTTAGCTATTGATTCCTTAAAAAGCAATGGAATATCATTTAGGTTAAACAAACTGTTTAATTCAAGGGAGTTGTGGAACTCCAGAAATCATAGATAAGTAATTTCAATTAAAAAAACACAGAAGAAAGTGCAAAAAGTAACTAAACGAATTGATTTTTTGACAATGTTTATTGAAGATATATTCAACTTTCCAACTTTCAGTCGTTCATGACTTGTACGTGTTATATGCCTTAGTTAGGAGGAATGCTGTTAGGTTGGGTCAATTGACTTATATATTATTATTATTTTGCTTTGATAAAATGTGCCAGTCTCTTAATTCAAGCCAGAAGATTTTTTTTTTTTTGGGTAGAGGCCTAGAGGGCAATGAAACAGTTTACAAATTGAATATCAGTGAGAGTTTAATGTGATTCTACTGTTAATAGTCTAAATTTTTTATGCCATTATTACAGGTGGATTTTTGAATAAGATCAGAACTAGTCTAAAATATCTTGGTCCCTCTGAGCACATTCCTTCAAAAATTGAGGTGGATATCAGCAATTTAGATATTGAAGATAGGATATTCATGCGTGATATTGAGGTTCATCCATCCTTGAAGCTTCTGAATAAGAATGAAAACATGCCCATATGTAAAATAGTTCCAACAAGTTTGGGAAACCAAGAACCAGTTGGTGCGTGATCACTGAAACAACATACGAGAATCGACAGTGTGCATTCGTAGAGAGAAATGCAGAGGCTTCCAAATAAACAGGCTTAACTCCCTGATTTGATGGTATGTTGACAGTGACGAGTACAACACCTGAGATATTAGAACTGTTTTGTATTAGACTTCATTGGTGCATCAGTATAGGTGGCTGTTGATTTACAATGGATTGATTATTTTCATTCAATCTTCGATGGCATAAAGTTGTTTTTCACCATGTTTAATTCTTGAGAAAATAGGTCATGCACAATCAGTGTAATCGTCCAATGAGAATCAAGTATGTGTTTGTTATTATTTCTTAAAAGTAGTTATATAGTAGGCTTGTGTGGTGATTTGATGAGTTTTAATTGAATATTGGTGTAAAAATAATTTACACCAACATTGCATCACCATTAAACTGTCATTCTTTTTTAATTTTTATTCACTTTTAATATCTATATTTTTTGTTTGGAAAGAAGGTCAAGTTTATGGTGCACTACATGTTTGGTCTTGCACAGTGCAACTCCATATTACATCATTAGATTAAAAAGTTCCACCACTTTCAATGGTATACCATCCGCACTAAAGTACTACAAAACTTTGAAGTTGAACAATTTGAATAACAAGAAGCCATAATAGAGTCGTTTGGTGCTAAAGTACTAAACGCCGTGGGGTGGATCCAACTAAGAAAACCTCTGAAGCCTGATACTCTAAAATTGGTGAAGTATCGTGTCCGATACGCACCCGATACCGATACTCTTCCGATACGTCCCGATACTCGTATCGGAAGAGTATCGGTTAAATTTTTATTTTTAAATAAAAAAATAATATTCGATACGCATTCGATACTTCCCGATACTCATATCAGAAAAGTATCGGTTAAATATTTATTTTTAAATAAAAAATAATATCCGATAGAATCCGTGTTTCCTAGTGAATGTCAAACTATTATGTTGTTATACGGGTAACTAACAATGTCTTTTTTTGGATAGTACTAATGATGTTGTATAATACTTAACTTAAGATGTATAACTTAAAATGTACTGATGATCATTATTTTTTAGGACAATATTAATGAAACACAAATACTTAACTTAGTATTAATGATTTTAATTTATTATAATTAGTATTTTTTGTCTTTGTCACTGTTCTGAAATCACTATGGTGTCTTACTATATAACAGGTTGTTTAAGTATTTGGGCTTGTCCCAAAATTATAGTATAAGAATGAATGCTTTATGCTTTTAATTGGTCAGCTGCAAGACCTATATAATTGTCTGATATTGCTACAAGATGAATTTGTTGAAGAGGCTTGATGTCATGACTATTATATGTTTTTTGAGCTATTATATCTCTTTAGTTAGGACTTTATAATAATAATTATAATAATTTTTTTTCTTTCAAAAAAAAATTATCATTATTAATATTATTGTGCATTTATATATTTAATTTTAAAATTAATTTTTAAATAACGTATCGCGCCAGTATCGGATATGAATTTTTTAAAATTTTCACGTATCGATATCGTATCCGTATCGTATCGCGTATCGGGGCTTCATAGAAGAAAACCAATTACAGACCCAATGAGGTTCGAGTTTGATGCAAGCCCTGCCACATGATTCTACGGTTTATTGACTTGCGGTTGACAAGCCTATTGCAGGAGGCATCATTTGCGGCGCCAGTGAGATCGTGAGAGCAAAGATTAAGCACATCGTTGATGGTGAGAGTGATGCAAGAGGGAATGAGAGAGTGATATAGAAACTTTTGGTGTAAACATGGCATCATAATATTTGATGGCTTCTATGGGTGCACATTGATATGGTTTTTTGTGTTTTTGGTATTGCGGAATTTGGTGAGATATATTTTTGTGTGGAGAAACTGAAATTCTTGTTCTCATTGAAATAATAGGTATATGGCTCTATATATAGAGCTACATAAAAACAAATAATATCTTTAAATAACAAACTAATTCTATAAATTCTAAACAAATCATAAAGATTCTAAGCATAAATATAAATAATAAACCCTAATATTATTTCATTTTAAATATAAATCTAAACTATATTTAAATATAAAATCTTCCAAAAAAGATATTTAGGCATTATTCTCAACACTCCTCCTTGACTGAATATCTTTTTGTTGCATCCAATCTGAGATTTGCGCTGAAATTTTTTATTTTTTTGTTTCTCAATCCTCCTCCTTGATCGAATATCTTTGTCTTGTATCCAATCTGAGATTTGAGTTGAAAAACCTTTTTTGAACATTCCTCTCCAACTGAATATCTTTGTGTTGTATCCAACCTGAGATTCATGTTGATTTTGTTGTTGTTGTTGTTCATCCACATCAATTTTTGTTTTTTTTTTGTTTTTTTTCCTACATCTTCATATGAGACTTGAGCTTTTTCCATGTATCTCTTTTGGTTATGGGTTATATAATACAGAAACCATCTCGCATATAACATATGAAAGGTCATATGAGACTTGAGCTTTTTTCATTTAAACTATCTCGCATATAACATATGAAAGACCATATGAGACTTGAGCTTTTTTCATTGAAACTATCTCGCATATAACATATGAAAGATGTAGGTTATGGTTTTTGGTTATAGATTTTTTTTTCCACATCTTCACAATAAAGATGCAATCATGGTCATGAGTTGTTGATTTCATGGTTTCTTCTTTTTCTTCGTCTTCATCTCCTTCATCATCATCTTCTTCCATCTTCACAGGTCTGAACCTTAGGGCTCTTATCTCACTGATATGGTTTTTTGTGTTTTTGGTATTGCGAAATTTGGTGAGATATATTTTTGTGTGGAGAAACTGAAATTCTTGTTCTCATTGAAATAATAGGTATATGGCTCTATATATAGAGCTACATAAAAACAAATAATATCTTTAAATAACAAACTAATCCTATAAATTCTACACAAATCCTAAAGATTCTAAGCATAAATATAAATAATAAACCCTAATATTATTTTATTTTAAATATAAATCTAAACTATATTTAAATATAACATCTTCCAAAAAAGATATTTAGGCATTATTCTCAACACTCCTCCTTGACTGAATATCTTTTTGTTGCATCCAATCTGAGATTTGCGCTGATTTTTTATTTTATTTTTTTGTTTCTCAATCCTCCTCCTTGATCGAATATCTTTGTCTTGTATCCAATCTGAGATTTGAGTTGAAAAACCTTTTTTGAACATTCCTCTCCAACTGAATATCTTTGTGTTGTATCCAACCTGAGATTCATGTTGATTTTGTTGTTGTTGTTCATCCACATCAATTTTTGTTTTTTTTTTTTTGTTTTTTTTCCTACATCTTCATATGAGACTTGAGCTTTTTCCATGTATCTCTTTTGGTTATGGGTTATATAATACAGAAACCATCTCGCATATAACATATGAAAGGTCATATGAGACTTGAACTTTTTTCATTTAAACTATCTCGCATATAACATATGATAGACCATATGAGACTTAGCTTTTTTCGTTGAAACTATCTCGCATATAACATATGAAAGATGTAGGTTATGGTTTTTGGTTATAGATTTTTTTTTCCACATCTTCACAATAAAGATGCAATCATGGTCATGAGTTGTTGATTTCATGGTTTCTTCTTTTTCTTCGTCTTCATCTCCTTCATCATCATCTTCTTCCATCTTCACAGGTCTGAACCTTAGGGCTCTTATCTCACTGATATGGTTTTTTGTGTTTTTGGTATTGCGAAATTTGGTGAGATATATTTTTGTGTGGAGAAACTGAAATTCTTGTTCTCATTGAAATAATAGGTATATGGCTCTATATATAGAGCTACATAAAAACAAATAATATCTTTAAATAACAAACTAATCCTATAAATTCTAAACAAATCCTAAAGATTCTAAGCATAAATATAAATAATAAACCCTAATATTATTTTATTTTAAATATAAATCTAAACTATATTTAAATATAAAATCTTCCAAAAAAGATATTTAGGCATTATTCTCAACACACATCTAAGACATATCTTGTATCATATCATATACAAAATAAATTCTACCATTTGATCAATAAATTACAACCATTAATTCTATACTCTAAAGGAGAGTTTACAAACTTGACTTTGCAAAGTTGACGGGAGAACCAAAGGTGAATTTGAATCTTTTACCAAGGAATGAGATGTGATATGTATGGTACACAATGCTAGTTAAATATCTCGATTCTCGATAGAATGTTGTTATTGTTCAGTCAACTATCTCAATCGCCTAAATTTTTACCTTCTTTTATACACTTCTTTATCAAATATGACAAATATCATGAGACGTTAAAAATAATTTATATATATTAGTACGATATAATTTATTTATTTTTGAAACAACAATATTAGTAATCTAACGGTCTCACCTACATATCCTCAAATGCCTTTTAACCTTTGATTCAAAACTACTCCATCCCCATTATATATTCATATGATTAAGATCCAATATTGAATATGGATATTCTATATCATTTGATCAGTGATATAGTAAGTGCCAAATTCATATATCTACTTTCACAATTTAGATGTGCAAACAATTGTGTCTTGTTTCTGTATTTTGGTTTCTCAGACCAACAAATATATAAATAATAATAAATAAATAGTAAATGCAAGATTAATCAATAAAAACGACTCTTGGTCTTACCAAAAAAAAAAAAAAAAAACGACTCTTGGCGTGGCTAATCGTAAACGTTTTTGTCACAGCACGGTAACAAAAAAACGTTTTTGAAAGGAAAAAAAAATAGCGGGATTAGGGTTTAAGAGCGTAGTACTGGTTTCATTTATACTTCGCTTCTTCATCTTCTTCTTCTTTACTCTTTCACTGCGTTTTTTTCATCTTCCTCAAAAATGGTGAACCCTAGAGTCTACTTCGACATCAGCATCGGAGGTGAATTAGAGGGTAGAATCGTCATTGAACTCTTCAACGACGTCGTTCCCAAAACCGCCGAAAATTTCCGAGCACTCTGCACCGGCGAAAAAGGAATCGGTCCAAACACCGGTGTTCCTCTCCATTTCAAGGGTTCATGTTTCCATCGCGTCGTCAAAGGCTTTATGATTCAAGGTGGTGACATTTCCGCTGGTGATGGAACCGGAGGTGAATCAATTTACGGTACGAATTTCGATGATGAAAATTTTGACCTAAAACATGAACGGAAAGGGATTTTATCTATGGCGAATACTGGTCCTAATACGAATGGTTCTCAGTTTTTTATTACTACTACTAGAACTCCTCATTTGGATGGGAAGCATGTGGTTTTTGGGAAAGTTGTTAAAGGAATTGGGGTTGTTAGGTCTATTGAACTTGGTGCTACCGGAGAGGATGATCGTCCCGAACAAGATGTTGTTATTGTTGATTGTGGTGAACTTGCTGAAGGAGAGGATGAAGGTGTTATTAACTTTTTTAAAGATGGTGATACTTTTGCTGATTGGCCTGTTGATCTTGATACCAAATCGGAGGAGCTTGAGTGGTGGATGAATGCTGTTGATTCTATCAAAAGTTTTGGGAATGAACATTATAAGGTTAGTATCAATGAATAATTGTAATTTTTGTTCTTTCTAGTGATAGTTTTCAGTAATATATATTATGCATGTATGTTTATTGCTGTACAAGTATGAAGTATCTATCTCGATTCAATAGAAAACTGAATCCAATTGATATGCATCCCTAGTGTGTTTGTTTTCTTTGGTTGTTTGATTCATGACTTGAATTTTGATTTATTTTGAGGTTTGTAGATGAATGGTATATTTGCTTATAGTTTTTCTATATTACTTATTTTTACTTATAAATGTCATATTTTTCTCGGTGATGTACCTTATGATTCAATAAGATTCGATTTGGTATTTGATAACCATGTCTTCATAAACTGCCTTAAAGCTTAATGTTTTATTTTTATTTTTATTTAGGAATTTAGTGGTTAGTCTTGGCCATTCTTTTGATCTGATGATTACATTTGTGGTATGCTGATGGATTGTCTTTTGTGAAACAGAAGCAAGATTATAAGATGGCTATCAAAAAGTATCGCAAGGCTTTGCGCTATTTGGACATGTGTTGGGAGAAGGATGGTGTTGACCAAGGTTGATTCTTGTCATTTTGTTGCTCTTAATATGAGCTGTTCTGTTTTGTGGTTGTTCCCATGGTTTGTTTTTCTGACTTTGCAGATAAGAGCACTGCTTTAAGGAAGACAAAATCTCAAATCTTTACCAATAGTTCAGTAAGTATATCATGTTTTCATTATTTTATGTCACTAGGACTAGAGCATACTTGTCCTATCAGCTATTATTTGTTGAGACAAAACATCATTGTTTGTTTCCATGGACTAACTTTGCGACAAGATTGAGTTGTTTAGTTAGAGGCCTGAAATGTTTTTATGTGTAAAACTCTTCACATAATTTTGCTTTTACAGACTCAGTAACCAACCCGATTTTCAATAATTAATTGCTACATTGAGTATCAGGCTATTGAGTATGATTATTTTATTAAAGACCCCCATTTCCCATGTGTTCTACACAAATAAAATAATCACGATACAGCATATTAGTTATTGCCATCCACCGACTAGGTCTGCTTGATTCAACATGGAAGCTTTTACATTTTTTCTTGTCTGTTACATTTGTCACATTCTGTTGTGATTTATTTTTGTCAATCAGTCCACTTAAATTAACTGCGGTATGAATTTTCAGGCCTGTAAATTGAAATTAGGTGACCTGAATGGAGCTTTACTGGATGCAGACTTTGCAATGCATGATGGAGATAATGCAAAAGCTCTGTTTCGCAAAGGCCAGGTTGGAATCTTTCACTAAAAAAATTAGATGTTGAACATGTTTGATAATTGCTAGTAAATCATGTCATTTATCTGTCAGCCCTTTCACTTGGTCACTGTACTTTTGAATTTGATGCAGCACTTCCTATATGTATTCTGTTATTTGCTAATATGTATTAGTCCTATGCTAGTAGGTTCTGGACCTGTGTTTGACTCCTTATACTGAATGCCTATATGAATTGTTTATTACCTTTATGCTTGTGTGGGAATTTGGATTGAAAGGAACTGTATGGGATTAGGGCGGAAAGGGTAAGGAAAAGGGTAAAACCCTATCTTTGTTAGGATGTTCCAAATTAACAAAAGGTTAAGGAGAAGGAAATTTAGAGTTGGTATAATTTTAAATGTTAATTATATAATAAATGTACACCTTTTCCTTCTAAAGTGCAACATTGGCTATAAACCAGAGTAAAACACTTTAGTTTTCTTCCAAAACCATCAAAATTATATCTTTATCACCATTCGCCACCCTTTGAAGTTCCAGACTTGGGAAACGGTAACTATAACTACATAGGGGATGTATGCACTTTGTAAGCTGAACTATATGTATTATGTATAGTAATAATAATTTGTGTTTCGGTCTGCTTGTTTTCAGGTGTATATGTTACTCAATGACCTAGATGCCGCTCTTGAAAGCTTCAAGAAAGCATTAGAATTGGAGCCAAATGATGGTTGGCGCCTTATTTAAATTTTCATGAATTTTTTATTGCATTCCTTGCGTGTGGTCATAGATGTTTTTCCGAAATTTCCTTTCTTAAAAATTCAATTACTTTCTTATAACTCGGTCCTGAGGGAGGCTGTTGTTGAGTAGTGAACTTCCTGGGTTCTTGATGAAACTGAGATGAGATTTTTTCCCACATAGAAACATATGTTTGGCTTGTCATGAATGAAGGAGATGAGACTCAATGCTGAAACAAGAAATAGTGTAGTGTTTATTCTGGCTAATAATTCGTCCTCTCCCTTTCATTATTTTGTCTTTAATCCCCTTTTCAAATTGTTTTTTAAATTATCCTGTTTGGGTAAACAAATCTAAAAACTCACATGATTTCTGCAATCACTTCAACATGAAATCTCTAAATATGATATTAACATCTCAAAGTGTAAATGTAATTAGGTGCTTTTAAAAACAGAATCATCCTCCATATATGAAACATGCATGAATATATTGAGGTCCAACAAATATTTATATTATGACTTTTGGATAGTTAAATTTTACTGTTTTTTCAAAGTTGTCCTTATATTTCTCGTAAAGTTTCTTATATACCTTTCTCTGTTCTTCAGGAGGGATCAAAAGAGAGTATGCAATTTGCAGGAAGAAGGTCAATAATTCCCCTTTTCTTTTTAATTCCTTTACCATTGCAAATGCGTTTAGTTCATTGAAATGAAGTAAGTTTATTCTGTTTATTGCTTTTGATTACAGGTTGCTGATAGACATGATAAAGAGAAAAAAGCCTATTCTAAGATGTTCAATTAGCTTTCCTTCGGTTATGGTGTTTTTGGCTCTATGGTCTGAAAAAGTCAGATTTTTGTGGAGAGAATATCTGATTACATAGTCAACAATTTCTGGTTTTCCTTTAGTGATAGTCTGAAAATATCAGATATAGTGTATGCATTTTGAATTTATGCTTTCTAGACTATGAAGTTGTGATAAAGATATTCTGATCAGTGATCACCATTTTGTTAAACTCTTTGAGCATCAACCAATTATTTTATATAACAGAGATAGACAGATTGAGACATATAACAGAATGAGAATTGTCAACTTGTTTGCCCAGATGTTCTTTGCGAGTCACAACTCATAAGTTTTCTTACAGCAAGTTAATATTAGGCCTTTATGAATCAGTAAAACTAAAACCAGCTTCAATTATTTGGATTTAAATGTTATTAATATTATTAAAATTAAACAAGCCATATTTCTGTCAGTAGCATGATTAATATTATTGCGTTATAGATTTATGTAATATGTGAAGTCATCCGTTCATTTTCCTTATCATCCGTTGTAGACATTTTTTCATTCTGTACAAAATGGACGACTTCTTTGTTGTTTTTAAATTATTACTTGCTGATCTTCTGGATTGTTGTGATTTCCTCCCTTCAGACTTGACTAATGATTTGGCATGGGATTCAGGTGAAGCGCTGTTTATGTTAGTTGTTACTTCCTCTTGAACAATTGCATCTTGGATTTTTGTATCGTTTTCCTTGTGACATTGTCCTACTATATTTCTTCTGTTACTACTCAATGATCTATTGGAGTAAAAGTGGTTCAATCTTGATAATGCTAGTTCACGGGTAGCCTCTGCTGCACGCTTGTGCTCCATGGGAACAGAAACACGCCAGTTTGCCTGTGATATTCTTTCTTCAGCTCTTCTTGTTAGGGCATAGTAGTCTTTGTGATTAAGCTGAACATCAGGTGTGTTATTTTCTGAATGATTGATCTGTTGAAAAGCTTCTGCTTTAGACAATTCCACAGCATCTGACTCAAGTAGCACAGCTTGAAGCGTGAGCTGCAACGTTTGAATTGTCCGCCTCTTTAAATGCAGCTTTTGCTTCAGTTTTGCCCTTGTTTGCTTTCCTTTCTTTATGTTGAGCTTGAGCCTTTCCATGTCATTCCGCATTTGATCCAAAGCATGGTTGATTTCATAAATCGTATTTTCTGTCTTGAGATGTTCCTCCCTTTTGGATTTGATGCTCTCGTGGAAGATCTCTAGTTGTGATTCCAACTCCGCAATGTCAGTTTTTTGTGGATTTAAATTTAAATTCTGTTGCGCATTAGCAAGATTTTCCTTCTGCTTTTCGAGTTCATCTATGACAGGTTTGGAATCAAGCCATGATTGTATGGCATACTCTTTAGCTCTATTGATCTCTTTCTTTGTCTCATCAAGTTCTGCTTTTGCAGCCTCCAGTACAATTCTTTTGTTGTGTTCCACATCTCCTTTGTACATGACTCCAAAGTTTCCTGTGTTGACTTATTTTTGTTCAAAGTTCATACATTGTTAGCATTTAGATTGGTACCTCGATTGTGATACTTTTCTTTTGTGTTGCATCTGTGACAAGTTAAATACAAAGCGAAGACAATTATCTGTTGATATTGCAATTTGTTGAGATTTCTTATGGATAATTGTCATTTAAAGTTAAATAGTACTTGAGATACCAATGGAACAATAGTTTCCACCGCTTTCATTTGTCTTGTGTGGATGTAAATACATGGTCATGGGATATGCTATGCGACTCATAATCGGTGTGCGAGTGTTCTTTTCGTAGCTTTTGTTGTTTGGTCGAATGTGCTTTCCATAAGCTGCATAACCCATACTATATTCCATTTTTGGTTTTTCAAATTTCCTTGTTTTGTTTTGACGTAGCCATGTTACATTCTGACGTATGCTATATTATCGTCGTAAAAAAGCTAGCGATTTTTTCTTTCATAATATTGTTTTTATAATATTAGCTTTTTAATTAGCTTTTTAATGTTATTTTTATTAAATATTCTTTAAAAAATACTTTATTATTATTTTTTCTTATATTAATAATTTTCTTGGTAGTGTTTGCCACTTTCTCTGCATACGAAAAATAAAATAAAATTAACGACAAATGTCAATGTAGTTATTTTTTTTTGTGTTGACTAGAGCAATTTACTTATTTTAGGCAAAGTGATAAACATTGCATAAAGTGATAGACATTGTAAGCAAGCTTGATCAATGTGTATCGGACATGATGCATTGGAGTGGAGTAAAAATAATTTGCAGAATCTTCGAAAGGATATAGATTGGTATCATAAAAAAATTTAGCAGACCCGAAATTAGGTTGATGCTTCCAATATCAATTATTTCAATGATCTCAAGATGAGATTGTCTTCTCTTCTCACTCAAGATGATCTTTTTTGGCGTCAAAGAGCCAAGATTTTTTGGTATAAAGATGGAGATTTAAACACTAAATTCTTTCATGCTGCTGCCACTACTAGAAGAAAAATGAACAGAATTGACTTCTTGACAGATGACAATGGTGTTGAACACCGATCACAAGATATGACTATCATTGTCCGTGACTATTTTTCAACTTTGTTTCAAAAACATGCTAGCTCTCGTGAAGTTGTCCTTAATGCTTTATCTGCTTCGGTAACCGTTGAAGATAACAATAAGCTGACAGCACCTTTTACCATGGAGGAATTCAAGGATGCGGTTTTTTCTATGCAAGATGATAAATGTCCAGGACCTGACGGGTTCAATCCAGGATTCTACAAAAAAATTCTGGGATATTTGTGGTCATGAAATTTATAATGCAGGTTGCTTCTGGCTAGATTCTGGCATTTTTCCACTTGATCTGAATTCAACGAATATTGCATTAATTCCAAAGGGCGATAACCAAGTCAGTATGAAGGGCTGCAGACATATAGCCTTGTGCAACGTTCTCTACAAGGTGGTAGCCAAGGTTCTTGCTAATAGGCTGAAGGAAGTTCTTGACAAATGCATATCTGACAACCAATCGAGGTTTGTTCTAGGAAGGTCGATTCTAGATAATGCAATGGCAGCTATTGAAATTGTTCACTTCATGAAGTCCAAAACAAGAGGAAAACAAGGGGAGGTAGCTCTTAAACTTGACATCAGCAAGACGTATGACAGGCTTGATTGAGATTACCTCAGAGACATCCAAAACATTATGGGTTTCTCTCAGAAGTGGATATCTTGGATTATGCTCTGTGTTGAAACTGTAGACTACTCGGTAATTCTCAATGGCAGTATGATTGGTCAAATAGTTCCTGGTCGTGGTCTTGTACAAGGAGATCCTTTATCACCCTATCTGTTTATTCTCTGTGCCAAAGGTTTATCCGCTCTTATCAGGAAGGCTGAACGCCGAGGTGATATTCATGGAGTCAAAATATGTCACAATGCACCTATTGTTTCACATCTTTTGTTTGCCGACGATTGCTTCCTTTTTTTCCGAGCTGAAGAAAGTGAAGCGATGATCATGAAAGAAATCCTCTCCACTTATGAGAACGCCTCAGGTCAATCCATCAACCTTCAGAAGTTTGAAATCTTCTAGAGTAGAAATGTCTCAGAACCTGTTAAAAACTCCATTATAAATATTCTGGGAGTGCAGCAGGTACTGGGAACTGGTAAATATCTCGGTCTACCATCCATGGTGGGTAGAAGCAGAAAATCCACTTTTAAATTCATCAAGGACAGAATTTGGAAGAAGATCAATTCATGGAGTAGCAGGTGTCTCTCTCAAGCAGGCAGAGAAATTATGATCAAGTCAGTTTTGCAATCTATTCCCTCTTATGTTATGAGCATTTTCTTGATCCCTCATTCCTTGAGTGACAAAATTGAGAAGATGATGAATTCGTTCTGGTGGGTCATAAACCGGAGCAATCTAAAGGGATACATTGGCTCTCTTAGGAGCGTTTGGCTATGCACAAAAATGCGGGTGGCTTGGGTTTTAAAAGCATCACTGCTTTCAATTATGCAATGCTTGGTAAGCAAGCCTGAAAGATATTTACTAAGCCAGACAATTTAATCACTAGACTCTTCAAAGCTAAATATTATCCAAATAGTGATTTTCTCAACTCAAGTATTGGCCATAACCCAAGTCATGTTTGGCGAAGCATCTGGAGTGCAAAGTTTGTAGTTAGAAATGGTTATAAATGGAGTATTGGGCTTGGATCTGATATTCCCCTATGGAACCAAAAATGGTTGTCCGATGGATCCGATTTACAACCACCTTTAAATTTGGACTTAGAGCTCCTTAATATGACTGTCTCAGACCTGATGGTAACAAATGGGAGAAGTTGGAACACACCGTTGATTAGAGACCTGTTTGACCCTTCTGCTGCCTCCAAAATTCTCCAAACACCTCTAATTGAATCGGTTAACCATGATAACCTCATATGGCCCCATGAAAAGGATGGGCTCTACTCGGTCAAAAGTGCTTATAGGTATTGTTTTGAAGGTACAATTGATGTTTCTCACCTTCAAGTTCCCGGACGCTGGAATTTGATTTGGAAAATTAGAGCACCACCTAAAGTTAAAAACTTTGTTTGGCGACTTTGTCGAAATTGTTTACCGACTAGGTTAAGACTCAATCAAAAAGGTGTGAACTGTCCAAACCACTGCGTGTTTTGTGAAGAAAGTATTGAAGATACATTGCATTTCTTCTTCTTATGTAACAACAGCCGGCAACTTTGGCAAGAGGCTGGATGGTGGCATATTATCCAACCACATCTACTTGGCCATATCGGAGTGGCCGAGATTGTCTTCTCTGTTTTGCAGGTACTCACAACTGATGCATGCACTCTTTTTAGCACTATTCTATGGAGCTTATGGCAGCAAAGGAATAATAAGATATGGCGTAATCACAATGAACCAGTTCATGTGCTAATGGATCGTGCTAACAACATGTTGTTCGATTGGAGTGCTGCTCAAATAAAACGTAGCAATCAACATCAGCAGCAACAAACCGGAAATACCGCTAGATGGATGAAAGCAAGTCAAGGTCGCTACAAGTGCAACGTGGATGCATCGTTCTCTTCAAGATTAAATAGGGTGGAAATTGGAATGTGCATCAGGGATGATCAAGGTAGATTTGTAATTGTTAAACCTATTTGGAAGTCCCCTATTATGAACGTTGAATATTGGTGAAGCTATCAGATTACTCTCTGCAATTAAATGGGTTCATGAACTACACAATGTGGATTTTGAATTAGATTCCAAGAATGTTGTTGCCAAATTCCATGGTCATGGGGAAGATCGCTCTGAGTTAGGCGATGTTATGAAAGATTGTCAGCGCCTGCACGCTTCTTATTTTCCAAACTCTAGTGTTGAGTTTATTTGGAAACAAGCCAATGAGGTTGCTCATACATTAGCAAAGGCGGTCTCATCTTTAGCTAGTATCCATCTTTACATTGATATACCTTCTTGTATTCGTACTCTTATTGATAATGAAATGATGTAAGTCTTTTAATGTAAAAAAAACAAAATATTCATGGACATACTTTTCATGTTCTAAGTCAACCTCAAATAAAGTGTCCAACCTAATAATGTTGCTATTGTCAATTGGGTTAGGTATATTTACGAATTGATCGAAACAATTATAATAATACAGAAATGTTATCTTGACACTTTTTGCTTTACACCCATTTTACACAGAGTCAATTTTGTCATTTTACTAGTAAAAAGAAGGACAGTTTAGTAGTTTTGTCATCTTCTTCTTCCTTATTTTTTTGTTATTCTTTTCTTTTAGCTGCAACCACCATAATCATGGTGGAAAGTGAAAACTCCATCACTTCCAAAAAATTTCGGTTGATCAGAGTCGCTGCCGCCGCCAAGATTTCGCCCCTTCCACAGTTGCCGCACCGATCTCCTCTCCGGTCGAAGTTGTTACCTGCAAGATCAGTTTCAGACAGCGGTGTGGTGGGTTTCCAGTGGTTGCAGTGGTCGATGGAGGTGGATCGGAATCAATGGTGGCCGGTCGAGGAAGAATAACCAAATGGAAGAGATGGAGTAATGGTGTTCTGCGTGTTTGTGTGTGTGGTGGAGGAGACAAAGAAAATAATTAAAAGAAAAGAAAAATTTAAAAGACCACATGTGTGGGGGTGGTTTAAATGATTAAAAAACAAAAGAAAAATAGTGTATTAATGAACAGTAGAGTAGTGGTGTATGGTTGGTGTAAGAGAGTAGTGTCATAATAACATTTCTGATAATCATATATTGAGTAAAGAAAAACAACTGTATAGTATAGCTAGTATGATATTAAAATGGGGATGAACAATAAGCTTCTCTGTAATTTCACTTCTTAACCCCTTGCTCCAACAACGAAATCAACAAAATTTTCAAAAAAAAAAAAACAATATTTTGATTTTAATATTCTTGACAATAACCATATCATTTGCCAAGAAATAAATATACAATATCACCCCACTTTCTAAATTTCAACAACCATTGAATATTGAACTACATAGTAGTGGTTACGGACTATATAAGTATACACAACGTTTCCTAATAAGGTCAACCCAAAATATATAGATTACTCCGTATGTAGTAAGGTTCCTTCCATTATTGTTAGATAAAAATGAAAGAAATTAAAACGAAGCAACGAGGAAATGAAGATGTTTTTAAACAACAATATCAATATCAACATCAACATCAACATCAACATCAACATCAAAGTTTACAAGTTACATATATACTCATCCTTTTTTTTTTTAGAAGCACATAAATACTCATCCATATCATTTGTGGAATTTGTTATAGTTGTTTCAACTCGTCATTCCATTAGCTCACTCAGAATGGCCAAGTTAGTTCAACTCCTCAACTTCTCATTTGAGTTCTTCATATATATCTTTATATTTTGATATTTTACTAAATTGTTTATTATGCATTTATGCATGTGTGTCTAAAAATGAAATATGCATGCATACCTGAATGAAATTCTTGTGATCATTTTCTTTTGCTTTTCTAATACTAAATTTCTTAGTCATCAAACTAATTGAAAGATGATGTTTGGTTATATTTTATATATAGCTATCCCCATCCAGATTTTGTTGAGATTGTTGTGGTGCGACATGGTGAAACAACTTGGAACAGTCTAAAAAAATGCCAGGTACAATTTTAAAATCTGCTCCAATTTTTTTCCTTATCAGAGTTTTCTTCTAGATTATGTTATTCCATTTTCAATATAATAATACTTACATATATATATATAAACAGGGACAATTGGATATTGAATTGAATGAAGTAGGAATACAGCAAGCAGCTGCAGTAAGTATTTCTTATTGATTTAATACATTTGCAGTCCAATTCTATATATAAAATAATTACACATAAATAAAAGGTAGACGGACAACAAGCTGCGCCGCTAAACCTTTTTGTATAGCAAAATTCAATTTTTGAAAAACTATATTCATATACTTAGGCGACACAACATTATTATACATGACCTTTTGAACTATTTTCAAAAAATTTACAACCTCTGGTACTAAAAAGCCAAAAATGACGAATGCAAATGGTATAAAAATATATTGATTGTTAGAGCATGTTTAACCATTTTGCTTAAAGCAGCTTTAAGTGTTGCTCGTCCCATGGTAAGATCCCCAACCACCAATCTCACCGGGGGAAACTTCAATCAAATTCATACATACATGTTTTTCACCAACCCATTGATACATCAAAACATTTGCATGTTTATTGATGCATTCTCTTGTTTACATATCATATATATCAACTGGTCCAACAAATAGTATCATATTAGATTTTTAATTTGTTTTAGTATATAATATAAACTTGTATATATATTCAAGATAGGGATTGGTTATTATGCATAAGCCATCCTTATGCACCATGTATAAGTTATTTAGTGCACCCCAAATTACTTGTGCACCCCCCAAATTACTTATGCACCTGCCAAATTTCTCACGCACCCAAAAATTTCTCATGCATCCCCCAAATTTCTCGCACACCCCCATATGACTTTTGCCCCCCAATTTTTTTTTTGTCCCCTCCACATTTCAATCCTAAATCATTTTGCTGTGGGAATGGTTTCAGAGATATGCACTCAAAAACTATTAAGTGCATAAGATTGTTTTGGAGTACAACCCTATAATTAAATTAGAAACAATAATTGTGATTTAATGGTTTCAATTGTCTTATATGAGAAACCAAAATTATTGTTAAATGGTTTTAAATAATTATTATAATTGTACCAAAAAAACTAAAAAATAATGATTATAATAAAAAACCATTAAACCATTTTGCTGTAGGAATGATTTCAGATGGTTGTAATAAAAAACCATTAGGTGCATAAAATGGTTTTGGAGTACAACCTATAATTAGAATAAAAACAATAATTGTGATTTAATGGTTTAGATTGTCTTATATAAGAAACCAAAATTATTGTTAAATGATTTTAAATAATGATTATAATTGTACTAAAAAAAAATAAAAAATAATGATTCTAATTATAGGTTGTACTTCAAAATCATCTTATGCACTTAATGATTTTGGAGTGTATATATGTGAAACCATTACCACATCTGTAAGACCCAAGATTTCATCGTATAGTTGGTTTAAGGAATATTAGGGTTTCGATGTGTTCGTGTGACGAAACATCGTGTAATTATTAGTTTTGCTGTAATTGAGCCTGTTTAGTGCTCGTGCACTGTAATTGTACAGGCTTTGGTTCTGTGATCCTGTTGCTTGTATAAGAAGTTATATGTGGTTGTAGAATAATAAGTTTTGGATTATTCTTGTTTTTGGAAAAACGAGTAGGATTTTAACCGTCGTTGTAAAATCTTATTGCGTCTGTTTTGAGTGAGGTTTCGGATGGAAGTTTTATATATCTGCGCGAGTTAAGATATATTCTGAGATTAATTTTCTGAGGTATGGAAGAAAATTACAGTCGCGGAAAAAGATTCGGCGATAAGTTTTGGAAATGTGAAACGTTAGACGTTCTTTCCGTAGGTTTTCTGTTTTGGTGAGTTTCGTTCGTCGCGGCGTGCGAGAGCTGAACGTGTGAGTGTTTCTATGAAGTATTGAGTTTTATCTCAAGTGGTTTTGGTTTGGTTTGATCCAATGGCTAGGGTTTTGTCTTGGCATTTTGTTTTTGATCCAATGGCCATGAGTGAGCAAGAGCTATGGCATAGTAAGGAGGTTGGGTCACTTGGTCACTTAGAAAACATCACATATTTCACTCCTTTCTTTCTCTCTTTCACGTAGACTCCATTACTTTCATTTCCAACCTTCACAAATTTTCCATTCTTCACCATTTCACTCCATTTCAAGCTTTGGAGCTTTGAGGAAAGTTGTAGAGAATCACTTTCTAAAGGTAACCCTCTCTTCTCATCTCCTAGGTTGGTAGATTTTTAGAGTTTTGATATTTTTGGGTTTATGTTCTTAAGAGGGTTTGGTGAGAAATGTTGTTCTTGCTAGTTCTTGTTTCATGAAAGTTGTTCATGAGAGTTTAGTAAGCATGCTAGGCTTTGTTGTTTTTGTTTTCCATGAGTTGGTGAAAAATCTCATGAGAAAAGTTAGGGTTTTGGTTGGTTTATGTATTGATCAATTACATGAGGTTATGTTGTAAGGCTTTGAAAAGAAAAGTTGTCTTTGGACCTTTGAGCAAAAGGGAAATGCGTTGTATGGTTTTGTTTTAGAAAATCCGATGAAAAATATTTTGTGGTTTATGAAAATATTTTCTAAGAGTTTTTGGGTAGTATTTTGGGGTCAAAGTGGTTTAAAACTATTGTGACACGTGGTGTTACTTTTTACCTTGAAAACATGTTTGAAAATGATTACCGGACGGTTAAGGCCCGTAATAAAACTTGTGCTTGGATTTGGTTTTGATTTTGGAAATGAAAATCAAATAACTTGCACTCGAAGCAACCAACATGCTTTCGGAAATGTGTTGCTTGCTTATGAAAATGGTTTGCTTTTATGCCTTGAAAAGATGTTGGGAACTAATAGAATCAAACTAGGCTTGGGTGGAAAAAGGTGGTGTGAGTTGCTGTCTTTTGCTGTCATGACAGTTGAAACTCGCTGAGCGAGTGGTTACTCGCCAGGGCGAGTGTCACAGGTTCTGACAACACGCCAGGGCGAGCTCCAGAGCGAGTAAGACCAGTACTCTCTGCCTTCACTCGCCACCAACTCGCCAGGGCGAGCTCTGGGAGTTGAGATTTTGGATTCTGATTTCTAAACTTGGTTTTTAACTTTCTAATCCCTTTTTATTAATTTATGGAAGTGGTTGGGATTGGAAACGAGTTTTTCGGGTACTCAGAAAGTACGTAACTTATAACGCAAGAAAACGGTCATTTTGCATTTCAAATTATTTAAGACTTTTGACTATTGTTTTGGGTCCTAAAAATAGTACATATAACTCATGAGTGTTGATCAATACGATAGTTTTTGGTATGGTATCCGAAAGAAGGATTTTACCTTAGAGAACCTTTGGGTTTTGGGGTTCTAGAGTCCAAATCATTAAGGATTGATTGGTTATGGTTTTGATTGAATACTTTGCTTGTTTTAGGAAGCAAGTAAGTGTTGTGCGATCGTGTGATAGTTGAGTGCTTGACGAGGTAAGGGCTCCACTTTATTTCCGTCTTTTAAAACGGTTACGACATGCTTGTTTTTGCTGTTTATGCATTTGCTGTGTGCTTGACATGTTTGTACTTATGTATTCTCGTTGATGAGAACGTGGTTATAAATACATGTGCAATTTACATATGATTGAGAAAATGTATGTATGATGTGATGCTTGTGCATAGGCTTTAGGCTATGTGAATGTTTGCATGAGCATATATGAATGCGTGCGTCAGATAGGACTACGCGAGGATTTTGTCTTGTGTGACTATCCCGTATATGCCGAAGAGAATATATGCCATGCATTTCATAGTTGCGTGCCTAGGTGTATGTCTGTGTGACTTTGCCTACGTACCGGGCGTTTGACTGTGTGGCTTCGCCAAATCCCTCTGGATTTATATTGAGTTGGTGTTTGTCTGTGTGACTTCGCCTGGTGTTTGTCTGTGTGACTTCACCTGCCTTGTGTGGCAATTTTTAGTGCGGGTACGTATATTTCTGTGTGGCTTTGCCTACCCCACGACTCTTCGAGGAGAGGTTAATATTCCGGAAAATCATGCATGTGGTAGCTCTGGTAGTACCACACCCATTGTAGAAGTCTGCATTAGGCTTGTTGTGCACTATATATATAAGCCCGTTGGCGGGAATTGTTGAATGTTTTAAGAGCTTTCTCTTGTGCTTTGTGGAAATATTTGTTATGTGTACAATCTTTCGCACCGGTTATATATATATATACTTGTATTTTGTGGTGACCCTTTCTTTCATTTGCGGGCTCATCCCACCCAGATGACGGGTTAGGTCGTGGTGACGACGGTGGCTGTTCCTGACCCCAGTGAGCGGTTGGAGCTGTAGCCTAGGATAGTTAGACTATGCGCCGGTGTGTTTTGTGCACCGTGCTTTTTGGTTAGCATAGGATTTCTAACTTGTTTTGGTACTTAGACTTGGATTGTAATTATTCAGGAAATACACTTTGCTTGTCGAAGCACCTTTTGGTATTGAGTTCTTTTGTATATTTGAATGCCGGTTCATTTAAAAACTATTATGCGCACTTTGAGTGTTAGTTGAAAAAGAAAAAAAAAAATAATGCCTTTTTTGGCTTTTGAAAAACGGGGTGTTACAATTTGGTATCAGAGCACGGCTTTAAATCTTCAAAGGGAAAGTGTATACTTGAGTCGTTAGTCCAGAGTCGGTTAGAACATAGCTAGAGTAGTGTCAGTTCTAGTGGTTGTTCGGTGTCGGGTTATGTGTTGGTAACCGTTGTATGAGATTTCTGTTGAGACTCAGAAATGTTTGGATAAGGAATCTAATCAGAATTGGTATTGTGCAGAATAGAATGCCTCCGAGAAGGGCACCTACAGCACCTATGACGGATAATGTTGATATAAACCAGATGGCTTATGCCATGCATACGATGGCAGCGGCTGTGACTGCTCAGAGCCATGCTAAGGCGCAAAGGGATCTGGAAAAGCGCGAAAGGGAAATACTTGCTGCTGGTTCTAGACTTCTTTCAAATTTCAACCACCAGACTCCTCCAAAGTTTAACGGAGAGGGAGGTCCGGAAACTGCTGACCTATGGCTCCAATCTGTGGAGAGGATATTCGGGGCAATTCATTGTCCAGAAGGAGAGAAGGTGGTCTTAGCTACCTATCAATTGCTCGGGGGTTCTGAGTATTGGTGGAGGAACACCCGACTGATCATGGAGAATGTTCATGAAGAGTTAAGTTGGGAGAACTTCAAAAGGAGGTTCTTGGCCAAATACTTCCCTGAGACAGCTAGGGAAAGGTATGGGGAAGAGTTTCTGAGGCTAAGGCAAGCGGGCATGAATGTTGAGGCATATGCCAAGAAGTTTGAATCACTGTCCCGTTTCTTCCGCTTCTTTAGGGATGGGATAGATGAGGTTTATATGTGCCGTAGATTCCAAGATGGATTGAGGTACGAGCTGCAGGATGCGGTTGTGCCGTTGGGTATTCGACAATTTCAGGTATTGGTTGAAAAGTGCCAAGAGGTGGAAGACATGAAGAATAAGCGGGTGAACCGCCAAGGGAATTCTAATGCCGGAGGACCAAGTCGCACCAATGATCGTGGTTCGACTCAGAATAGTGGGAGGCAAGGGAGTAAGCCGTATAACCGTCCTCAGAATAGTAAAGGACCGGGCCGATCGGTGAATCAGGGAACCCGGGGAAAATCAGAGGGTAGTAAGGGGACTTGCTACAACTGTGGAGAAGCGGGGCATTTTTCTAATGAGTGCACGCAACCGAAGGTGGGAAACACCTGCTACAATTGCAAGAAGCCGGGACACTTTGCTAGAGATTGCAGAGCCCCGAAGACTGGGCCGTCGGCAAATGTGGCACAAGGTTCACAGGGTGCCAGACCTGCGGCAAAGGCACGTGCTTACTGTATGGGCACTGAACTGAGTGGGCAGGCTAGCAATGCTATCCACGAGAGCTGTCACATCGCAGGTAATTCTTTAACTGCTTTGATCGACACGGGGGCAACCCACTCATTCATATCTTTGGCATGTGCAAATCGTTTGAGTTTGAATGTTTCTGTGCTTCCGTTTGATTTGAATGTTTTGACTCCTGCTAAGGATTTGGTAGTGAATATTGCATGTTTGCATTGTTTGGTAGTAATACAGAATAGGGATTTTCTGGTCAATTTGGTTTGTCTACCGCTTTTATCTCTCGAGATCATCCTCGGGATGGATTGGCTGTCTTATCATTATGTGATTCTAGACTGTGCTCGGAAATTGGTCTTCTTTCCCGAGCCAGGTGTGCGAAGGTACTTGTCTGCAAATCGGCTTTCTGTGGTTATGTGTAATGGAGAACCGGAGATAGTTTCACTTGCTAGCTTAGGAGTGACGTCGGAGATCCGAATTGAGGAAATTCGAGTGGTTCAGGATTTCCGAGATATGTTTCCATCGGAGATTCCAGCTTTTCCTCCATGTAGAGAGGTGGAATTCTTTATTGATTTACAACCGGGTACGGGTCCGATTTCAGAATCAGCTTATCGGATGGCTCCAGCTGAGTTGGTAGAGTTGAAAAGTCAGATTGAAGACTTGTTAGAGAAAGGTTTCATAAGGCCTAGTGTGTCGCCTTGGGGAGCACCGGTCTTATTGGTTAAGAAGAAGGATGGTAAATCTCGTTTGTGTGTGGATTATCGGAAGCTTAATAAGGTGACTATCAAGAACCGATATCCATTGCCACGAATCGATGATTTGATGGATCAGTTGAGGGGAGCCTCAGTGTTTTCAAAGATCGACTTGAAATCTGGTTATCACCAGATAAGGGTTCGAGATGAGGATATTCAGAAAACGGCGTTTAGGACGCGTTATGGGCATTATGAGTTTCTAGTGATGCCGTTCGGAGTGACGAATGCACCTGCTATCTTTATGGCGTATATGAATCGGATATTCAACTCATTTTTGGACAAGTTTGTGGTGGTGTTCATTGATGACATTTTGGTGTATTCGAAGAGTGAAGATGAGCATGTAGAGCATCTTCGTCTAGTGTTACAAGTTTTGCGGGAATGTAAGCTGTATGCAAACCCGTCAAAGTGTGATTTTTGGTTGGAAGAGGTGAATTTCCTTGGCCATGTTATATCAAAAGAGGGAATAGCCGTGGATCCAGCCAAGATTGATACGGTACTTTCATGGAAGCAACCTCAAACCGTGACTGATGTGAGGAGTTTTGTGGGTTTGGCCGGTTATTACCGAAGGTTCATTGAAGGTTTTGCTAAGATTGTGGCACCGATGACACAACTTACGCGGAAAGATCAACCGTTTGCATGGACAGAGAAGTGTGAGTTGAGTTTTCAGTTGTTGAAGGAGCGTTTGACGACTTCACCAGTCTTGATGTTACCACAGTCGGAGGAACCGTATGAGGTTTATTGCGATGCTTCTCATCAAGGGTTGGGTTGTGTGTTGATGCAACACAAGAGGGCAGTGGCTTATGCGTCAAGGCAACTGAAAGTGCATGAAAAGAATTATCCTACGCACGATCTAGAGCTTGCGGCTGTTGTTTTCGCATTGAAGATTTGGAGACATCATCTTTATGGTTGCACTTTTGTCGTGTTTAGTGACCATAAAAGTCTTAAGTATCTGTTCGATCAGAAAGAGCTTAATATGAGGCAACGGAGGTGGATGGAAACTTTGAAAGACTTCGACTTTACGTTGGAATACCATCCGGGAAAGGCTAATGTGGTAGCCGATGCATTGAGTAGGAAGAGTGTGTCGGTTTGTTCGGCGCAAATGGCTAGTCAACAGGAGTTGTTGAGAGAGTTTCGTGATTTGCACCTAGAGGTAGAGTTTGCTTTAGGGAATATGAGACTGGGTATGATTACCATCTCAAACGGTTTGTTGGAGGACATTGCTAATTGTCAAGATGACAAGTTTCTCATGGAGAAAAGAGCTTTGATTGTTCGAGGAACCAACCGAGATTTCAAGGTGGGATCAGACAACTTCTTGAGGTGTCAAGGTAGGGTGTGTGTACCCGATGCTATGAACTTGAGAAACATCATTCTAGGGGAGGCACACAAGAGTAAACTTAGTATACATCCCGGAGCAACAAAGATGTATCAAGACCTGAGGCATGATTTCTGGTGGCCGGGTATGAAAAAGGATGTGGCTGAGTATGTGGCGTCGTGTCTGACTTGTCAGAAGGCGAAGATTGAACATCAGAGACCGGCAGGGATGCTGCAGTCATTAGATATCCCCGAGTGGAAGTGGGATAGCATTTCTATGGATTTCATCACTGGTTTACCTAAGACCAGGAGGAAGCATGATTCCATTTGGGTGATAGTGGATCGTTTGACGAAGTCCGCTCATTTTCTACCGGTAAGGATTACGGATACAGCAGCAAAGTTGACCGAGGTTTACATTGCTGAGATTGTGAGGTTACATGGGATTCCGTCAAGTATAGTGTCGGATAGAGATCCAAAGTTCACTTCACATTTTTGGAAGACTTTGCATGAGGCGTTGGGGACGAAACTGAGATTGAGTTCCGCCTACCACCCTCAGACCGATGGGCAGACCGAGAGAACAAATCAATCTTTGGAAGATTTGTTGAGAGCTTGTGTATTGGATGATCGTGGAAGTTGGGATGATGTATTACCTTTGATAGAATTCACTTACAACAACAGTTTCCACGCGAGTATTGGAATGGCACCATATGAGGCTTTGTATGGGAGAAGATGTCAGACTCCTTTGTGTTGGTACCAAGATGGGGAAAGTATGATAGTAGGACCGGAAATGGTACAACAGACGACGGACAAGGTCCGAAAGATAAGGGCAATGATGAAGGTTGCTCAAGATCGACAAAAGGGTTATGCGGATAGGCGTCGGAGGCCTTTAGAGTTTGAAGAGGGAGATCACGTATTTCTCCGTGTTACTCCAACAACTGGTGTTGGAAGGGCTTTGAAAGCAAAGAAGTTGACTCCGAAGTTTATAGGGCCTTATCAGATTTTGGAACGGGTTGGGAAGGTAGCATATCGGATCGCGTTGCCACCGGTACTATCTTTGATTCATGACGTGTTCCATGTGTCGCAATTGCGGAAGTATACACCGGATCCATCACATGTGATCACACCAGATGATATCCAGTTGAGGGATAACTTGTCATTTGAGGTTCCGCCGATCAAGATTGCGGATAGGAAGATGAAGCGTTTGAGAACGAAAGAGATACCTTTGGTAAAGGTAATATGGAACGAGGCTACAGGAGATACCACCTGGGAGCTCGAGAGTAAGATGAGGGAATTATATCCCAGTTTGTTTGACGACGTCTAAGTTTCGAGGACGAAACTTCTTTTAGGGGGGTAGTATTGTAAGACCCAAGATTTCATCGTATAGTTGGTTTAAGGAATATTAGGGTTTCGATGTGTTCGTGTGACGAAACATCGTGTAATTATTAGTTTTGCTGTAATTGAGCCTGTTTAGTGCTCGTGCACTGTAATTGTACAGGCTTTGGTTCTGTGATCCTGTTGCTTGTATAAGAAGTTATATGTGGTTGTAGAATAATAAGTTTTGGATTATTCTTGTTTTTGGAAAAACGAGTAGGATTTTAACCGTCGTTGTAAAATCTTATTGCGTCTGTTTTGAGTGAGGTTTCGGATGGAAGTTTTATATATCTGCGCGAGTTAAGATATATTCTGAGATTAATTTTCTGAGGTATGGAAGAAAATTACAGTCGCGGAAAAAGATTCGGCGATAAGTTTTGGAAATGTGAAACGTTAGACGTTCTTTCCGTAGGTTTTCTGTTTTGGTGAGTTTCGTTCGTCGCGGCGTGCGAGAGCTGAACGTGTGAGTGTTTCTATGAAGTATTGAGTTTTATCTCAAGTGGTTTTGGTTTGGTTTGATCCAATGGCTAGGGTTTTGTCTTGGCATTTTGTTTTTGATCCAATGGCCATGAGTGAGCAAGAGCTATGGCATAGTAAGGAGGTTGGGTCACTTGGTCACTTAGAAAACATCACATATTTCACTCCTTTCTTTCTCTCTTTCACGTAGACTCCATTACTTTCATTTCCAACCTTCACAAATTTTCCATTCTTCACCATTTCACTCCATTTCAAGCTTTGGAGCTTTGAGGAAAGTTGTAGAGAATCACTTTCTAAAGGTAACCCTCTCTTCTCATCTCCTAGGTTGGTAGATTTTTAGAGTTTTGATATTTTTGGGTTTATGTTCTTAAGAGGGTTTGGTGAGAAATGTTGTTCTTGCTAGTTCTTGTTTCATGAAAGTTGTTCATGAGAGTTTAGTAAGCATGCTAGGCTTTGTTGTTTTTGTTTTCCATGAGTTGGTGAAAAATCTCATGAGAAAAGTTAGGGTTTTGGTTGGTTTATGTATTGATCAATTACATGAGGTTATGTTGTAAGGTTTTGAAAAGAAAAGTTGTCTTTGGACCTTTGAGCAAAAGGGAAATGCGTTGTATGGTTTTGTTTTAGAAAATCCGATGAAAAATATTTTGTGGTTTATGAAAATATTTTCTAAGAGTTTTTGGGTAGTATTTTGGGGTCAAAGTGGTTTAAAACTATTGTGACACGTGGTGTTACTTTTTACCTTGAAAACATGTTTGAAAATGATTACCGGACGGTTAAGGCCCGTAATAAAACTTGTGCTTGGATTTGGTTTTGATTTTGGAAATGAAAATCAAATAACTTGCACTCGAAGCAACCAACATGCTTTCGGAAATGTCTTGCTTGCTTATGAAAATGGTTTGCTTTTATGCCTTGAAAAGATGTTGGGAACTAATAGAATCAAACTAGGCTTGGGTGGAAAAAGGTGGTGTGAGTTGCTGTCTTTTGCTGTCATGACAGTTGAAACTCGCTGAGCGAGTGGTTACTCGCCAGGGCGAGTGTCACAGGTTCTGACAACACGCCAGGGCGAGCTCCAGAGCGAGTAAGACCAGTACTCTCTGCCTTCACTCGCCACCAACTCGCCAGGGCGAGCTCTGGGAGTTGAGATTTTGGATTCTGATTTCTAAACTTGGTTTTTAACTTTCTAATCCCTTTTTATTAATTTATGGAAGTGGTTGGGATTGGAAACGAGTTTTTCGGGTACTCAGAAAGTACGTAACTTATAACGCAAGAAAACGGTCATTTTGCATTTCAAATTATTTAAGACTTTTGACTATTGTTTTGGGTCCTAAAAATAGTACATATAACTCATGAGTGTTGATCAATACGATAGTTTTTGGTATGGTATCCGAAAGAAGGATTTTACCTTAGAGAACCTTTGGGTTTTGGGGTTCTAGAGTCCAAATCATTAAGGATTGATTGGTTATGGTTTTGATTGAATACTTTGCTTGTTTTAGGAAGCAAGTAAGTGTTGTGCGATCGTGTGATAGTTGAGTGCTTGACGAGGTAAGGGCTCCACTTTATTTCCGTCTTTTAAAACGGTTACGACATGCTTGTTTTTGCTGTTTATGCATTTGCTGTGTGCTTGGCATGTTTGTACTTATGTATTCTCGTTGATGAGAACGTGGTTATAAATACATGTGCAATTTACATATGATTGAGAAAATGTATGTATGATGTGATGCTTGTGCATAGGCTTTAGGCTATGTGAATGTTTGCATGAGCATATATGAATGCGTGCGTCAGATAGGACTACGCGAGGATTTTGTCTTGTGTGACTATCCCGTATATGCCGAAGAGAATATATGCCATGCATTTCATAGTTGCGTGCCTAGGTGTATGTCTGTGTGACTTTGCCTACGTACCGGGCGTTTGACTGTGTGGCTTCGCCAAATCCCTCTGGATTTATATTGAGTTGGTGTTTGTCTGTGTGACTTCGCCTGGTGTTTGTTTGTGTGACTTCACCTGCCTTGTGTGGCAATTTTTAGTGCGGGTACGTATATTTCTGTGTGGCTTTGCCTACCCCACGACTCTTCGAGGAGAGGTTAATATTCCGGAAAATCATGCATGTGGTAGCTCTGGTAGTACCACACCCATTGTAGAAGTCTGCATTAGGCTTGTTGTGCACTATATATATAAGCCCGTTGGCGGGAATTGTTGAATGTTTTAAGAGCTTTCTCTTGTGCTTTGTGGAAATATTTGTTATGTGTACAATCTTTCGCACCGGTTATATATATATATATACTTGTATTTTGTGGTGACCCTTTCTTTCATTTGCGGGCTCATCCCACCCAGATGACGGGTTAGGTCGTGGTGACGACGGTGGCTGTTCCTGACCCCAGTGAGCGGTTGGAGCTGTAGCCTAGGATAGTTAGACTATGCGCCGGTGTGTTTTGTGCACCGTGCTTTTTGGTTAGCATAGGATTTCTAACTTGTTTTGGTACTTAGACTTGGATTGTAATTATTCAGGAAATACACTTTGCTTGTCGAAGCACCTTTTGGTATTGAGTTCTTTTGTATATTTGAATGTCGGTTCATTTATAAACTATTATGCACACTTTGAGTGTTAGTTGAAAAAGAAAAAAAAAAAATAATGCCCTTTTTGGCTTTTGAAAAACGGGGTGTTACAACATCAAAATGGTTTAGGCTAGAAATGTGTGGGGACAAAAAATAAATTTGGGGGCACAAGTCATTCGGGGGTGCGTGAGAAATTTGGGGGGTGTACAAGAAATTTAGGGGGTGCATGAGAAATTTGAGGGGTGCACGAAAAATTTGGGGGGTGCGAGAAATGTGGGGGGTGCACGAGAAATTTGGGGGTGTGAGATTAGGTGTGAGTGTGTGAGTTAAGATTGACTAGGATTATTACATGTGGATGCTCAATCTAATAGGTGTTATTGACTTATGTACCATGCATAAGGATTATCCTTATGCATAATAACTTCACCCTTGAAGATATATACGATTATTAAGCATTTGTTTTTGTAAGCCTCATGAGCCTAATTAATTGCTTTAAAATAATATTTAAGCAACTTTTAAAATAATTGCCTTAAAATATTTTATAATGCAGGTGGCTGATAGATTATCCAAGGAACCAAAGATCTCTGCTGTATATTCTTCTGACTTGAAAAGAGCTTTAGAAACAGCACAAACTATTGCATCCAGATGTGGAGAACTAGAGGTTTCAACAAAAAACTTAATCTTTAATCTTCATATGCCTATTGCCTATAACATGAAAATCCAAGGATTTGAAAGACTTGTAATTTGAAATATTTTTTGTTTAAGTAATGTTTACGGTTTACCTTGATTTGATTAAAACCTCTTCAGGTCGTCAAGGATTTGGACCTGCGAGAAAGACACATGGGGAATCTTCAAGGGCTTGTTTTTAGTGAATTAGAAAAGACTAATCCCATAGGTTACAATATTTTGATAACCCAGAATGAAGATCAAGAAATCCCGGTAAGTACTTTTATTGAATCAAATCAAATATTTTGGTATTTAAATCCCGGTAACATATTGCCAGACGTAAAGATTTGTGTCTTACTAATGTTTTTAAATAAATAATCTGAAATATATATATGTTTAAATCGAATAACAAACGTTACAAACTACTTAGACCAATAAAATTATACACCACTTTGATGTTTAAAATGATATATTAGAAATGTTGAATTTATATACTTATATCATATTTCAATTCTATTTTATAATAATATATTATAATATGAATCCACTTGAGTTGGCCTAATGGCTTGAAACTTTGAAGTTTGCTCATTTTAAGGTTTGACTTTAAATGAGGCTTCCGCAAGTGGACAGTGAGATTGATATTTCGAATTAGTTGATTTATGATGATATATTTTCATAAACATATATATGATATGCAGGGTGGTGGTGAGAGTCTTGATCAACTATTTGAACGCTGTAAATCTTCATTGCTGAGAATTGGCAGAAAACATAAAGGGCAGCGTGTTGTAGTTGTGTCTCATGGAGCATCCATTCAAGTGCTTTACAAATGGGCTTGCCCAGATGGAAAGTTTGTTAAGGATATATACAATGCATCTGTCACTATTTTTCATTTGTATGGTGACGACAATTTGAACTTAAAATTAAGGGCTGATATTAGTCATCTCGACCAAAATTGATTTATGCACTCTAGTAGTTTGAAGGGTAACACAATAATATCTATTGTTGTTATTATACTTGTACCAATCCAAATGGTTGGGGTGGGTGGGGAGGGGTGGTAACAACAAGAAGCACAAATTATTTGTATTTTGTACCTGTTATCAGCCTGCGTGCGTGATTCCCAAGGCCGTTTTGCAAAGCATACAGACGGTGGTTTGAAGGTAAACTGGAGATATCGGAAGCGGAGGCATTGGGAGTCTTGGAAGCTCTAAGATGGTTACATCGGGAACATATGACAAATATTCAACTTGAAACGGATTGTTTTCAAGTTATCCAAACTCTTCATTCTAAGACTCGGAATAACACAGAGTTTGGTATTATTATTAGTTTATGTCGTAGATTGTTAAATTTGAATATGAACTGTAAGGTCAGTCATGTTAGGAGACAGACCAATCGAGTAGCTCATAGTCTTGCTCAGGCAACTCGTTTATTTGCTAGTCCCCAAGTTTTTAATCATTGTCTGCCTTGTATTTAAACAATTATCATGAATGAAATGTCAAATGCACTAAGTTTGCTTCTGTAAAAAAAAAAAATTATCGTATTTATTTAAAGAATGATACATTAGCCTAAACTTATTCTTCAGTCGGCCGAGAAACTTTTTTCACTCTTTCTTTTTTAAATAAAGAGGGTTGAAGTCCAAAGTTTAACGATGAATCTTATCGTCAGTCTATCTATCTTTCATTCATATTTACTTAGACAAGTCTTATATTCATCGAATCAAAATGGGGAGGGGGAGGGGTTTTCTTGTTAAGCTTACAACTTGGAGTTACCATATATTCACAAGATGCTTGAAGTCACTTTTAACTATAGATGTGTAAACCAATGTCTTCTTGCTCTTTGCATTATCGTGTAAGTACCCCCACATTTTAGCATAAAGTCTTAGAACCAAAAGATTTCTTTAAACCCTAGAGTCCTTCACGTTGATCATTAAGAAATACGGTAGCCATAGCGAAAGTGTACCTGAGTTTGAATTTTCCATAGCTAGTGGTTTGAAAGTCACTACATGTGGTCTTCCAAGCGTATAGTTCCTTATAGACTCCTTGATTCTCCTCTGATGGGGATGAAGAGAAAACCTTTTATCTGATGAGCCGTTGTTTTCACGTTATATCTACAATTGAGGACCATATATAACCTCTATAAATAACCTAGGATTATTTCCTAGTTTTCAATATTCTAATTTGGTCCCTCATCAAATTAGATATTGACTTATAGTCTCTGCACAGTACATTATCTTTCATGATATTTATGTTTTTAGCCATAGACTTATTATTAATTAGACCACTGCAGCTTTGACTATTATATAATGGTCCTAACACATGTAATATTACAGTTGTGACCCAAAATTTCTAACATAAAGGGCATCACAAGGTTCAATCTTTTGTATACATCCTTTTAACCACTGGCTATCTGTGTCCCACAAAAATTTGCCACAACCAGCAATATTCTTTGAATCTTTATAAGCTTCATCACATTTAAGCTTTATTGATTCTCTTAAGGGTGTTTCCAACCAATGTAGATGGTCTCCTGTTGCCTTGTCTGTGCCTCTAGGTCAACGGAGTGTGCCCACATCAATTCAATCAATTTTCTAGCCATCTTAAGCAGTGGTGGAGCCAAAAAAGTTATAAAGTCTGGGCAAAATTTTAGTTTTAAATAAAAATATCAGTTTTGTACTGAAAAATCTCAGTTTTGCCCTAAATTAATGAACCCCTAAAATACCAAAATTTTTGGGCCGAGCTCAGGCTGGCCGGGCCTTGTCTCCGCCCCTGATCCTAAGAATCATCTGTGATGGGTATTTGGACTTGAAATTCCTCTTCAAAAATGGATTTGTTTCTCCATGTTAAATGTGTCAACACATAACCATGATAATATATAGATTTTTAGTTCTCTTCATGTTCTCCAAATTGCTATTCAGGTTTTTAAAGATCAAATCCATGCAATTAAAACAACAGAAAAAAAAAATTAGTAATTTGAATTGAACTAACTAACCTAACCATATGCGGGTTGCATGGATGCAATCACTGAGCGTCTGGATGACAATTTTCTCCCCATTCCACATATAAAACAAGTAGGTTGTATTTTTGAATGATTTTTCGCATATATGTTTAGAACATAAAAAAAAAATCTTTAGAAAAAACGAGCTCAAAATTTGTCTTCTAGACCATGATATTTGTTACTCGTCATTTAAAAAGTTTATATTTAATTCTTATCTTGTTAAAAAATTCTAAATTTTAGTAAATAAACTTTATATAATATTGTAAACATACCCATATAAAACCATTCAAAAATTTAAGAGTTTAATGATAATTAAACAAATTTAATTAGTAAGGACAAATCTATGTGGAAGAAAAATTTTATAGACACTAAAAATTTAATAAAAATTAAATAAATACTAAACTTGGTAGGTCACTAACTATTTTATTTTATATATTTTCCTTAATTTTCCTAGAACAGAAAGTTAACTATTTCATTTAATATTCATTTTTAATTCCATACAGTATTCCTTAAGTAATGTTTTCCAACAACCATTTTTTTGTCTAGATAGTATTTCTTTTTTGACAGAACTAGATAGTTGTTATAGTCTTTTAATAATATACTATAGAGAAACGTCAACTGAAAAAATATATAATATAGTGTAGTGTGCTATATATGTTACTATTAAAAATGTAAGAAATGGAAGCAACGAGGAAATAAAAGTGTGTCACATAATAACATATTAATCCATAGTTTCAACTCACTAACTAAAGATGACAGATTCTTTTTCCAGGTTATTTCCATTTCATTTCCTTAAGAAACTTTTATTTGTGATGATAATATTTAATGCAATTAATTAGTTAATTTTGTTTTGCTTTTCCTAATTAATTAATTAGTAACCACTCATCAAACTAATTGGAAATTGATGTTTGTTAATAGCTACCCTCATCCAGATTATGCTGAGATAGTTGTGGTTCGTCATGGTCAAACAATTTGGAATGCTGAAAGAAAAGTTCAGGTAATTTTTTATTTTATTTTTAATGAAAATTGTTTTGATTAATTAGTTTTTGCTTCAACATGTTGATTAATTTGCATTTTCCAATTTTCAATTTTTATAATTCATTCATTCATACATGCATGTATATATGTAAAATTCAGGGGCACTTGGATGTTGAATTGAATGAAATTGGAAGACAACAAACACGTGCAGTAAGTTATTTTTGTTAAAATCACTCATTTCTTTATATACAAATTAATTCACGACACTAATTCTTGTAATAATTAATTTTTACTATGGAGGTGGCTGATAAACTATCCAGAGGACCAAAGATCTCTGCAATATATTCTTCTGATTTGGAACGTGCTTTTGAAACAGCACAGATAATTGCTTCTAAATGTGGAGTACTAGAGGTTTGATTTTTTTTTTATAGCCTCTGTTTTCATCGAATCAATATTATATAAAAAAGACTTAAATACAAAGCCACTATATTTGGTCTAGTGGTAGGAATTTGGGTAACATGCTAAAGGCTGTAGGTTCAATCATCAGCTCCGTTAGAAACAAAAAAAGACTTAAATACATGTTTGGTTAAAATTAAGTGTTTGTCACCCATTTCTAAAATCAAGTTATTTGTCCCGGTTTGTTTTACAACTTATGTGATTTAGTACTCGTTTGTTTTTACGGTGAAAAACTTTTCAATCACATCAACATATAGAAAGCTACAATTCTTAGCTTTAAACAGCTCTCGGTCACGACCATAATATATATATTGGGACAAAAAAAACATTTGTGAAACACATATCCAAACAGACAATCGATTAGGAGACTAAAAGTTAATTTTAAATAATAAATAAGAGAATTCATGATACGCTTGTACTCTTTAAAAAATAAATATTGGTGTAAATAAGATATTCTTTATACGCAACTGTAGAAACTAATTTTTTTATTTTTGTTGGGTACAAATGGACGACAAATTTTTTTAAGAATATTAACGCTAATGCATACTGATTTGTGGTTTATGAACCAATAATATTTAGTACTAAATGACATTTTTTAATGTGAAATTCAGGTTGTGAAGGATTTTGACCTACGGGAAAGACACAAAGGAGATCTTCAAGGCCTTTGTCATCATGATATAGCAAAGACTAATCCCATTAGTTACAAGGCTATGATGTCCGATAATGAAGATCAAGAAATCCCAGTAAGTAGATAACTACATGAATACTTTAATTTTTCACATATATATAACTCATGATGCATAAATATAAATACCATTATGTGCAGGGTGGTGGAGAAAGTATTACTCAATTGTTTGAACGTTGCAAATCTGCATTGCTTAGAATTGGTAAAAAATATAAAGGTATATCTTACCATATATATGACATATCATGGAAATTAAATAATGTTTTTTTAGTAATTCAATATATGTATTTTCTAAGATCTTTTTAGCTAGCCCAAAAAAAATTACTTTCATATATGATACTTAATTCAATATTGGTATAGCATATTTTTCCATCTTAATTTGTTGTGATCTCAAGAATTATGTTAAGATGATGATATTTGTACTAATTATTGCAGGGGAGCGAGTTGTTGTTGTCTCTCATGGAGCATCCATTGAAATACTTTACAAGTGGGCTTGTGTAAATGGATATGAAGGAAAAATACACAATGCATCAATCAGTGTTTTTCATTTGTATGATGAGGACAAATGGACATTAAAGGTGTGGGCTAATGTTAGTCATTTGAGCAAAAATTGAATTTTTTTTTTTTTGTACAATATAATCTTGGGGATAACCTAAGTTTCAAATGGGATGTAATGTGTGTTATTTCCATCCAAAATAAAAAACCTAGAGGGGAGAAAAAGAATATCAAGGGCTGTTACTAAAATGATGACTTTGCGCCTTGTTTAAGGAGTTTAAATTCCTTACGATGTAGATTTTATTTTGTACTTTTATGATTAAAATTAGGTTTTAATTTATATACACCGATAGTGTGAAACTTTGTTGGAGTAAGCCCATAAAATATGTACTTCAACAAAATAAGCATGCAGGTTCACTTTTAGATTGGATAATTTCTATTATTGGAATCTCATATACTTTTTTTAAAAAAAAGTTGTTTGCATTGTTGCACATAGCAAATCCACATATGTACTTTAAATCCTAAATCCAGTGGTTGGAAATGTTCCTAAATCCAGTGGTTGGAAATGTTCCTATCGAATTATTCCAGTGTGGTTCTTAAGCGTGTCCATCCAATGTCCACCGTAGAACTACATACTCTGGCGACACGATCTAGTGTGATATTGTGCATTGACCCTATGCTAAATAATTTACTTGACTCATTTCTTATTATTTCTCAAAAAGACGTAAAATAATTGGAAAATGTTTTGTTTGAATGAGTTTTTTGCCTTTTTTTTATAATTTTTTTTTGTATCTTCTATTTCCAAAATCAAGTTGTTGGTCCCTATTATTAAACGTTGCCTTATTATAAATACAAAGTTATTATTTTTCTAATAAAAGTATTGTTTTGGACGTCCCTGTGAGTATAACTTAGTTGTTAGAAATATCACATTATATATGCAGAAACCGAAGTTTGAATCTGAGATCCCCAAGTTGTTCACCTCAATAGGCAAGTTTTTAGCCATTATATTTGACAACAAAAAATATACTATTTTGGACTGGACCAAGACCCAATTCAGCCTACTCGACCCAAACAACATCGGCTCATGACAAGGCTCTGACTTTGCAACAAATACAAGCAGACAAGTTTGTAACATTTGTCACTAGAATCAATAGCGCAATATTAGTCAATGTACTTCCTCCGGCCTTATTTATAAGCAAAAATTGTTTTTTAGGTTCATTGGAGAAGTAATGTATCTAGTCTATATTTAAGCTAGACACATTAGTTCTCCAATAAACCTAAAAAACAACTTTTACTTATTCGCCGGAGGGAATACATATATACTAAATGCCATTGGTTCTCTTCTTAGTAATGACGATGATGCACCTGCCGTCCTCTTATCATTGACCGTGGCTTCACTGCACATATATTAGGCACAAATTTAATTATAAAACAAATTGATATTTAAAAATACTCATCAAAATAAATTTAATATCATTTTATCTACTAAAATTTATTTTTATATATTAATAAATAAAAAATATATAATTAAAATAGGCACATTGAGAGGAATATTACTATTGGATGGGTGGATGTGACCAATGGGAACTTGGAATTTGAGTTGGGAATATGCCAGATCAATCTACAGCGCCTTATAGGCTAATCATATTGACTCAGGCTAGACCAGTCCATTTATTTAAATAAAGCATATTAATGTTTTTTTAAAGTTTATTTAACTAAAAATGCTAGACTTCAAACCATCAAAAAAGTTTATTAAGCCTACTAGACTGGCCTTTTAAGGCAATATGAATAATATTTTAAAATTTGTACTTTGATTGAATTATAATTCTATTAACTTTTTCAATAGTTTAAGTTTATTAATTTAAATTAATTTTTCACGTATACAAATGTATGATTATTAACTAAAATTGAAATATGATATCACATATAGTCAAATTATATCATATTAAATATCAAAAGGAAGTTTAATATCATTAATTTATTAGATCATTAATATATTTAAGAATAAATATAATTATTTATTTAAATATATTTATATGAAATAAACTTTTTTTTTGACGGATATGAAATAGACTTTTGAACAGGTAAATTTCAAATGTTCAAGCTTAAACCTAAAAAATAAATATATGACAAGCCACATAGACTTAAATGTAAATCGGTCTAATCTATTCCCAACAATAATAGGAATATAGCTCCATTTTGTCCTTTTCATTACACAGATGTTTGACATGTGGAAACAAAACAACTCAATGGTTAAGATTAAAAGGTTCAAATTAAATAATTATTTAATAAAAATAAAATAGAAGTGTTTCTCATTTTGATTTTATCCTCCCTATGCCGCCGCAACCCTTCTCGCTGTCTCTCTTCTCCGTGCAGTACCTTGCCGTCATCACCAATACATCCTCTCACCTTCATTTTGCGATGCAAAACGTCTTCACAGTGGCACAAATCTAAACGTCAATTGTTTCCTTTCCTTTAATGGTACCCAAATATTAATAGTTTTCTTTGCAATCTAGGCACCCAAAAGAAAACTTTTCAAAAGTTAGATTCACTAACTTCAAACTGAATTTCATCTAATTTCTTTTTCCATTATTAATTTTTACTTTCAATTTTAAATATCATAAACAAAATTGCTAAGAATATGAAATGTTCTGGAGGCTAATTTTTTTGTATCATTGTTCTTAGATCTATGACGACGGAAAGACACGAGGCAGGACGACGCGGCGACAGGGCGTAACTTTCTGTTTCAATCAATCGACGGTGTGACCGTCGACAGCGCGGCGGCGGAGCGGCTGTGTTCAAACGTTGAAGATAAAAGACATAACAAAATCTGGGAATTAAAGAGTGTGAGAGGTTAACAAAGAGAAGAACCAAGCTAAGTGAAATTTTGGTTTTTTAATCCGAGCCGTTGAAATTTTGTTTTCGAGGTGTCAAACATCCATGAAGCAGACTGGAAAAACTGGAGGCTAAAAAACTGGAGCTGATCTGAACCCGAGAAACGCAACTTCTTTTTTGCTCCTTCAATTCCCAAAATTACTCACATTTCACTCCTTCACTCTAACAACAATGGCTACTCACTTTTCCACCAACGATTCCACCAATTTCAGGTTCCTTTCAAAACATAAATAAAATACACGATCCCTAATTCATATTTTTTAATTTGCTCTTCATATTTCTTATTAAAATTTACTCGATTATTCTGGAACTAATTCGGATTATTATATGCCGGTTATAGCTCTCCTCCTCATTCAGATTACGCTGAGATTGTTGTGGTGCGTCACGGTGAAACTGCTTGGAATGCTATTAGTAAAATCCAGGTTTTTCTTTTTTTAATCTAAAATTTTTAGCTTCAGCTTAGTTTATGAAATTGTTTCAATCGAATGTTGAATTTCTCTTACATAGAAGTAGAAAATGGATTTAATTTTAATCTATTTCTGCAAGCGGAAGCATTTAAGTAATATATAGCGCCAAATTTGTACATGATCAATGAGATTATTACATAAGATTCAAATTATTTTTTTATTTTTTAAAATTCGGCCCAAGTCCCTACTAATCCGTAAGATCTAATCCACCATCCACTTGCGGGGCCTATTTAAAGCCATGTTCTGTATGGACTACCCACCGAAATTGGCACCAAGGGGAATTGAACATGAGACCTTGATCGGATAGGAACACATTTCAAATAAATATTGTTGAATTGAATTTTACTCCTTTTTCATGAAGTTCTGAGACATGATGGATTTTCACTATGGAAAATCTAGAGAGAATGAGAACGAAGCATGTAGAAAGCTTCAACTTTATTGAATTGATAAAATGAAATTCTGTTACAAGAAGCTATTTATAGGTAGCTTTGATCTAACTAACTCATAACAAACTCTAACAAACTATATGAAGCTAGACTACTCTACTTAGGGCATAGGATAACAACTATACAACCACAAGTTGAGATAGCTTGTGTAAGAAGAAACAGACTAACAGTGTAATACTTTTTTGATTGAAGAAAAAGGGAAAAGTGTGGAGTTATAGGCTTTTGAGTTTTGATTGAAAAATCAAACGTTAAGGTTGGTACTGGTTTGAAGCTGGAGACAATAATCTGAAGCCATGTTACGGGTGTTTATTGGCATAGTGTTGTATGAGTTTCTAGGATTTGAGGCATTTCAAGACTGGACTTTTACTTTGTTTTGCATTATCTTAGTTTTGTAATTTGGTTTTTTGTTGTGTACCGAGTGGTAGCCGAGTCTGAGTGGAATTTTACTTCAGGCTGTATGTGCACTAGTGTTGTTAAATAGTGGCTATAGCGGTGCTACATAGTGAAAACGGAACAAATCAATATTGTTCCATGATGCGCTATTTTGTACAAAATGTTGTCAAATAGCGGCTGTAGCACCAATATAGCACTGTTGCATAGCGGAATTTGAAGTAGCCATTATTTTCCGTGATCCTCGATTGACAACACTTATGTGCATAGATAGGTGTATGACTTCGTGGAATAATCTTTGTGCTTGTTGTTCTGTTGTTTAGTTTATGATTAATAAACTTTCCCTTACAATAAAAACCGATATTGCAAGCAGATACACCAATTTTCATATGAGGAACTTTAGAATTTACAATTGTTGATTAATATAGTTCGTTTATTCTTTTCATCCGTAGCTATGACAAGATGTTGTCAATGCCTAACCATTTTTTCTTCTCAATTATATTTTTTTTCCTTCCTGCGGGCATTGTTCATATTCCATTAATACATGTACACAGGGACAACTGGATGTTGAATTAAATGAAGCTGGACGACAGCAAGCAGCTGCAGTAAGTTGTACTTGTTGTGTTTTATAAATTCTATATACAAACCAAGGCTGGAGCCTTGCATTAAATTTTGATTCGTTTATGCCTTCATGATCCTAATTCTTGTAAATTTTACAATTGAGGTGGGTGATAGACTCTCAAGGGAATCTAAGCTCTCTGTGATATATTCTTCAGACCTTCAACGAGCTTCTGAAACAGCAGAGATAATTGCATCCAAATGTGGAGGGGTGAAGGTTAGCAACTGTTATAAGATAATAACCCAGTAATGTTTTTTACACATGATTCATGCCTGAAGCCAATGGTTTCTTTGGTTTTCAGAAACATGTTTTCCTTTTATCATTACCAGGACTACAGTTTGACTATGCTTGGAACAATCTTGCCGTTTCTTAGTAATTATGGAATACACAGTGATGAACAACTCCCTTTCCTTATATAGTGTTGAACTTACAGGGTTTATATAGGGAAGGAGTCAGAGAGAATAACGATTGAGAATAATAGGATAAATGATTGATATATGGTGTTTTAAGTGTTATGATATGATATAAAATACCAGTCCAATGGCTCTATTTTTACTAATAATTTGATAAAGTCCTAGTATAGTATAATAAGCCCGTACCCAAAAAAAATAAGACTACCAATCTAAACCTAATAAAGAAAAAAGTAGGGGAATAATGAATTGGTGACAACTCCTAATATTGCTTCCTAATAAAGAAATAAGTAGGGAAGTAAAGACCCACTATGACACTATGAGGACTTTTTAATTTATTTTTCTTACATATACTAAAGATATTTGTCGAGTCTTTATTTGCATTCTAATTGAATATTTGGATATAACTATCAGCTCTAGAACTTTCTCTGCATTCATAATTAAGTAAAATTATTCTTGCAATATTTTTGTTTTTTAACTCTACTCATCTTTAGTGCAAGTGATCTATTACCTATTGTCCATTTTCTTAACAATATTTTCCTTTAATTGAAACTTTAGGTTGTCAAGGATGCTGACCTACGGGAAAGACACCTGGGGGATCTTCAGGGCCTTGTTTATAGTGAAATGGCAAAAACTGAACCCACAGCTTACAAGGCTTTTATGTCTAAGAACGAAGATATGGAAATACCAGTAAGTACCATAGAAGCAAGCTTGTAAGCATATATTTTCTTGGTAATGATGTAATAACCTTAAAAGCATAAGCTTGTGTTAGCGATTAGGCTACCAAATTGAAGATTCTTAAAGTAAGTTCAATGAGCATGTCCAAAGACTTATCAACTACGAGGCTGCATGTCCAAAGACTTATCAACTACGAGGCTGCATGTGAAACCTGAAGAAGCAGCCAACAGATGACATACCATGTGGCATAGTAAAATATGAAATAAGATAAATTAAATCAGTTAATCTCATCTTATAATTTCTTGGTTAGAGATCTCAAAATAATTATTTTAAGATTGGTTAGATAAGATGATCATCCATTTTCCAAATTTTAGACATTCTGTGTGTGACCTGTCAGTCAACTCTAGCGAATCCTGTGTTGTCTGCTTTTTATGGATTTAGAACTTGCTTATTTATCCATGTTGTAGTTGTCTTATTTGTTTTATATAGTAACCAAATTATTGTCAAGTGTTCTTGCTTGTCTCTTGGAATCGCCTTTCTACCCTAAAGTTTTTCTGGTTGTGTGATCTCAAATACGAGTTATGTAAGAAGAGATTTGAGATCATAAAAGTGAAGGTTAATCCGTTTCAAAAAAAAAAAAGTGAAGGTTAATATCTGCTTCTTAATGTGAATGAGGGTACATATTGTAGATAAAGGTTTCTTATTATGACTTGATGTTTGTCATTCAGCTTATGAAGGATTTATGGATTATATAACCCTAATGATGGATGCCTATAATTTTGCATATCCATAACATTGTTCCACATACCATTATGTGCAGGGTGGCGGCGAAAGTCTTGTTCAACTTTATGATCGTTCCACAGATGCATTGCTTAGAATTGCCATGAAGCATATAGGTAATCTATCAGTTAAAGTCCTTCCATCATCACATATCATGGAAATCACTTTTTTCCAAATTAATCACTGGTGTGATCTGTGAGCTTTTTATAGTTCTTTCAATAATCTCAGTCCCCTACATGACACCCTTACTTGCCTGATTATATTAGTTTAACATGCTAGTTACTTATATATGTGTGTATAACTATAACATTTTAAATGATCATTCATTCTGATGATATTTGTATTAATTGTAGGGGAGCGAGTAGTTGTTGTCACTCATGGAGGATTCATCAGAGCCCTGTACAAGCGGGCCTGCCCAAATGGAAGGACTCCCGGCAAGGTACTCAACACATCCGTCAGTGTTTTTCACTTAGATGCTGATGATAAATGGATCTTAAAAATGTGGGGTGATGTTAGCCATTTGAGCCAAACTGGATTTCTACAATCTGGTTTTGGGGGTGATAGAACTTCTGGTTAGACCATTGTTTCCCAACCATAGTTAACTGAGGTTTATATGAAGATTGAAGAATAGTGGAAAGAGATCTCAAGTAGTGATCATAAATATGATTTTGGCCCCTATAATGGGAATTATTTATTTTTTGCATCTTATCATGCAAATATATTGTCACCATGAAATGTGTGTTATTACTCACTATATTATTTTCTGGCGGTGGTGTATCAATCTCCATTACAAAATTGTAAGTTAAAAAAAATTCAACATAAAATATTCGCATAACTTATGAAAACAGTTTATAACATATACAAAAATAATTTAACTTAATTTTATCTTTTATCGTCAGAATAACTTATGGTAAAATTACACTGGCGTTATCATGTGTGCTATAAGCTGTCTATTCAATGCCGTTTTTCTGGTGTAATTTTCTTGCGGATTAAGCTGGATTCAGTACAACGTCAATATTATTATGGAGCTTGTATTTTACCGGACCAATATTATTGAGCTAAGTCACCATATTTTGTATTTTTGAGAAGAATAAGTCTCAATTTCTTAAGAACGAAGCATGTAGCTGCTGCAGCATTAAATTATTTTACGTTCCATATATTTTCAACGAATACTTGTACAACCATTTTATTTTGAATCAACTAATATACGGAATCATGTGGCATACATACGTACGTCATTCACGTTTTCTTGATTAATAAAAATAAACTTAATAGAAAAGGACTTTCAAATTTATTTGTTTGAATCAACTTTACAATTTTGTTTGTTTCCATTAATCATGTATCAAATTTGTCCTTCACTTTTGCAAATTAGCAATTGAAATATGTTAATGAAATACTCTTTTTCTTACACAAATATGTATCCGTATCTCTCCCGTATAAATACCATATACCAGTAATTTTTTTCAATAAATGTATTATATGTATAAAAAAAAATAGATAATAATGAGGAGTATTTTAGCGACACAAATATGAGTTTGTATTTTTTTTTTCTATCATGATATTCATGTGAAGTTTTCATCATGATCAAATAATTTATTAGTCAAAATTTCATATTTTAATATAAATAATGTCTTTCTCAAAAAAAATAAAAATAATGTCACTCAAATTTTGATCACTATATATTATAACGTTCCTACCAATAGAGATATGGTGACACAACTTTTGATAGAATACATTAAACTTATCTTAAGGAAAAAAAAAAAAAAAATTTTAATATGAACTATTTTTACAAGCAGTCAATTGTGGATTAGTACTCAAAAAAATATTTAAAATTTGATAATGTTAACCCGCTTTTAATGAAGGGCATGACTAGTCCCCTGAACTTAGCTCAATTGGTAGGCATATTACATGTTATTGTAAAGATCGAGGTTCGAACTCTGGTACTTCCACTTATTCACCGTAAAAGATGAAATTATAGTCATTAAGCTACTTGACAAAAAAAAAGGTCATGAGTAAACCATCAAATTAGTCTAAATTAGTCTATGTCTTCGTAACACCCTTTCAAATAGCCATTAAACTACAAAGTGGTTTTATAACTAACCCTAACAAGTAAGAAACAAATCAGAGCAAACACAAACTCATCGGATACTACCCAGCGATCCCGTGTACGAGAGTGAAACCAAATAGCAAAAAAAAAAGATGTGTGAGCATTTGCTAAGCTATGAAACGACAAATGAATCGACTGCCAACACAGATAAATTCACGTACCAGAAATAAACCCAAACTGGCTTCCACCATGGATGAAGGCAGCAAAACAGCAGAGAAAAAAAATCTATGGAACCAAGCCCATAAAACCACAGATCACAGTAACACCGGTGAAAAGGTAGCAAAGGAACCTTGAACACCGCAATCGACCAATGCAAAAATGCGTATAAATAGTACCAAAGCAGTCCGCGACGATAGAGGACGACGAGCTTGAAACCCTCCTAGAGGGAGAGAAGAAGGTGGTGACGCGACACCAAGGGCTCGATCGTACCACCAGACGGTGCGGCTACATTGTGAAAGAACAGATTTAGATGAAGGGGGAATCAATGTCCAGTTTAAAACAATGATAATTTAATAAAATTTGGTAATGACCTATTTGATGGTAAGTTGGAAATGTCAATGAGGGACCAAATTGAGAAACATTCGAAAGAGAGATTGAAAGAGTCAAAGATCTATTTGGGAGTGAGTTACAAAGACGAGAACCGATTTGATTGTTTAATTGCAAACTTGTGCATTTAACTAGCATTAAATATTTTGTATTATTAAATATAAATATATAAATATAAGAGCATCTTCGATGGTGATACCACTTTGGGTATAATATGAAATTCCGGTAGCAAGTCACAGATGTGCAGCGTGATGTGGAGCACGTTAGGGTTAAGATATACGATGTGGTTCATAATGTGCTAACATCATAGAAATGCAATAACTTGATGAACAAGGTAAATAAAGTGCAGAAGATAAAGAACACAATGAGTTTGTTAACCTAGTTCGGTGCAACTCACCTACGTCTGGGGGATACCAATCCAGGAATGAATTCACTATGATAGTTCCAATTCAAAGCTAAACAATCCTAGTTTACAACTTATCACTTAGACACTACCCGTGCTAATTCTACCTAGGTCCTCCCTAGATATGACAACCTCTGGTCACTTCCTATAATCACCTTGCAACCCACAAGGATTTAAATAACAAACTCAATGATGGAGGCGCACTCCTAACCTAAAGAACAAACTCGTGCTTCAAAGCTTTGAGTGATTCAAAGTTCAATTCTTGTTTCAAATTAGAACCAAGAAAGGAATAGCTCTGTACTTAAAAGCTTAAGAGCTAAATACAACCCTAGTTCAAGTCTCAATGGAAACAAGAAACAAAGGGACAAAGACTCGAAATCCTAATGACTAGATTTATGAATATTGATTTCGGTGAATAAAACATGTCTTCAGTCTTCCTTTATATAGAACGAGCTTCATGGGCTTGGATCCCTGATTTGATAGCCGGCCATTGTAAATTCCAAGAAACAAACTCAATCTTTTACAAAGATATGTTTGTTTTAAATCTTCTAGTAACAAACCGGCCTCTTTAATCTTTTCTGAATCTTTTTCAATCTTTCAGCTCGTTCCTTGGCGCGCAAGCTAGCGTGGATGTGTTTGTTTCAAAACAAATCTTTTTCAAAGATCACACGCAAAATAATGAAAGCGCGTTATTTTAGGGCGTTCAGTTCAGGTCCCATATGTGTGCACATCAGTCACCACATCTGGACCAAAGACTTATTTTAACAAATGAAGCCAACCCTAAAACAAAAACAACCTTACAGGTTGAAAACACTAACATAACACACTACTAAAAAGTGGTCTCTACAATGCCATGTAATAATTATGCAACTCATACATAATTTGCTCCAATGGTGATACCACTTTTGGTATTATACATTATTAGCAAATGATCCATTCTATTTAATTTTATATAAAAAAAAGTAACATTAAATTGATGATACGGTACCTTTAATAAGGTACTGTACCATCAGTTTTGATACCCTCTGTGCCACATCATGGAACTCCAATGATACAAAAAAGTTAGATATGAATCATAAGTCTATGAAACTCTCTATAATACATTTATTGGAGATGTTCTACAAGTAGTATATTTAGATACCTTTAAAATTTAGATACTCTTGTCCCGTGAGTTTAATTTAGTTGGCAAAGATATTTTATTATATAGGTAGGAGCCCAGGTTCGAATTTCGGTCATCTACTTATCCACCTTTTAGTGTGGAATTTCTAGCCACTAGACTATATGTTGTTTGAAAAATATAAGTTAATGGTCATCCTAATCCTAATTTTTACAATTGAAAAAATGACTTAATTAATACTGATTTAATTAAAACAACAAAAATATAATTCGTATTAAATTGATATCAATCATGTCATTTTATTTTTGATAATTCATCAATCATGTCATTATTTTAACTATAAAACAAAAAGAGTCACAATTTTTTTTAATAAAATATTATCACAATTTCTAATAATTTTAAACACTTGTTTGTAAAAAGAATCATAATTTTTTTTTAAAAATATTGAAACTTTAATAGTTGTGACTTGTTGTGAGTCTTTGAAGGAGGGTTTTTTTTTATTTTTTGACAAAAATGAAAAAATAAAATCGAGTAGGTTTGCAATATTAATCTCTGTACAAAATTACAATTGTGTGAGAGTATAATAGGTTGTAATTTTGCCTTATATAAATTGTTATAAATTTAGTAATAAAATATTATTGTTAGTTGATTTTATTTATTATTTGAAGATTCTATTTGTTTTTATTTATTCTGTGAAAATTTATTTAGTAATAAAATATTTTTATTTATTGCGTCAAAAAAACTTGTTATAAATTTAGTAATAAAATATTATTGTTAGTTGATTTTATTTATTATTCGAAGATTCTATTTATTTTTATTTATTTTCAACAAAATCAAACTATTCCTCTCTTATAGTATAAAACAGTAATGTCAGTCAATTTCATATTTGACATGACAGCACAGCAGTAATAACCACACTGCCAAATCACTATTACCAGATTAACATCAAGCAAAAAACCGAATTAGCTGTCTCAACTCTCAATCCTTGCAGCAACAACAACAACACGTAAAGAAAAAACGTTACATTAATCCTTTTCATTTCTTCTAATTAAACTAAATTACGTTATCACTAATCTCTCTCTCTCTCTCTTCCTTTTATTACCAATTTTCAAAACCATAGTTAATCATAAAACACTGTAAAATATTCATCATCAACAAACCTAACCTTAACCACCACAAACAAAACCCCAATTTTTCAATTCATTACGATCCAAATCCATTCACTTCAATTTTCAATCTTCAATCTTCAATCACATTTCAATTATTCATTCCAAAAATGGGTCTCTGCACTTCAAAACCAAATTCTGAACCTCACAATAACATAATCATTCAATTACAACAAGAAATCACTGTTGATTCTGATTCAAATCCAGTAGTTGAAATTCAAAACCCTAAAAAATCACCTTTTTTCCCTTTTTATACTCCAAGTCCTGCTAACCATTTTTTCTCCGGCAAGTTTCCTAAAACTCCGGCGACTCAAAGAACTCCGAGGAGATTTTTTAAACCGGCGTCTCCGGCGAAGCACATTAGGTCGTTGCTTGCTCGGCGTCATGGTTCCGTTAAGCCGAATGGCGGTGCTAGTATTTCGGAAGGGAGTGAAGGTGAAGGTGTTGCTCCTCTTGATAAGAATTTTGGATTTTCTAAGCATTTTGGTAGTAAATACCAGCTTGGTGAAGAAGTTGGTAGAGGACATTTTGGTTATACTTGTTCTGCTGTTGTTAAGGTTAATCATAAGGGTGAGATTAAGGGTCATAGTGTTGCTGTTAAAGTTATTCAGAAAGTTAAGGTTTGTTACTTTGTTTTGTTTCTTAATTTGACTTTTTATTTTTATTTTTATTTATTAATTATTTGTTTAGTTTATGTTGAAATGAAATTGGTAACTTTAATCGGTTAATGAGCTCCCTTGATGAATTATTCGGGAGAATTCGAGTCTGATAACAATTTTTTGTCAGACTTTACTTACCGGTTTGGGACCCCTTTTCTCTAGGAATCAGAGGGTTAACAAAAAATATTGCGTTTTTTAATTTGTTTGTTTTGAATTGTAGATGACTACTGCTATTGCTATTGAGGATGTTAGAAGGGAAGTGAAAATTTTGAGAGCTTTGAATGGACACAAAAATTTGATTAAATTCTATGAGGCTTATGAAGACCATGATAATGTCTATATAGTCATGGAGTAAGCTCTTATTGCAATGCTTACATGCTCTCTTTTTTTGTCGTCTTTTGTGTCTTTTTGGTTTATAATTTTGATGATTATTTGTTGGCTTCTTTTCTATTTGGTTATTATTAAGGTCATTTTTGGTGAATTTTGTAATTAATTTCTAAAACTCTTGTGTATTTTAGGTTGTGCGAAGGAGGCGAGCTTTTGGACAGAATTCTATCGAGGTATTTGGATGTTAAATTTTCTTCTTTTTGGGGGGTGGGTTTTGGGGTAAATATAAATTATGAATTTATGATTAAAAGAGGAAACATATAATGCCTTGTGACAATGAGATACTTGTTTCGTTTTTCAGAGGTGGGAAATACTCAGAGGAAGATGCAAAAGCTGTCATGACACAAATACTGAATGTTGTTGCATTTTGCCATCTACAAGGTGTTGTTCATCGTGATCTTAAACCCGAGGTAATGTGTATTTGCAATTTCGACATCCTTTAGGATGGTATTTGATCTCCTATTTAACTATGGCTATGTTTTGTTTGCTTCGTGGGTCTTGAAGTGTAATTATAAATTATTTTTTTTTATCAAGTATTAACTTCAGAAAATGGGTATTTTTTGTGTCAGAACTTCTTGTTTTCAACCAAAGACGAGAACTCAGAGCTGAAGGCGATAGACTTTGGTTTGTCTGATTTTGTCAAACCAGGTATGTTTTGAGTCCATTTATATATGTTTCATGTCATGTTGTGGTATCCTGGATATGGGTTAAGTTTTGCTTTTATTGCGCTTTACAGATGAACGGCTTAATGATATCGTTGGTAGTGCATACTATGTGGCTCCCGAGGTACTGCACAGAGCATACAATACAGAGGCTGACACATGGAGTATTGGCGTGATTGCATATATTTTATTATGCGGCAGTCGTCCATTTTGGGCACGGACTGAATCCGGGATCTTTCGTTCCGTATTGAAAGCTGATCCAACTTTTGATGAACCTCCTTGGCCTTCTTTGTCAGATGAGGCACAAGATTTTGTTAAGCGATTACTAAATAAAGATCCAAGGAAGAGAATGACTGCAGCACAGGCATTAGGTGCGTTTCTCATCTATCGTTAGTGGGACTTGGTATTTCTTATATTTTGTAATGTTCCTTACTGGTGTATACTGCAGGTCATCCATGGATTAAAAGTTATAATATTGTAAAAGTACCCCTGGATATTCTAGTGTTCAAGCTCATGAAGTCATACATGCGTTCCTCCTCTCTACGAAAAGCAGCTTTAAGGGTGTGTATATTTATATAGATAGAGGTCACTTTACAACTCTTGATATGGAATGGAAAAGAGTCTTTGTTGAATAATTTATCTGCTGGTATCTTCTGATTTTTACTACTATACATGTGCTTCTAATTGGTTTCTTACTCTCTACCATCAATAGGTGTACTACTTAGAGTTTAATTCACTTAATGTTTAAACCTGGCTGAGTTTGTTGTTGCATGATTAATTTGAGTTGCAAACCTGTCAATTTTTTGTTTAGTGTCTCAACTAGATAGGTCCAAATATGTTACATATGGTAAAAATATTCTATATATATGCATCGGCATTGTTGCTACTTACTAGTGCTTTTTATTGTAATTTTGTTTGCGCACTGTTCTCATTCCTTTTGTAGATCATATTGCATTTATGTTTCCCAATAACTTACTATAATTTCATATTCATCGGCATTGGGACAGGCTCTGTCTAAGACGTTAGCTACTGATGAGCTGAATTATTTGAAGGAGCAGTTTTCACTTTTAGAACCAAACAAAAATGGCACCATTAGCTTGGAAAATATCAAAGCGGTTAGTTTCTTCCTAACTATTTTTATATACATAGTAAGCGATTGGTGTTATAATTCTCATAAAATTGAGCTGGCCAGGCCTTGATGAAGAATGCAACAGATGCTATGAAGGAGTCTCGCATTCCTGATCTTCTGGCATCAGTAAGTTCGTTGATTTAACTACAGAAGACCCTTTTATATATATATATATATATATATATATATATATATAGATTTTGCATGTAGTGAATATTGATACGTACGATTTTTGTGGCAGCTCAATGCCTTGCAATATAGAAGGATGGATTTTGACGAGTTCTGTGCAGCTGCACTCAGTGTTCATCAACTTGAAGCACTTGACCGGTGGGACCAACATGCACGCTGTGCCTATGAAATTTTTGAAAAGGATGGAAACAGAGCTATCATGATTGAGGAACTAGCTTCGGTATGCTTGATTTAATTACAATGATAGTTTATGCATGCATACATACCTTTGAAACTCTTTATGCAGATAATATTACTATCTCAACTATTGTTTAAATTTAAAAAATGAATAATCTTATAATATCCAACTGCAGTGTGTTATAACTTATAATTTCTAGCAGCCTAATAATCTCTAATTAATAAAGCATTAATTTGAACATTGGAGTGGAGATATTGCAGATATTGCAAGAAACTAGTTTCAGTTGTTCTAAAATGATTTAATCTATGTTAGTTTTCTATTGGCAGTTATGTATTCTAGTTTGTGATTTTGTTTTTCTACAACCAACTTTTGTATATATGCAATACATTTCTCATGCATTGTTTTAACCAAATAATCAGGAGCTTGGCCTTGGTCCATCAGTACCTGTTCATGCTGTTCTTCATGACTGGATAAGGCACACCGATGGAAAGTTAAGCTTCCTAGGGTTTGTTAAGTTGCTACACGGTCCATCTCGAAGTCTTGTAAAACCTCCTCAGTAAAAAGTTTGGAAACCACGTCGAAGTACTTAAGAGCATGCTAATTATACTATGATTATCCGACCAATGAAATGCTGGTCCACACATCACATTCCTATAGCATCATTAGGGGCCATTTAATTGCTAGATTTGTACTCGGCACAAATCATCGGGAGTTCTATTTCCCATTCTATAGGTTTTGTTTTTTTTAATATATTTTCCACTGTAAAGGTATTGTCTTAAGGTACATTATGTCATTGTTGTTAGATAGTTAATATTCTAACATGTTTTGAGATTCACAATTGAGGAGTAGTATCATTCTTGTTCAAACTTCAAATGCAAATTCATTGCATTACACAATTCAGTGAAAAAAAGTTTTTACTCTTTTTAGAGCTTTAGCCTTCCATGTTGTAGCTTTTTGAATATTTTTGGTTTTCTTGGATAAATGTCTCATTCATTTATTGGTGGTAACTAACTACTTTGGTGGTTGCTGATATATTGCACGTGAGGTAGGTCTATCCTCTTTTGACTTCTGTACTGAGGTAGCTATTGACTATTTTCATATCAAAGGTTCTTTAATCAAACATAAAAGTTCTCTATTGACTTCTTTCAGTTTGAACTTTGAAGAGAGAATCACCCTTCTAAACAGTTTTCCAAGCATCGTTTAATTTTTGAAACTCACATTTGGACCATGCAAACTAACATTATTGAAATGACTTGATTAGTGTTCACGTATGTAAACACAAATGAGTTACAACATGTGAGCTACTCTAGGGAGTCCTAGAGCACTTTATAAAATGACTTATGTTTGAACTATATTGTTTACAATATAATGGATCTCCCCTCCTTTTTTTCTTTCTAAGTGCCTCCTTTTATAGTCAACAATTCATTGGCTTAATGGGTCTTTCACAAGATTTTGATGTTTAGGCCCAATAAGCTATAACTCTGATATTCATTAGCAGCTCGTCCGTACAGGACACATGGAGCTAAAGCACATGTGACCTACGTCACTCGTCCGTGCAGATCACGTGGAGCTAGAGCTCGCCTAACTCACGTCGCTATGTTCATACATGATGCGTGGAAGGCTAAGAGTGGAGCTCAGCATGACCTGCATAACCACACTGAGCTTAATGGGCCTTTCACAAGATTTGGATGACATGAAACATATAAATGGACTCAAAACATACCTGGTTTGACAAAATCAGACAAACCAAAGTCTATCGCATACGATGACATGAATGATCAAAGTATAATAGAGTTCACATGGTATGGTCCTCCATCTGAGCAGAGCATGGTATGTTCAGCATGTTGAGCTCAGCTTGGTCATGAGTTTTCCCTTCAACTTGGTCAGCTCAGCTCTACCATGAGCTCATCATTCAACATGTCTAGCTCAACTCGGCCATAAGATCAAACTTCAACATGTGTAGCTAAGTTGGATCATCCAGGTCATGTTAAGCCCATCCTTCATCTCGACAAGCTCAGTGTGGTTATGCAGGTCATGCTGAGCTCCACCCTTAGTCTTCCACGCATCATGTACGAACATAGTGACGTGAGTTAGGCGAGCTCTAGCTCCACGTGATCTGCACGGACGAGTGACGTAGGTCACATGTGCTTTAGCTCCATGTGTCATGTACAAACGAGCTGCCAATGAATATCAGAGTTATAGCTTATTGGGCCTAGACATCCAAATCTTGTGAAAAGCCCATTAAGCCAATGAATTGTGGATTATAAAAGGAGGCACTTAGAAGAAGAAAAAAAGGAGGGGAGATCTGTTATATTGTAAACAGTGTAGTTTAAGCATAAGTCATTTTACAAAGTGCTCTAGGACTCCCTAGAGCAGCTCACCTGTTGTAACTCATTTGTGTTTACGTACGTGAACAATTAGCAAATGTTAATTAAAAAACTAGTCATTTGCTTGAGCAGATACCATTGATTATGTGTGTACTCAAGCATACTAAACTTTACCTAGTCTTACTTATTTGGAGGAGGTAATTAGAAATTGTAAAAAAGTTAGAATGGTAAAAAACTTAAAAGAGTTAACTAATTTTCCCTTCATTTAGTTTTTTGTTTTGTTTGGACAGAGGCATAGAGCAAACAAAAATATTCCATTTCTAAATAGGAGGAACTATAACAACCCCTGTTTTAATTAAACATGGAAAAAATAATTAGTTTTTATTTTAATTAAAAACAATTAAAAGAAAAATTCTTTTGACAAAAAAAATAATAACAATTATGTAGTCACATGAGATTTGTCAATTACTTGAAATAAAAAAACTTATCCCTCCAATTATCAAGGAAAAAAGTCTACTAATCTGAAATTCAGTTATAAGAAAAATATATCATGGATTGTTAAAATTATAGATCATACCATATACTTGTAATTAATAATTTAGTTTTGAACTTAATATAAAATGAAGAATTTTATTTTTAATTTAAAAATTTAAGTGTTAATTATGAATATTAATTAAAGACTATATATATATATATATATATATAAAATTAACATGTTATTAATTTTAAATTAAAAAATAAATTTTGTATGTTAGATAATTTACACTCAATTGATTTTTTCTCATTCTCATAAATTAAATATGACTATACGCCATGCATTTCAATAACAAATAACACCAACTATATATGCATCAATATATCTTGTAAAGAATAATATCTCTCTCATTTTCATGTATTAATTATGACTTTTGAGTCATGCATGTCACGTAAAAATGAGTATTATGCATGGTTAAAATATAAAGTGACAGTAAATTTTAATCCCTATTATTTTTATTTTTTATGTTATAGTTATATCACCAACTATTAATTTACTCCCTTCGTTGTTCTATTTCCAATTATAAGTTAAAATTCACTTCTTAAGATCATTAGATTATTAATGTCGAGTTATACAATAAAACTAAAAATGAACTTTTTGTTTATAAAAATAAGGCTTAAACATGATTTTCGTCCCTGTAAGTTTTTTTGTTGCAAATTAGTCCCTACATGTGCAAATCATTTTGATTTTAGTCCATAAAGCTAAAATCCGCAGGAAAATCTGCAAGAAAATTCGTTGGTTTCCTGCAGATTTTCCTGCGGATTTTAGTTTTAAGGGACTAAAACCACAAGATTTAAACGTACATGGACTAATTTGCAACAAAAACAGATACAAGGACTAAAACAAAAAAAAATGCAAAATTACAGGGACGAATATGATAATTAAGCCTACAAATAAACAAAGAAAATACTATTATAAAATATAGTCACGAAAATTTGGTACCTCTTAATTATTAAGATATACTATTATAATGAATTTAATGTCTCTCTAATTATTTTTTTGACACATATGTCTCTCTAAATATTTAAACATGTGATATTGTTTTTATTACTAATATGATATTGTATGTATTACTCTTTGTAAAAAAAAAAACTTCAACCAATCGTTAGTTGATTCAGTGATGATTGACGCTGAATTTGATAGGGAGGACCATGGTTCGATCCCCCGCAACTGCGATCGGGAGGGGACTGAAACCACTTGATGCTATAACTGACCCCCGAATCATATTAAATCGGTGGTAAAAACCAAAAAAATAAATAAAAAACTTCATAGATATTATATGTTTTACTTAAACAAATTGTGCCCTCTTGTTAAAAAAATAAATATTTATGCTCTTTCTAAATTTGATAAAATTGAGTTTTTGAGTTAAAAAAAATTGAGCTTTTGAAATGTTCAATCATCTTATAAAGCTTTATATCATATACATCATTTTGACTTGAAATTCAACTCAAAATGATGTTAACTCCGATTTAACATGAAAATTCATACATTAAACCATTGAATCGACAGAGTTGACAATTTAAAATTAACCTTGACTCCTCATAATCCAACTCGGGCTGTTCTGAACAATTTGTCATATGAGAAATCCACTAACCACTATAGTTCAATCACTTAATTACATGAAAATTTAATTTCGTACTGTCTAAATGAATATAAAGAAAAAAATTAGGCCCCATTTACTTTTTTATTTTCACATTATAAATTATTCTTATGTTTTAGAGCCACTATTAAATATATTTATATTTACTTTCCATCTTGGCCCAATACACAGGGCTTGCACACACTTAGAATTGGTTTGTCCAATACACATTTGGAAAATACATTTTGACCCTTTACATTTGGACTTCTGAAAATGTAAGGGATATGAGGACAAACTCTTTGGCCACTGTCCATCTCAGAACAAGACCAACTTCGCATGCTCGTGATCGAAGATTTGGAAATAAGACTGACTTCGGATGCACGTGATCGAAGATTTGGAATTGATGAGGGAGAATGAGAGGAAATTGATTTTTTGAGATAATGATGAATAGATATTGCTTAGAGACATATCAAGAGTTTGTTAAGTCTTGTGTCAAGATCTTGACAATATCAAACACACCATGGCATAACTATAAAATAAAGCTTAAAACCACTAGACATGCGTTGCCGATGTTAATATTTAATATCTCCATAATCCATTGTGTGTGGTTTATAAACACAAACTTTTACTATTTTTTTTCTTCTATTTGCCCATCTTTATCTTTTTTAAAGCTTCAACTCTTTAGTTTTGTAAAAAATTAAATAAAAAAATTTATATAGTAAAAAAAATCTTTTAACGAGTTTATGTGTTCTTTTTATTAATCGGAGATCAGTCATGAATAATTCTTTTTTGAAATTTGTCTTTCACAAGTATGCCATTCTTTTAGTAAAATAAAAAAAAATACGCAGTTATTATTTCTTTTATATCTAAGTGTCCTTATAACTCATTTATGATCGTGTTATATGTTTGATGAGATAATCTATATAAATATATATAATAAAGGAAGATAGATGAAATTTTATGACAAATTCTAATATGGACCACTTTTTTACGTGATTCACGGTGGACCAGTCATGAATAACTCTATAACGAATACGAATTTCATAAAATTCACCGTTAGATTAAAAGTTTATATCATATAGATGATATATAAAAAATTTAGAAAAATTAAAAATCATTTGATATGTTATTGAGACCCATTAAGATTAATGGTTTATGAGTTTTAATTAAATATGTTAATCATGATAGGTCTAAATAACATATCAAATGATTTTTTCAATTTTTCTAAAATTTTTCATGGATATTCTATACGATATAAACTTTTAATCCAACGATAGATTTTATAAAATTTATATTCGTTATAATAGTATTGATCACTTATCTACAGTGGACCACTTGTGAACTTAAGGTGGTCCAACGTACAATTGGTCTAAATTTTATTTATTTACACATTCTTATAATCCGCCACTATGTTAAATGGGGTCAATTTAAGTTTTTTAAAATCCAGAATTTATTTCTATTATGTGAAATTCATCTATGGTTGAAAAGGCGATTCAAACAGCTGCCATTTTAACTAATACCACCAAAATGTATGTTTTCGTTTAGTGTAGGTACGTTTTGTGTAATACCATCTGATACATAATGCTCTTTGGTTGTTTCTGAGAATAAGAATGTGTACATTTTTTGACATCATCGGAGAAGGATGGTGGGAAGGACAGGGTGGAGACATATGGTCCTATTGGAAGAACCTTGACAAGGGAAAAAATGTGGAGGAAAAGTAAGAGCACAAGTTGAATTCTACAATTGTGGGATCATGAAAAGTAAGAATACAAGTAAGATTCATTCTACCATTAGAGTAAAAATATTGGAAAATGTGTAAATTTTAACTGGTATCTAATTTTCTTAAGGACCATTGAAAAGAATTTTTTTTAAAAAAAGTTTGTTTATCCTTAATAGTGTGTTTGGATGAGGGAATATTTTGAGGCAATGTAATTTTTTGAAGGAATTCAAATGCTTTGATCAAAATTCCTTGTTTGGATAATTAATTTGGAGAATTTTAAAAATGAAGGGAATTTGTGTAGTATTTAGTTTAAATTAAATTTAAAGAATTTCAAATGACACATAAAAGATAAGAATTTGAAATTCCTTTCTCAATAAACTTTTAAAAATTACTAGTTGATCAAAACACCTAAAATCAGCCGAAAAATCTAAAATCAACTATAAAACCTAAAATCGGCCGAAAACTCCAAAAAACGGCCGAAAACCCCAAAAATCGGTTGAAAAACCTAAAATCCGCCAAAAAACCTAAAATCAACTATAAACCCAAAAATCGGCCGAAAAACCAAAAATCGGCCAAAAACCTGAAAATCAGCCGAAAAACCTAAAATCGGCCGAAAAATCTAAAATTGGCCGAAAATCCTAAAATCGGCTGAAAAACCTAAAATCGGCCGAAAAACCAAAAATCGGCCGAAAACCTAAAAATCAGCCAAAAAACCTAAATTCGGCCGAAAATCTAAAATTGGTCGAAAAACCAAAAAATCGGCCGAAAAACCCTAAAATCGGCCAAAAACCCTAAAATTGGCCGAAAACCCTAAAATCGGCTAAAAAATCTAAAATCGGTCGAAAATCCAAAAAATCGGCAAAAAAACTAAAATCAGCCGAAAAATCTAAAAACGACTATACACCCTAAAAATCGGCCGAAAAATAAAAAATCGGCTGATTTTAGGGTTTTCGGCGATTTTTTGGGTTTTCGGCCGATTTTAGGGTTTTCAGCCGATTTTTTGGTTTTCGGCCGATTTTTTGGGTTTTCGGCCGATTTTAGAGTTTTTGGCCGATTTTTGGGTTTTTCGGCCGATTATTTGGGTTTTCGACCAAATTTAGATTTTTCGGCTGATTTTTAGGTTTACGGCCGTTTTTTTGGGTTTAGGGTATTTTAGGTTTTTTGACCTATTTTATGGTTCAGGTCGAGTTTTTTTATTATAGTTATTCAAATAATATCGAAAAAAATGACAATTTTGAAAATGAATTACTTTGTAATTTATTACCTTTTCCAAACAAAGAATTTTGAAATGAAGGGAATTTAAATGTGTCATCCAAACAAAAAAAATTTGAAATGAAGGGAATTCAAATGAAAGCATTTGAATTCCATGAAATCTCAAAATCCCTTAAATTTTAAAATGACTCATCCAAACATGCTCAAGGGAAGAAAAAATATCAGAAAAAGAAGTGCTCATTTTCAACTTTTGTTTTCCATGTCAATGTGTTTTTTCTCTTTTGAAAAGATAAGAATCAAACTCAAGATATAAAAAAATAATTGGTTCAAGTGATAAGAGATTTAAACCTCTTAAATAAAGTGGTTATAAATTCAATTCTTAATTTTAAGTATGAAAAAATTTAGTTAGAGGAAAGAATCCACTTAACAATGACATATCCTATATATTCACCACTGATGATTAGCCACCGCTAAACAACATAGCCATTTCATATCATAGTAATTAAAATAGAATTAGACACAAAATAATCCAAAGATATATAGTATTCAAGCTCAAAATGGAAAATAAAAGAATACAAAATAGGTAGGGGGAGACCTATATATAGTAGGTACTTAAAAGTCTTTCCATTCATACTACAGGATTCAGCATGGACCATATCTTTCTTGGCCTTGAAAATGGTCCTTCTAGTTCAACATATAAATCCACTTGTGTTGGACATGCTTGCTAGCTTTCAACATGGCAGCAAGCATGCCGCTTTTAAGAGTGGAAAGGAAAAAAAAGAAAGAAAAGGATTGAGAACCACATCCATATTCATTTTCTAAACAGCATTTTATTAATTGGAGATAGAAATGATTGATATTAAAGAAAAATTTACAAATTTTTAGCATAATAAACTAGTATATAAGAAAAAAATTAAGGATAATTCTAAGCATGTTATCCGTATAAAAAAGTGGTTATGTATGCTCAAAAGGTATGTGATACAAATGATTAAAGGGTATTGAAAAAACTAATTAAATTTGTCTCAAATGATATATTTAGACTGTAATATTGTCTAAATACGTCAATTTTACAATCAACGTAAAAATAATTTTTTTTCTTATAGGATATACATGAAAGAAAGATAGCATTTAATCTATAGTAGGCCAAAGCTTTGCTATAAGTCTATTTAGTCAAAAAGATCAGGTTTCAGACCATGAAAAAAGCCTTATAGGCCTATTAGGCCGGCATATTTAAGTAAATATAAATTATATTTTTACATTTATTATTATTATTATTATATGTTAAAATTTGTACTTTGATTAAATTATAAATCTATTAAATTTTTCAGTAGTTTAAGTTTATTAATCTACATTAACTTTTCACATATATAAATCTATTATTATAAACTAAAATTGAAATATGATGTCATATATAGTCAAATTCTCTAAAATATCATGTTAAATATTAAAGGAAGTTTAATATCATTGATTTATTAGTTCATTAGTATATTTAAAAATAAATATAATCATTTATTTAAATATATTCATGTAAAATAGGCTTTTAAACAGGCTAATATGCCCTGCCAGACTTTCAAAAGGCTAGGCCCAGGTCTAAAAAATAAGTCTATGACAGACATGCCACAGGGCAGGCTTAGGCCTTCAATTTTTTGGCAGACCAGATTCAGGCTTGGCAAAGCCTAGCTCGACCTAGCCTATTCCCAACCATAATCTATACCAATATATAAAGAGAATAACCCCTTTCGTATGAACTTTTTTATTGTCATTTTTGCCCTTCACTCGATTCAAATATTTGTATATATATGTTTGTTAAAAAATATCTTCCACACAAAAATTGGTTTTAAGTTATTTTTTTTTATTTTAGTCAAATTTTTTTTTTCTTAATAATAACTATGCACAAAAAAAAGAAGTTAATTTGTATATGTTTGTTGAAAACAAAAAAACTTCCACACAAAAGTTGCTTTTCAGTTTTTTTTTTCTTAGTTAAAAAATAAAATTTTCTTTTCTTTCTTAATCGAGAATAACCATTTAGGTGTAGATTTTTTGTTGTTGTCACTTTTGGGTGTGCTTATTGTCCATAAGCCAAGTTTATACACCATCCATAAGTGAGGGAAAATTTCTCACACACCCCCCAAGTAACTCGCGCGCCACCCAATTTCTCGCGCGCCCCCCAAATGTCGTGTGCCCCCCAATTTTTTTTTTTGTTCTTTCCTCCCCAAATTTATAGCCAAAACCATTTTGTTGTTAGAATGGTTTCCAGGAGTTGTACTCCAAAACCATTAAGTGCATAAAATGGATTTTGTTTCTTCCTCCCCAAATTTCTAGCCAAAATCATTTTGTTGTTGGAATGGTTTCCAGGAGTTGTACTCCAAAACCATTAAGTGCAGTGGGTAAGGATTGTTGATTGTCTTCTATGATTGGGTCATAACTCAACTCATAAATTATAACTACTTTCATAATTTTGTCATGTTGAAAATTATTGGAAAGGGTCAAGGCTAGTATTGTAAGTGTTAAGTGCATAAAATGGTTTTGGCTAGAAATCTGTGGGGAGGGAAAAAAAATGTTAAGTGCATAATAATAACATTGTAATATAAAACCATTTTATGCGCTTAATGGTTTTAGAGTGCAAATATCTGAAACCATTCCCAATCCAAAATAATTTTAGCATGATTTGGGGGGCGCGCTAGAAAGTTGCGGGGGCGCGCGAGTAATTTGGGGTTGCATGAGAAATTTGGGGGGTGCATGAGAAATTTGGGGGGTTCACGAGAAATTTGGGGGCGCGCTAGTCAGTTGAGGGGCGCGCGAGAAATTTGGGGGTGTGTGTGAGTAATATGGGGGGCGCGTGAGTAAAGCTGTTGTGTTTTCATTGACTTATGCACCATCCATAAGGATTTGGCTTATGGACAATAACTTTTGCCGTCACTTTTGTCCTTCACTCGTTTTAAACGATATAAATTTTATAAAATCTACCGTTGGATTGAAAATTTATATCATAAAGATCCTTTATGTAAAGTTTCAGAAAAATCCAAAATCATTTGATATGCTATTGAGACACATAAAGATCAACGACATTTAAAAAAAGACGCAAACCGTTAACTTTGATGTATCTCAATAAAATATCAAATGATTTTAGGTTTTTTTTAAACTTTAAATAAATGATCTATATGATATAAAATTTCAATCCAACGGTAGATTTTATATAATTTATATCGGTTAAAACATTATTGAGATGTGTAACATTTGGTGTCAAACTAGTTGGTGTCAACGGATCCTGACTATATATATACATATATATATATATATATATATATATATATATATATATACATATATATATATATATATACATATATATATATATATATATACATATATATATATATATATATATACATATATATATATATATATATATATATATATATGCAAAATTACATGTATGGTCCTTTATCTTCTTTTTTTTAACACTCTGGTCATTTATCTTCTAGTTTTGTAACACTCTGGTCCTTTAGTTTTTATTTGTAACATTTTGGTCCTTTAAAGAACATGAAGATATGAAAGAATTGATGAAGATGATGAACATATTCATCAAAATTATGAGTTTTATTTAATTTTAATAAAAATGTATCTTAACAAATATAATTCAGCATTTTTTTTAATAAAAAAATATATGAAAAAAATGGTTTATATGCCAATGTTTTAAAAGATGATGGACTAAAGTATTACAATTAAAAGATAAAGAATCAAAGTGTTACAAATATATAAGATAAAGAACCAAAGTGTTACAAATAAAAGATAAATGACTAAAATATTACAAAAATATAAGATAAAGGACCAAATGTGTAATTTTGCCTATATATATATATATATGTCTGTTAAAAAGTAACTTCCACACAAAAGTTGGTTTTTAGTTTTTTTTTTCTTAGTAAAAAAAAAAAAATTCTTTCTTAGGTTCCGTTTGGCCCGACTTTTTTTAGCTTTTTATTTTCTTAAAGATGAGAAGTTGGGACAAACACGTTTTTTAAAAAGTTCTTAGTTATAAAAAGCAGCTTTTTTTCAATGTGTAAAATTGAATGAAAAGAGCTTCTAAGAGAAGAGGTTGAAACGAGCTTTTGGTAAAAAATTCGGAGCTTTTACCTACCAAGGTTCGGATTTCGATACCTGCTAACGACTTTTTATTAAAAAAATTAAATATTTTCTGTTACTTTACTTACCGTATGCATGCTCCAACCCCAAACTTGAACCTTTCCTTGTCCTCAAGGAATACCTGTATCAATCCGAAAACCTAACACTATCTCAACAGTTCAATTCAAATCAGCAAAATCAGTCAAGTCAAACATCATAATAAACACCCCTATGATCCTTCCTATTATGAATACACTCGCACACAGAATGTTATCGAAAAACAAAGAACTTTTCACAAATATTGACCAAACTATAATCACATCACTCCCTCACATTCTCTCCTGTTTAAATTGGTTAAATTCACTCAATCAACACAGTCATAGCTATTCAACCATAGGCTTGCAAACATTCTACAATCGATCGACATGCATACAATTTCACACCTTTAGAGGACTTGAGGGTTATAACGGGGCTAAGGTTTAAGGGTGGATGTTTTTGGATTGTAAGCAGAAACACTTGGAGTTTTCAAGATCACCTTTTTTGTAGTTCTTCTGAGATTGCCTGCATCATAAGGCTAAAACAACTTGGTCAATAGTGACTTAACTGAAGCACCAATGCTAAAGTAATTAAGTCTAAACCACTTGTGCATATTGAAGATGTGCAGATGCAATATGTTGAACAAGATGTCCTAGACATCTTGTCACTGGGTTCAGAGCATGTTAAGGCAACATGTCGAACAAGATGTCCCAAGACATGTGGGTAGGACATCTTGACCCAGTTCAGCTTAAAAGATAAAGCTTATCCATTAAGCACGCGTGTTTGTTCAAATTTGAATAAGGCGCGAATCTTTAAGTAACAATCTGAGATTAGGATTAATGATAAAGTTTGTTATTAATTCTATGTGTTAGATACGATCGGATTCGTATTTAATTTGTGGATAAAGATTAATTCTTTTATCTTATGGAGTTTGTTTTAAAACAAGTTTGTTTTAAAACTAATTCTTATTGTAGTGTATCTGAAAGATTGAAGATGATCTGAAGACTTGCACGCCTATATAAAGGACTCAACGTAGAGCTTAAAACTCAACCCTTAATAACTGAAGATTGTGAGTCCAAAGCTTTGTGCCTAATGTGCAAAGCATTAGTGGCTCTTAGTATCATTCTTGTTACTTTGTAGCTTTGTGTCGTTGAATGTTGTCATTCAACTAAATCCTTTAAACTGTGAAGTTTAAAGTCTTGTCACTTGGGATTAGTGATTAGAGGGAGTTGGGTAGGTTCTCATATTCAGGGGGAGTTAGCCCTTGAGTAGAAGATTGCTAGGATTTAGAAAAGGCATACATGCCAAAAGGTGTTTGGTGTGGTTGTAAGACTAAGTATTGATTCGGAGTAGTAGTGTTCACTTCCTGGATTGGTATCCTCCAGAGTAGGGCTGTTTAGCGCCGAACTGGGTTAACAAATTATTGGTGTTCTTTATTGCTTTTATTTACTTCAGTACTGCAATAATTTGTGATCCTCATAACCAGTTGTCTAACACATCTGGACTATAGACACATTGTCCTAGACATTGTGTACGACATCTGTCTTGCCAAAGAACATAATTTCAATTGGCATCAGAGCAGGCATCCTAACCTGCTGGGTGAGCTCCAGGGAGATATATTTTGTTCAAGATGGACAAGAGAGGATCAATCAACAGACCACCAGTCTTGGATGGATCAATTTATGATTATTGGAAACCAAGAATGGTTGCCTTTCTAAAATCCATGGACCAAAAAGCATGGAGGGAAATTATCACTGGGTGGAATCATCCAATAGTCACAGCAGCAGATGGCTCCACAAGCCTAAAAGAAGTAGCAGATTGGAGTCCAAAAGAAGAAACTGAGGCCAATTGCAACTCTAACGCACTAAATGCTATTTTCAATGGTGTTGAAAACATATTCAAACTAGCCTGGGAAAATATATTCAAACTAATCAGCACATGTACAGAACCCAAACAAGCCTGGGAAATTCTTCAAACTGCTCATGAAGGAACTTCCAAGGTTAGAATGTCAACAACTCCTCTCCACAAAATTTGAAAACCTGAAGATGGAAGATGATGAGACTATATCAGAATTTAACAACAGAATTCGTGATATAGCTAACTCATCTTTTGCTCTAGGAGAAAGAATACCTGAAGAAAAACTGACAAGAAAAATCCTTAGATTACTACCTAAGAGATTTAACATGAAAGTAACAGCAATTGAAGAATCTCAAGACTTGAGAACAATGAAGATGGATGAACTTATTGGCTCATTACAAGCCTTTGAGATGGCCTTCAATGACAGATTAGAAAAGAAAGTCAAAAGCATAGCTTTTATATCTAAAGAAGACTCTGACGAAGACAGCCTATCTAGAGCCATAGCCCTCATAAGCAGCGACTTCAACAAATCCTTGGCAAAACTAGGAAACTACAAGAAGACAGATGTCCCAGACATCCGGTCAGACATCAAGCCTCAGAGGAAAAGTAGTAATCAGTGCGACGTGCCAAGGAAGTAGATGTTCCGAATGCAAAGGATATGGACATAACACACATGAATGCCCTAATCATCTCATAAAACAACATAAGGGTATGAGTAGTACTCTATCTAAAGAGGAACTTGACACAGAAATCAATCTTGCATTCACTAGTAAATGCATGACAAAAGAGCATCCTTCCGAAAAACTCTCACCACTGAACAAGGATGAAAAAACATGTGTGATACCACAACAGAGAAGACTCGTAGATGTTCTCCTTCAGAAGAATATTGAAGGACTAGTCAACACTGATCTCAAAGAGGAAATCTCCCTACTTAATACAAAACTCACGGAGATTGCCCTATCAATAAAACTTCAGAACAACAGTCCTAAACCCTCAAGGAAGCAGAGAAAGAAGCACATGTCGAACCACATGTCCCACCCTTCTGATCAGAACCAAAGACCAACCAAAGACAAAATTTAATCTAGAAGGAGAATGAAGGTTTGTCATAGCTGTGGAGAAGAAGGACACATAAGGACCTTTTGCTTTAAACTATATGGGTTCCCCAAGTTTCATGAACAATTCTAGAACAGACACACAGCTAAAAGACAAGAAAAAAACACTCAAAGCAAACTTACTTGTCTAATAGCCCATACATCACTCAGAGTATCCTCCAAAGATGATTGGTACTTTGATAGTGGATGTTCAAAGCACATGACTGGAGAAAAGGCCTATCTTCAAGAAATAAAAAATTATTCCAACAGCTATGTTACCTTTGGGGATGGAGCTAAAGGAAAAATAAAGGGGATATGTAAGCTAAATGGACCTAAATTACCAAACCTTGATAATGTTCTCCTAGTAGAAGGACTTACAGCTAACTTGATAAGCATAAGTCAGCTATGTGACCAAGGATTAAGAGTCAGCTTCAACAATTCTGAATGCATTGTGACCAACAAGGACCAAGAAGTCATATAAGGGTCAAGATCCAAGGATAACTGCTATCTATGGCAGTCTCAACACAAGAGTCAGGACATCTCATGCATGATAACTAAGGAAGATTAGACTAAACTATGGCATCAAAAGTTGGGACATCTCAATCTCAAGAGTATGAGGAAACTGATAATAGAGGAAGCAGTCAGAGGGTTACCTAAACTCAAAATAGAAGAAGGCAAAATATGTGGAGAATGCCAGATTGGGAAGAAAACCAAGATGTCACACAAGAAGGTTCGACATACGGTCACCACAAGAAACCTAGAGCTGCTTCATATGGATCTTATGGGACCTATGCAAGTTGAAAGCATGAATGACAAAAGATATATTCTAGTATGCGTGGATGACTACTCAAGATACACATGGGTCAGTTTTATCAGAGAAAAATCTGATGCTTTTGATGTGTTCAAAGAGTTGTGCTATCTCATTGAGAAAGAGCAGGACAGTGAGGTAATCAGAATAAGAAGTGATCATGGGAAAGAATTTGAAAACTCAAAATTTTCAGAATTCTGTGCTACCAAAGGCATTGAACAAGAGTTCTCAGCTCCTATCACACCACAACAAAACGGAGTGGTGGAAAGGAAAAATAGAACCTTGCAAGAATGCACTAGAGCCATGCTACAAGCCAAAAACTACCTTATAACTTCTGGGCTGAAGCTATGCACACAGCATGTCACATTCACAACAGGGTGACTCTAAGAAAAGGGACAAAAGCAACTCAGTATGAACTATGGAAAGGAAGAAAGCCAACAGTCAAGTACTTCCATGTATTTGGAACTGTGTGCTGTGTCCTAGTTGATCGAGAGTAGAGAAGAAAATTGGATCCCAAAAGTGATGAAGGCATCTTTATGGGATATTCAGCAAATAGCAGAGCATACAGAGTATACAACAAACGCACCAAGACAATCATAGAATCCATCAATGTTGTGTTCAATGATACTCCTAAAAAACCACTCACTGTAGAAGAAGAAGATAACTCTCCTCAGCCCCTAAGTGATCAACCAAATGTCCCGGACAACGTGCTAGGCATTCAAACAAATGAGCCAAGTACTACATCTCCTAGGTTCATGGGATCATCCACAAGACTTCTGAAGATGCATCCAGTTGACAACATCATAGGAAATCCAAATGAAAGAGTCGTCACCAGATCCAAAGATCAAATTGCTAACTCATGCTTCATATCCTTAATTGAACCTAAAAATATCAAAGAGGCTCTAAGTGATGAGTTCTGGATCAATGCCATGCAAGAAGAATTGGAACAATTCACTAGGAATCAAGTATGGGAACTAGTTCCAAGACCTGAAGAAATCAATGTGATAGGTACCAAATGGGTGTTCAAGAACAAGTCAGAAACGTTACAAGAAACAAAGCTCATCTAGTTGCTCAAGGATACACACAAGTAGAAGGGGTGAACTTTGATGAAACATTTGCACCAGTTGCTAGGCTTGAATCTATAAGACTGCTTCTGAGCATCTCGTGCACAATGAGGTTAAAACTTCATCAGATGGATGTTAAAAGCGCCTTTCTAAATGGATACCTACATGAAGAAGTGTACGTAGAACAACCAAAAGGATTTATAGACTCCAGCTTCCCAGAACATGTTTACAAATTGAAAAAGGCTCTGTATGGATTAAAACAGGCACCAAGAGCATGGTACGAAAGATTGACTGAGTTTTTGATCAATAATGGGTACGTCAGAGGAGGTATAGATCAGACACTATTTGTGAAGAAGAATCTAAAAGAGATTATGATCGCCCAAATCTAGGTGGATGACATAGTCTTTGGAGGCACGTCAGACCAGATGGTGGAACAATTTGTTCAACATATGAAATCTGAGTTTGAGATGAGTCTAGTAGGAGAACAAACCTACTTCCTTGGTCTTCCAGTCAAAACGTCAGAAGACACTGTCTTCATATCACAAAGCAAATATGCTAAAAGCATTGTGAAGAAGTTTGGACTAGAGAGTGCCACACACAAAAGAACTTCAGCTGCTACTCACATCAAATTGAGTAAAGATGAGAATTGAGTTGATGTAGATCAATGTCTCTATAGAAGTATGATAGGGAGTCTTCTATACCTAACTGCAAGCAGACCAGACATAGCTTTTGCAGTAGGAGTGTGTGCTCGATATCAAGCAAATCCAAAGACTAATCACCTACTACAAGTGAAAAGAATCATCAAATATGTCAGTGGTACATGTGATTATGGAATGCTCTCCTCATACAATGCAAGTCCTACTCTCATTGGATATTGTGATGCAGATTGGGCTGGAAGTGCTGATGACAGGAAAAACACCTCTGGAGGATGCTTCTTCTTTGGTGATAATCTCATCTCATGGTTCAGCAAGAAGCAAAACTGTGTGTCATTATCCACTGCTGAAGCTGAATACATAGCTGCAGGAAGTGCTTGTTCACAGTTACTCTGGATGAAGCAAATGTTGACAGAATACAATGTCCAACAACATGTCATGACACTATTCTGCGACAACGTTAGTGCCATCAACATATCAAAATATCCTGTTCAACACAGCAAAATAAAACACATTGATATCCACCACCACTTCATCAGAGAATTGGTTGAAAAGAAAGTGGTTACTCTATAACACATAGCCACAGAAGAACAACTAGCAGATATCTTCACAAAACCTCTTGATTCAGTCCGATTTGAACGATTAAGGAGTGCACTAGGCGTCTGCATTCATGAAGGTCTGTAGATCACTACAAACCGAAAGGGCGTGCAACCATCAGAAGATCTAAAGCACGCCTCCAGCACAAGACAGAAACAAGACAACAATCCAACATTATCTGTCTCTTGTAAGTTTTGTGGCCTACCAAATGTCCTAGACATTGGAGGCTTTGACCTCCGGAACTAAGAGTGCACTTTTTGTAAGTTGTTCGCTCTTTTTAATCAATGAAGTATTTTCCTTTAAACCTTTGTCAAATTATGGTAAAAAGGGGGAGAAATAATTAATGATAAGAACAACTATTTGGCAAGTAGAATCTTCTTTTGCTTTACGGATGAATATGGCAAGCTTTTAAAAAAAATTAAAAACTGAAAGCTATGCTTAATAAGTGTGTACAGAGCATAATTAAAATGCTAAAATTGAACCTCTAAAAAGTCTAGTGAGTCTTGATCACTCTGATTAAGTACTTTCCGCTGCAACTCAAGACTTTGGTTCACTAAGTCACTAGGTATGTCATCCCTGGACTTAGAAAATTCATTGTAATGGATCATATGAAGACAAGACTAAGACTGTCTCATACTAGAATAGGTTCATCACACAGTCAAGATTGAAGAAGTCTTGAAAATTGAAGACACACAAGATTCTGAAGATCAAAGACCTTGAAGACCTGAAGATCTCAGAACATAAGATTGCATCAACAGAGATCAATTGGAAGATTGAAGAATTTGAAGATTGAAGACTGAAGAGTGCACATTCAACAAAGTGGTTTGTGGTTGTTTTAGCCATAATTTGGGGAGATTGTAGTTCTTCTAAGATTGACTGCATCATAAAGCTAAAACAACTTGGTCAATAGTAACTTAACTGAAGCACCAATGCTAAAGTAATTAAGTCTAAACCACTTGTGCATATTGAAGATGTGCAGATGCAACATGTTGAACAAGATGTCCTAGACATCTTGTCACTGGGTTCAGAACATGTTAAGGCAACATGTCGAACAAGATGTCCCAAGACATGTGGGTAGGACATCTTGACCCAGTTTAGCTTAAAAGATAAAGCTTATCCATTAAGCACGTGTGTTTGTTCAAGTTTGAATAAGGCGCGAATCTTTAAGTAACAAACTGAAATTAGGATTAATGATAAAGTTTGTTATCTACTTACAATATATTAAAAGAAACTACTATTAAAATACCAAATTTGTCCAATCAAATTTAATAATATTTCAGAGTTTATGCCCTTAAATGTAATTTTAACTCAAAACTAATTAAAAAAAAAAAACAAAACAAAAATTGGAAACAAAAAAGATAAGCATCTACTTACAATATATTAAAAGAAACTACTATTAAAATACCAAATTTGTCCAATCAAATTTAATAATATTTCAGAGTTTATGCCCTTAAATGTAATTTTAACTCAAAACTAATTAAAAAAAAAACAAAAATTGGAAACAAAAAAGATAAGCATAAAAGAAAAATCTTCCCTTAAAAATAGCATCTGAAATTGTCTTCTACTTACAATATATTAAAAGAAACTACTATTAAAATACCAAATTTGTCCAATCAAATTTAATATTATTTCAGAGTTTATGCCCTTAAATGTAATTTTAACTCAAAACTAATTAAAAAAAAAAACAAAACAAAAATTGGAAACAAAAAAGATAAGCATAAAAGAAAAATCTTCCCTTAAAAATAGCATCTGAAATTGTCTCTAAAAAAAATATTAATCCAATATATTAGCAAAAAAAATTTAATTAAAAAAAATTTATGCATAAAAGTAGGAAAAAATAAATATAAAAGATACGCATAAAAAATAGTACTAACTTTTTTTTTTAATGAAAAAATAGTAACTTAAAATAGAAACAAAAACATAGTGAGTCTGTTTGAATTGACTTATTATAAGTTTTATAAGGTAGTTTATTAAAACAGTTTATAAAAATATAATTTTTGTAAGTGAAAACTTATGAAAAAACTTACAAATTAACACGAGACAATTACTTTAATAAAAACAATTACTTTAATAAAAAAATATTTTCTAACATATTTCTAAATGTTTTATTCTAAACAAATTTGATACTTATAATATATTAATATTAATATCAATATTAAATATAAAAAAAAAAAAAAAAAAGTCAATGAACATGAGCTTTTACAAATAGTTTTTTAAATAACAGAAGAATACATTCTCATCAATAATAAATATAAAAAAATAGGACAAAATATCTATCATTAATACTGATACATAATAGGAATTGAATAAAAAATTCATACACGGGATAATTGCTTTAATAAAAAAAATTTAATCATACACGGGACAATTACTTTAATCAAAAAAATTATTAATTTAATAATTTTTACAAAAAATTAATACAATAAGATCACTTATATTTTAACAATATTTTATAAATAAAAGTCAATAGACCCGTGCGAATGCACGAGTCTCAAAACTAGTTAATTCTAAGTGTTAGATACAATCAGATTCATATTTAATTTGTGGATAAAGATTAATTCTTTTATCTTATGGAGTTTGTTTTAAAACAAGTTTGTTTTAAAACTAATTCTTATTGTAGTGCATCTGAAAGATTGAAGATGATTTGAAGACTTGCACGCCTATATAAAGGACTCAACATAGAGATTAAAACTCAACCCACAATAACTGAAGATTGTGAGTCCAAAGCTTTGTGCCTACTGTGCAAAGCATTAGTGGCTCTTAGCATCATTCTTGATACTTTGTAGCTTTGTGTCATTGAATGTTGTCATTCAACTAAGTCCTTTAAATTGTGAAGTTTAAAGTTTCGTCACTTGGGATTAGTGATTAGAGGGAGTTGGGTAGGTTCTCATATTCAGGGGGAGTTAGCCCTTGAGTAGAAGATTACTAGGATTTAGAAAAGGCATATATTCCAAAAGGTGTTTGGTGTGGTTGTAAGACTAAGTATTGATTCCGAGTAGTAGTGTTCACTTCATGGATTGGTATTCTCCATAGTAGGGCTGTTTAGCGCCGAACTGGGTTAACAAATTACTGGTGTTCTTTATTGCTTTTATTTACTTCAGTACTGCAATAATTTGTGATCCTCATAACCAGTTGTCAAACCAATTGTCTTAGACATCTGGACTATTGACACATTGTCCTAGACATTGTGTACGACATCTGTCTTGCCAAAGAACAAAATTTCATTTTCTTTTCAAACAATAAAGTAATTATTTATTTTTTCTTTCTTCTCCCCCTAACTTTAGCATTGTCATACTAGAGAGCTTCTTTTTCAACACATTTATTCTTGTTTATTTTTTTTATTTCATTTTTTTTTAAGAGGTTTAACATGAGATACCTCTTTCTTTTTCTTCTACACTCAATCTTTTTTTTTTTCATTTTTTTTCTTCAGTTCTCTAGTACCCCACCCCAAACTTAATCAGTTGCAAATTCCAAAAGCAACCCCAAACTTATGATGAACATTGTCCTCAAATATCAGTTACGTGTCTGAACTCCAAGAAAATCATCTTTTTTTTTGTTTCATTTTTTTGTAATTTTTTTTGGTTTGCAAACAATAACATCTTTCTTTCGGCTCAAAGGGGTTTACGAAGGATGTACATTATAATTGGTGTCTTTAATAAGGCTAAGGTAAAAACAACTTGCCTCTGTGTGTAAGTCATAGCAATCAATCAAGATAGAGAACATACGCAAGTTCTAGAGAATTAGCTAAGCTGTGGAATCTCTCATAACAAGAAAAAATTTAAGTGTTTAAGCTCGAATCCTCACGGCTAGGCCGGATTATCGAGTGGTCAATGTTTGAAAAATTTCCTCGGTTTTTCTAATAACATTCAAGCATACAATGCAGTCAACAAGAAAATCACACATTCATGTATCAAAGATGCTAACCTAACATACTTCGCAAATATCTGAACAAACAAACCTTAATAGTGCACTAGTTTTCAAAAAGACACAAACATTCATAAAAGACAAAATAAAATTCAAGTTCAAGGGATCAAGCAAATACAAACTGTACAGTCACTGATGAGAAGATCCGCTCTCATCCCGTCTCTGACCGAGGCCAAAGTCTGCCTCATAGGAATGCTCCCGCTGTTGATAGGCCTAAAAGTCTTGGGCCCATATCTCCGACTCATCCAACATTCTCGACTCTACTCCTTTACTTAACCTGCAAACACAAACAAGACACACTAAAAGTAGAAATTAGTAAATAAAAACATTAGGTTGCCTCCCAAGCAGCGCTTGTTTAATGTCAATAGCTTGGCGGTCCATGACCTAAAAGGCCACGCGCTTGTTTAACGTCATTAGCTTGACGGCTCAACCACTGCTAGGGTGGCATATATGTTAGAAAAAACATGTCATCCCTCTTTTTCCGCTTGTTTGGTAAGAAATCCATGAACTTCGCATAAAGAATCAAGTGCTCCCATGCTCCAATCACTAAAGCTTTGGAATATGGGTTCTCCCACCTTGGAGAAGATTGATGCTTATTTGGTAAATGATTTCTCTCTTTAAGCTCCATTTGTTGAGACTCAAATGTCACATAGATATCAAAATGGTTCATTCTTCTCATATCATTCTTCTTGTTTTTCAATTTTTCTTGTTCTATCGCAATTGCATGATGTTCCATCACCATCTCAACTAACTTCTCACATTCATTTGCCTTTTCAACAAGATTACCACATTCTACTTCAAATCCATCAAATGAACCTTGGTTGGAACTAAAAAATTCATCTAAAATGTTTTTGAGTTAAAGTTGTAATCGATGTTAGCCACTTTATGAAATTTTTCCTTTAAACCAGACTCCTCACAATCGTCATTGTGATAATTCGCCCCAAAAAAAACGCATCTCTCTTTCAATCGTTTTAGTCTTCTATTCACCTCATCTTTCTCATATTTTAGTAGACATAGTTGATAACAAATGATACCAATTTCTTCGCAATCAAGCAGTCTATTACCAATCCATTTTAAATTCATTGCTACAAAACTTGGAGAAAAATTTAAGTAGCAAAGCACAATAAAAAAGACATGAAGAGAACAATATATATATATTTTTTTTATAGAATCTAATAAAATCTTACAAAATCAATATTTTAAATAAACAAAATCTACTGAATAAAAAAACAGAATATAATTAAAGATCCTAAATAAACTTTAACAAAATCAAACTAAAAGAAACAATTTTTTTTTGGTTTGGAATATTATAACGCCCCAACTAAAATATCTAGAATATTTAGTCAAGACATAAATAATTGAATCTGAGTACAATAAATTTACTAGTTTAAATTACTGAAATACAAGAAGTTCTTACATCAGAAGATGAACTTAAACGAAATACAGCGGAAACAACTAAGATTCTGAAATAAACAGAATAAACTAAGCAAGGGAAGACTAAAATCGTCTACTGCGATGATCCAAGCTCAGCTCTAATCATCAGCTCCATCCTGGTTCTTGCTCCAGTTAACCTGTCTACCTAAAAAAAGTTGGTTTGGAGTGGGGTGAGACTACTAAGCCTCAGTGAGTCCTACTACCCTCATAGAGGTGACTACACCGGGGGTACCTAAATCAGTCGTATCATACTAACATTTGCATAATCATAACATAATACTGAAATTTAAAGGTGTAACACAGATAAAAACTCTTATTCATTTTAACTGCAAGGATTCTCCGAGGTGAGCATATCTCGGAGGCCTGCCTTATCCGTCGATCGGACCGATCACGGCATACAGCTCACAATACATATCCTAATGGATTATCCCATTGGGAGTCCATAAAGCGACATCATAAATCGCACCTAATTGACTGATACTAATTTAGTTCTTACTACCATAATTTCCCAAAATCCGGGGAGCATACAAGCCTAATAATATTCTAAGTTGTACCCTAATGATTATCTGTGATTAACATTCTGTTCGACATTATATTAATTATATTACTGCAAGTTATCTGATTCTAATGAGGATATAAAACGAGTGTGGAAGTCTTCATTTAAAAGTAATAGAAATGTGGGTCAGTTTTGTGCAAGCTCGCTACGGCGAGTCACCAGCTCGCTATGGCGAGATTATAGGTCCTGACCTAAATCAACTCGCTATGGCGAGCAAAAGCTCGCCATGGCGTGTTTCATCAGCCCAGAACCCAGCTCGCCATGAAGGCTCGCCAACTACTCCCTGTGGCGAGTTCATACAAAAAATACCCCGTTTTACTAAAATCATAGTTTCTCAAAAGCAACACCTACAATCCTCATATTAATCAGTGCAGCAAGATAAATTACATAATATAGAACAGAATGGAGGTGAATTGGGGTTTAATTCTCCTCACACAACAATTATTCCTAAACCTATATTAACATGCAAAATTCATAGTTTTGGGGGACTAACTACACTATCCTAAAGAACCCACCTGTAAAAGGAGCTTAATTCTGACTCTGCGTGTTCCCTACGACCTTGAGATCAATCCCGGTTGCTTAAAGGAGTCCCCAATAGTGCCTCCAACACCCTAGCATCAAATTTCCACACTTATGGAGCATTTCAGCCCTGAGAAACTCGCCGGGCGAGTTCTTACTCGCTACAGCGAGTACACCAGAAATTTCAGCACAACTCAGCATCAGATCTCCAACTTCAAAATGCTCTACAGACTTCAATTTTAAGGCAAAACCTACGAAGTTTGTACTCAAAACGAAGGGAATTTTGTCAGCTATCCATAAAAAAAGGAATCGTTTCAAACGGAGTTACGAGGAGAGAGTAATTACCGTTTTAGTGAGACCCTGTCCTGGAATACGGGTTCCCTTAAACTTGTCCCAATTCTTCTAATTTTGCTTCAAACTTCACACAACACCCAAAGCCTCCTGATTTCCCAGAATTTCACATGCAAACACAGATTTATTAATGAACCTATGACTTCTAAGAGTGACAAATGAAATGAATACAAGGAAGAGAAAGGGTTTGTATCATTTACCTTAATTTCTAGTAATTTGGATGAATGATTATGAACAACACAATTGCATGTATGAGCTGAACTTGAAATCAAAACCCTATGAGGAGAGAGGAACAAGGCACGATTGGAGAGGAGCAAGAGAGATTGAACAACCCACATACCACACTTTGTAGCTTTAGTTCTAAGGGTGATGATTCTCCAATTGCATGCAAGGTTTAAAGACTAAATGAGATTGGGATGAAGTGATGATGATGGTTCGGTGAGAGTAGGGAGGTGAGAGTTTGGGATGAGTTTAACTTCTGAGTTTTTGTCTAAATGACAGAATATTTTGGTTCTCCCTTGTCCTTGTATACATATATATATAGCCTAAGCTCTCCTTCTTTTTACAAGAATGCCACTATTATACATAAATCTTGATTTTTCATTTCCAAATATTCTTAACTAAACTCCAATAATTATCTTTAATTAATATTCTTCTACTAAATAAAATTGGGATGTTACAATCTACCCCCCTTAAAGAATTTCGTCCTCGAAATTCGAAACTTCTTCATTCCTCGTCAAGGTAGATCATCCATAACTGCATCCAATTTATGTACTTCACCTATCCTTTGATCATTTTCATCCAATCCCTTGGAATAAAACTTTCCTCTCTTGGGGTCATAGGCTCAAACCCGGTCAATTCATCCACACATACAATTGGTCTCACGTTGCGCACTCTGATTAGGATACTTGTTGTCACATTCTGACAGCGTCGTTACCATCTCTGTCTGCAATTCCCTGAACACACTCATACATCAGCTTCTCTTAGTCCCCTCTACTTCTTCTAATACGACTAAACTTATTCCATCACTACTGGTATTAACTACAACTTCAACTGACCTAGGATGTCGGTGTCTGGCCTGATGGGCGTTAATTAATTAACTGAACGGTATAAGCTTGAGTATTCCTATTGGCAATTCCAATCTCTTTCTTGTCCAGGTCGTTTCCTTCCCGAACGCTACCAATTCCTTTGCCAATGAGTTAGGCTCATCCGCAGACGAACCTATAGTTATCCGATAAAATCCCACCTACAATTTTAATCCATTCTGGCACGACACGACGATCGGGTCGTACATTCAACCTTGTTTGAAGTCCTTCACTGGTAACTAATGTATGGAACTTGGCTAAAGTAATCAGATTCTCAACTTGGCTGATTGTACATGTAAGGTTTGAACTTGTAAGGCTGAGGCTGAATCGAATTGCTTGGCTTAAGGTAACTTACTGAACTAGCTAATGGATCACTACGGTTAAGGGATGGGTTCAAATGAGGATGAAACGTTCGGTAAGGACACTCAAGGTTAACACATTGACCTCACATGATTTAGAACACGAAGTTGAAAGGTTCGGATTCTCAATACTGATTCCACTTGCAAAGCTTAAGTCCACTGAATTGGAATAATTCAAATTTAATTCTGAATCCGGCTGATAAGGCTACGAAAGATAGATGACTAACTTCATTGAAGAACAGATTACTGGATTCAAGTGCACGAAGTTCAACTGATTTTCTGATACTGAGCTAGGTAAGTTTTACTAGGGTGGTTTTGAAGTGTGTTGATTGACAGATCAACCGAGCGAGTAAGAAATGAAACTAAAAGTATTCTCGACCTTCTCAAGAATAATTAATTTCCGCAGATAGATTTTGTTAGTAAAAACACAACTGGAAAACTGAAAAACACTTAATGCGGTTACTTAAGAGTGACATTATCACCCTCGATGTAACTACTTGGCTCCGAGAAATTTGAAAACCCTAATTGAATTTAGGTACTGTACATGGTTGTCAAGTTAGTAAGGCACGGGAAGAATTGTCCAACTGAAGCGTGATTAGACGGGTTAGAGAATATACACGTTCATGGTGTTCCAAGACTTGCGAATATTGAATTGAGCATTGTTCGATTCAATGACTCTGCTGGATTAGGATCTCTAGAGATACATAGACAATTGAAGATTTGTCTTCTACTGGTTTATACTCATATTCTACAGCTCTACTTCTTCTATCAGTTCTCTCGTGTTAGGGTAACTAGGTTTCCACTCAATGATTCTTGCTGACAATTTCTCACTGGTAGGTCTAACTGATTCACATAGGCTCCAAATTGGAAGGCTTTGTTATGAGGGAATGTCGGTGTTGGCTGATGCTAAAGTTAAACCTAGCTACTTGTTTCTGCGTAACTAACATATACCTAAAGATTGATCTAGGTGTTTGATGTCTGCTACGGCCTGCTACTAATATTTGTTTCGCATTGAACTGATGGCTCTTCATCGCCTATATCTAGTATTAACATCCTAAATGATATTCTAATTGGTTGGTTAACTAACCTTACCGGCCTCTTATTCCAAAGGTTCTAATATAGGAGCTTGCTTGGTGACTGGTCGTACTAATGTTGAATTGGATTTATCAAGTCGTGTTTCATACTATTCGGTACTACGCTAGTGGTAGAAGATGGCTGGCCAAATTTTAAACCTCAACTGGCTAACTAACTGGTCTGTGATATTGAATTACTAACCTAGGGACAAACGATGGGCAACTCTCGAGGCACGGATACTGATCTTGCTCACTTCTTAGCTGGGTGGTCAAAAGAGTGAGTTCGGTTAAGGTCAAACTTGTTTTAATCTGAATTATCGATCTCTAAGCTATCCAATGGCAAGACTAAGACGGGTTGACCTTGATGGCTGATTGTGCTTAAGGTAACTCTCAATTGCTATTACTAATCAAAATCTAGCCTATGATGGTTCGATGTAATTTCAGGTACAGAGCGATAGACTGGTTCTATCGATGACATCTAAAGGTGGTTATCTTAAGTGTTTACTTAATAGGTTTTGCGATAAGAAAATATTAAGGTATAAGTGCTAAGATTTCTCTATTCTTACCGGGGTAATCAACTGGTCAGAAGTGCTGGGTTACTAGTTTATGGATACTTAATTTCACGGTCTTTAACAAACCTATTTAGGTGACGGTATTGCTAAGGAAGAATTCAGCTTTGATGTGAGTCAAGGTTATCCTTATGTGACAAGGTTATCCTTATGTGACAAGGTTATATCTTCGGTTTGGTTGCTAATTATTCGGTGATGATGTTCTAGGGATTTTGACTGAAGAGTTCCCAAGATGTTATAAAGACTCCTATCTGTTGATCTAGTTTATGTTTGGGTCCCTAAAGTTTGCTGGGTGTACTACTAAAGACTGGCGTGGTTGATAAGGAAATTCCTAATGGTCATACTAAATGTAATTTGATTCTCAGTGGCAGGGTAGAAATGTTCTTATGAGTTGAAAGGTAAGAGTAACTTAGTTGAGGGCATTCTAAATGACAATCTAATAAGGTGACTTAAGGAGGTATTGGAATGTGCTTATGTTCTAATTGGGTTCCTCAAATACGGACGATTCGGTTTGAACCTCTATTACGGTGATATCTATCAGGTTCACTACGCTGGGTTGTTACTTCATAATCCTATACGTGATTGAACTTAAATACGCTTTCTCGGGTACGAATACAGATTCCCAGGATTCTAGTTGTCACATCAGTTACGATTTAAGCTTCTAATAGTTTCACTACACTTATTGGTTTCTAATAGAAGGGTGCACTCAGTCCAATTTCTTATTACCCCCAAATTCTAATATCATCTCCCAACGTAATTCCTCAACAACTGTTATGCTCACCAGGTAGCTCGGAATTGATTACACCAAAACTTCAAAAGTAGAATGATAAGATACATAAGGAGGGCTTGAGACTGTTCACCATGGCTAAGAATGACTGAACAGAGGACCAGGCTACAACAAGCAACAGCAGCAGCCTGCTAAGCTCGCTGCAGCGTGTTTTTACTCGCTAAGCGAGTGAAGCATAGTGAAAGAGAATGATTATGTGGTTCGTCCAATCTTCTACTTTGCACAATACCATAACTCCTAATCCTAAGCTAACTTGAATTTAGGATGAGTTTTGGTTTACTGCCTATCGTTCTTGGGTGTTGATTTGATCCACGAACTTAGCTGAATTTAGACTCTCACTAGGATAAAGTTACTTATAGGTTCAGGAAGTTTACCAGACATACAGTGTCAGTTGTATACTGTTGTGTACCACACACTTCAGTATAAGGATTCACTGGCATATCTCCAACTACAGTTCTACTCCTGACTTGTTACTTCACAAAATTAGTATACCCATCAGACTGCGCTTACTCTGGTGGCACCATTTGCCATCGCTCCAAAAATTCACTTATAAGGACCTTCTTCGGCGACTGTTCTTCGATTGCAGCTTCGCTACGGATTTACCGCTGGAATTCCAGAGTCCACTTCAGTTCTAAACCATAATACCCTGCCTACCATTCACAATACTGAGTTGATCAGGCTCAGCACGCGATGGTTTCAGCGTAAACAGTCCAGCTCCAAAGAGTCTGTATTACTTAAGAAGAGTTGGAATGACTCATGGCAAGGTCTGATACTGGATCGACCTGCTCTGATACCAATTATAACGCCCCAACTAAAATATCTAGAATATTTAGTTAAGACATAAATAATTGAATCTGAGTACAATAAATTTACTAGTTTAAATTACTGAAATACAAGAAGTTCTTACATCAGAAGATGAACTTAAACGAAATACAGCGGAAACAACTAAGATTCTGAAATAAACAGAATAAACTAAGCAAGGGAAGACTAAAATCGTCTACTGCGATGATCCAAGCTCAGCTCTAATCATCAGCTCCATCCTGGTTCTTGCTCCAGTTAACCTGTCTACCTAAAAAAAGTTGGTTTGGAGTGGGGTGAGACTACTAAGCCTCAGTGAGTCCTACTACCCTCATAGAGGTGACTACACCGGGGGTACCTAAATCAGTCGTATCATACTAACATTTGCATAATCATAACATAATACTGAAATTTAAAGGTGTAACACAGATAAAAACTCTTATTCATTTTAACTGCAAGGATTCTCCGAGGTGAGCATATCTCGGAGGCCTGCCTTATCCGTCGATCGGACCGATCACGGCATACAGCTCACAATACATATCCTAATGGATTATCCCATTGGGAGACCATAAAGCGACATCATAAATCGCACCTAATTGACTGATACTAATTTAGTTCTTACTACCATAATTTCCCAAAATCCGGGGAGCATACAAGCCTAATAATATTCTAAGTTGTACCCTAATGATTATCTGTGATTAACATTCTGTTCGACATTATATTAATTATATTACTGCAAGTTATCTGATTCTAATGAGGATATAAAACGAGTGTGGAAGTCTTCATTTAAAAGTAATAGAAATGTGGGTCAGTTCTGTGCAAGCTCGCTACGGCGAGTCACCAGCTCGCTATGGCGAGATTATAGGTCTTGACCTAAATCAACTCGCTATGGCGAGCAAAAGCTCGCCATGGCGTGTTTCATCAGCCCAGAACCCAGCTCGCCATGAAGGCTCGCCAACTACTCCCTGTGGCGAGTTCATACAAAAAATACCCCGTTTTACTAAAATCATAGTTTCTCAAAAGCAACACCTACAATCTTCATATTAATCAGTGCAGCAAGATAAATTACATAATATAGAACAGAATGGAGGTGAATTGGGGTTTAATTCTCCTCACACAACAATTATTCCTAAACCTATATTAACATGCAAAATTCATAGTTTTGGGGGACTAACTACACTATCCTAAAGAACCCACCTGTAAAAGGAGCTTAATTCTGACTCTGCGTGTTCCCTACGACCTTGAGATCAATCCCGGTTGCTTAAAGGAGTCCCCAATAGTGCCTCCAACACCCTAGCATCAAATTTCCACACTTATGGAGCATTTCAGCCCTGAGAAACTCGCCGGGCGAGTTCTTACTCGCTACAGCGAGTACACCAGAAATTTCAGCACAACTCAGCATCAGATCTCCAACTTCAAAATGCTCTACAGACTTCAATTTTAAGGCAAAACCTACGAAGTTTGTACTCAAAACGAAGGGAATTTTGTCAGCTATCCATAAAAAAAGGAATCGTTTCAAACGGAGTTACGAGGAGAGAGTAATCACCGTTTTAGTGAGACCCTGTCCTGGAATACGGGTTCCCTTAAACTTGTCCCAATTCTTCTAATTTTGCTTCAAACTTCACACAACACCCAAAGCCTCCTGATTTCCCAGAATTTCACATGCAAACACAGATTTATTAATGAACCTATGACTTCTAAGAGTGACAAATGAAATGAATACAAGGAAGAGAAAGGGTTTGTATCATTTACCTTAATTTCTAGTAATTTGGATGAATGATTATGAACAACACAATTGCATGTATGAGCTGAACTTGAAATCAAAACCCTATGAGGAGAGAGGAACAAGGCACGATTGGAGAGGAGCAAGAGAGATTGAACAACCCACATACCACACTTTGTAGCTTTAGTTCTAAGGGTGATGATTCTCCAATTGCATGCAAGGTTTAAAGACTAAATGAGATTGGGATGAAGTGATGATGATGGTTCGGTGAGAGTAGGGAGATGAGAGTTTGGGATGAGTTTAACTTCTGAGTTTTTGTCTAAATGACAGAATATTTTGGTTCTCCCTTGTCCTTGTATACATATATATATATAGCCTAAGCTCTCCTTCTTTTTACAAGAATGCCACTATTATACATAAATCTTGATTTTTCATTTCCAAATATTCTTAACTAAACTCCAATAATTATCTTTAATTAATATTCTTCTACTAAATAAAATTGGGATGTTACAAATATTAAAACAAAAAATAAAAAAAAAAACTGTAAAAATCACTACGTATGATTCAATTGTCTTGTTGATTCAATCAATAATCCCCGGCAACGGCGCCATTTGATGAAGTATCAAAGTAAGTATAAAAGTTATCGTATCCGCAGAGATTGTAGTGAATCAAACGAAAGTATTTGTTGAAATCATACGTAATTTAATTTGCATAAATAAAAAGGGGGGATTTTTAGAAAATAGGATTTAACTCAGATAGCGAAGACGATTGGATCCTTTCGGTTCATCTAACTATTATTATCTTGATAGTTCATGCATGTTAACAAGGTTTACAAATTTAGTTTCACGATTCGATTAAAAAAAGTAACTATGTCCAATCTCTTGATCTTAGCTTTCATTTGCCGCAAGTCCCGCGTCATTCCAAGTTACGAAACTCTAGATATGGTCGAAATACCGGGCTGACGTCATGATGCAAATTGTGCTGATTTTTCTTCTTTTTCTTGTGCTCCTAGAAATCTTGTAACAATTCAATTTTCTCTTTATTTCTTACGGAAAACATAGTAACACTACCTAATAATGCCTGTGAAAGTGGTTAAATACATCGTAATGACATGAAGTCATTACATGACACAGTCACAGTCATTTGTCTTGCATCGCTTTGTCTCACTTGTCACTGTTAAAAGTGACATATATGTCTTTTTTTTACTGTTACTCCATGACACTATTACACATGAAATTTTATGAAAGTGACATTTATTTCTTTTTTTACTGATGAAAGGGACACATGTGTACTACTGCCATTTGTTTTCTCTACACCATAAAATATATCTAGTGTTTATACCACCACACCACATGAGACTGACATATATATATATATATATATATACTTCCATGGTAAATTTCCCTTTAATGTTATTCTAATATTAGTAAATTCTCTTTAAATAATTTATCTTTGATAAATGTTTTTGAGAAATTCTTTTTATATGATAAATTATGAATCTTTGTTCATACTTGTCTTTTATTTTTAATATATTCATTTATTTATACGTTTGCTTGTCCTAAAAACCTTAGCTTTTAAAAATATATTTTGCCAAACAACTTTTAGCTTAAAAATAACTTTGAAGCTAAAAAAAACAACAATTACCAAACAACTTTAGCTTTTTTCTAAAAGCTCTTATTTTCACTTTTAGCTTTCAGATAGCTTCTAAAACCTAAAAAAGCCAGGCCAAACGGAGCCTTAATAAGCACAACAAAAAAGGAGATTATTTGTATATGTTTGTTGAAAAATAACTCCCACACAAAAATTTGTTTTTGGTTTTTTTTTCTTCTTAGTAAAATAAATCTTTTCTTTCTCAATAATAACTAAGCAAAACCAAAAAGGAAGTTAAGTAGTTATCAATTAACAAATTTATTTTAATTGGATATCACTTCTTAATAGATTGATATATATTCAACTCTTACTCTAAACCACCTAATATGTTTGATAAAATTTAATATTTTCTCAGATACAACAATAAAATGGAAAGTAGAAGAATTCAACAATCAAGAGAACATGAAAGGGAAAAAAGGACAAAATATCAAAAAATGGGCAGTGAACAAGGACAACAAGAGCTATTGTGAAGGCGAGAGAATTACAATCAAGCAAGGAAAAAGGGAAACAAGTGGAAACATCTACCGATAATGTTGCTTCAAGAGTGTCATTCTAAAATTCAACAAAGGTACTCACTTATCAGAGATGGAAAACTACAAGATGAAGGTGGATAGTTTACAAAAAATATAGTTTTGAAAAATATTCTTTTATTACATCACAAGTACTTTTTATGTTTTTAAATTTGTTTTCAAAATATATATGTGTGAAAAAATTATAATCATCTTCAACATATAAATTAGCATAATAGAAAATATGTATCACACAAACGGGCACGCTAGTGTATATATATATTACACCGCTCAATAATGGTACAAAATCCACCGTTGGATTTTAAACTTTTCAAATTACACCGGTGTAATATTTGAGTAATGTTACACCGCTCAGTAATGCTTTAATGAATTCAAATTTTACAAAATTCACCGTTGAATTGAAAGTTTATATCATAAAGATCATCTATGTTGAGTTTTACAAAAATCTAAAATCGTTTGATATGTTATTGAGACACATCAAGATTAACGGTATTCAATAAAAACGCATAAACAGTTAATCTTGATGTGTCTCAATAACATATCAAACGATTTTAGATTTTTGTAAAACTCAACATAGATGATCTATATGATATAAACTTTCAATCCAACAGTGGATTTTGTAAAATTTGAATTCGTTAAAGCGTTATTGAGCGATGTAACATTACTAAAATGTTACACCGGTGTAATTTGACATCTCCCCATATATATATATAAAACTTGCAACAAGCATCACATCCATTGTGGATTCCAACCAAAATACATCATCCGAGAAGCATTTCTTCTACCCATCTGTCATCACTCTCATGAGTTGAGTTCCATGACATCAAAACAAAAATAGATCCGACAAGTATAGAAAAGAATGAAATCTGATAGATGCTATATTTAATGAAAAGATTTTTAAGATGAGCCCTAAAAATTGCCTCATAAAAAACATGAGCGTCAAAGATAGAACCATAACTATACTATTTAAAGCCTTTAAGAAATCATATTTTGTAATTGATTTTTTCTAGATTATCCTTAAAGAATCATGAGTATTTTACCTAACAACTCATGCAAACTAGCAACATAAACAAATGTGCAGATGAAGTCAAAATTTGTTTGTGGCTACCACTTACAAATCTACTCATGTGGATAATTCTCACATGTAGTTAGGTAAATAATCCACAATTCTTCAATTGAAACATATGTATCACCTTTGTAATTGTTTGTTTTCTTATATTGTGACAATAATTATATTACAAATTATTAAATGGGACTAGGAAATTTGTGCTAAATAAATTGTAAGTTGTCATATTCAAGTTTATACAATTTGCATATATTGCATCATGAAGCATACATTTTAATAACTTTGGTGAATTGAATATTACGTGTATCATGAATCACTATATGAATAACAAAATTCAAAATTCATGTGATCATGCAATAACTTACAACTAAGTTTGCAAAGGACTTCAAGTCACATTGCCTGCAGAATCCATGACATTCATTTTGTCTCATGTTATTATCACGTTCTATTTTCGTACCAAAACTAAAAACGTCACAAATCAACGTTTTAAAATATGAATTTGACAGACATCATATTGATGAAACATCCAAATTATGAAAAAAAAATTAAAATTGAAATACAATATTGTATGCTAGCATGTAGATGTTCAAATATATTTTTCTCATAAACTTTTAAGCCAAATAATAATTAATTCACTAAAATTGAGAAACAACAACTGTAAATATTACAAAAGAAATACCGATATATGTCTCTCATATTATTCTTGTTTGTGGGTGGTATTACAAACAATCAATTTATTCATTTAGCACCATTAATCATATCATGCCGCCCAAACCCATCACCATCAACAGAGCTGAACACCGTGCCAGACCTATTAATTTTTTGTCGCAGTAGTTTTAACTGTTCGTGTTGAGCGGCAGTCAACTGAGCAGTTGAATTTTTATTGTCGCTAGGCTCAAAGCCGAAACAATTAGGATTATTCATCACAATTTGAGTGACCTCGGGACTGAGGTATTTTGTGAGTTCACTCTTCACGTTGGTGACTTCTTGTTGAATTTCCATCAACCGATGGTCAAGATTGTGAGCATCACTCAAATACCCATTAATTGGGTCCCTCAGACGAGTCTCAGCCACAAACACTAACGAATCAACTGTGTTGTCACGTAGCGATGGGTCTATTTCCCGCAACATCTTGGACACGTTGCTCCTTCCGAATACTTCGTGTACAGCTTCGAAACGTTGTTGGTTGTCTGGTGGAAAGAATGGAGCTAATTCACAGGATGAATCGCATCTTCGATGTTGATGCTTGCACGCTGCACACCGGTGGGTGATATCTCTTGCAGTCAGTGACACTGTAAACAAAATTACCAGATTCAATTATTCAATTAATTCAACAACCAAAACAAAACACACGCAAAAGCGAAAACCTAATTGATTATTATTAAAATTAGTGATTTAGTGAAATCCCTGGATATATAAAAATTTAATCATTCTTCTTTTTACTAGATGCAAAAGAGATATGTAAAAGAGATTAAACAATATTGATTATCTTGATTAAAATCATAATTGATGATAAGAATTGGAATTTAATCATGATTTGAAGAGGTTCACAGCATAATCACAGTTTAAACAACACAATCACAACTATAATTTTGATAGAATCAATTTTTTGCAATAAAACATATAAGAGGTTCACAACACAATCACAGTTTAAACAATGATGAAATATTATGAGAGATAAAGGGTGGTAGTTACCAATTCATGATGATCTCATATCTATATTTTCAACAAAATAATTATGAGAGAAAACTTGAAAAGAAAATGTGTAAGAATATATTTATTTATATGAAACGAAAGTGACGAGAAAGATTACTTGTGGTAGATGGTGAGTAGTGCGACAAGATATGTTTATCCCTTTTAGATGGTGAGAAGTGCTCAAATTTCTTCAACTTCAATGCTATAGTGAAAAGAAACCCTTATTCTTATCCCTTATATAAGAAAAAATATGAATATTTTTCTACAAAGTGACTTGTGTAATTGCTTTTCAACACTACTTTTGTAACTGCTCTTTAAAAAATAATTGCTGGTCAAAGTTTGACTAACAAATTAAAAACAACATGCTTTTGGAATCCTTATATTTTTTTTTATGTGTACTCTCTAGTTTTGGTAAGAATGATCTCATAAATTGCTTTCGATTGTGAGGTAAATAAATTTTAATAAAAAAATATTTTACTCAGGAATCGAATCTCTTGTACATATCTTAAATAAAAATTATTACCGCTTGATATATATATATATATATGTGTGTGTGTGTGTGTGTTGTAAGCAATTATTTAATAATTTAATGTGAAATTATTAATATAAAATCATTTCGGTCTCTTGTTTTAATTTTCTCAAAACTATAATTATATTATTTGACGAATGACACTATTATTATATTATTCATTCAATGTATTTGAATTTTTTTGACAAAATGTATTTGAAAAATATTAACTGCTACCTATTTGAATATTAAAATGAAATATAAAATATGAAGAAATTAAATAATATAAAACATTTATTTTAATAATAAAAATATATCTTTCATTACTTTTCAAATTTATTAATGCTGATTATTATTTATTCATTAAATGCATATGAATAATTTATCATTCAATAACTTAGAGAAAATATAAAATCAATAAATATTTTTCAAAATAATTAAATTAAAAAATTTGTAAAAAATACATATGGAAATGGCATCTAATTATATTTTTGACTAAAAATATATAATAATTTATAAATATAAAATATAGAAAATGTTTATCAATATGTAATATTTTTCAATACTTAGTCCATTCTATCACTACACACACACACATATATTTCTTGTTATTTTGAAAACTTTGTTTATTTCTTGTGATTTAAATGTTGTGACATTGACAATTTGATTAGTGGTGCAAACGGATATCTATGGGGCAGATATTATGATATATGTATCCGTTTCGTTGAATAAATAAGATGTTCATGTATGCTCCATTTGATATCACCTATGCTTTTAATCCGCAAATTTTGAAGTATCTGCGGATATCAACAGATACTTATGGATTTTTTTATATAAATAAAATTGATTATTTGAAAGAAAAAGATGTTAGCTTCTTTTAAAGACATAAAAAAAATTAACACATAATATTCATATTTTACTGTCTCAATTTAACGACAAAAGTTATATTTTTAATAGCTAATATGAAAACATAGTGATCAAAATACTTGTAGTTTTTTTATAAAATATATATATATATATATATATATATATATATATATATATATATAGTATAATAATCACAACAAAAGATCCAAAAATAATATCAAAATATAATATAACATCTAAACATAAGATCCACATAATAATTGTTCTAAATTAAACAAAAAGTGATCATGCAAATAGTTTTTATTAATCATGCATTCCTTGCTTCAACAACCCCCCTTTGGAACGAAATCTTGTAACACTCACTAACAAGTCATTCACTAATAATTCTAGCATCCATATCTTATAATACTGAATTAATTTCAATGATACTAACTTTGGATTTGGTATAACTTGGAAAAGAAATTATAAAATGCATCCATAGGTTCTTTAAGTTTTACTTTTGTAATAGATAGATTCTTTAAATTTTTTAATTGACAAATATATCCTTTAAGTTTTACGTTTATAACATATATGTTCTTTAAGTTTTTTAAGTAACAAATATGTCCTTTAAGTTTGAAATTTGTAATATATAGGTCCTATTTTTTAAGTAACAGAGGATATATAACCAGAAGGAACTAGATGTTACAAATTAGTATTACAAACTTAAAGGATATATTTGTTACTTACAAAAGTTAGAAGATCTATATATTACAAAATTAAAACTTAAGGAACCTATATGTTATAAACATAAAACTTAAAATGATAAATGGATGCATTTTGCCAAAAAGAAAAAGAATAAGTCAAATAATAACTTGTTATAATTAATCATTATAGAAAAATCTTGTTATAAATTTGATTACCTTTCGCACAAGTCCATAGCCAATCTTTGACACACACATCAACGCATCTAAAGTATATGAATGCAATCTACTACGATGAGAGTAAGGACCCGACAATTAGTACTAAATAACCGTTGAAATAGGAATTACTAATAAATCTCTTGCAATCATTTGCAAGATTGGATATTTTAATCCTCTAGCCTTCCACCAACCTATAATGTCAAGATTTTCATCATCCGACAACACTTTGTCCTCTATATATTCAAAAAAAATTGTCCTACTACATGTGACGCTTTTTTTTTGCACTAACATGTTTTGCAAAATTATTCCTCCAAGTTTCTTTTTTGCCAACAATAACAGCATCAGGTATAGTTTGAGTTTGATTTAAGGATGAAGAAACATTCTCCTTCTCCTTGATTTTCAAGTCATACTCAATTACCATATTTTGAAAATGCATAAATATAATTTTGGTTCATGCAAATATGACTTTTTTTTATTTTAGTCCATATAAAAATAAAATTTTGATTTATATCCGCAAATAATTACAAAACTTTTTAAATAGTCCATATTGTGTTTTTTAATTAGAAAAATATCGAGGTAGCTAATTTTAGCTGACATGGCATTAATTACAAGGATGTAAGTCATCTAACATCCTACCGTGTAATTTTTTTAAGGGGTTAATTTAATATGTACAATATTGCACATGCTAAAACAACTAAATATAATAATTTTTTTTTTTTTTTTAAACTAGGATTGGTAGCAAGAAACTAACCAATCCAAAATAGATATATAAAAAGAGAAGAAACTACAAAACAAATGGAGGGGACATAAGACCGAAACTCCATTAACCAACTCTAAAACTAGGAAAACCAAGCTTGTTTTTCTCTAAACCAACACTAAGAAAATCAGGAGCATGAAACCAACTAACAGGAGATGAAAGAGTGCAACCAAAATTAGCCAAGGAATCTGCAACTTGATGACCTTCTCGAAAAATATGGGAGACCATTCCATTCAATTGTTTAAACTTCATTAAGGCATTTCTCCATCTGTTCCTTAAATTCCAAGTTACTGCACTACTCGAGTTTTGGAAAGCTCTAACCACAAAAGAAGAGTCAGTTTCAATCCATAAGTTATTCCAGTGCATTCTAATAGCTACTTCAATTGCTATGATGACAGCAAACAACTCAGCTTGAGTAGAAGAAGTAAAGCCTAAAGGTTCAGCAAAGCCATATACAAAATCAGCCTTATGATTCCTAAATACACCACCACAACCTGCAAGACCGGGATTGCCTTTTGCAGCACCATCAACATTACATTTTAGCCAATGAACAAGAGGGGGGACCAAAGCATGCAGACATTAAATTGCTTCAACAGAATGAAGTCTATAATTGAACTAGAAGAAGCTTTTTTAGTATTGTTACCTAAGAGAGAAACATTAGCCTTAATCATAGAAATGATGGACTGCCAATTAACATCAATATTATTGAATCTGACTTGATTCCTAGCAAACCAAAATATCATTCAACAAATTAATCAAGGCTGAGGCTACAACCACCTTGCTTTGAGGAGCCCAATTCAAGTCACATAACTTCCACATATCCTCCATACAGTAGAACTGCAACACCATATCCAAGCATCTAGCTAACCATGACCAAATTTTAACGGCAAACTCACATTCAAAGAAAAGGTGAAATGAAGATTCATCTTTTTTACAACAAAGACTACACATAGAAGGCAATGTGTAACACCCCGTTTTTCAAAGCCTAAAAAGGGGCATTATTTTTTTTTTTAAAAACAACACGCCAAATAAAAAGAGCACGCGTGAATGCTCGTGACCAGCTCAACACTTCATCACACAATGGGAATTAAATACAATACTAAAATATTATATCATAGGGCTTCCGAGAAGCAAAGTGTGCACCTGAATAATTACAACCCAAGGGATACACTGAGTTCATAAACCAAAAGGCAAGAGTTATAAACGAAATGTATCGCACGGCCAAAAGGCACTAATAGTCTGAGTATAAAAGTATAAGACATACAGTCATCCAAAAGATACTAAACATCAAGTCTAATCAAAAAGTGTAGCCTAAACAAGCCATCCATCATCTACTCTCCGGAATACTCTACGAAATCATAGCCGTCCCCACGACCGACGACCTCGGGCAACGCTCCATCGTCTAGGGGTGGGAGGAGCCTGCGATATTTACATGCAAAAGTAAGGGTCACCAACTGGAAACAAGTATACAAATAACAAATACCCAAACGAAAAACGAATAACATTTCCCATTTCCTCACAACAAGCATAATATGTAAAATGCGCACAAAGCCTAATGCAACCTCTAATGAATGGTGAAGCCAATCACTGGCCTTCACTGTGACACCAATCACTGATCGTCACATGCATGAATTCCGGAATTTAACGGTGGAATAACACCGGGTACGATCACCTAGATCAAGCACCGACTCAATTTGGTGGAATACCCCGAGTACAATCACCCAGATCAAATACTGACTCAATTAACGGCGGGTACAATCACCTAGATCAAATACCGGCTCAATTAAAGGCGGGATATCACCTGGTACAATCACCTAGATCAAATACCAACTATGAGTGCATGAGCATACGATACCTCTTATCTATGCTAATGCACCAATTACATACCATCCAACATATGTAATTCTCAACCACATGTCAACACATATATTTCGCAAAATCATATGTAAGACAATCACACAACATACATATATTCTCAATCATATGAAATCAGCGCATGTATTATAACCACTTTCTCATCCCGAGAATACATCACACATACATGCCAAGCACTAAAAACATACCACAAACAAAGCATACACACATGCCATTACGGAAAGTAAGACAGAAATAAAAGGAGCCCTTACCTCAGCAAGCTTCCGTTACTTTAATTTTGCGAAAATCTACAACACACGCTACCTAAAATAAATGTAGCGTAACATCAATAAAATACTCCTCGTTTATCCTATCGGAACGAACTCGCTCTCAAAGCTCCAGAGGGGTCTAAGGTACTTCCTAAAGCTATCCCTCAATGATTTCAGGTTATTCTCATAGTGTTTAAAAATTCACGAAGTTAATTGTACTATTTTTATAACACGAAAATCATTTTGTTTTCAAATCATAAACCAAAACCATTTTGGATTTTCCACTTCAAGGACTTGTTTAACACACAACAAGACCATTTGAAACACAACTAAAACTTTTCAAAAATATTTTTATGAAAAATCGAAGTTTTCTTGCGTTACAAGTTACACATTTTTTTCTTCCTAACAACCTTTCCTATACTCATTTTTCTTCAAAACTAAGATTATCCAACACATACAAAATTTTCACACAATTGTGGACTTAGAAAAATTTTGGAATTTCTTCCCCCACACAAGGAAGGGCCACGGCCATTTTTCTTAAAAACACCCTTCTACTCAAAATTTTTCACTTATAAATGCATGGTAATATCCCATAATACCTAACTAGCACTTATCAAAACGATTTAGAAATTATAGAGTCGAATCGCAAATTTCGAAAAATCTCAATTAAGGTTTTTTTTTTTTTTCTTTAAGGCAAGAGATCATTTTTCTTTTCAAAACATCCCATAACCAATCAACAATTAAACAATGATCATGGGAAGCAATTTGCCTCTAAACAATTTTCGAAATTCGATTCCTCGAACCCTATATGGGTGCCACGGCCAAATGAGGCAAAAGGGCAACCCTACACAATTTTTCTTCATTTGAAACCCTAACCACATTTGTTAGCTCGTAACGATATTCGATCGTATACCCGACTCTTTTTGAAACTCGAAATAAATTTTTCTAAATTATGTTCTTCGAGTCCCTCAAGAACACGAGAATTTTTTTTTCTTATTTTTCGAAACAAATTTCATATTCAACAATCCATTTTGTTAAAAAGCTCAAAACTAACTTCAAAACCAAAATCTTACAACACAATCCAAGTTTATGATCTTTTTCAAATTTTTCTTCAAAACTCTTAAACAAAAATTTGTGAAAACAAGATTTAACCATGGAAATCAACTCATGTTTCACTCATGTGTACTAATAACTCTTATGAACACATCTATGGAAACAAAACAAATCAAAACTAAATTCTAAAATTTTTCTTCTCAAGAACAAAATCATGAAACTTAAAAATCCAAGAGGTTTTAAGGCAAGAATAGGAATAGAAGAGGTTAGTTACCTTAATGAGCAAGTGATTCCTTAGGAAGCTAGTGATCCAAGCTTGAATAGATGAGAAGAATGAAATTTTTGAAGACATGTGTGAGGGAGTGAGAAGGGCGGCCGAGAGAATGAGAGGGGAGGAAGAGTTTTTGTGTGATTTTTGCTTCTAAGACTAAAACATAAACCTCCTTACTATTTAAAACACTCTTGTGCAATCTAGGCCATTGGATCAAACTAACTTTTGCAAGGCTAAACCCTAGCCCTTGGATCAAAAAACTCATGATTGCTTTTTGAACAAATATCTCCTTTTCGCTACTCAGCTTGTCGCGTTTGCTCTCGGCGAGTCGCACCTCGCTAACGGACGGAAATCTCAAAAATACAAAATCTCACAAATAAACGTCCGTCGTAAACCGTTTCCAAATATTATCGCTAAACTTTATTCTCCGACTGAAATTTATTTCCTTAGCTCCCAAAAATATTCTGAAACTAGATTCCAACTTACGCCGATATATAAAGTCTCCAGTTAAAATTCGACGGAAAACAGAAACCGTAAAATTTTAAGAAGCGGGTACAGTTTTCTACTCGTTTTTCCAATAAACGGAGAAAGTCGAAACTCAAAATTCTGAAATCACAGGAACGTTCTCGTATATAAAAGAGGACTAAGAACCAAAAGCCTGAGCTTAAATAGTATACGAATCCAAAACCAGTTCCAACTCAGCAAAATGCTGTTATTACACGATACTTATGAAATTAACTTACAGAAACCCTAAAATCTCTTAGCCACTACTTACGCTTATAACTTGCGTACGATACAGTAGAATTATGGGTCTTACATTACTTCCCCCCTAAAAGAAGTTTCGTCCTCGAAACTTAGACATCGCTAAATAACTCGGGGTATTGCTCTTTCATCTTGCTTTCAAGCTCCCAAGTCGCATCTCCTGTAGCTTCATTCCATATTATCTTGACTAAGGGTATCTCCTTGGTCCTTAGACGTTTCATCTTTCTATCCGCAATCTTAACTGGCGGAACTTCAAATGACAAGTTCTCTTTCAACTAAATGTCATCTGGCGTGATCACATGTGACGGGTCGGGAACATACTTCCTTAACTGAGACACATGGAACACATCATGAATCTGGGACAGTATCGGTGGCAATGCAATTCGATAGGCTACCTTTCCTATCCTTTCCGTAATTTGATACGGTCCAATAAATTTCGGAGTCAACTTTCTTGCTTTTATTGCCCTTCCAACGCCAGTAGTTGGAGTAACTCGGAGAAATACATGTTCTCCTGCCTCAAATTCTAAGGGTCTACGACGCCTATCTGCGTAACTCTTCTGACGATCCTGGGCGACCTTCATTCTTGCCCGTATCTTCCGGACCTTGTCCGTAGTCTGTTGCACCATTTCCGGCCCTACAATCATACTTTCTCCATCTTGATACCAACACAATGGAGTTTGACACCTCCTCCCATAAAGAGCCTCATACGGAGCCATTCCAATGCTCGTGTGGAAACTGTTATTGTAGGTGAACTCTATTAGTGGTAAAACATCGTCCCAACTTCCTCGATCATCTAGCACACATGCCCTCAACAAATCCTCCAAAGATTGATTCGTTCTTTCGGTCTGTCCGTCTGTCTGCGGATGGTAAGCCGAACTTAACCTCAACTTCGTCCCTAAAGCCTCATGCAGAGTTCTCCAAAAATGTGAAGTGAATTTTGGGTCTCGATCTGAAACAATGCTTGACGGTATACCATGGAGTCTCACAATCTCAGCCACGTAGATGTCTGTTAACTTTTCTGCAGTGTCGGTAATCCTAACAGGCAGAAAATGAGCGGACTTCGTCAATCGATCCACTATCACCCAAATAGAATCATGCTTCCTTCTTGTCTTGGGTAAACCAGTGATGAAATCCATAGATATGCTATTCCACTTCCACTCTGGTATATCTAACGATTGCAGCATTCCTGCAGGTTTCTGATGTTCCACTTTAGCTTTCTGACATGTCAAACACGATGCCACATACTCTGCCACATGTCTCTTCATACCCGGCCACCAATAGTCTAGCCTCATATCCTGATACATCTTGGTAGCTCCAGGATGTATACTCAGTTTACTCTTATGCGCTTCCTCTAGCACCGTATTTCTCAAGTTCTTAGCATCGGGTACGCACACTCTCCCATTGCATCTCAAAATATTATCTGATCCCACCTTGAACTCTGTGGTGGTTCCTCGATCTATCAAGGCTCTCTTTTCCATAAGTAGACTGTCATTCTGACAACTAGCAATGTCTTCCATTAATCCGTTCGAAATCGTAATCATACCGAGTCTCAAATTCCCAGGCGCAAACTCTACCTCAAGATATAGATCTCGAAACTCTTCTAATAACTCTTGCTGACTAGCCATCTGAGCTGAGCATACCGATACACTTTTTCTACTCAAAGCGTCAGCTACCACATTAGCCTTTCCAGGATGGTACTGTAACGTGAAATCAAAATCCTTCAATGTTTCCATCCACCTCCTCTGCCTCATATTCAACTCTTTCTGATCAAACAGATATTTCAGACTTTTGTGATCACTGAAGACGACAAAAGTACATCCATAAAGATAATGTCTCCAAATCTTCAAAGCAAAAACTACTGCGGCAAGTTCTAGATCATGAGTGGGGTAGTTCCTTTCGTGGTTCTTTAACTGTCTGGACGCATAAGCCACTGCCCTCTTGTGTTGCATCAACACGCATCCGAGTCCCTGATGCGACGCATCGCAATAAACTTCATACGGTTCGTCCGACTGGGGTAGAACTAACACTGGTGAGGTCGTTAATCGCTCTTTCAACAACTGAAAACTAGCTTCACACTTCTCTGTCCAAGAAAATGGTTGATCTTTCCTCGTAAGTTGTGTCATTGGTGCCACAATTTTAGCGAAACCCTCAATAAACCTCCGATAATATCCAGCTAAACCCACAAAACTTCGTATGTCCGTAACAGTCTGCGGTTGTTTCCATGCAAGTACGGTTTCAATCTTTGCTGGATCCACAGATATTCCCTCTTCTGAGATGACGTGACCCAGAAAATTCACCATTTTCATCCAGAATTCACACTTTGACGGATTTGCATACAACTTTCTGTCACGCAGAACTTGTAAAACCAAGCGGAGATGTTCTTCGTGTTCCTCTTCATCCTTCGAATAAATGAGTATATCGTCGATGAACACCACCACAAACTTGTCTAGGAACGTATGGAAGATCCTATTCATGTAATCCATAAAAATCGCCGGTGCATTCGTCACTCCAAACGGCATCACTAGATACTCATAGTGTCCATAGCGTGAACGAAACGCTGTCTTCTGAACATCTTCTTCTCTTACTCTTATCTGATGATATCCGGACTTCAAGTCAATCTTTGAAAACACAGACGCACCCTTTAACTGGTCCATTAAATCATCAATTCGTGGTAAAGGATATCGGTTCTTAATAGTATCCTTGTTGAGTTTCCGATAATCCACACATAAATGTGACCGTCCATCCTTCTTTTTCACCAATAAGACTGGCGCTCCCCACGGAGACACACTTGGCCTAATAAAACCCTTTTCTAACAAGTCCTCAATCTGACTCTTCAATTCCACTAACTCAGCTGGGGCCATCCGATAAGGTGATTCCGAGATTGGTCCCGTTCCTGGATGTAAGTCGATAAAGAATTCCACTTCTCTGATCGGAGGAAATCCCGGAATCTCTAACGGAAAAACATCCTGGAATTGTTGAACTACGCGCAACTCCTCTATATGCACGTCTGAGGTCACTCCTATAAAAGCAAGTGAAATAATTTCTGGCTCTCCATTCCTCATGGTTACTGTAAGCCGGTTCGCCGACAAGTACCTCTGTACTCCTGGTTCGGGGAAAAAGACCATCTTACGAGCACAGTCTAAAATAACATAGTGATACGACAGCCAATCCATCCCAAGAATGATCTCGAGTGACTGAAGGGGTAAACAGATCAGATTAATCAAAAACTCTCTATTCTGAATCATCACTAAACAGTGCAAACATGCTGTATTTACCACTAGATCCTTTGCAGGAGTAGAAACATTCAAATCAAAAGGCAGCGGAGAAGCAATCAATTTCATACGATTTGCACAATCCACAGATATGAAAGAATGGGTTGCCCCGGTATCTATCAATGCAGTTAAAGTGTTACCTGCAATCTGGCAATTCTCATGTATGGCGTTATTGGCCTCGCCACTCACTTCCGTGCCCATACAGTAGACACGTCCCCTAGCAGCGGGTCGAGTCCCCTGGTTTTCATTTGTTGATGGTTCCGCTTTTGGAGCTTTGCAATCTCTAGCAAAATGACCCGGTTTCTGACAGTTGAAACAAACTGATCCTGTAACTTTACATTCATTGGCGTAATGGCCCTCCTGACCACAAGAGTAGCAAGTTTGCTTCCCTCTAGCTTGAGACCCTTGGTTCGCAGAACGATCAGACCCTCGATTGTTCTGAGGACGGTTGTAAGGCTTATTCCCTTGCCTTCCACGGTTTTGAGTCTGATTACTTGGACGACTAGGTCCCCCAGCAGTAGAATTCACATTGCGATTCACTCGCTTATTCTTCATGTCCTCAATTTCCTGACATTTCTCAACCAGCACTTGGAAATTCCGGATTCCCAATGGTATCACTGAATCCTGTAACTCATACCTCAGCCCATCTTGAAAACGGCGACACATATAAGTCTCATCGACGCCATCCCTGAAGAAACGGAAAAACCTTGACAGTGATTCAAATTTCTTAGCATAAACTTCAACATTCATCCCTCCCTGACGCAACCTCAGGAATTCCTCTCCATACCTTTCCCTAGCGGTCTCTGGAAAGTACTTGGCCAAAACCTTTCTCTTAAAACTCACCCAGTTGATTTCCTCGTGAGCGGCCTCCATCATAAGACTAGTACTCTTCCACCAATACTTAGAGCCTCCCGACAACTAGTAGGTAGCCAGAGTCACCTTTTCACCCTCGGGGTAGTGGATTGCTCCGAAGATCTTTTCCATCGCCTGAAGCCATAAGTCAGCAGCATCAGGACCTCCCTCTCCGTTATACTTCGGAGGACTCTGATGGTTAAAACTCGTGAGAACTCGAGATCCAGCAGCAAGAATCTCCCTTTCTCTCTTTTCCAAATCCCTCTGCGCCTTAGCATGGGCTTGGGCAGTTAAAGTTGCTGCCATGGTATTCATTGCGTAAGCCATCTGGTTTACATGATTGTCATCAGCTTCAGGAGCTGCAGGTGCCCGTCTTGGAGGCATGCTTCCTGCAAAACCAAGTCTTTTGATCAAATCCTTTTCCAATTCCAAAGAATTTTCCACATGTAAACGTGAAAACAGTTACTCTTATCACTTATTAGCTGGATGTTGTCGAGGACATGCATTAAGGATTAACGGCGAAAACGAGCTAATGCGCTAATGACTAGTAACCAAGACTCACCACTACCCACTAATGATTCGCTAACCAACACGACTCTAACTCTAACTGACTGACCTCAGACTATTAACTCAAGTACACACTTTCCCTTTGAAGATCTAATGCCGAGCTCTAATACCACAATGTAACACCCCGTTTTTCAAAGCCTAAAAAGGGGCTTTTTTTTTTTTTTTTTAAAACAACACGCCAAATAAAAAGAGCACGCGTGAATGCTCGTGACCAGCTCAACACTTCATCACACAATGGGAATTAAATACAATACTAAAATATTATATCATAGGGCTTCCGAGAAGCAAAGTGTGCACCTGAATAATTACAACCCAAGGGATACACTGAGTTCATAAACCAAAAGGCAAGAGTTATAAACGAAATGTATCGCACGGCCAAAAGGCACTAATAGTCTGAGTATAAAAGTATAAGACATACAGTCATCCAAAAGATACTAAACATCAAGTCTAATCAAAAAGTGTAGCCTAAACAAGCCACCCATCTACTCTCCGGAATACTCTACGAAATCTTAGCCATCCCCACGACCGACGACCTCGGGCAACGCTCCATCGTCTAGGGGTGGGAGGAGCCCGCGATATTTACATGCAAAAGTAAGGGTCACCAACTGGAAACAAGTATACAAATAACAAATACCCAAACGAAAAACGAATAACGAATAACATTTCCCATTTCCTCACAACAAGCATAATATGTAAAATGCGCACAAAGCCTAATGCAACCTCTAATGAATGGTGAAGCCAATCACTGGCCTTCACTGTGACACCAATCACTGATCGTCACATGCATGAATTCCGGAATTTAACGGTGGAATAACACCGGGTACGATCACCTAGATCAAGCACCGACTCAATTTGGTGGAATACCCCGAGTACAATCACCCAGATCAAATACTGACTCAATTAACGGCGGGTACAATCACCTAGATCAAATACCGGCTCAATTAAAGGCGGGATATCACCTGGTACAATCACCTAGATCAAATACCAACTATGAGTGCATGAGCATACGATACCTCTTATCTATGCTAATGCACCAATTACATACCATCCAACATATGTAATTCTCAACCACATGTCAACACATATATTTCGCAAAATCATATGTAAGACAATCACACAACATACATATATTCTCAATCATATGAAATCAGCGCATGTATTATAACCACTTTCTCATCCCGAGAATACATCACACATATATGCCAAGCACTCAAAACATACCACAAACAAAGCATACACACATGCCATTACGGAAAGTAAGACAGAAATAAAAGGTGCCCTTACCTCAGCAAGCTTCCGTTACTTTAATTTTGCGAAAATCTACAACACACGCTACCTAAAATAAATGTAGCGTAACATCAATAAAATACTCCTCGTTTATCCTATCGAAACGAACTCGCTCTCAAAGCTCCAGAGGGGTCTAAGGTACTTCCTAAAGCTATCCCTCAATGATTTCAGGTTATTCTCATAGTGTTTAAAAATTCACGAAGTTAATTGTACTATTTTTATAACACGAAAATCATTTTGTTTTCAAATCATAAACCAAAACCATTTTGGATTTTCCACTTCAAGGACTTGTTTCACACACAACAAGACCATTTGAAACACAACTAAAACTTTTCAAAAATATTTTTATGAAAAATCGAAGTTTTCTTGCGTTACAAGTTACACATTTTTTTCTTCCTAACAACCTTTCCTATACTCATTTTTCTTCAAAACTAAGATTATCCAACACATACAAAATTTTCACACAATTGTGGACTTAGAAAAATTTTGGAATTTCTTCCCCCACACAAGGAAGGGCCACGGCCATTTTTCTTAAAAACACCCTTCTACTCAAAATTTTTCACTTATAAATGCATGGTAATATCCCATAATACCTAACTAGCACTTATCAAAACGATTTAGAAATTATAGAGTCGAATCGCAAATTTCGAAAAATCTCAATTAAGGTTTTTTTTTTTTTCTTAAGGCAAGAGATCATTTTTCTTTTCAAAACATCCCATAACCAATCAACAATTAAACAATGATCATGGGAAGCAATTTGCCTCTAAACAATTTTCGAAATTCGATTCCTCGAACCCTATATGGGTGCCACGGCCAAATGAGGCAAAAGGGCAACCCTACACAATTTTTCTTCATTTGAAACCCTAACCACATTTGTTAGCTCGTAACGATATTCGATCGTATACCCGACTCTTTTTGAAACTCGAAATAAATTTTTCTAAATTATGTTCTTCGAGTCGCTCAAGAACACGAGAATTTTTTTTTCTTATTTTTCGAAACAAATTTCATATTCAACAATCCATTTTGTTAAAAAGCTCAAAACTAACTTCAAAACCAAAATCTTACAACACAATCCAAGTTTATGATCTTTTTCAAATTTTTCTTCAAAACTCTTAAACAAAAATTTGTGAAAACAAGATTTAACCATGGAAATCAACTCATGTTTCACTCATGTGTACTAATAACTCTTATGAACACATCTATGGAAACAAAACAAAGCAAAACTAAATTCTAAAATTTTTCTTCTCAAGAACAAAATCATGAAACTTAAAAATCCAAGAGGTTTTAAGGCAAGAATAGGAATAGAAGAGGTTAGTTACCTTAATGAGCAAGTGATTCCTTAGGAAGCTAGTGATCCAAGCTTGAATAGATGAGAAGAATGAAATTTTTGAAGAGATGTGTGAGGGAGTGAGAAGGGCGGCCGAGAGAGTGAGAGGGGAGGAAGAGTTTTTGTGTGATTTTTGCTTCTAAGACTAAAACATAAACCTCCTTACTATTTAAAACACTCTTGTGCAATTTAGGCCATTGGATCAAACTAACTTTTGCAAGGCTAAACCCTAGCCCTTGGATCAAAAAACTCATGATTGCTTTTTGAACAAATATCTCCTTTTCGCTACTCAGCTCGTCGCGTTTGCTCTCGGCGAGTCGCACCTCGCTAACGGACGGAAATCTCAAAAATACAAAATCTCACAAATAAACGTCCGTCGTAAACCGTTTCCAAATATTATCGCTAAACTTTATTCTCCGACTGAAATTTATTTCCTTAGCTCCCAAAAATATTCTGAAACTAGATTCCAACTTACGCCGATATATAAAGTCTCCAGTTAAAATTCGACGGAAAACAGAAACCGTAAAATTTTAAGAAGCGGGTACAGTTTTCTACTCGTTTTTCCAATAAACGGAGAAAGTCAAAACTCAAAATTCTGAAATCACAGGAACGTTCTCGTATATAAAAGAGGACTAAGAACCAAAAGCCTGAGCTTAAATAGTATACGAATCCAAAACCAGTTCCAACTCAGCAAAATGCTGTTATTACACGATACTTATGAAATTAACTTACAGAAACCCTAAAATCTCTTAGCCACTACTAACGCTTATAACTTGCGTACGATACAGTAGAATTATGGGTCTTACACAATGCACAACCTATTATCTGTAGATTTTCATCAGTGGGGATTTTGTTGTGCATAAGCCTCAAAGCAAGCAAAGATTTAGAGGGAGGGATATCAGGACACCATAAAAATTTTGACCACTCCAAATCTTGAAACTGAGTTGAATGAAAATTATAAGCATCAGCAAGATGAAGCTCACCAGAATCAGTGTGTTTCCAAAGCAAAATGTCTTGAGAGGGCTCCAATGGAATGGTAACTTGTTGGACAAGTGAACTGAGATTAGTGAACCTTTGTGACAGTTGAATAGGAATGCACCATTGCCCATTTAAAATGAAGTCATTAACTGAAGAAATAAGATTTTTACTAATGTGAGCAGGAATATTAAGCACCTCTGAGAGTGAAGGACCACACCATTTATCATTCCAGAAATTAATATCTTTGCCATTACCAAGTAGCTAGATAGAATTGTCAAATATAGTATTAACCTCTTCCTTTATGCCACACCATAAAGATGAATATATATGATGATGTATCACCTTTTTGCCTGTGATAGCTCTAGCATATAAGAGTTTAGCCCAAGAGCTTTGAGAATGAAATAAAGACCAGCAAAGAGATAGATTAGCAGCTTTGTTCAGACAAGACAAAGATCTAATGTTGAGTCCCCCTTGAGAGAGAGGCCTACAAAGTTTCTTCCAAGCTACTGTAACTAGTTTTCTTTTTTCGACATCTCAACTCCAAATGAAGTTCTTAATATCTTTCTCAACCATTTTTATCAAAGAAACTGGCCAAGAGTATAAAGTAATACTGTAAATGAGCATACTTTGAATAACTGATCTCAGTAATTGGATTCTACCAGCCATGGACAACAAAGAGGCTTTCCAAGCTGATAATTTAGCATGAATTTTGTCAGCAATAGGTTGGAGCCAACAAACCTTAGGTTTACCTCTAAAATGGGATTTCCAAGATAGTTAAAAGGTAAAGAGCCAATTTGAAAGTTCAAGAGATTAACAATTAAGTTAAGCCTACCCAGAGTAATGGAGCCAGAAAAGATGGTGGATTTTGTTGTATTAATGCTATGGCCCGACTGTAGAGCATAATTATCAAACAAGTCTTTAAGAGCATTGAGGCCAGAAAGTTTACCTTTACAAAATACCATTAAATCATCAGCATAAAAAGTATGAGAAGGGACATGGATGTGTCTTGTACCCTTAATCAAGTCCAGTTTGCCATCATGAACAAGCTTTGAGATGCTTCTACTAAGAACATCTTCAGCAAGGCAGAAAAGAAGAGGGGATAAAGGATCACCTTGCCTCACCCCTCTAGAGCAATTGAAATATCCCTCAGATTTGCCATTGATAGAGATGGATAACCAACCAGACTTAAGAATCACATGTATCCAGTTGCAAAACATATCATTAAACCCATAACAACTAAGGACTTTCAGCAAAAAAGGCCATTCAAGAGTATCAAATGCCTTTGAAATGTCAATTTTTAAGGCTAAGTTGCCTCCAAAAGCTTTGTTGTGAAGTAAGTTAGCAGCTTCAGAGGCAATACAGAGACAATCCTTAATGTTCCTATCATGAATAAAACCCATTTGTTCTTCTGAAATAATATTTGACATGATTTTAGCTAACCTGTCTGCAATAATCTTGGAAATGACTTTAAACTTGAAGTTAGCCATAGCAATAGACCTATATTGATCAATAGAAGTAGCAGCAGAGGTTTTGGGCAAGAGAGCAATTATATTTGAGTTGAAACCAGGTAAGATCCAACTAGTTGTGAAGAATTCTAAGACAGCATTGAAAACATCTGCCTTAACAATATCCCAATGATGCTGAAAGAAGAAGGCTCCAAAGCCATCAGGACCTGGGGCACTATCCTTCTTAAGGGCAAAAATAGCTTCTTTGATTTCTTGATGAGAGGGTAAAATTGTCATCAATGCATTAACATCATCAGTGATCAACTTGGGGATAACTTCTTCAGCAAGCAAAGGTTCCTGCAAAACAGAGTTAGAACAAAAAAGATATTTATAAAAGTTAACCACATGATGGGATATTTGGCTCTGATCAATAAGAACATGATCACCATCCTGAAGTGATGTTATCATTTTGGAGGATGTTTTGATTTTGGCTATTCTGTGAAAATACTTGGTGTTTCTATCCCCATTTAAGTGCCAATTTAAATTTGCTTTCTCTTTCCAAAAGATTTCTTGTTTGGTCAAGGCAGATTCAAGATCAGCATGTGCAAGTTTTTCTTCATTTAAGAGAACATCTGAAGGGCCATTGAGATGAAGTTGGTCAGGAATAAGGTTTAACTTGGATTCAGCATTCTTAACCAGATCATGAATATTACCAAAGGTACTTTTGTTCCAGATTTTCAACCTCTCCTTCATAAGCTTTAGCTTCTTGCTTAAGATGAACATTGGACAGCCTGCTATAACAACATTCCAACAATCTTTGATGATACTTTCACAATCGGGGTGAGTAGACCACATTCTAAGAAATTTGAATTGAGAAGCAATATAAATCAAATTGAACTTGAAATCAAGTAAAATGGGGAAATGATCAGACTTGTGCCTTGTAAGGGTAGAAACATTCAATGAGGTACACATATCAAGCCAAGTCTGGTTACACACTGCTCTATCAAGTCTTCTCTCAGCAAATCTAACTCTTTTTCTACCGTTGACCCAAGTAAACTCAGCCCCAGTAGTAGGTAAATGAATAAGGTTGAAATCATCAGTCCATTTTTGAAATTCTTCCATAGGTAATCTAGCAGGGACAACCCCACCTCTATGCTCATGTGCACCAAGGATAAGGCAAAATAGCAGATAAGGCAAAATAGCAGATAAGGCAAACACCAAGGAAGAGCATGCTGACATTGTAAGGCATTCAAAGAATTCCTCAGTTTCCTTCTATTCAAATAAGTAGTTGCAGCATAAATAGCAGATAAGGCAAAAGTTTTATCATTTTCAGAAATAGTAAATGTTACATGCTGATCATTAGAAGATAAAACCAAGGGATTCAAGTGTAAACTACAAATACACCAAAGGTTAGGCATCAGATTGTTCCTAGTATTTACAGCAAAAGCTTTCAAATGTAAATTACTTAACCATCTTCTAGGAAAATCTTCAATAGTCATCCAAAGTTTAGAAATTAAAACAATATCAGGTTTGTGAAGCAAAATTAACCTTTTCAGGGCTAGTCTCACTACAAGAAATATGATTTTTGCCAACAACTTTTTTTGTTACAGGTCGCTGGCAAAACTATCTTAGGTAGTTTTGCCAGCGACTTGTAACAACTTTTAACAAAAAAAGTTGTTGCAAAAAATCATATTTCTTGTAGTGTCTTGTAGGGGAGTTAGCTAAACCCCTTAAATTCCAATACAAGCACTTCATTTGAAAAGTTTTTTAGTGACCCTTGATCTGGTTGCATATGAGTCCCTGCTTGATTGAGTCAATTTCTTTTGTTGTTTCTTTTAGCTTTTGGACAGTTGAACTTGGAAATTTTGAACTAGAGGGGGCTGTTCCAAAAAATTCAGCAACCTTGCTTCTTCATCATCATTCTCAGCCATATTAGCCCAAGAGTCATTCAAAAAAGCCATGTCCTTCCTAACATTTTCAGTTGTAGCAGAACTGGTACCTTGAACATTCAAGTCTCCTTCACTACTCGGTCTGTCATGTTGAGTAGCATCAATGAAAGATCCTTGAGAGCTAACATCATCCTCTGCATTCACATCTTTACTTTTTTTCAACATTCTTTGCACTATCAGTTGCTAGTTTTTCTTCAAGAATTCTATCTTGTTCCTTAAAGATTTCTGCAGGTTCAAACATTGTAGCAGGAACATTCACCAAAGTAGGATCAGACACATTAGCAATTCTATTATCACTTGCCTTCGTTTGTAAAGGTTGCAAATAATATGTGGTTTGTTGGATAGGATGCTGTTTAGAGGTAATGGAACCATCATCCTCAAATAAATCCAAATATAAAAAAAACCTTTTGATCCCAATTTATTTTCCTCTTTCTCAAATTCAGAAAACAAATTTGAGAAACAATTTAACAAATAATAAATTGATAAGATCCAAAATAAAAATAAACTATATCCAAAACGAGAAATCAATGTAAAGTTGAATGAATAAAATATTCTTTCCCCTCTTGTTTTTCCTGTGCAAAATTTTTCCTTCTTGCTACTTCCATTTGATTTTTGTGTGACATCCACATATTCGTCCACCCCATATTGTTTTAGCTTGCCGGACAACAATGCACATATTATGTTTTCCCTCCATTGTTCCGATCACCGGGAATACGTTCCGCTTCCGCCATTGTTCCGGTACCGGAGGATTCCTCCATTGCCTATCACAAAGAAACTTACACTGTGCTTTTTGATCCTACATCTTTTGTAATGGTTCATTCCATTGTTTGTCACTTATGGAAGAAATCGAAGTTGGAGAAGAAATTTTTGCCTCTTCCATTGCTTCGCAAATCACCACAAGATTCTTCGATCTTGATTCAAAATCCTTTGAGTGATTCAATTTCAGAGGAAGAGGGAGAGATTTCTACTGCAACTCCTCTGTTATTGAATCAGTTACAGCAAATCATCATCGTATTTCAACTGCAGCTACAACATGTGGCGATTTCAATATCATTTTTCGTAGTTTTCATCACACAATTCTTGATTCCAAACCTTTAGCTCCAATAATTGCGCATGAAATTGATAGCTCTGCCATCAAAATTGGTGAAATCAAATGTTTCATCACTTCTGAAAATTCACAATCCATCACCAGTAAGAACAAGGTTCAGATAGAGAAGGTCGAAGAATTTGTGAAAATGTCAAATCCTGGATCTCAGAGTTCTTTCTTCATCGTTGATATCTCCTTTGAAGAAATCACAAAATTGATAAAGCCTTTTCCAGAATCAATGGATCTAGTAGAGGATTCTCGCCGCAATTATTACGACATCGTCGTCAAAACTCACTTGTTATTCTTCGCTAGTAACACCGTTCTCGCCGTCGAAACTGTGTTCGATCCCGGCGGTGTAGTCAAGCCTCTTTCCGCCGCAACGTTTGGTGGTATGATAACCTTGACACCTTCTCTGCTATTATTATTTCGTTTGGTCATCGTGTTCTCTATTGAATTTGCCGATGAATTCAGCGTCACTGTCTTTGATCCCGGTGGCAATCAATTAACCCCTGTCTTTGGTGAACTATTGATTTGATGCACTCTTCACATAAGGTGTTTGTATTAAGTCCTTTTTGAATTCAGGTTCCCTTCTGAACTCATCACTGCTATGAACACAATTTACCTTCTGAACTCAATTTGGTTATGGTACACTCTTGATAAAACTTCAAACCTTTACATCTAGCATCTGTTATTGGTTTTATTGTAGCCTTGAGTTTGCAATTTCATTCATGTTTTGGAATTATTTTGGGAACAACTCTAAGAATTGAAATAGTGGATGATATATGTTGAAGTTGATTAATCAATTTTTTGTTCTGTTTAGTCTTTAGTTCTCCAAACTCATATTAAGAATTCTTTTACTATGAGTTTGAGGGAGGCTATTATCTGCAATTGATACATTACATCTGAGCTGATTCACTGCAAGTTTTTCTGTACAATGGATATGAGTTAGTTGCTCTCTCTTAGTGTTCATACCACACAATTTTGGTTCCAACACCTTATTAGTGGCTTGATCCTTCTCTGTGCAAGGCTGGTTTATAGATTCAAGAATTATGTGATTGTTCAATGTAAAAGTTTATGAGAGAGTACACTTTGTGTTGAGATTGTCTTCATTGTGAATGCTTTTTGGTTTCAGTTTGCATCACTTCACATTAGCAGGTTGTCATACCCCAATTTTTGACCTAAGATCCCATATCATATTCTCATTATTCATTTTATGCATCACTAACAAAAACCCAAAAAATGTGTTAATTTATTTAAATTTGTTATTATTAGTAACTTTATTGAAAATTCAAAAAATATGTCTAAATTAGGTAAGTTCTTATTTTATTTGAAAACAATCAAAAAATATGTTGAATATTTATTTTTTCTTCTTTCTATCATTATTATCATTTATTACTAGTATCATTTTAATTTTTACTATTATTATATTATTATTAAAATAAAACACAAAAAAAACAAAAAAAATAAAAAGAAAAAAGATGCGGCTGCATCTATCTCTTTCTCTCCCCCTTCCTTTCTTTTCTCCTTTTTTGTTTTTATTGTTATTTTTTATTATGATTATTATTATTATTATTATTTTTATTATTATTAAAAGAAAAAACAAGTCAGCAACAACAACTGCATCAACTGCACGCTTCTTCTTTTCCCAAACCTTTCTCACTTCTCAATTCATTTTTTTGTCTGCAAAAGAATTGGCACAACCACCTGCAGCAGACATTCATTCAATTCTCCCATTACTCAATCCAACCATATTTTGTTTCAAAACCTCTATAAAATCAGAGGCAAAAATCACACAAAAAAAAAGGAGGGGAAGGAAAAAGGAGCAAAAATTACAAACACAATTCTGAAGTATCACATAGAAAAATTTTCAACAAAAGGAAAATTTCTCAAAACCTTTTTTTTTCCTTTCTTTCAAATCTCATAAGCACACCCACACTCACACAAATCTGAAACATCAAACACACACACACACACAAACACAAACAAAAAAAAACGAAAAGAAAGAGAGAAAAAACAGAGCAAGTGAGAGAGAATAGAGATTTTTTTTTTTCATTCATCATCCTTTTTTCTTCGATCCGGTCGATTGGTAAGGCTTTTGAAATTTTTGAGTTTAGATTCGGGTTCAGAAGGGTCTAAAACGTTTTTCTAGTTCAAAAAGTTTGATTTTTGGGTGGTTAAGGTTTTCCAGCACGGTGGTGCCACCGTCGGACTCCGGCGACCACCGCGCCAGTGTTCATGTGTTCTTGAGAGTGAGAGAACGCAGAGAGAGAAGAGACAGATCTGAGAGAGAGAAAAAAATATAGAAAAAAAGAAAAATCTGAAAGGGGTGAGTTAATATACTCCACTCTGTTTTCTCATCGCACCCCAAACTACTCCATGCACCCCCAGCTGCGAATTGCTTTCTGCACCCCCCTGAGTTGCTTCACGCACCCCCTCTGATTTCTATTTTTTTTTTACTTTTATCTATTTTATTTTTTTTGTTATTTTTGTGAAAACTAACCTTTTTTTGCAGATTGGGCTTCGACTTAACCCTGTATTTTGCCATTACACCCTATATTTTGTTCTTTTATTATTTAGGACTTAGTCTATTTTATTGCATTTTTTTTTTAATCTTTTTGCATCATTATTTATTTCATAGCAGACAATGTCTTTATTTCCTGTCTTTGCTCTCTAACATTGACAGCGGACAATGTCATTCCCTTAACGTAACCAACCCCCGAACCTTTAATCTCATAAAAATAGGGTTATTTCGAACTTTTCCCCTTTTCCTTGGAAAAATAAAAGCTGGTGGTGAATCATAATTTGTGAGTCAAACTAATCAATAGTTTTGATATCCGAAAATCACCGCGACAGAAATGGCGACTTCACTGGGGATTCCCCTAAGAGGGTTGAGCCTAACTTGTTTAATTTTATTTTTTGTGCTATTATCTTTGCTTATGTATGTAAATTTTTTGCTTGGGTCTTTTGAGTGGTGAGATAAGTCCTGTACCCGGACTTGAGGGAACCATAAGATAGGAAAATGGTAATGTTCATAATGTCTATCCGAGAGTGAATTTCGGGGTTGGCATATGTGATAACCACACTTAGCCGAGGAACCTTGGAAGTAACAATGTCAACATAAATAATTGTGATTGACGTTATATTTTCGAGGAACCGACGAAGCTATGGACCTTTAGAATTACATTTAACCCATCTTGGCTTTTAGGACGTAGTGCGGTGACTAATTAAGAGTAATCTTAAGTTGGTTGATACGCGATACTACACCCAAACGAGACTTTCCTACGGACGCTGTTGAAATCAGAAGTAATTCCGTGACCAATGACTTCGGAAAGAGGTTGATAACTTTGGGAACTTATTAAAACCCGTGATACAGGTACATGTGAAACCGTAGTCCTGACAAAAAGCGTGGTTACCCTCGACTCCCACATTATGGACTTAAACCCACCATGTTTTCACTATGTTTTTAGCATAATCATGCATACATGCACTCATTCATAAAAAAAAATTCATCCAATATCGAAGGACTTAAACAAACTTTTATGTAAACATTGCTTGTAAGAAGAAGAAAAAAAAGAGAGAATTACTTTGTAATGTTTTAGTTATCAAGTGTAAAGATGTTTTCTACAATGGTTACAATTAATTTATAAGTCATTCGATAAAATAAAATTTTGCATATTTTAGCATAAACATGTCATGCATCAAACTACATTCATAAGTTTCAAAACAGAGTTTCATATCTTCTCCTCTCTCTGCCTCAGTCAAGGGAAAAGTGTCCCGTCGTATTCATTACAAGTCTACCCGTATCTACAACACTCGAGCCAACTTAAGGAAAAAAATGGATCATCTTGAGCAAGAGAATCAGGCACTCTGTGAAAAAGTAACGTCTATGCAAGCTGAGATAGAGAAGCTAACTGCTATGATGACTACTGTGTTGGCCACTCAGGCTCAAGCTCAGGCATCGGTCCCTCAGCTCACCAACACTTCTTTGGTTCAGCCGACTTCAACTGTGCTAACTAGCACTCCTCAGTTTACTATGCCTGAAGGTTACCCATGGGGCATGCCGTTATATGTGTTCAGTGAAGGACTTCGTCCCGTGGTTTCTGAAATTCAAGCCTCTTTTGCACAACAAGCAGTGTCGGTTCCTCCGCCTGTCCTATCATTTCCTCAAGCTACAATGACTTATTCAGCACCCCTTGTCCACACCATTCAACAAGATCAGGGACATATCTTTCGTACTGAAAGTGTAGAAGCATTTGATAGGGTGGATTACCTACAAGATAAGTACAATGAGATGCAGCGAGAGATGAGGGCTCTCCGTGGAAAAGAATTGTTTGGTCAAAATGCGCATGAACTCTGCTTGGTTCCCAATGTTGTAATTCCACACAAATTCAAAGTCCCTGACTTCGAGAAGTATAAGGGGAGCACTTGCCCTAGAGCTCATCTGGTGATGTATGCAAGAAAAATGTCAACTCAGACCGACAATGATAAGCTACTCATCCACTATTTTCAGGACAGTTTGACTGGTGCCGCACTAAGGTGGTACATGGACCTTGATAGTACTGATATCCATAATTTCAATGATCTGGCCAGTGCTTTTATTCGACAATACAACTACAATTCTTACTTGGCCCCAGATAGGGATGAACTTCAGGCTTTGACTCAAAGAGAAAAAGAGTCTTTCAAAGAGTATGCACAACGGTGGAGGGAACTTGCTGCACAAATCCATCCACCTTTGGAAGAGAAAGAGTTGTGCAAGTTATTTCTTAACACTCTCAGCCCATTTTACTACAAGAAGATGGTGGCCAGTGCGCCAAACAATTTTACCGAGATGGTAGTAATGGGAATGCGTCTCGAGGAAGGAGTCCGAGAAGGACGTTTGATGAAGGGGGATGCCCCAGCTAACAATGCAAAGATGTTTGGCAATGGTTATCCGAGGAAGAAAGAGAAAGAGGTTGGCATGGTAACCCACGGAGGACCCCGATCAGGATATCCATTTTACCCACATGTTGCTGCTATCTCACCCATTCCTCAACAACCCTTCAACCAGTAAAACCGTACCCAAAGAAACCAATCATTTGACCCTATACCAATGAAGTACGCTGATTTGCTTCCTGCTCTTCTCACAAAAAACCTTGTCCAAACCAAACCACCTCCCCCTGTACCAGAAAGACTTCCTGCTTGGTACCGTACCGACCTCACATGTGCTTTCCACCAAGGGGCACCAGGACATGATGTCGAATACTGTTATGCTCTTAAAAAAGAGGTTTAGAATTTGGTCCGTGCCAACCTTCTATCTTTTAAAGATTCAAACTCAGATGTCCAGGATAGCCCTTTGCCAACCATGGGTCCTCTATCTACTTGATTCAAGATTATCAGGAAGCTTGTCCCTAGGATCTCTAGGCCTTTTATTTTCAAATTGTAATTTCTTTCTTGCCAAGCATTTGTTTGCTTTTAAAATTACACCTTTTAATTAATGTTTCTAAAATAATAAGCATGCATTTTTTGGAATCCATTCATCTGTATTCACTCTTTTCTTGTGCCATCACAAATGGCAATGTTTTTCCATTTTAACAAACTTGAGGGGAGAATGATGTAAACTAAATGGCTAAAATTGCTTATATATGCTTTCATTAGTAAAACCCGGTTGATGATGTAAGGCATTGTGTCATTTCCCAAACACTGGAGAAATAAGGAGATAATCTGTAGTCAACCCCTTTGAGCCAGAAGTTGGTGTTCTTTCTACTACAAAAAACCCTTAATCTTAACCCGGGGCATGATCTTTCGGTTAATTCAATGATACATCTCAATACAAGAGGATCAATCCATCAAAAATGGAGAAGCTCATGAGAGGACAAAACTCATAAATACCTATGGCAGTCACAAGTCTCATACATCAAAAAGCCCGCTAAGAAAAATTGGGGCATCCCGATGGACCACAAAACTAAAAAAGTTGGTCCATGCAAAAATAAGGGATTAAAAATAAAAAATGAAAACAAGTTTGTAAATGAAAAAAGTAACTGCCACTTCAAGAATCTCATCAGGACTTCAACCAAAGCGTCCAACTCAAACATTATTGTCAAAAATTCTCTTGTCGACCAAAGTGTATCCGATGAATTAATTGAGCTTAGGAATGAAGGACATCAAAGAAGAATGGGTGAGTTAAAACAAAACTTTGAGCCAAATAATCTTTTTTTAAATACCATAAACCAGACCACGTTATAACCCTCAAAAGACCTAATTGAAACTAGGTTCACTAATGAAAGCACATGCAGTAAAATTGTTGTTAAAACTGACTCCACCTGTTTGTTGAGTAACTATATTTTACACACTCCACATATGATTCCAAAACTTGCATGTGCATTGTCTCAGAAACACTTTTCAAAAGAAAACAATTTTGTTTGCAAATCTATATTTGGCATATAGGAAATTCAGGCAAATGGTCTAACCGAGGGAGAACCGACTCAAAACGCTCATAACTTGGGGCAAATTACCTCAGGATCCTGCCAATCAGGGGCAAGTCCTAACATCCAGGGGCATACCCTTCGAGGATTCAATTCAGTGGCTATGAGCTCCCGCGGCCTGTAAATGTTGATGCAGTCAATAAATGCTTTGTCTAAAAAATAAAAGAACAGCTCGGTAAGTCGAAAACCTGAAAAGACGCCTTAGGCAAAAAAGAGCGTCCCGGAGGATTGAAAACCCGAAAGGGCGATCCAGGTAAAAATTAGGGGCACAAAAAAAAGAAGATATATTCCTGGTGGATCGAAAACCCGAAAGGGCGATCCAGGCAAAAGTTAGGGATCTCAAAAAAGAAGAAAGTAAAAAAAAAAAAAAAACAGAAAAAGCAAAGCATGACTGCCGAAGCGTACCCATGAGAAAACACTATGATTTGGTTTGCAAATGACGACTTCTTCCAGACTTATGATTAATGGGGTTTATCCCCAAGAAATGCTTATTTCACCATCAGCTGATATGAGTCGGGCCTTGCCTCGATGTTGTCTTTATTCATTTCCAGCAATGTTATCCCCGATGAATACTGCCGAATGGTTGTACTGTTATGTCGATCCACTTCCCATCTTACCGGTCCAATCTTGTCTCATCCAGTTATTATACAGTCACATTGTCATAGAAATACAAGTTTCATACATACATTCTTACATACATTATATACACATTCATACATACATAATACATTCATACCTACATGCATACAAGCATTCATACATACATACATACATACATACATACATACATACATACAACATGCCCACAAAATCATTCATACATGATTACATTGACCATCTTGTGGCTTGCTTCAGTTGTATCACAAAAAAGAGTCATCCCCAGCGTGTCTGGTCCAGAGATGTCTCCATCGAACGTACTTCACAAAAGAGTCATCCCCAATGTGTCTGGTCCAGAGATGTCATCATCAAACGTATTCCAAGTAACATATTTTGCCAACAACCCATTTGCAAACTTACATTTAGTTTCCCCAAAAAAGGGTCACCTCCAGTGTGTCTGATCAAAACAAATATTTTCCTTGTTATATCCTGCTCTCCTACAATGATAGCAGACAAATATTTTTCCTTGTTATGTCCTGCTCTCCTACAATGATAGCAGACAATATTTTTCTTGTTGTGTCTTGCTCTCCTACATTGAAAGCACACAAATATTTTTCCTTGTTATGTCTTGCTCTCCTACAATGATAGCGGACAATACCTCTTCTTGATTGTGTCTTGCTCTCCCACATTGACAGCATACAATATCTTTTCTTCATATGTTCTTGCTCTCTTACATTGACAGCGGACAATATCTTTATCATTTGCCTTGCCCTCCTACATTGACGGCAGACAATATCTTTTCTTTTTATGTCCTGCTCTCCCACATTGACGGCAGACAATGCCTTTATTTCTTGTCTTGCTCTCCTACATTGATAGCAGACAATATGTTTTCCTGTGGTGTCCTTGCTCTCTTACATTGACAGCGGACCGTGTCCTTATTTCTTGTACTGCTCTCCTACATTGACAGCAGCCAATATCTTCATTTCATGTCCTGCTCTCCTACATTGATAGCAGACAATGTCTTTATTTCTTGTCCTTGCTCTCTTACATTGACAGCGGACAATGTCATTCCCTTTATTTCATGTCTTGCTCTCTTACATTGACAACAAACAATGTCTTTATTTCATGTCCTGCTCTCATACATTGATAGCAGACAATGTCTTTATTTCCTGTCCTTGCTCTCTAACATTGATAGCAGACAATGTCTTTATTTCCTGTCTTTGCTCTCTAACATTGACAGCGGACAATGTCATTCCCTTAACGTAACCAACCCCCGAACCTTTAATCTCATAAAAATAGGGTTATTTCGAACTTTTCCCCTTTTCCTTGGAAAAATAAAAGCTCGGTGGTGAATCATAATTTGTGAGTCAAACTAATCAATAGTTTTGATATCCGAAAATCACCGCGACAGAAATGGCGACTTCACTGGGGATTCCCCTAAGAGGGTTGAGCCTAACTTGTTTAATTTTATTTTTTGTGCTATTATCTTTGCTTATGTATGTAAATTTTTTGCTTGGGTCTTTTGAGTGGTGAGATAAGTCCTGTACCCGGACTTGAGGGAACCATAAGATAGGAAAATGGTAATGTTCATAATGTCTATCCGAGAGTGAATTTCGGGGTTGGCATATGTGATAACCACACTTAGCCGAGGAACCTTGGAAGTAACAATGTCAACATAAATAATTGTGATTGACGTTATATTTTCGAGGAACCGACGAAGCTATGGACCTTTAGAATTACATTTAACCCATCTTGGCTTTTAGGACGTAGTGCGGTGACTAATTAAGAGTAATCTTAAGTTGGTTGATACGCGATACTACACCCAAACGAGACTTTCCTACGGACGCTGTTGAAATCAGAAGTAATTCTGTGACCAATGACTTCGGAAAGAGGTTGATAACTTTGGGAACTTATTAAAACCCGTGATACAGGTACATGTGAAACCGTAGTCCTGACAAAAAGTGTGTTTACCCTCGACTCCCACATTATGGACTTAAACCCACCATGTTTTCACTATGTTTTTAGCATAATCATGCATACATGCACTCATTCATAAAAAAAAAAATTCATCCAATATCGAAGGACTTAAACAAACTTTTATGTAAACATTGCTTGTAAGAAGAAGAAAAAAAAGAGAGAATTCCTTTGTAATGTTTTAGTTATCAAGTGTAAAGATGTTTTCTACAATGGTTACAATTAATTTATAAGTCCTTCGATAAAATAAAATTTTGCATATTTTAGCATAAACATGTCATGCATCAAACTACATTCATAAGTTTCAAAACAGAGTTTCATATCTTCTCCTCTCTCTGCCTCAGTCAAGGGAAAAGTGGCCCGGCGTATTCATTACAAGTCTACCCGTATCTACAACACTCGAGCCAACTTAAGGAAAAAAATGGATCATCTTGAGCAAGAGAATCAGGCACTCTGTGAAAAAGTAACGTCTATGCAAGCTGAGATAGAGAAGCTAACTGCTATGATGACTACTGTGTTGGCCGCTCAGGCTCAAGCTCAGGCATCGGTCCCTCAGCTCACCAACAATTCTTTGGTTCAGCCGACTTCAACTGTGCTAACTAGCACTCCTCAGTTTACTATGCCTGAAGGTTACCCATGGGGCATGCCGTTATATGTGTTCAGTGAAGGACTTCGTCCCGTGGTTTCTGAAATTCAAGCCTCTTTTGCACAACAAGCAGTGTCGGTTCCTCCGCCTGTCCTATCATTTCCTCAAGCTACAATGACTTATTCAGCACCCCTTGTCTACACCATTCAACAAGATCAGGGACATATCTTTCGTACTGAAAGTGTAGAAGCATTTGATAGGGTGGATTACCTACAAGATAAGTACAATGAGATGCAGCGAGAGATGAGGGCTCTCCGTGGAAAAGAATTGTTTGGTCAAAATGCGCATGAACTCTGCTTGGTTCCCAATGTTGTAATTCCACACAAATTCAAAGTCCCTGACTTCGAGAAGTATAAGGGGAGCACTTGCCCTAGAGCTCATCTGGTGATGTATGCAAGAAAAATGTCAACTCAGACCGACAATGATAAGCTACTCATCCACTATTTTCAGGACAGTTTGACTGGTGCCGCACTAAGGTGGTACATGGACCTTGATAGTACTGATATCCATAATTTCAATGATCTGGCCAGTGCTTTTATTCGACAATACAACTACAATTCTTACTTGGCCCCAGATAGGGATGAACTTCGGGCTTTGACTCAAAGAGAAAAAGAGTCTTTCAAAGAGTATGCACAACGGTGGAGAGAACTTGCTGCACAAATCCGTCCACCTTTGGAAGAGAAAGAGTTGTGCAAGTTATTTCTTAACACTCTCAGCCCATTTTACTACAAGAAGATGGTGGCCAGTGCGCCAAACAATTTTACCGAGATGGTAGTAATGGGAATGCGTCTCAAGGAAGGAGTCCGAGAAGGACGTTTGATGAAGGGGGATGCCCCAGCTAACAATGCAAAGATGTTTGGCAATGGTTATCCGAGGAAGAAAGAGAAAGAGGTTGGCATGGTAACCCACGGAGGACCCCGATCAGGATATCCATTTTACCCACATGTTGCTGCTATCTCACCCATTCCTCAACAACCCTTCAACCAGTAAAACCGTACCCAAAGAAACCAATCATTTGACCCTATACCAATGAAGTACGCTGATTTGCTTCCTGCTCTTCTCACAAAAAACCTTGTCTAAACCAAACCACCTCCCCCTGTACCAGAAAGACTTCCTGCTTGGTACCGTACCGACCTCACATGTGCTTTCCACCAAGGCGCACCAGGACATGATGTCGAATACTGTTATGCTCTTAAAAAAGAGGTTTAGAATTTGGTCCGTGCCAACCTTCTATCTTTTAAAGATTCAAACTCAGATGTCCAGGATAGCCCTTTGCCAACCATGGGTCCTCTATCTACTTGATTCAAGATTATCAGGAAGCTTGTCCCTAGGATCTCTAGGCCTTTTATTTTCAAATTGTAATTTCTTTCTTGCCAAGCATTTGTTTGCTTTTAAAATTACACCTTTTAATTAATGTTTCTAAAATAATAAGCATGCATTTTTTGGAATCCATTCATCCGTATTCACTCTTTTCTTGTGCCATCACAAATGGCAATGTTTTTCCATTTTAACAAACTTGAGGGGAGAATGATGTAAACTAAATGGCTAAAATTGCTTATATATGCTTTCATTAGTAAAACCCGGTTGATGATGTAAGGCATTGTGTCATTTCCCAAACACTGGAGAAATAAGGAGATAATCTGTAGTCAACCCCTTTGAGCCAGAAGTTGGTGTTCTTTCTACTACAAAAAACCCTTAATTTTAGCCCGGGGCATGATCTTTCTGTTAATTCAATGATACATCTCAATACAAGAGGATCAATCCATCAAAAATGGAGAAGCTCATGAGAGGACAAAACTCATAAATACCTATGGCAGTCACAAGTCTCATACATCAAAAAGCCCGCTAAGAAAAATTGGGGCATCCCGATGGACCACAAAACTAAAAAAGTTGGTCCATGCAAAAATAAGGGATTAAAAATAAAAAATGAAAACAAGTTTGTAAATGAAAAAAGTAACTGCCACTTCAAGAATCTCATCAGGACTTCAACCAAAGCGTCCAACTCAAACATTATTGTCAAAAATTCTCTTGTCGACCAAAGTGTATCCGATGAATTAATTGAGCTTAGGAATGAAGGACATCAAAGAAGAATGGGTGGGTTAAAACAAAACTTTGAGCCAAATAATCTTTTTTTCAATACCATAAACCAGACCACGTTATAACCCTCAAAAGACCTAATTGAAACTAGGTTCACTAATGAAAGCACATGCAGTAAAATTGTTGTTAAAACTGACTCCACCTGTTTGTTGAGTAACTATATTTTACACACTCCACATATGATTCCAAAACTTGCATGTGCATTGTCTCAGAAACACTTTTCAAAAGAAAACAATTTTGTTTGCAAATCTATATTTGGCATATAGGAAATTCAGGCAAATGGTCTAACCGAGGGAGAACCGACTCAAAACGCTCATAACTTGGGGCAAATTACCTCAGGATCCTGCCAATCAGGGGCAAGTCCTAACATCCAGGGGCATACCCTTCGAGGATTCAATTCAGTGGCTATGAGCTCCCGCGGCCTGTAAATGTTGATGCAGTCAATAAATGCTTTGTCTAAAAAATAAAAGAACAGCTCGGTAAGTCGAAAACCTGAAAAGACGCCTTAGGCAAAAAAGAGCGTCCCGGTGGATTGAAAACCCGAAAGGGCGATCCAGGCAAAAATTAGGGGCACAAAAAAAAGAAGATACATTCCTGGTGGATCGAAAACCCGAAAGGGCGATCCAGGCAAAAGTTAGGGATCTCAAGAAAGAAGAAAGTAAAAAAAAAAAAAAAAAAACAGAAAAAGCAAAGCATGACTGCCGAAGCGTACCCATGAGAAAACACTATGATTTGGTTTGCAAATGACGACTTCTTCCAGACTTATGATTAATGGGGTTTATCCCCAAGAAATGCTTATTTCACCATCAGCTGATATGAGTCGGGCCTTGCCTCGATGTTGTCTTTATTCATTTCCAGCAATGTTATCCCCGATGAATACTGCCGAATGGTTGTACTGTTATGTCGATCCACTTCCCATCTTACCGGTCCAATCTTGTCTCATCCAGTTATTATACAGTCACATTGTCATAGAAATACAAGTTTCATACATACATTCTTACATACATTATATACACATTCATACATACATAATACATTCATACCTACATGCATACAAGCATTCATACATACATACATACATACATACATACAACATGCCCACAAAATCATTCATACATGATTACATTGACCATCTTGTGGCTTGCTTCAGTTGTATCACAAAAAAGAGTCATCCCCAGCGTGTCTGGTCCAGAGATGTCTCCATCGAACGTACTTCACAAAAGAGTCATCCCCAATGTGTCTGGTCCAGAGATGTCATCATCAAACATATTCCAAGTAACATATTTTGCCAACAACCCATTTGCAAACTTACATTTAGTTTCCCCAAAAAAGGGTCACCTCCAGTGTGTCTGATCAAAACAAATATTTTCCTTGTTATATCCTGCTCTCCTACAATGATAGCAGACAAATATTTTTCCTTGTTATGTCCTGCTCTCCTACAATGATAGCAGACAATATTTTTCTTGTTGTGTCTTGCTCTCCTACATTGAAAGCAGACAAATATTTTTCCTTGTTATGTCTTGCTCTCCTACAATGATAGCGGACAATACCTCTTCTTGATTGTGTCTTGATCTCCCACATTGACAGCATACAATATATTTTCTTCATATGTTCTTGCTCTCTTACATTGACAGCGGACAATATCTTTATCATTTGCCTTGCCCTCCTACATTGACGGCAGACAATATCTTTTCTTTTTATGTCCTGCTCTCCCACATTGACGGCAGACAATGCCTTTATTTCTTGTCTTGCTCTCCTACATTGATAGCAGACAATATGTTTTCCTGTGGTGTCCTTGCTCTCTTACATTGACAGCGGACCGTGTCCTTATTTCTTGTACTGCTCTCCTACATTGACAGCAGCCAATATCTTCATTTCATGTCCTGCTCTCCTACATTGATAGCAGACAATGTCTTTATTTCTTGTCCTTGCTCTCTTACATTGACAGCGGACAATGTCATTCCCTTTATTTCATGTCTTGCTCTCTTACATTGACAACAAACAATGTCTTTATTTCATGTCCTGCTCTCATACATTGATAGCAGACAATGTCTTTATTTCCTGTCCTTGCTCTCTAACATTGATTGCAGACAATGTCTTTATTTCCTGTCTTTGCTCTCTAACATTGACAGCGGACAATGTCATTCCCTTTATTTAATGTCTTGCTCTCCTACATTGACAGCAGACAATATCTTCATTTCATGTCCTGCAATCCAACATTGATAGCAGACATTGTCTTTTATTCGAGTCCTTGTTCTCTTGCATTAACAGCAGACAATGTCTTTTTTCTTGTGTCTCATTCTCTTGCTCTCACAGCAAACAATATTACTCTTTTATACTTTGGCTTTACTCTCTCACATTGACAGTAGCCAACGTCTCTTCTTTCTATGTTTTTTTAGTCAGTCAAGTTACCTTACATTAATGGTAGATAATGACTGTCAATTTGTTTCCCAGTGTAGTAGTTTACCTCTTGCACTCACATTTGCATCGTAAATATTCTTGGCATCTTAGGTCTAAAATTGTGTATTCTATATTTAAGTCTCTTCATCCCGTCAAAACAAAAATTTCATTTTTCATGTCTCCGGATGAAGAAACTTAAATAGGGGCATCTGTCATACCTCAATTTTTGACCTAAGATCCCATATCATATTCTCATTATTCATTTTATGCATCACTAACAAAAACCCAAAAAATGTGTTAATTTATTTAAATTTGTTATTATTAGTAACTTTATTGAAAATTCAAAAAATATGTCTAAATTAGGTAAGTTCTTATTTTATTTGAAAACAATCAAAAAATATGTTGAATATTTATTTTTTCTTCTTTCTATCATTATTATCATTTATTACTAGTATCATTTTAATTTTTACTATTATTATATTATTATTAAAATAAAACACAAAAAAAAAACAAAAAAAATAAAAAGAAAAAAGATGCAGCACGGGGCTGCATCTATCTCTTTCTCTCCCCCTTCCTTTCTTTTCTCCTTTTTTGTTTTTATTGTTATTTTTTATTATGATTATTATTATTGTTATTTTTTTTTTATTATTATTAAAAGAAAAAGAAAAAATAAGTCAGCAACAACAACTGCATCAACTGCACGCTTCTTCTTATCCCAAACCTTTCTCACTTCTCAATTCACTTTTTTGTCTGCAAAAGAATTTGCACAACCACCTGCAGCAGACATTCATTCAATTCTCCCATTACTCAATCCAACCATATTTTGTTTCAAAACCTCTATAAAATCAGAGGCAAAAATCACACAAAAAAAAAAGAGGAGAAGGAAAAAGGAGCAAAAATTACAAACACAATTCTGAAGTATCACATAGAAAAATTTTCAACAAAAGGAAAATTTCTCAAAACCTTTTTTTTTCCTTTCTTTCAAATCTCATAAGCACACCCACACTCACACAAATCTGAAACATCAAACACACACACACACAAACACAAACAAAGAAAAAAACGAAAAGAAAGAGAGAAAAAACAGAGCAAGTGAGAGAGAATAGAGATTTTTTTTTTTCATTCATCATCCTTTTTTCTTCGATCCGGTCGATTGGTAAGGCTTTTGAAATTTTTGAGTTTAGATTCGGGTTCAGAAGGGTCTAAAACGTTTTTGAGAGTGAGAGAACGCAGAGAGAGAAGAGACAAATCTGAGAGAGAGAAAAAAATATAGAAAAAAAGAAAAATCTGAAAGGGGTGAGTTAATATACTCCCCTCTGTTTTCTCATCGCACCCCCCAACTACTCCATGCACCCCCAGCTGCGAATTGCTTTCTGCACCCCCCTGAGTTGCTTCACACACCCCCTCTGATTTCTATTTTTTTTTACTTTTATTTATTTTATTTTTTTTGTTATTTTTGTGAAAACTAACCTTTTTTTGCAGATTGGGCTTGGACTTAACCCTGTATTTTGCCATTACACCCTATATTTTGTTCTTTTATTATTTAGGACTTAGTCTATTTTATTGCATTTTTTTTTAATCTTTTTGCATCATTATTTATTTCATTGAGAATTAGAATGTATTTAGGATTGATGTAAATATAAATGAGAATCTTGCATTGCATGCATATTTATTTATTCCGCTTTATGTCAAAAAACGAAAACACAAAAAATAATAGCGTAGCAATCCCAAGGAAAACGGGTCCTTCATCTCGATCTAATATCATTGTGAAATCCCTCGTGTTTAGTTTTTTATCATGCTTAGTTTTTTTTTAGAATAACAAAAATCACAAAAACATTCAAATATGCAAAAAAACTTCATCAAAAATATTTTTCTATCAATTAACCTTGGATTTCAAACCAAGTGTTTCCGTCCTTTTTTTCAAATCAAAACTTCAATCAATTTTAATCATATTTAGACTCTTTTTTTCACAATTTAAAATCAATCAACATCACACTTCATTTTTCTATGGCATTTCCGTCTCTTACATTTATAAAAACTTTTTGTTAAAACTTTAAAATCAATCAAACAAATCACTCGGCTTTTATCCCGAACTACGAGATTTTGATCCTTAACGGGTACGTAGTGCAAAAGACCCCGTGTCCTTCCAAATCAAAATTAATAAAAATAAAACTTTGTCTTTCCAAATCAACTAAATAACAAAAACATTTTTCTTTTCATTTTCAATCATCACTTTAACTTTTTATATTTTTCTAGACTTTAATTTACAAGTAAATAAGTAATTTAGCACAAAGATAAATAAAAGCAAGAGGTTCCTATAGAGTACTATAGACGTTTAGGGTGCTAATACCTTCCCTTAACGTAACCAACCCCCGAACCTTTAATCTCATAAAAATAGGGTTATTTCGAACTTTTCCCATTTTCCTTGGAAAAATAAAAGCTCGGTGGTGAATCATAATTTGTGAGTCAAACTAATCAATAGTTTTGATATCCGAAAATCACCGCGACACAGGTCTTTGAATATATTGCTTTCTTGTGAACCATTGCTTACTCATATAATGTGATGGGAGAATTATTTGGGTTTTAGTAGCACTTGCAACTTTGATTTGCATCATTACATAGTTGCTGCTAGAGCTAGCCTGCTACAGAAGAGTTGTTATCAGATTTCCTTAATGGAGTTGTGCTTATGAAGATTAATTTGGCTTGATGAGGGCTGTAAATTGTTTGTTGTCACTAGTATTCTTTAATGTTTAATGCAAGTTCAAATAAAGCAATTTGAGTGATAGTTTTGTGATGTAATGGCTGCATTGCATACTGGAAGAATCTATTCTACTGAGGGAAGGATCAAGGTAGTTCTTTATGATAGGAAGTGTTGAGTCTGCAACACTAAGTTGATGTAACTTGGAATAAAAGCAGTGAATTCTAAGTGAGGCTGCAAAACTAGATCAATAACTCTGCATCATTGTCAAAGGGATTACATGGAATTATGAGGTCAAAGTTCTTTTTTCAGTCTCTTCAGGCTTTAGGATGCCAAGTTGATGCAGTTTGTCCCTCAAAGAAGGCTGGTAGCATAGCAATGCTCATATTTGGATTATTGGTTTCAATTGGAATGCTCTACTACTCATTTTTAGTACTTGCTGCATAATCTAGAAGGACATGTTTGACTAGTTGTGCAGATTTGGTTTTGTTTCTTGTATCTTCATTGTATTTCAAACTCAAATTGGTGAATTTTCCAATGTTGAGTTTGAGGGAGGCTGTTAGAATTTCCACTTTCATTTTGAGAATAATGATTAGTTAGAGGTTTATCAGTTAGTTAGGATTTCCCATAGTTTGATATAGTTGGTTAATCCCCACATTGCTCTATATAAGAGAGTCAATATTGTATCAAAATCTATTATCTTTTATCAAAATGAATCCTTATGATTTCTATTCTCTTGATGATTTTCTAGAGTTTTCTCCACTTTCTTCAAATTATGCAAATCTTAACAGTTTCAATGTTCTCGTATTTGTTTCTCTCCGTTTTAAATTAAGTTTTTTTTTTGGATTAGATTTGGGGGAGAAAGTATCGGGGTTTCTAGTTTTAATTTGAGTGAGAAAGAACTGGAGAAAAGTTATAGAGGACAATTGAGAGAGCAAGATTTAATATTGGGTTTGAAGTTGAGATTGGTAAGAGGAAGGAAATTGGATTTAGTGGCAATTGAAGGATTTTGTGTTGTTGTACAAAAGGACAACTGAATTTTGTGGGAATTGAGTATAGTGGGTTTTGGTTGTTTGAACATTCAATAAGAACGCATTCAATAAAAAAAAAGCCTCAAAGATGATGAATATTGAGTAATATTTAATTTAGTAAATGAAATAATTTAATTGGTTTCAAATTTTAAATATATATATAAAAAAAGCATAGTCAATTTATTAAATCTAATTGCAACAATTACCTCCAGGAAGATTAGTTTTGTCTCGAGGGTGTCAAACTTTATCCTCTAAAGATTTGCGTGAAAAACTCTTGCGGTTATGAAAACCTATCGATGGTGGGAAGATGGTTCCGTTGTGCGGGGGCTTCTTTGAATTTCGTTTGTCTTGTGTTGATGATCTTAGGACTGTTTGGTCGAAATGGCACTTGGAACTTGTATTCGGGATTGCTACGTTTATCTTGTTGGACACTGGACTTTAATCCTTTTAATCATAAGCAAACTCATAGTCAGGTATGGGTGCATTTTCATTATATTCCTCTAGAATATTGGCAACCTAAAATCATTTTTGAGATTGCCGGGCTATTGGTACGCCCATTTCAATTGATGAAAACACTAGAAATCATTCATTCGTCCATTATGCGCGTGTACTAGTGGATATCAATATGACTGGTATCCTTCCTGATTCTCTGTGGGCAGAAAGATAAAATTTGCTTTTTAGATTGAGAATGAATATGAAAATCCTCCTTACTTTTGTTTCACTTGCAATTCAATATTGGCCATTCATTGGACCATTGTTAAAAAGATTATGCCAATATAATTTCTTGAGAAATGGTTTCCATTAAGAATGATCCTGCAAAGAAAATTAATCAAGTTTTTGTTCCTAAAAGGCATGTGGATATAGTGTCAAATCGTACTAAAGTTGTAGCAGATGAAGACCTTCTTCTTATTGATATAATAAGGTCTAATAAAGAGGCAGCAACTAGTGTGTTCATAGGAGTTGTTTTAAACTTTGAGGAAGAGTTATCTTATAGCATTTCTATTGGAGCAGATCATGTGCATGTAGTAGAGGTTGAAGAAGTTCATACCACTGCTCTTTCTGAGATCCCACCCCTATCTGGGTGTGGTACGAGTTCTTCCATAGTCATTGTTACTGATGAGGTTTTAAATTCCAATATTGCTCATGATTTGGCAATTTTATAGCAATATTGGAAGGGAAATGATGGCAGTTACATCAGACACAGGGTTTATACTGATGAGGAAGGAAGTACGGGGGCAATCAATGTTTTGAAGAACCGTGAAGCTGTTAGGGAAGAGTCTTTCACATAAGTGGTGTCTAAGGCCAAGAGAAAGAATTTGCTAAAGGGTTTTCACGTTCGTAATATCCGCTCTAGGGGTAGGATGTTGAGACATAATCCTATTTGATGTTTTAAAGATAACATAATTAATTATCATAATTAATTTTTTATCTACTAATGTGTTTTGTGAAAATGTTTTTCAATTATCATAATTAATTTTTTATCTACTAATGTGTTTTGTGAGAATGTTTTTCATAAGATAACGTTATGGTGGTTCAATGATAACGCACTCTGCAAAGTATCACATTTATAGAAACCAAAACAGTGAAGTCACACTAAGAAACAAGAGATCATTATGAAAGCAATCAAGTCTTGGCATAAATGATTAAAAGGAATATTCTCTACGCCTCATCAAATAAAGTTTGAATTCAAGAACCAATTTTTAAATGGAATAATTGTTTACACTGATTTTTGGTAAACAAGCGCTAGTTAAAGTTTGAATTCAGAATGAACAACAGATTTAAAATGCTCGAAAATGTAAAGAAAAGCAATAACTTGTATGAAATGTAAATTGCATTGAATTGTAAATGATTACAGAAAGTTTAATGGTACACAGATGCATACATTGGTCCTTTTGCACTCGTTTCTCGCGTTAACATGAGTACTTTGAGTTTGTATGGATTTCTCTAAATGATTGTGACCCTTTTGCTCAATCACAGATACACTGTATTTATAGGAAAATACAAGTAACCGCTAATAATTCCTAATAACTAATTACTTGACGCGTGTCTTGCCACATATCTTGAATTTGAATCTTCTCCAACGTTTCCTGATTTGACCGTTGTATGGGTCGAAGTCGAAGTAGATAAAACACTTTAAAATTTGCTAAGTCCACAAATCACTTGTATACACAGTGACGCGCTTCGACCCTACTGCTTCTTCGATCAACTCGAAGTGAAGTTGAAAAAGTGATCTTTCTCCATCTTTCTCAGCTTGCTTGAAATGGAAATATTGGCAAGATTCATGAACAAACTTCATGGGAACTCCCTTGTTCTTGAGGACATACCCCTGATCTTCATGCCAAAGGAAAATCAAACAAAACTTTAATGCTCTCAAATTCCACCTTCTATAAAGTAATGGTATTAAATGCCTTTAAATGTGAATTTAGAATATATTTGACTTAATTGTTACGTGGAAGAGAGAGAAAATGGCGTGGAGTATTGAAAAGTGAAAAAGTTAAGGTTTAAACCCAAAACCAATGTACGTAGCCTAATAATTAAACACGACAAAAAATAAGGTTAAATAGTTATCAATTAACAAACTTATTTTTATTGGATATCACTTCTTAATAGATTGATATATATCCAACTCTTATTTTAAACAACCTAATATGTTTGATAAAATTTAATATATTCTCAGGTACAACATTAAAATGGAAAATAGAAGAATTCAACAATCAAGAGAATATGAAAAGGAAAGAATGAGCAGTAAACAAGGACAACAAGAGCTACTGAGAAAACTTATATGCATTGTTTTAGATGCAGATTTCCGATTCCTCTCACAAAAAGATAATTTTTTATTTCTTTTTAATTAAAAAAAACTGTTTTTAAATAAAAATAACTATGTATATGATAATATGATGGTCCTTAATTAAATGGATTTAACAATTAACAAATTATCTATTAGAAAAAATGGCTATAACAAAAACATAGCAAAGTGGAGATTCTTTCTTTTCCATTACTAGTATTTGGTAAAGAATGGACATTGGAGAAAGGTTATGGGGTCGGAAAAAAGCAACCAACTAATAATGATCAAGTTGGTGAAAATCATTGGATTGCAGTCATACATGTTAGTTGTTGGGCCATTGCATGCAGCTGTGTAGTGACAGCTACTACTTCTACTTGGAATAGGTTCGTGACGAGGAAGGTGGTTCCACATACACCCCATCAAATAGTGTGCGCCAATTGGTCTTTTCTCTTGTTTGATTGGTATTTCTTTTGTTTCCATATAGTTCATGAAACCAATATGATGATTGGTTATGTTATTCAAAACATCATATTCAGGCTTAACTGTAATGGTCCCCTATCGTATATATCCCAAAAGTTTAATTATAGCAACGTGTCATGCCTCTCTCTAATGACAATTCCTCATTAATGTTATTAATTGATTTAGTGGTGATTGACGCTGAATTTGATAGGGAAAACCACAGTTCGATTCTCCGCAACTGTAATCGGGACGGTGCTGAAACCACTTGATGATAGAACTGATATCTGAATCAGATTACACTGTCGGTTAAAGCAAAAAATCAAAACAAGCAAAATTTAATGTTTTAAATTTTTTTGTATATTTAATGAAGGACAATTTTATAAATTAATTCATATATTCTCTTTTGTATATATCATTAATTTCATTTTTTAATTTGTATATATAGTTAAAACGACTTATATTTTAATAAAGAGGGGGTATATATAGTCTATATTATATTAATTAATTATACAATGAATATAAAAACATGAATTTTACTTAAATTTTATCACGGAAGGAGTATTAAGAATGTGTCCTCTTATGTCATGATTGATGTATTAGTTGTGGTAGGAAAATTATATCATAAATGATTGATTTAATGTGCTAAAATTAACTACAAATAACATATAGCCAACGAGGGTGATTCAATTGGTAATAAGTTGCATTGAACTTGCGGAGGAGAATCAATGTTTCAAGAGGCGCAAGCAACTTAAGCATTTAGAGCCACGAGGGTCAAGACTCTAATTAAGATGATTTCCTTGCTAAAAAATAATCATGTAGTATTATATTTCTTGCCTTCTCTCTTTAAGTTTTTGAAGTGTTTTGATAACTAAAATTCAAGTAGCTAAGCTAGTAACTAAAAAAATTCATTTTTTAAGGTCAATAAGTTGAAGTATCAAAATTGTGTAAAAAAAAAAAAGTTGAAGTATCAAAATTCGCACTCCAATTTCTGCATATTCTATGTCCATACCAACTGAATCATGTTCATGGGAACTAAAATCCAGGTTATTTACTCCATGAAATTGTAACAAATGTCTTAAATAAAATTTGAATAAATCCAATTTAAATATAATCGCATAAGTATACTGTGTACTTTTGATCGTTTTTATTGTTTTACAATATTCTTAAAAAATTATATTAATTGTAGATATCTCTTCTCACTATAGGCAAAATGTTCAATCAAAGGAGAAAAGAGCTTTTGTAGAGGAAGGGAAAGAAAGAGAAATCTAGAAGGGAAATGAAGAAAAATTATACACCTTTTTTATTTTGGTATAAATTATTCACCTTATTTATTTGGAGGAACATTTTCCAAAATGATGAATCAAAATTTATATGTATAATTAATATTAATATTTTCTATGCATTAAGAATATTAAAAAGAGAAGAGATAGATTTTAAAATTTATTCAAAATCCTCACTCAATATACTTAGTTCCTTGATATTAGTGGGTTTTGATTCAAGAAGGAAAAAAAAATCATGCATGGTGGAGGGCTACTTTCCCTTTCTTCCTTCCTTTATCTTTCCGTTATTCTCAAACATCCTTTCTCTTTCACCTCTAAACTCTTAAACAAAAGCCAAATAAATAAATTAAATTAAATATCAAAAGTTCCTTAAAGAAAAAAAATTAAAAGGACACTCGAACAATATTGGAGATTCAACCAAGTACACATATAGTTTTCTATGTACAAAATTAGGACACGAATTCTTGCTTTTATCCAACCAATCATGTCCCCTTGCCACGTCTTCAGCCCTCTTAACTTTTCCCCTGCTGGACCCATAAGACCCCACTCCCATCACAAACAACTTGTTTGTATTAGTAGCTTGATCCATTACACGACAAATTAATCACTATAATAATCATAACTAGTGTTGGATGTATGTTAAGAAACTGTTGTTAAAAATTATTTTGATGCAAACAAGGATATCTTCATATGGAAAATGATGTTTGTAAAAAATAATTGTTGTCAAAATTATTATCAAGTGTAATTTATGTGTATTTTTTAAATATATAAAGTGTAGGAGATACAAAATAAGAAAGAGATAGAAATAAACATATATATAATGTTACATAATATTATCAATAGTTAGATGTTCAAATAATACAACTCAATTGCATATATTCATAGTAGTGAATAGTGATACTGATAGTACTATAACACTTCTCTTACAAAAACAACAGTCTATTGCAAACAGACCCAATGAACAGAACAAATTACTTAAATGGATCATTTTGTATTACTTCTTTATGTACTTTTTTTTACAGAAACTTCTTTATGTACTAATCATAATATAAGTTGGTATTGGATTTGACGGAACTGCGTCATGCAGTTATTGCTATTAGCCGTCTGATTTAAACTAACAACTAAGATTGTTTAATTATATTATAATTGTTGTGTAATCTGAACCGTCCAATTTTAAATCAATAATAATCATGGTTGAGTATAACGTGAAACTGCATGTATATACTATAACAACATATTCAGGTAAGGGCATCACTTTATTTCTGTCTTTTCACTGAGTTATAACATGTTTGTTGGTTATTTTCGGTGATGCGTGTTTGTGTATTTGGCATGTATGTGTTATGTATTCTCGTGATGAGAAAGTGTTTACAATACGTGCGTTGTTTTACATATGATTGGAGATGTATGTATGAACATGTGGGTGAATACATATGATTGGAAATGTATGTATGTTTGTTGTGGTTTGTTACATATGATTGGATATGTATGTATGTATGTTGTTGGGATGGTTTACATATGCTAGGGAGGTATGTATTTGTTGCATTAGTATACATGGGGAATCGTATGCTCATGCATTGTTAGTGCGTAGTTGCGGGAGTGGACTACGAGGTGTAGTTGCAGGAGAGGACTACGAGGTGTGGTTGCGGGAGTGGACCCACCTGATTCTTATAGGGTTTTATTGAGTTCAACACATGGTTGCGGGAGTGGACCATGGGGTGTGATTGCGGGAGTGGATCCACCTAAATCTTTTGTGATTTAGTTGAGTTCGATACATGGTTGCGGGAGTGGACCATGGGGTGTGATTGCGGGAGTGGATCCACCTTAACCTTTGTGACTTTGTTGAGTTTGATACATGGTTGCGGGAGTGGACCATGGGGTGTGATTGCGGGAGTGGATCCACCCTAACCTTGTGATTTCATTGGTGTTTTAGTAGGGGTTGGACCTACAGTTCTGAAGCTCATGCATTGTGGTAGCTAGGGTTAGTACCACGCATTGTAGAGGTTGCATTATAGGCTATGTGTGCATTGCTTATATGAACCCGTTGGTGGGAATTGCTTGTTGGTTAAGAGTTTTCTCTTGTGTTTTGTGGAATTATTGTTATATGTACAATCTTTCGCACCGGTTATATATATACATACTATATATTTTGTGGTGACCCTTTCTTTCATTTGCGGGCTCATCCCACCCAGGTGATGGGTTAGGTCGTGGTGACGACGGTGGCTGTTCCAGGCCCCAGTGAGTGGCTGGAGTTTTAGCGTAGTTAGACTATGCGCCGGTGTGGATTGTACACCGTGATTTTTTTGGTTAGCATAGGGTTTCTAACTGGTTTGTTGTAAGTATTCGAATACTTAGACTTGGGTTGTAATTATTCAGGGATACACTTTGCTTGTCGAAGCACCTATGGTAATGAGTCTTTTGTATATTTGAATGCCGGCTCATTGAAAAATATTATATGCGCACTCTGAGTGTTAGTTGAAAAAGAAAAAAAAAATATACTGCCTTTTCAGGCCTTTGAAAAACGGGTTGTTACAATAATCATGGTTGAGTATAACGTGAAACTGCATGTATATACTATAACAACATATTCAAGTTCATACAAGTTCCTTGAGCAAACAATACTGTGTATTTAATTAATTTTTGTACACACAAAATCACAAATATAGCACACTGCCAAGTCCCAATAACAGATACTCTCCAGTATTAAATATACTACATTTAGTTCTTAATATGATAGAAAAATTATTTTTTAGATAGATTAAGTAACTAATGTATTTAGTTGATAATATAGACTAAATACATCGGTTACTGAATTTATTTAAAAAATAAAAATTGTTTTTTGTATTAAAAACTAAAAGAAATATTATAAAGTTGGATCAACAAAAATTAAGTATTTAATCCATATTACATTAATTTTTGTTGATTCAATTTACTCTTTTATGTACTGTAGTAGGAGTAGTATCGAAGACTGTGTAAGAAACATGATTAGTTAATTCTAGATGCATGCTCTTACATGATTGGCGGAAAAAGAGAGACATGAAAATAATGGAACGACATAGACTACGGATTGGTGGGGGAAGATTAGACAAAGTAGTAGTAGTTGTTGCAAGCTTAGTAGAAGAATCTAGCTAGCTACTAGAAGATTGATGAACGTACATCCATTTCTTGGGTCCATGCATTCCGGTCCTGAACGTGCAGATGCCAATATGTTTGGGCCAATGCGTCCGGGTCCATAACACCCTCACCACTAGCTCCTCTTCCCTGCGTCGTCGACGTTGTTGCCGATGATCCTCTGCATGATTCCATAACATAATAACAATATTTTTCTCAGTTTCAATCAATTTGTGTGTTTTTTATTAGATAATATGTCCCATGTAATAAACAATGATATCTGATGAATGCTTCTGACTATAAACTTATATCAAATGTGACCTTAGTTATCTAATAACATGCGAGATATGACAAAATTTTGTTTTTGACTTGATTAACACATAATCCACTTTAAAAATTATCTCAAATTTTGCTATTACAAAATCTTGAATGCTACAATGTTGTCGTCGCACACCTTTATTTAAATTAATATTATTATGTGTATATAAAAATTACAACCTTACTTAAATATTATCAATAGGCTTGTACTACATGTACTACCAACATGAAAAATAAGTGTGGTGGATGGTTTAGGACCAGAATTAGTATAGAAAATAATGGAATCTAATATATGCAAGTAGCTAGGTGGTGAAATAAAGACTAGGAAAAAGAAAGATTTTAGAAGACATAAAGAAATAAAATAAAACGTACCTTGGTGGACCAATAATACCATCAATAATAATATGGGCTACATGCACTCCCTGAGGATGAAATTCTTTAGCAAGACATTGTGATAGTGCTCTCAAAGCAAATTTCCCACAGCCTGTTCATGCAATGTTAATTAAATTTAATAAAAAACAAAGTAAAATGTGACAATTATTATAAGACAGAATGAGTAATATTTATTTATTTATTTATTTATTTACATAGTTCAGAGTATCCGGCAATGCCGGATAAAGAAGCAGAGCAGCCGGTGAATAGAATTGTTCCCTTTCCTTTTTCAACCATTCCCGGAAGCACCTAATTATTCATTTTATGATCAAATCATCAAATACTATTATAAGATTAATAATTATTAATCTAATTAAATCAAATGATTTATTTATTTAGCTACTTAATTACCTGTTGAGCACAGTTGAAGGCACCAAGAGATGAAACGGCAAGAGAAGTTTGAAAAGTTTGAATTGGAAGAAGTTGAAAAGGAGTAGGTTTAGATTGAAGAGGTGATTGATAATTAGCATTGTAAACAAGAACTTCAACGAATCCAAGTGAAAGTACACCTTCAAAAGCTTCTCTTACACTTCTTGAATCTGAACAATCAATTCTTATAGCAAACACTTGTGCTTTTTCTTCTCTAGCTATTTCATCCGCAAATTCTGATAACCTTCCTAAATCACGGGCGAGAATCGCGACGGTGTAGCCTTCGTGTGCAAATTTACGAGCGATGGAGAGGCCGAGATTCGGACCCACGCCAACTATGGCGGCAATATTGCCACGTGAACTTGCCATGCTTCTCATCGCGCTCAATCACCAAAATAACGGTTTTGGCTAAGGTTGTTACAAATAAATAAATAAAATATATATAATAATAATGGGGAAGTAGAAGCAAGTAGTAGCAAGTGACAATAAAAGTGGGAATGAAAAGAGAGAAGGGGATGGGATTTATATATACTAAGTGGAAAGTGAATACAGAAAAAGTTGAGTATATTTTTGGATTCAACTTCTAAATTTGGCGTGTCAAAAAAAAAATAAACCTTCTAAATTTGGTAGGTTTCTAATATCTATTTTGGTATATAAGTGGCTTAAGTTATTTTTTGTGGACCCAAATTGTCATGTAGGATCTAAGCAATTGATAAGCAACTTTAACTAATTTTACTCCAATGGCATTAAAATAAGCAACTCATATTTCATCCCACCAATTTATATATATTTTTTATTTTCACTTAATTTTGATTCAAATAATAAGTATGGCCCCACCTAATCCCTATTAAAATAATGAATTTTATTGCTAAGCCACCCAAGGTAAGAGTTGCAACATGAAGTTTCATCCCTTATTTCTAAGCAACTTTGAATGCCATGTCATCCAACTCCAATGGTAAAATAAAATAAGATATGATTGCTAAGCTTTAAGAACTCAATAAGACACTTGCATTGAAGATGCCCTAAAGTAAATGAATAAACGAACAAACACACGTTAACGGTACTCTATCGGAGTACATTACAGACAATAAAGAATTCACGTTTTCTGTTTCTCCCATGTACTTGTTCTTTTGTTTTTTTTAAGGCTTAATTAGTACCTTAAAGATTTTTTTGTTTCACTTTAATCCCTTAAAGAAAATAAGTTTCACTTTGGTCTTTTATTGACATCTTTGTCGGTCAATATGGTCCTTTCTGTCCATTTTTTTTTTTCAGAAACCGTTAACTTCTGTACATGTGGCAAAATAGGTTGTTACTTGGCACCTGAACATAAGTTAACAGTTTCTGTAAAAAATGGACAAAAATGATCATATTGACCGATGGAAATATCAATAAGGACCAAAGTGGAACTTATTTTCTTTAAGGGACCAAAGTAAAACAAAAAAAAAATCTTTAAGGGATCTGCAAACTAATTAAGCCTTTTTTTAATTAAAAACAAAATAACCATGTGAAACTAATTAATAAATTTGAAAAATTCCATAAAAAATTAAAATAAATGGTTTATAGCTTATAAGTTAAAAGATCTAAAAAAAATTTAACCGAGGAAAAAATTCATTCATTCAAATTAAAAAGTAAATAGATTATTGCAAATTCAAGATTGCTAAAAACTGAAAAGAATAAATCTGCAAACAATCGTGCAACACCTAAATTAATAGCATATAACGGAAACTTAATAGAGGGAAGAAGAGTTGCGTTAAAAGACCTATTTAATTACAATTTTCTTTTCTTATCATAGTGGTGGAGTAGAACCCTTCGAGTGCAAACATTTTTAACCTTTTTTATAATTTATAGACAAATTGACAAATATAATCGAAACATACACACAACTTTAAGATCCTAAATCTGAACCTAGATAAAAGTTTTCAACATTAAAACAACGACATTTTCAATTGAACTAAAAAAATCTTTGAAAATCTCGCAAAGTTATAAAATTCCACAAAATCTTTTAGATTTTTTTATCAAAATAGTTTTTCAAAATACTAATCCAATATAACTCCCAAGACTTATGAACAATACTTTCTTTTAAGAATGAACAATACTTATTATAAAGTGTTTATAATAATATAAGTTTTTTTCTTAAAACAAAATACAAACAAAATGAGGTGCAACGCAATGATTTCCCATCAAGAGAATATTGATAGTGCAAAGCTTAAAATTGAGAGGTACAAAACATAAATAATATAGGATATAGATGTAATTAGTAAAGTTTCAGTGGTGCAGCACATCCCCTCACTTAGAGAGCAGATCCTCTCCCGTACTGGACAAAGAGTGGAATGTCATGTCTTCACGTGTTCATAGCTTATGACTTATTTCTAAGACATTATTTCAAATAACTTTTGAGCTTATATTTGATCGTTTTTTCTTTTACTTTTATCCTTATTAACTTAACTAAGTTTAATTGGTAGGACAATTGCATTATATATATATGCAGGAGGTAGGGCCGTCTTCGAGAATCTCGAGGTCCCGTGCTAATAATAATAATGACCCCTAATAGAAAATATATTATTTTTTTTATAAAAAAAACATAATATATTCAAATTGTGAAATTCCGGTAGCAAGTCACAGATGTGCAGCGTGATGTGGAGCACGTTAGAGTTTAGGTATACGATGTGTTGCCTAATGTGCCAACATCATAAACATACAATAACTTGATGAACAAGGAAAATAAAGTGCAGAAGATAAAAAATACAATGAGTTTGTTAACACAGTTCAGTGCAACTCACTTACGTCTGGGGGATACCAATTCAGGAATGAATCCACTATGATAGTTCCAATTCAAAGCTAAACAGTCTCAGTTTACAACTTATCACTTAGACACTACCCGTGCTAATTCTACCTAGGTCCTCCCTAGATATGACAACCTCTGGTCACTTCCTATAACCTACCTTGCTCCTCACAAGGACCTTGCTCCTCGCAAGGATTTAAATAACAAACTCAATGATGGAGACGCACTCCTAACCTAAAGAACCAACTCATGCTTCAAAGCTTTGAGTGATTAAAAGTCCTATTCTTGTTTCAAACTAGAACCAAGAAAGGAACAGCTCTGTGCTTAAAAGCTTAAGAGCTAAATACAACCCTAGTTCAAGTCTCAATGGAAACAAGATCAAAAGGGACAAAGATTGAAATCTAAAGACGAGAAAAAATTATTCTAATTTCAGTGAGTAAAACAAGTCTTCAATCTTCCTTTATATAGAACGAGATCCTGAAAGCTGGCCATCGTATTCTTCAAGAAACAAACTTAATCTTTTACAAAAGATATGTTTGTTTTAAATCTTTTTAAATCTTCTAGTAACAAACCGGCCTTTTTAAATCTTTTCTGAATCTTTTTCAATCTTTCAGCTCGTTCCTTGGCGCGCAAGCTAGCGTGTATATGTTTGTTTCAAAACAAATCTTTTTTCAAAAGATCACACGCAAATAATGAAAGCGCGTTTTCAGGGCATTCGGTTCAGGTACCATATGTGTGCACATTAGTTACCACATCTGGACCAAAGGCTTATTTTAACAAATGAAGCCAACCCTAAAAGAAAATCAACCTCACAGGTTGAAAACACTAACAAATTGTAAACATATCAATAACATCAAAAGTAATAATGGACCCCTCCTATTTACTACTACATCCCTACATACTACCCAAAAAAAATATAATTGAGGCCCCAGATTTTTGAGGCCCAGATCTGCAGCACTGGCCCTAAACCGGGCTTGGCAGGAGGTTGAGGTTCAAACTTCAGTCATCTTATTTATCCACTTTAAGGTTGGAATTTCTAGTTATTAGACATCTGACTAAAAAAATTTAACTAAACACCGTTTTTTATCCTTATTAATTTAATTTAAAATAAAATAATTATGTTTTAAGAACTTAGAATACAAAACAATACCGCATTCTATTTCATAAATTTTTCAATATAAATTAAGAATGTTTTTTATATTATTTTACATTCGGAATTTTACTAGAGCATAGAGCCAATTTTTTAAGTATGATGGCTTAGTGTGTGTATATATATATATATATATATATATATATATATATATATATTAATAAATTAAAATTACGATCTTAAATATAATTTTAATATAATTTTATTATTAATAAAAAATTTATGCAAGACAAAAAATATGATTTTTTGCAACGATTTTTTTTGTTACAGGTCGCTGGCAAAATTATCTTTGGTTGTTTTCCCAGCGACTTGTAACAACTTTTAACGAAAAAAATTGTTGCCAAAAATCATATTTCTTGTAGTGATGTGTCCTTTTACATTTATCTGCTAGTTGAACCGCTAATTTTATTAAACATTTCAATTAGCTTATCAGCTATATCAGTCATCAAGCATCAACTATAAACTATTAATTTATTTTTAATTATCCACTATTTTTACCAAATAGAGCTTATTTGATAATGACAAATTTGAAATAGGGGGTTATTATTTTATTTCCATTTCTACAGAATATAGTTATGTGGTGATGCTGCAGAGATGTGTGGCATGTACCTGAGACTCGACATAGCTTGGAGAGATGGTTTATCTCATTTGATTTTGGAAAGCGACTCTAAGGTTCTCATAAACATAGTCACAAACAAGTGCAATATCAAAGGGAATACCCCTTCGCTGATTCGGCGTATTCAAGAGTTTCTTCAGAAAGATTGGCAAATTCGTTTTGTGCACACCTGACGGGATGGCAACTGAAGTATGGACTGGTTGGCTAATTTTAACCTTACTTATACTTCTTGAAATCTTGTTATTATGGAGTCCCCTCCTAGTGATCTTAGGCGACTCTTTTTTGATGATTTTTCCGGGACTTATATGCCTAGCAACGTTGGTTTAATTCCTTAATTTTCTTTGTTTTGTTTTTGGGCTTCGGCTCTCTATTGTAACAAAAAATAAATAGTTATGTGGTGATTGTTGGAGGCGTTATAAGACAACTCTCGTAGCAATGATCCGAGGTTAGAGGTGCCGGAAGTGGTGGTCAATGGTGTGGTTGCAGACTTGGAGTGGTAGTCAATAATTTGCTATCATTCTTGATGATATGTTTGTTGGAATTACTTAATGATTTAATATATGCTCAATAATATTGAAAGATTAAATTATAATATTTTACTTTAGTGTGGAAGTCAAAAAAAAATATGAGCCCGTCAGTTCTGATGGATACAAATCCAATACAAAAAATATCAATTGATTGTTTCTTTTTTAGTTTAAGGTATGTATATACAAACATGATCTACAACATGTTGATTTATTAAGATTTTTGGAATACCTGAATAGAAGGATATAACTAACCGTAGTGTCTCCGATAGCAACCCTCAAACATAAAGAGAGACCGGTGACGAACATCCGTTGGCTTGTGGTTCTTTCTCAACCGAGACTGTTTATGCCCAAAGCTCTCTTCACATGGGAAGAAGAGGCGATAAGCTGTGTATCCGGTATATTGAAGACCATAGTCTATATATGATGACCCATTAAAGTTCTCATTATTTTATTTCCATTTCTTTTCTTTTTTGGTGAGCAATATCTTGCACAATTTGTATCAAATCGAAATTCAAATGTTATTTAACTCTTTGTGTTATCTTGATTATATCAACACATTCTTCACTTGAAGTTTTCACAAGTCAATAGACTCTTCTATCAAGTTTCACCACACTAAATTTCACATTACTTGTAGAATTTGACATTGCAATTGTAAGAAAACTGTAGATCGTGCACCAAATTAGCTCACATAGTCAGAACCTTTTTAAGACAATGCTTTCACAATATTGTACCTGAATTTCACTTTTTAGTCGAACCAAATTCTGATACCACAATTTAGTTGTCAAAAACTTATTAACTTAAATTACTTAGTACATAGACTCTATGATTGCTATGTACGTAGGAATAATGGTGATGAATCGTCGAGGTGTACATATAGAAGTCCAATTACATTTCTCATATAATAATATTCATGATTCAGATCTTTTAGATAGGTCATGATCAGTCATGACTCAATATATTTACAATCAAGGGGACTGGTGTATGGATATATAATTGACACGGTGTTTTTTCTTTCGTGATTATATAATAGAATCGACATTGTGGATCGATATGGACTAAACATTCAGAATCCCATATGGCACTAGGAGGGAAAAGATACGTACGCTTACAACGTTTTTATCTCCAAATTAAGACGGGTATACCATTATCTCACTCAACTTTATAAAACCGGTTTATAAATTTTTGTTCAGATCAACTTACATATTTGATGTGAGACTTCTTAACACACATAGACAGACTTTGATACCATTTTAAAATTGAATTTTAAGCTTAATTCAACCTTACAAAACCGGCTTGTAAGGTGAATATTGTCACTTACTTATAAACACTTGTCCAAACCAACTCATACCTGATGTGAGACTTTTTAACAGTACTTTGCAAATTCATATCATAAAGTGGAGAACTTTGAAGTTCAGTCAAGATATCTTATCTAAAGACTTCGGTATTTCTGTCAGTTGAATTAAGATTTGTAAGTATATTATTATTGTATTTTTATTAGTAAAAAAATATTTCCTAAAAATATAAGAGGGTGAGATTCAACATCTCTATGGTATTTTATGTTTTATTAATCTATGATTCGTATGATTTTGTATCAATTCATCTACATATAAAATAAATAAATAGTTCCTAAAATTAATAGACAGATATCTGCAAGAGGGTGAGATTCCACACCTGTCCCAATAAATCAATTGTGATTCCTATAGCAAGAGTCTTCAAGAATCACACACTACAAAATTGCCCTTTAAGCATAACCTTTCAAGTTTTAAAAGATCACCTTAGTGACTCAACTCAAAAGTCAAAATTATAAGAGCTATTAAGAGGACAAATTCTAAAAGAGATATCTAGTACCCACAAAGCAATAAAAAATCTAAAAAGGCAATTAAAAAACCAGCACTTTCCAAATACAAAATTGGACAAGATTGATCTTCAAGCTTTCTCTGCTCAACCATACAATATCAAATTATCAACTATTGAGAGGAGGCACAGTAATAATTTTTTTTTTCATAGATTAAATTTGTAATCACTTACTTAAGGTTAAAAAATTCTTACTAAATTTTAACCAATTCATTGTTGTTGTTTTGCTAGTTCTATAATTAATAACCAAAAAATGTAATTGATGGGAACTTATGATTAATGTTATTTTCATGAATCCATTTTTTACGTTTTCTTTTTTATGCATGATTGGTATATATAAAGTGGAATGGTGAATTAGAGCACACGTGTACATTATCTAGATACGTTGCTACCTTTGCCATGTTTGATTAAATTGTAGTCACGACACGAAGACTATAGTGTACTATAGCTAAGCTAGCATTACTAAAAATTAACATGCTTAAATTTGACACGGTGTTTGTTCCAAATCCATAGACTAAGAGTTCTTTTTTTTGACATAATCATATAGAATCCATTATGTCTATACATGGATATGTAATGAACTTGCTAGTAACCAGTACTATTCAGAATGGTGTGAAGAAGTAATAGGACACGTCTCCATTCATATGCTTTTAGACCCTAAAAATATTCTTCAAGTAGAATATAATTAAGGTCATTCTCGCAAGTGCAGTAAGACTTTCAGTGTGTACATTGGAAGGAAGATATACACAGATCTCAAAAGCACTAACAAAAGGTTTAGGTGTCTGAGGTGGAGCAGGGACATGTGTAGGAAATTTGGTGACTTAGTCAAACTATTTCAAACAACTTTTAGGAACAAACTTAAGTGCTATAACATGAAAGATACCATTTCTTCACCAAAAAGCTGAACTACAATTTTGATATCACTTGATAGGGAATTTACGGAGTTTCGAAGTATCAATGAGGCAATGCTGTCTGACTATAAGAAAAAAATACTGTCCTATCTTCATCTAAAATCTTAAACTAATAAATACATAGATCAATTCTCTTATAAGGCTCTGTTATCATTTGTTGGTGACTTCAGACAAAATCGTTTCTATAATTTTGGTGGCCTATATGGGCAAACATATAATTTGGTCCCTAACTAAAAAATAGTATATAAAACTTTAATATCCAAATACTCATATAAAACAATTTCTACGATCATTTCTAGATCCAAAGTCACTAATAATTGTATTTATAATTGGACTGGACTAGGGCCCAAAAATGAATGTCATAGGCCTAATAGCAAGATGACCCAATCTTTCAACCCATTCAATTCAAAAGAAAACTTGGCGGGAAAAACAGCTCAAGGCGCCACACTGCAGGGGCGACACCCTCGCCCTGAAAGTAATTGCTAAATCGCAGGTTCTGTTCAGATTCACAACGTGGAAGGGGACAACTACCCCCCACCACCACGATCCTCAGCGGAGTTAAATGATAACCACCCATCACCACCACGTGGGAGCGGCGGTGGAAGAGAAAACCACCATGATATGCTTCATTGTAAAGGGTTCACAATTTTATATATCTTAAGAATCACACAGTCCATTTATACGATCTAGATAATTATCATCCCCATTTTTTGTTCACTAGAACAATAATAATATATATATTCTATCATATTTTTCTTGTGATAGTGACGATCTTAAGTAGTTTTTCGATAATTTTAACTTTGAAAAATTTCTTTCTACAAATGCAACAGTCATCAGCATAATTAAGAGAACTCGATAAGCAATTGAAACATTTGGATAACAATCTGCAATTTTGACAACCTCGAGAATTTCAAATACATTTGTCAAAAACATTTACAATACTTTCAATTAAGAAAATAACACATTTTGAAGAAGAAGAAGAAGAAGAAGAAGAAGAAGAAGAAGAAGAAGAAGAAGAAGAAGAAGAAGAATACAAAAGATTGAAAATCGCATACAAAAGAAAAAAAATATAAAAGAAAACTATAGATGCCTGATGAATTGCAAACTTGCATAGAAATTTAAGGAGGGTAAAACAGAAATGCGGGAGGTCTAAAGAGAATTCTTCATTTTGCAAGGCGAGCAAAATTGTATTGAAAATTGCTCTTTAGGCCCCCCTTCATTACTCTTAGGCCCCCTATCGTGACAAAAATATCCTTACGAAGGGTTTTTTAAGCTAGGATATGAAATAATCCAATTTTGTATCCTAGGATACGAAACAATGTTAAACACATCAATGTCTGATAAGTTTGTCTTGTTGTGGGTAAAAAAACACCAATTCGTATCCTAGAGTACGAAATAGACATTTTTTTGAAAAAAAATTTAAGTTTCAGCCCGTAGAATACGAATTACACATTTTTAAAAAATGCTACAAATTTGTATTCTAGAATACGAAAATTCTTAATTTCGTATCCTAGGATACAAAAACGCTTAACTTCGTATTCTAGGATACGAAGTCGAGCTATATATATAGCGGCTGCCCGAGCTTTATATTCATAATCACTTCAACACTCAACCTTCAAAATACAATCTTAGACGATTTTTTGACATTTGGAAGACTTCAAATCAACGTTTCTTCATTCATTGAAGGTTCCCACAATCATTTTGAGTCATAGAACAGGTAATATTCCCACACGCAGTATGCATTTATTTATGTATTATGTTTGTGATGATTTTGATTGTATTATTTTATATATGAAGGTGTTTAGATGGTTGAACATTTGGTTGAATTGAAACAAAAAATTGATGAAGCCGACATTTCTAAAGATGTGGATGTTGCACCCGACATTACTCAAGCTATTGATGTTGCACCCGAAATTGCTCAACCTAATGTTGTTGAACCTAGTATTGATCAACCTAACGTTTCCGTTAGGGATGTCAACGGGGCGGGGATTGATCGGAGGATACTTTACCACCCCTTGCCCCACCATCTAAAATATTCCCCATCCCCGTTCCCATTCCCTGCTTCGGGGAGAATTCTTCCTCTATCACCATCCCCGCGGATCCACACAGTTCTCGCGGATATCCACCAACTTTAAAAAAATATCAAATTTCTATTATTTTCAATCGAACTAGTTGTAAAAAGATATTCAAATTTAATTATAAAACAAATAAAAGTATTAAAATATTATTGTGAGTCATGTGACATTTATAAGCATCATATATAAACAAATGTATACACATATTGTGTAAAAATATTATTAAAAAAAATTTATAAAGCACTTAAATATAAATTTATAAATGTTATTTTAATAGTTTTCGGGGACGGAGTCTCCGCGGGGCGGAGGATGAAATACCGTCCCCATCCCCAAACCTCTTTCGGGGGGACTTTCACCTCCATACCCATCCCCACGGGAAAAAATTCCCCAACTTCAGATCTCCAAACGGGACAATCTCCGCGGGGATCCCCATTTACGGATGAAATTGACATCCCTAGTTTCCGTTAACACCGCCTAATAGTTTTTTAACACCGAAAAGTATAAAGTTCGAAATGACTTGATTGATTGGTGTAAACGTGAGGCTGCAAAAGTCGGGTTTACTATTGTGATTGAGATTTCTGATAAGGGTGCTGATCGAAGGAAAAAGTATTTCGTATTGGGTTGCGAAAGAGGCGGTTTGTACAAAGAACCAAAAAGAAAGTTAAAGAAAGAAGACACGGCAACAAGGAAATGTCAGTGTCCGTTCATAAACTAGAATACGAAAGACATTAATTTCAAACCGTATAATACGAATGGTAGCTATTTCAGATCATAGAATATGAAATGTGCGTTTTCATATCGTAGAATACGAAATCGTGGTTTTTTGGTTTCGTATCCTATGATATGAAATTTTTTTGATTTCGTATCCTAGAATCCAAAGTGTCATCAGCCTAAAATTAGGGGTATTTTGGGATTTTTGGGGGGTATGGGAGCATAAGGGGGGCCTAAAAAGCAAATTTCATTTGTATTCGACCCAACTAAATATTATTGGGCCTATTACAAACTAAGCCCAATAGAGAAATTCACTTGACAAACAAAAACTCTCCTCCAGTCTTTCATTTCTCGTTCTATTTTCAACTCAAAAGAAAATCAATGCATAGCTTTTTCTACTTGCTGTTACTCTCCTCTCCTAGCTCTGAATCATAGTTCTTCGCTGTGCTTCGCGATCTCGAAATTCTTCTCTCTTTCAATTCCGTTACAGAATTCGTTGTTGATTGTAGCATCGAAACTGCGTGCAAGATCTGAAAATTCTGCTTTATCTGTTTGTGATTTTGGTGAATCTATGAAGTTGTAGATTGAGGTTGATTAACGTGATTCTATGGAGTGGTCTACGTTGCAGCATCTAGATCTACGCCATATAGGGCGTGGTGTTAGGCCGTTGCAGCCTCACGCTGCTTCCTTCCATCCTCATCAGGCTCTTGTCGCCGTCGCCATTGGAACCTACATCGTCGGTGAGCGAATAACTTCACTCTCTCTTTATCTCTATTATCTTTTGGATTCAGCGAGTTAAATTCAGTGTTCTATTACAATGACGAAACTGTGTTATTCTATTTAATGCTAATTTGAAATTTGAAATTCGTTTCTGATAATTGACAAAAAAGAAAAAATGAAAGAATAGATCCTTCTGGCTTCTTCTATTTGTTGCGCTTTTAAAATGCTGCTTAAGTTATTGTTCAGACTTAATTTGATCTGATCTGTAATAAAACCAATCTTCTTAGTTGATTTGATCTGTGTGTGACATCTGAGCTAGTGGTAATTAATTAACTTGGATGTTTGCTATATACATATTCTCATGAATCACCTAGTTATATGAACTATGAAGCAGACACCGACACTGAGATGCGCTATTCTTGGTATCATATGTGCCAATACTTACTATTTTTTAAGCCCCTTATAGAAGAAACACATAGAGAACACAATTTCTTTTAGCATTTTCAATTTTTATTTGGTTGTAGAATTAGATGTGTATAAGTACATGTACAGCAAAAAAAATATAACTTAAGTGACGAAAGGACCCTGGCTTCTTTTTTTATTATTAAAAATGCTTAAAAGTTTAAACAGGCTCGCGTCCATGTATGTGCTGTCACATAACGGTGTTAGACCTAGACAAAACTTAAAATTAGGCATGTATTTACTTCGATACATTTTGTTAGCAATTCATACAAGGGGAGTGTTAAATATGGGTTTGAGATACAGATTGACACCAAAGTGGTGTACTTTTTAGATTATGAATAACTTTGGTATTCAATCCCACAAAATAATGGAGATCTGCAATAAGATCCAAACAAGACGGATGGAGGACTGTTTGTGGTGTAATATATGATTTAAGAGTACTTCTCAAAGTTCAAATCTAAAGGAACATTTTATTGCGCCCGACAATATGACTTGCCTTTATGGGACTAAATGCTAACGGTGGAAAGCTACCAAGGAAGCAAGTTTAGTATTATAGAAATGGGAATGGGAATATTATGATAGATGAATGGTGAGACAAGACAAGATCGGATTAAAAATAAACATTAAAGAGAAAGTTGGTTTAACACCCATTGAGAAATTTTGGTAAAGTCTAGTATTAGGTGATTTGGACATGTGTTGAGTAGACCCAAAAAAGCACCGATTAGGAGGTTAGATTACATGAAGGATAATTCAATAATTAGAGCTGGAGAAAGACCAAGGAAAGTTGTAAGCCTAACCATTAATAGAGATTTGGATTTAAATAGTATGTCATTGGACATGATCACATGATTCATGATAGGACATGATGGTGTTGTTTGATTCATGTAACCAACTTCATCTATTGAGAAATAGCTTTGGTTGTTGCTGTAACAGTATTGAGGGAGCTTGTCAACTATTGATACCGTATTGGTCTAGTAATCTATTTGTCTTTTTTTTTGTTGTGAATTTGGCAAGGAATCTTATATGGAACTATAGCAGTATTTTTTTTTACAAATAAAATAGTTTCACACATTTTCAAATCGTATGAGTATGTCAAGTGGACTTATCATTGCTGCATGATGCATTTTGTTGCCCGTTAACTTGATTTGGGCAAGATTATTTTACTTATTTGTTTGTTTCCATGCATGCAGAATTCGATGCATTAACTGGAAGCAAGATTTCCGCGCTTGACATTGGTGCGCCTGCTGTTCGTATGTCTTACAGTCCAACAAGTGGACACACTGTGATTGCAATCCTCCAGGTTGGCCCTGCCTGAACTTTTCATCACAGAATTTTTTTACTGTATGTTAAATCCTAAATGGAAGGTATAATTGGATAAGTAATAACTATAGAAAGACTTGGTGTTGCAAGAGAGTGTGATTCAACCAGAAATATTATTAAGTGTTTGTAGTTTAGTTGTTCTCTAGAGTCAATAATATGCAAATAAAATCTTGATGCATGAATCATGTGGGATGGCGGGACAACATTGTGGTTTGCTGAAGTGTTTTTTTAATAAGTACTAACCATATTAAATTCGGAATTTATATTAAAAAATTGCATATAACTTTTCTTTTATTCTTATAAATTCACTAGCACAGAAATTGTCGTTCAGTTGAACTTTTGTGTTGCTTTTGCTTATTAATCTATTTATTTATTGATACTTGGGAAATAAAAGTATACAGTTTTGTTTTTTGAATTAATGCCCTTTAATATGTTGTGTTAGTTTGTACTACCTCCGTCCCATTATATTAGAACTAGTCAACTATTTCACGGGAATTAAGGAAGGAATTTTATCTAATTAATAATAATACTTTTATTCTTAATTTATGCCATTGTTCCATTTTTACCCCTATACTTAATTGGAACTTATAATTAATTTGTCTGCTAGTACTTTATAATGGAAAGGAAAAAAAACGTTATGTATTCTACTAGTAACACCAAAGGTAGTAGTAGCATTGGAAAAAGGTGAGAGGAAACCATTTCATTGGTGGACAAAGGTGAGAGAAAGAAATGCCGTACAGCAACAAAAAAGTAAATGCATCCTACAAGTTACTGCCTTAAACCATCATTAGGGGTATTTTGGTCCGAAAAAAAATTAATGCAAAAGACAATTTAGAAAGAGGTCTTATATTATGGGACAAGTAAAATTTTCAAAAGGTTCTAATATAATGGGACGGAGGTAGTAACTTTGTATATTTTGATTGGAGTTCTTTAAACTAACTGCACCTGTTGCTTTTACTCTCTTAGGATTGTACAATACGGTCTTGTGATTTTGATTTGGAGCAAACTTGTGTACTGCATTCACCTGAGAAAAAGACCGAGCAAATTTCTTCTGATACAGAAGTTCATATGGCCTTAACCCCACTCCAACCTGTTGTTTTTTTTGGGTTCCATAAGAGAATGAGTGTGACAGGTTGGTTCTGGTTTATCATGTCTTTAGATTAATGCATATGTTGTGGTTTGATTACTGATAGGGATGATTTTTGTTCTGTTTTTCTGTAAATGAAGTTGTGGGAACTGTTGAAGGCGGTAGAACGCCTACCAAAATCAAGCCAGACTTGAAGAAAGCTATCGTAAATCTTGCTTGTCATCCTCGCCTCCCTGTACTGGTAATGTGTGCAGTATACTTATCATGATTTCACTTTGCAGGAAGTTAAGTTCATGGAATAAGTATTTTTGCAGTAATAAATGTCTAGTGTCAAGTCTTTCTCTCATGATAATGATATACTAATATTTCAATCCTTGACTTCATTGTTTTCCCGTCACAGTATGTTGCTTATACAGAAGGTTTGATTCGGGCATATAACATTCATACTTATGCTGTTCATTACACACTTCAACGTGAGATGTTTTCCACACAATCTTCTCTGGCTGTTCATATGCTTTATATTTCTAATTTTATTGTCAATTCTATCTGCAGTATTATTTATATTACGTTTTCTATTCAGTTGACAATACCATTAAGCTTATTGGGGCTGGTGCATTTGCCTTTCATCCAACTCTGGAGTGGATTTTTGTTGGGGATCGGCAGGGTACACTTCTGGCATGGGATGTATCAACAGAGAGACCGAGTATGATTGGAATGTGAGTGAGTTTCTTATGATCTAGTTTTCCTTACACTCAGAGACCTGGTAGTTTTGTATTTTTTATCTTGCAGACATTTTAAAAAATTTGGGTTCAGAATGTTATTTTACTTTTTAGTTATATCTGACATTTTCTTATCAAAATTTCAGAAAACAAGTTGGCTCACAACCAATAAAATCAGTTGCCTTTCTCCCTATGCTGCGTTTACTTGTGACTCTATCTAAGGATGGAAATCTACAAGTTTGGGAAACACGTGTTACGGTTAATCCTAATAGACCTTCTACGCAGGCTAATTTTTTTGAGCCTGCAGGTTAGATATATTGACCCTTTCTGCCTTTACGTTGAATACTTGGTTATTATCAGTTGGTATTTTTAGCTTGGTTATGTTAAAGTAGTAAGTTTACTGTGGATGATTTCTGCTGCTATACTTCCCTCTTCCCCATGCTTCTCGAATCTTTTTGTATATACATGACACACCCACCCCAACAGTTGTCTTATATCGTTCTTTTACTATTATTTTATACTAAAAGTATTTGGCTAATATGTATACATTTTGTTGCAGCTATTGAATCAATTGATATCCCTCGCATCCTTTCTCAGCAGGGTGGAGAAGCAGTTTATCCATTACCAAAAATTAAAGCTATAGAATTTCATCCAAAATCAAATTTAGCTGCACTAGTCTTTGCAGTTACGTGCAACCTTGCATTATTTATGTCTTACTTTTTAGTGGATAATAATATGGAATATAAATAAACTTGATGTTTATTTTGACAGAATGTGACAAGTGCAGACACTTCAAAAAGTAAGGCCTCATACAGTAGAGAAGGGAGAAAGCAACTTTTTGCAGTTTTACAAAGTGCGCGGGGATCTTCAGGTGACTGTTTTCATTTTATCTAGAAACAAAGTTAAAAGAGTCCTTATAGCATGTTTCTAACCGCCAAAACACTTCTTGGGGTTCCAAAATAAGACTATTTAAACATGCACAAAGTATTTCATCATATTTTCTGTCTAAATAAGGGCCCTTTGGTTGGAGAAAATATTCTGTTTTAATTTTCAATCACTTTCAATTGTAACAATGCCACTTTCAATCGTACAACAGAATCACTTAATTATAGGGATCGAATCAGTCCTATAATTTATCTATCCTATCATTTACGGCAGAAATGTAATCAAGGAAGTAGGGATATGTACCTAGTATCTCAGTTGAATATTTTCAAATATCTCCACAATTTCAAAACGGTGTAATAAAATAGAGGGAGAGAAGGGTGTTGACAAACTCTTAACATCGACTTCCTAGAATTTCTGCCATTAACATCCCTTTGTTATATTTGAAGTATTCACTTTTCGGTGGCTGAAGTAGAAATTCTAGCATCCCGGTGGCTGAAGTATGTAACTAGTAGCGGGAAGGCATAAGACTATTGCTCAAACTTAAGGTAGGATGAAATAGTATATCAAACAAAAGAGTTCCATGTTTATTGGAATTTGGCTTTGGAATAGAGATGGAGTAAATCACTGAGAATAGTACCCCATGAAATAGTGATAAGAACAGCATAATAGAGACAAATATGAAATATGTTTTATATGGATTGTGCTTATAATTTGTTATGACAAATATGAAATATGAAATATGTAACCAAATATAGTAATATTATCTTGGAACTTGTGAAGTCAACATCTTAGAGGTTTAAATTTTTGTTTTTTCAATGCATACTTTTTCTTTTCTTTCCCTTTTTAGTTCCTTAACTAGTGCCCCGGGGGCACTAGTTAGCAAGACCCATTTGTTATTACTTCATTTCTTTTGTGCATCATTTCATTTGGTACACATTTCTTTTAAGTTGTAATTGTTGCAGAACATTTTATCTTGTACTCAATTCCTTCCATTACAATCTTGCATGTCATATTTGTATACATTTCTTCTGTTTCCACCCATATCTTCAATCAGATATGCTGATGATAGGGTTACTATGCAGCATCTGTTTTAAAGGAAAAACTTTCAACCTTGGGATCATCTGGGGTGTTAGCAGAACATCAGCTTCAAGCTCAACTACAAGAGAATCATCTGAAAGGGTGAGTTAGAATCTGCAGTTACATAGGAGTATATATCAGTTACTATTCTTTTTTGGTGTTAACCTCCATCAACTTAATTATATAATGTTGCGTATACTGTAATTCCCCTGGTATTCTTGTTTTGAGCTTTTTATCTTGATTCCGTAACACAGCCTATTACCTGAAATTGAACATGATACCTATTACCTGTATATGGGGTTTATTTACAACATGATATTGTTAAAGTCGCTAGTTAATTATATAATGCTCTTTAGACTCAAATCCTCTGCTATTCTTGTTCTGAGTTTTTGGTCCTGATTGTGTAGCACAGCTTATTATCTGAAATTGAAAGTGATACCTATATCTGTATATGGGGTTTATATGTAACACGATATTATTAAAAGTCTCTGGTGCTGGGTGCTTGCTTCCCGAGGGGTCTGCATTTCGTTTTGCCAAAACATCTTTAAGTCACTAGTTTGAGATGTGAAACTAAACATATTACTTTGTATCCTGTGCTTGATTACTTTCTCCCATAGTTTACAGTTTTCAGCACATATGGTTTGTGGCATAAAGTGATCAAAGTTTTTGTTGTTGTTGACATCTGCACTCTATCTTGCAGCCACGGTCAACTAACAATATCAGACATTGCAAGGAAGGCATTTCTTTACAGTGTACGTCTCTTGTTATTGTATAAGAACTTATTATCACATGAAAATCATCCTATGCTAGTATAGACCTGAATGTCAGACAAAAAAAGCAACAGAACTCAAACCTCCTTACTGTACTTCATTTAATTTCCTAAAATAGCTTTTGGAAGGTTACTGCTATGCCCTTGATCTAGTTTAGCATTCTAGACTGTGTTTCCTTATAAACTTTCCGAATAGAGAAAGGAATTTTGAGATGGAAGAAAAGAAAAAGGAAAACCCAGAGTTCGCAAGAAAAGGGCCTATTTACTTTGAGAAAATGTTTCCTATTTCAATTTTTGTTTTACTTTTAACCACAAAAGTATCACTTTGTTTCCTATTTTAAAATTTTCGTAAAGGAAATATCACAATTTTATTTTTAATTGTTTTCACTGTTCCTCGTAGAAACATATAAAACAATCAAATAGAATACAAAATTGATATAAGTCCTTTGGGCAGACAGAATTCTCATCCCTTACAGCTTATTCCAAAGAGAAGTTGCAGTAGAACAATGTGGAAAAATATGATTTCCATTTTCCATATTATAACAACACCTTACATATACACATGTTAGGAACAAAGCAGTGAAGTGAGAAGTCTTTGTTTTTCAATTCTTTCTGAATGATACTTTTGCATGAATTTTGTAGCATTTTATGGAAGGCCATATGAGAATCTCTCCAATATCACGCTTGCCCCTCATCACTGTTTTAGATACCAAGCATCATCTGAAGGACTTTCCAGTTTGTGAGGTATGATCGTGATGATTATTTGATTTAAGACATTTCTTTAGCTTTTTTTTTTGAATCACCTGACACTGCCTATCCTCTGCCAGCCATTTCATTTGGAGCTAAATTTTTTTAATAAAGCAAACCGAGTTCTTCATTATCCATCCAGGGCGTTCTATATGGATGGACTGAACCTTATGGCACATAACCTTTCATCTGGGTCTGACATTATCTACAGGAAGCTCTATAATTCGGTAATGTAGAGAGATTAGTTTTTTTACGAGTATCATGCATTTTGATTTGTGTTGAACTTTCACTCACATAACAATAACATTTGATATGTTGTAAATATGATTATCAATAGATAATTCAACCATGTAACATTGTTCATTAATTTTCTATAGATTCCTGGAAATGTGGAGTACCGAGCAAAATATTTGATTCACAGTAAAAAGCAGCGCTTATTTCTTGTGGTTTATGAATTTAGTGGTGCTTCAAATGAAGTTGTGCTTTATTGGGAAAATTCTGCTTCACAGACAGGAAACAGTAAAAGCAGCACAGTAAAAGGTGTTTCTGCCGGTGGAATGCTTTCATTTATCTCTTTCTGCTAGAGTTAGTTCATGCATAATGTCTAAATAATTGAAGTAACTATCTTGTAGGTCGAGACGCGGCATTTATTGGCTCCAATGAAAATCAGTTTGCTATACTTGATGAGGACAGGGCAGGGTTGGCTTTATATACTCTGCCAGGAGGGGCCTCTCAAGAAGCTAAGGACAATGATAACGTTTATGAAGAAAATCAACCTACAGAGACCAATGTTGGTTCAATTCGTGGCCCAACACCATTTATGTTTGAATCTGAAGTTGATCGTATCTTTTCTACACCATTAGGTGCTTAAATGTGTACACGCATAATTTAAATTTATCTAACCTACCTATCGATCTATTTTCACCGACACAATTTTGTCCCTTTTTCTACAAGCTTAGCATTAGTTTATCAACAACATAAAGTATTAAAAATGCTTTCTCTGATTGTAGATTCAACTTTGATGTTTGCTTCTCATGGGAACCAAATTGGAATAGTAAAGCTCATTGAAGGGTACCGCTTATCAACTTCAACTGCCAATGGCCATTATATATCCACCAAGAGTGATGGAAAAAAGTCAATCAAGTTAAAAAGAAATGAGATTGTACTTCAGGTATGACCGTTGTAGTTATAGGTCTTCAAACTTTGAATATGATAATGTGTAATTTTATTGGTAATGATTTGATACCAACTCGATACAAAAGACTCAACACATTCTTAATTATAGGGATAAATTACTCCTAATCCTAAATAAAAGGGGAATTCAGGAAATAAATCATGATAATGACTAAGTAATAAGGAAACTGATCTTAGGAGATAAATTAAGATAGTCTAAGATTATAAACTAATCCTACGGGATTAAGATACTCTAACATATTATCAAACATATTTCCTTATATTCTAACAATAACTTAGAAGTGTATTTTTTATTATGATTACAAATAGCACACACGTTTCTGAAGTTTAGTGAAGTAATGGGAAGTTAAGATTTAAATTATAGTGTTAAAGAAGTACCACATCGCTTGCGAGAAGGCCTGACAAAATGTTTATAAGTAAGAGGCAATCCTCACCTTACAAGCCGGTTTTGTAAGGATGAGTTCGGCCCAACTCGATTCTAAGATGGTATCAGAGCCTATCCACGATTCGCTGGGCCATTTCACGGGCCGCCTGCAATCAGGTTTCTGATCGGGCCCTCCACCATTTATATCCGCGCAACAAGCCCAACAGTGTTGAGCGCGAGGGGGTGTGTTAAAGAAGTCCCACATCGCTTGCGAGAAGGCCTGACAAAATGTTTATAAGTAAGAGGCAATCCTCACCTTACAAGCCGGTTTTGTAAGGATGAGTTAGGCCCAACTCAATTCTAAGATGTTAGAATAATATAAAACCATAGATATGCCCTATCCTAACAGCTTAAGCTTTTGGGATAATCGGTTATTTGACATGGTATCAGAGCCTCTATGACTAAGTGGTCTAGAGTTCCATCTCCGCTCTCCTCACTTTCTAATTAAAATGTGGAATTTAAGCATATGGTAGGTGAGCCTATGCATTATCCACGCTTCAAGCCCAAATGGGCTCTTGCGTGAGGGGGCGTGTTAGAATAATATAAAACCATAGATATGCCCTATCCTAACAGCTTAAGCTTTTGGGATAATCGGTTATTTGACATATAGAAAATTGGAGAAAACAGGGGAGTGGATAATGTATTTAAAAAACATTAATTAAAACGTATTTACTAATTTTTTTAAAAGTAGTTTTAAAATTTATATTCCCAGAAAATTTACAAGCAATGATGTTGTATTGTTACACACCTTGCACTGGCTTGATGCCCGAGTCTCTAGACTGTCTTTAATTTGATTTCTAACTAGAATTTGGTTGTACTTGTTTTTTATTATAAATAAACATACGAAGAACTCAATCTCAAGTCATTTTTCAGAACCAATTTCAGATCTTTAGTGAAGCAGACCAAACTAAATAGTTTGTCTCTGAGTTTTCTGAAGTGATAGTTGGGGTTCTCGAAATAGAGATAGAAGGGCCATCATTAGCTGTTTTTGGCCTGACTGAGGGTTTTCTGATGCTATTTTCTGTGGTGCAAATAAAAAGGTGACAGGAAATCTTGCCACACAATCGATAGCCAACGATTTGACTGAGGATAGACTGGTGTCCCAGTTTAGGTGGTCGTTGTGAAGTTCCTGTGACAGGAGGGCAGCGTGTGAGTTACGTGTGCCGAAAAGGCATTTTGAGTGGTGTCTTCTTAAGTATTTTCCGGTGACAGTGCTTGGTGTGCTGGCTTCTAAAATGATTTCCAATGATGGGGTCCAATATCAGAATCCTTCAGGAACAGAGAAGAAGCAGGACTTAGTCTGCTCTGCTATTATGTTGAGATGCCAAAAATTTAGGCAACGAGTTATGTTCATGTTGGAGTCACATATTTGATATTATATGATATGGCTTGAATATTGTTATAAGTGAAGGACAAATCTGTTGGATTTTGGGGTTGACTTGGGCCCAAACACAATTTTTTAGATGGTATCAGAACCTCTCTAAAATCCATTGGGTCACATTCAGATGTTCAGTCCTGTTAACTTCATGCTCTCCAATCTTAGGCTTCAGTGTTGGAGGGGTGTTCCCATGTTAGATAGTGATATGGACTGGATAGTGGTATAGGGGTGGGGGGCAACCTTCACCCCATGAGCTAGATTTTGGGGTGGAGTTAATTAAAGTGCAACTTCTTTAGTACATCAATGTTATAATCAATTGTACATGAACCAATACTTTAAATACGGCTGTTTCCCATAGGGGGACAACAAGGATCAAATATGTTAAGAGCTTGTTTCCTTCATCCTTTATTCCCCTGAGCTTGTTTGTGGAAGTATAATAAATAACTTCATTCATCAACTTTTCTTCAAACTTGACAGGTGCACTGGCAAGAGACACTACGGGGATATGTTGCTGGAGTTTTAACAACACACAGAGTCCTTATTGTTTCGGCGGCACTTGATATCCTTGCAGGAACTTCTACAAATTTTGCCAAGGGACTTCCTTCTATATCCTTTTAATTTTTTTTTTCTTATTGAATGCAAGACAACATTTATTTACATTAAATTTCTTGCATCACATATATTATCTTTTTTGAAAAATCTTAACTTGAGCTCACTTTAGATCTCTTTTGTGGGTTGGGCCTGCCCTTCTTTTCTCTACTACTACTGCCGTCAGTATACTTGGTTGGGACGGAAAAGTGAGGCCTATCCTATCAATCAGTATGCCATATGCAGGTAATTTTCTTGCTGCATACTGGGATGTCACCATGTCTTATCCATCGATTCTCCTACTGATCTATTTATATGAATTTATTTTGCAGTCTTGGTTGGGGCTTTGAATGACAGATTGTTGCTCGCTAGCCCAACAGAAATAAATCCCAGACAGAAGAAGGGAGTAGAGATCAAAAGTTGCCTTGTTGGTCTTCTTGAACCGATTCTCATTGGATTTGCCACAATGCAGCTAAGTTTTGAGCAGAAACTTGATCTGTCAGAAATATTGTACCAAATAACGTCGAGGTTTCCTTCTCTTTACCTTTGAAATTTGACCTCTTTTCTGAAAAATACAACTTTATTTCTGAAAAATAACCTCGAAGTTTTTATGCCGATTTTACCCAACCGATGCAATTTGATGTGAATATTTGCTATTTTGCTGAAAGTTTAAAAATTTCTCAATATGGTGTAAATTTACAGTGCTCAGTGCAAGTGTCGTATGACTGTATGACACAACTTATGTCACAGTATCTTTTCCAAAAATATTTTATTGAATGGCTAAAGGCTACAGCTTATGTTTCGATCACCTTTTTTTTGTTCATATTATTTAATTTGTTAAACTTGATTTAATTTGTTATTTTGAAGCTGTAGACCCCAAACTAAGTTTTGCTATGCAGCGACAACTTGCATCAAACTAAATTCAGTTTATACCCTATTTTAAAATAATTTGCAACCTTGCAACGTACAACCAACTGGTGACATTTTCATCTGGTTGCATCTTTTGGGACAAATGTCAGTTTTATGCTTGAATGTATATTGAATCTGATAAAGTTGAAACATTAAATTTGCATCTTATTGAAGGTTCGACAGCTTGCGCATAACACCTAGGTCTCTGGATATCCTTGCAAGAGGATCTCCGGTTTGTGGAGATTTAGCAGTCTCTTTATCACAATCAGGTCCACAGTTCACCCAGGTAAGCATTTGGATTCTGACTAGTCAATTTAGCATTGGTCTCTCTCTCTCTCTCTCTCAGCTATTGAACATGTTGAAAATATGATCATAGGTGATGCGAGGTGTCTATGCCGTTAAAGCTCTTCGTTTTTCCACTGCTTTATCAGTTTTGAAAGATGAATTTCTGCGTTCCAGAGATTATCCAAGATGTCCTCCCACATCTCATTTGTTTCACCGGTTCAGGCAGTTGGCTTATGCGTGTATCAGGTAGATAAACTGAGAAATGCCATTATGCATATGATGTGGCCGTTGTACTTGTGGGATTTTGATCTATGGTTCCTTTTACTACATATTTGTTCAAATTATTTCTTGTTCCAAGGCCTTTTAATGTCTATATTAATATGCTTAGGTTTTATTTTCTAAGAAGATCAGTTATTATCTAACCTATTAATGGATATATATATTTTTCTAGACAAGAAAATAGTAGTTTTTATTTACTAGTTCTTATTTACTAGTTTTTTATTGGCTGTTGCATCTCAATAGATTCATAACTATATTTCAAGATTGTGAACTATTCACGGTAAGGTTTCTGCTGACTTCGTTCCACTCTTGTTGTCCTTAACTATACCACAACCTTGGCCTCTATGGTTTCCAAAATTATAGGCAAGTGCCAAGAAACACGTAGCTAGTGATCAATTAGTTCCTCTACCAATACGTTGCTCAGGTGGATGGTTTGGATGGGGAGGACCATGTAGCAGGGGATATTTTGTATTTGTGGGGTATAATATTTAGAGAAATCTGAGAGTAGAAGACATGTAGTGGATAGTTTGGTACAGTTTTATAGCTTGCTCTTATCCCGTAGTAGAACTAGCTGCTTTTTATAGCTAGCTTTTATCCCGTACCAGGAGGTTTATCCCCTCACCAACTCTCTTCTATACATCTTTCAGTTACAATAGACAGCTGTCACTAACTAGCTTTTCTATATTTTCATGGAAAGTTGCTTTTATTTCCATTTCTTAGTGTTCTCAGCTTTTGAGCTGGGAAGAAATCTTTCCTCAGGAGCATTGATCTGATTATCTGTATTTCTCCTAACTTTTTCTAATGAAAAATACATTCATCTTCATATTTCTAGTGGAAAATCTGAATCTCTACTTGATATTATAATTTCTGTCCATAAATCATATTCTTATTCATTGCTTTATTTGTATTTTCATTATGTGGATGATTCTCGACGTGTACCATGGTTCAAGGTAGCTTTGATTAACTATTTTGTTTTTTATTATAAATAATCTTATCAAGGTAAATATTGATTCCATACCTATCAAATATCAGTAATTTTAGTACCATTTTCCTGTCAGTGATTTATAGCTCCTCATGTATCAACTGTAATATATGATATCCACGTATCACCTATGCTTTTGGAACTTGGAGCTCATACGTTTGATTATTTGTTGTGTGGTTTGTAGTGGTACTGTAGTTATTAGCATGATATACAAGTCTGTAGTTAGTTTTATAATGTAATGTTACATGCAGGTTTGGTCAATTTGATAGTGCAAAAGAAACATTTGAAGTTATAGCAGACTATGAAGGCATGCTTGATCTATTTCTATGCCATCTTAATCCCAGCGCCATGCGACGTCTTGCTCAGAAATTGGAAGACGAAGGCCTTGATTCGGAATTGAGGCGATATTGTGAAAGGATATTACGGGTTCGATCTTCTGGATGGACACAAGGTATATTTGCCAATTTTGCTGCTGAGAGTATGGTTCCAAAAGGACCTGAATGGGGTGGTGGAAACTGGGAAATTAAAACCCCAACTACCGTGAAGGACATACCTCAGTGGGAGCTTGCTGCAGAGGTGACACCATACATGAAGACTGATGATGGAACAATTCCATCCATTATTGTAGATCATATTGGTGTGTATTTAGGCTCAATTAAAGGAAGGGGTAATATTGTTGAGGTGAGGGAAGATAGTTTGGTTAAGACCTTCATGTCAGCAGGTAATGACAATAAAGTAAATGGCCTTGAGGCATCTTTAATTAAATCCATATCTAATCAACCAAACCTGGTTGGTAATCCCAAAGGCGATTCAATGACGGGTCTGGAAGGCCTTAATAAACAGCTTGCTAGTTCATCTGCTGATGAGCAGGCTAAAGCCGAAGAAGAGTTTAAGAAATCCATGTACGGAGCTGCTGCTGATGGTAGCAGTAGTGATGAAGAAGGAGTGTCCAAAATTAAGAGAATACACATTAAAATACGAGACAAGCCAATTTCCTCTTCTACTGTGGATGTGAATAAGATTAAAGAAGCCACTAGACAGTTTAAACTTGGTGAAGGGTTACCTCCACCAATGAAGACCAGGTCAAATAGTGGAAGCCAGGATCTTGGCCAGATTTTGTCCCTGCCACCAGCAACTACAGGAGTGGCTTCTGCTGCTGTTTCAACTCCTGTTGACCTTTTTGGTACAGATGCCTCAACACAACCAGAATTGATTTCACAGCCAACTACGGGTGCAGGTGGGGGAGTTGCAACAGGTCCTATTCCAGAGGATTTCTTTCAGAATACAATTTCTTCTGTTCATGTTGCTGCATCACTGCCTCCTGCTGGAACTTTTCTCTCAAAATTCACTCCAGGGGTTCAAATTAGCAGTACAACTCCACATCAGGTTAGTGCTGCTCAAGCTGATTCTGGTCTTCAAGGTGGTGTTTCCACTCAAGCCATTCAACAACCTGTTCCAATCGAGTCCATAGGACTTCCTGATGGTGGTGTCCCGCCGCAATCCATGCCCCAGGCTGTAGTCACGCCCCAATCTCAGTTGCAGCCTGCTCAGCCCCATATTTCTAGCCAGCCTCTTGATCTTAGTGTACTTGGAGTACCAAATTCTGCTGATTCTGGGAGGCTTCCACAAACTGGTTCTGCACCAGTTTCCGTGCATCCTGGACAGGTATTAATACATACATGCATAAGAATTACATACAAGTCAAATGGTGTAGATGATGCTATTTCTTGGTTTGACATTCTATAGTTCTCAAACACGGTTTTGCGCATTATTTTCTGTATGTTGGGAAGATTGCAGGAATTAAATGCTATGTATTGAATTGGTATCTACAAGAAACTGAAATGAACATTCTTTTTCCTATTTTTTCTATTGTGATTCCTTGGTTTCTAGAGAAGTTAGGGAAGGTTACCGAGAAAAATGTTTCGATTCAGCTATTGCACGTATGAGTAATATATGAGGATATTTTCAATGATAATGACACGGCTACTTAATCTGCTGAGCATGTATTGTTTCTTTACAGTCTCGAATCTAATGGATTTTCTAATAACAGGTTCCCCGTGGGGCTCCTGCTTCTGTATGTTTCAAGACCGGACTTGCTCACTTGGAACTAAACCATCTTTCAGATGCGTTGTCTTGCTTCGATGAGTCTTTTCTTGCATTGGCTAAGGAACAATCTCGTGGAAGTGATATAAAAGCTCAAGCGACAATTTGTGCTCAATACAAAATAGCGGTCACTCTTCTTCGGGTACTAATACAATTCTGTAATTTTAAAGAACATAGATAGAATGAAATCTTGTCTAATAATAACAAATAATAATAATAAAAATAAATCAATACATGGCCTCTTGTTTCTCGAGGCCATAAGCTTGTTGTATCAGAGTATGTATATTAAGATATCCTCGGTGCTGTCAATCTTTGTTGCATGTTGTTGTAAAGAATGTCAACTTACTCCTAAAATAGCCAGAACAGCTCCGCTACTTTTTTAGTCAATCTGAATACATGAAGAAAATACGTTATTTTTTCCTTATTAATATGGGAGACTCAGCCTCTTATTTTTATTTCATTTCATTTGACGAGTTATCATATGTGAACACTGGACTCTAATTTTGGTCTAAAGCTTCAAGATTGAAAAAAGCCATTGTCCACACTATAGATTGGGCGGAAAGTATTTTTTTTTATGCATGGCATAGTGATCAGTCAGACATGGAAATTTACATCAGATCTTTAACCTCCATAGTAATTTTCACTTTTGAGTTTTGTGATAAATTGGATGACTGGGTATCATTTTTATCATTGCAGGAAATAGGACGTCTGCAAAGAGTACATGGCCCAAGTGCAATCAGTGCAAAAGATGAGATGGCTAGACTTTCACGCCATCTTGGTTCATTGCCTCTTCTTGCTAAGCACAGAATAAATTGCATTCGAACTGCCATCAAAAGGAATATGGAAGTCCAAAATTATGCATATTCAAAGCAAATGCTAGAACTTCTACTGTCTAAAGCACCTTCAAACAAGCAGGAGGAATTTAGGAGCCTGGTTGACCTATGTGTTCAGAGGGGTTTGACTAACAAGTCCATTGATCCCTTGGAAGATCCGTCACAATTCTGTGCTGCCACCTTAAGCAGGTTGTCTACTATTGGATATGATGTATGTGATCTCTGTGGGGCCAAATTTTCAGCCGTGACTGCACCTGGATGCATCGTCTGTGGAATGGGAAGCATCAAAAGATCCGATGCTCTTGCAGGACCAGTTCCTTCGCCATTTGGTTGAGTCTTGAAGATGGATAACTATACTTTGTAACGTGTTACCCCTAGTGAAGTTGTTGTAAAGAACTATATACTAGATAAAAAATACAAGGGAGTGGGAAACAGAACTTTTGCACCAAATCTGATGAGATTATATTGTTTCTCCTATTGTGTACGCGGCTTGTGAGATTGACTTTTTTTACTCCGCTCCCGATGATGAATTATGTGATTACCATAATATGTTTTCTTCTGATTTTGTAATTATGTTGTACATCTGCACAGATGAAAGTACAAAGTTACATAGCAAGATTGTATATTTGTATTTTTAAGTGTTTATTTGAAACACTTGTGTGCATGCATTATATTTGAACGACTTGTTTGCGTTGTTTGTTTTCTTCGGTAAGAATGTGTTGGTGTGTTGTTTCCTTTTTTAATCTAATTTAGCTCATCAAATTTAGCTCTTCCCTTTTTACTGCATGATTTTGAAAATGTTTAATAAAATTGTCAGATTATTATTTTAAATAATTCATATTCAAGTAAAGGTGAATTTAAATGCTTATGCATTAGTTTACATTTCGCTAATCCAGGCTACATAACAAACTGTTGTATATTTTCTGTGCTTTATTCCGTTGTCCAGGCTACGTAACTAACTGTAGTGTATTACATTTTGTCAAAAAAAAAAAACTAACTGTATTATATTTTCCATATATATGTGTCTGTGTTGGATTCATTCTTTTTATTAATAATAAAAACTAACTGTATTATATGTTGGATTCATTCTTTTTCTTAAAGTTCGAATTTTTACCAAATTCAATTCTACAAAAGTAACTTATATGGTGATGATTGTCTTTACTTATAAATATATGTTTAAGTCATTACATGAATATCACCGGTGGATGATTTATAGCTTTAATAGCAGGTGGTCCAACAGATTTTGGAGAAAATTCTGATATCATCTTGAAATTAAGAGTTATAACAACTTAGGCTTGGAAACTTAGCCTAATTCAACTATACAAAATCGGTTTGTAAGATAATGATTGTCTCTACTTAATAGGGACACATTGTTCTCTGTTTCTTCCCGACATACAACAAACAAACATGTTCTTCTCCTTTTTGATTTAAGTAGAAAAAATAGATAGATAAAATCATGAAATAAACGAACATACATATATCATTTGTGATTTAATTTAACTCACAATATCAACTGCATAGGAAAAATAGATAAAATCATAAAAAGTCAAACTATATCAACGACCAATTTTTTTAATTAAATATCATTTGTAGTTTTAATTTATTTATTACTTACTTATAACATAAAATTATTAAAAACAATAGTATTTTTTTTTTTTGTTTTTTAAAAAATAATTTATACAATACCGATTATTGTTCTTTTATTATTATTATTTTTAAAAAACCATGATTTTTTAGTTAATTTTGCAATGGTTTGTGGGTCGGCCCGTTTAACACGTAGACTAACGTGAACCGTACTCGGGCCAACTTATCATATCGTTTCCATTTGCGGACGGGTCATTTTAGACCATTTAACATGCGGTATTATGAGGAGACGGGTTAAACGGGGTTGACTAGCCCGGATATCCAGCTCTAATGGAATCAATGTGGGGAGAAGAAGATAGAAGAAAAACAAATACTAAACATACTAGTGTAATAATAGATTTTCTTTAGCCGCCTTAACTACTTCTAGCGCTCCCTACATGTTTTAATTTTTACCCTTCCGCTACTTTAGTAGCTAAAATTTATAAAAATAAGAAATTTCTGTAAATTTATAATATCTGGTAGGATATTTTTGGACTGTATCCGCTACTTGGGAATATTTCGATAAATTTGTGGGGCGCACAACAAAATTTATAGGGTGACAAAAGAAAATCTCGTGTAATAATACTTCTAGATTTGGGTTTTATGCAACTTTCGTGACCTTATCCAATATCCTTACTGTATTTCCATGAGAATTCTCACTTCAAAAAAGAAATTCAACACCAACATTTAAACTCGTCTTGTCTCAATCTCTATCACCCTCCCTCCCAACCCCAAGACCCCAAACCCTGAAGTTAGAATCAAACATTTAAAACATACACTTCAAGTTCTAGAACTCGAACAATTCATATATACTATCTTACCTGTTTGCATGCATTTTATCCTCTGAAATTCTGATTTTTCTCGAGTTATAGAACTTGAACGTCATGTCTCTACTATGTTTTCTAACAACATATTTATTGTCAATGTTTCGTAAATGAACAAACCATGATTTGGACGTGATGTCGAGGTCTCCCACAAAATCATCATGATTTCGGTCCTACTACAAACCATTCACAATATCTGCACCGCCAATAAATATATTTCAAAATGAGAACTATTCTACTACAATGTAACTTGGAAGTGATTTTTTTCTTATTTCTTGGATGCTTGTGAGCTAATATAAATTGATAATTGCATATATGATTCCTTTTGTTAATTAGAGCATCTCCAATGGTGCCCTCATCACAAAGGTATTTTATGTGCCCCATTAGAACCACATCACTTTGAAGCAACTCACTAATTTTTTACTGCAATGGTGCAACTATAAATAACTCATATTGGGTCCCACAACTTTACACACATATTAATATTTTATTTATATTTAATTTTATTGCAACTTAAAATATTAATATCAATATTTTTAATTAATATTAATATTTTTCTGTCAAAAAAGAAGATTAATATTAATATAAAAAAAATTAGAAAAATAAAATAAGATTCAATGGCAAATTTAATTAAAAATTATGTTATAAATAAATAATAATGTTTATTTGTGTCACAAATTATGTTTATGCAAATACAACAATACAAGTACTTTTGAACTGTTTGCCACAACGATAATACCAAGTGATTATTATAAGTCCATATTTTATCCTACATTAATTATCAAACTATTATTATGTTGGACTATGTCAGTAAAGCAATCCTCATGAAAGACACTTCCTGAAACAACATATTTCTATGTTAGCGGACCCTAGAGAAAGAAAAGAAGAAAAAATTGAATTTGAGTTGTGCGATGCTGACGGACTAGGATGAAAGCACTCCCGTTAGAGTTGCTCTTAGTTTGCTAGTATATGAATTGTAGGTTTACGTTTATTGTTTGATTTCTTTAAACAATTTAAGGTTGTCATTTCATTATGCAGAATAATTTTGGAGCTAATGGTATTTTAAGATTTTGCAACGGTTTTTAAGCATTGTCACAGGTTGAAAATGTCATAGTAAAGTTTGTAGTTATAGTCAGGGGCACATACATGGCCTAGCATGCCTGGGCAACTGCCCGGTCTTGGCCCAAAACTTTTTTTCCATCTTCACGAATCACACTTCTCTTCTCTCTAAGGTAATTTCTATAAACCGATTTTGATTTTGAAATCCTTAAAATTGAAATAAAAAAACCCTAACCCCTAAACGCATTGATTTCCGATTGTTCATTGTTCATTGATTTATGTCTTTTAATTTTCCTGGCTCCGCCACAACTTGTAGTTTATTGAAAGACTACTTAAGCTTGTACAAATTTTATTTGTTTGGTTAAAAATTGAGTTATCCAATCTGCTGACCCGCCGAATCGTACAAACCGAACTCGTAAGAGGTGTACAGCTGAACAATTCAACAACTTATTAATCAACGACATAAACAATAACATAAGAACTGACATGAATGCAACAAATATGGCAAGTACAATGACGATAGCTAACAAAGCCATCTCATCATTAAACAACATCAATTTAACAATGACATAACAATGGTATCTTTTCATTTAACAACGACATCACATCATTTAACAACGGTATATTTGCCTTTCCATCCATGTCACAAATCCTACTTTTATTTACCGATGTAGCAAAGTCATGTCATACCCCAATTTTTGACCCAAGATCCTGTCTCATTTGCAATTGTCATATGCTTTTGTCCGGAATATTTTCATGTTCTTTCGAATAAAATTTCAGCAAAGAGGTATTTTAAAATGTCCGGAATGCTTTTAGTCTTTTATTATTATTATTATTATTATTATTATTATTATTATTATTATTATTACCATTGTTATTATTTTTATTATTAGTATTATTATTATATTTTATAAAAAAAGAAAAAACAAATATATGTCACTACAAGAAATATGATTTTTGCCAACAACTTTTTTGTTACAGGTCGCTGGCAAAACTATTCTGGGTAGTTTTGCCAGCGACTTGTAACAACTTTTAGCAAAAAAAGTTGTTGCAAAAAATCATATTTCTTGTAGTGTGTAACTGTAACAAGAGGAGCATCTCACGCTGCCCCCCTCTTTCTTTTCTTTATGTTTTTTTTTATAATTATTATTTTCAATTATTATTATTAAAAATAAAAAAAGCGATGAACAGTAACAAGCAGAACAACAACACACTTCCTCCCCTTTTCTGCAAACAGTACCAACAAACAGTAAGCAAAATCTCTTTGTCCAGATCTTAGAATTATCCAATGGATAATAAAACCCTAATTTTGGGTTATAAAACAGAAGCCAAAATCAGAAGTGAAGGGGGGAAGAAAATTCATCACAGCCGCTGCAAACAAATTGCAAAACCCTAACTTTCTCAAATCAACAGAACATCATAACATCACAAACCACATCAATAGCCTCTGAGTTTCAAAACCAATGAGTTGCTTAATGTCAGGACTCAACCCACTCTCAAATTTAACACACTTGTCACCTTTAGCTTCCACAGTGTTGTAATGAGAACAAAACCTACACAACTCTTCAAACTTCGCAGCATACTCCGAAACAGATAAATTTTCTTACTTCAATTCCATGAATTCAATCACTGTTCTATTCTTCACATCTTCCGGAAAGTACTTCACGAGATATTCCATCTTGAACATCTCCCATGTGATTACCACACCACTAGCACCTATTCTCTGCTTAGCATTCTTCCACCAATACGCAACCTCTTCATGTATGACATGGATTCCTAAGGCCACTTTCTGTTTTTCTAAACACTTCATAGCTTCAAAGATCCTCTCCATTCCTTCCAACCACTTCTGGGCAATGAAAGTCGTTGGATTGTTTTTCATGAACCTTTCCAATCTTAACTCTTCTATTTAAGTGCTAAACTCAACTCTTCTATTTTTTTCATTCTTTAATTTCAGTATTATCATGATATTGATGGTAATTTCTCTATGTTTTGTCAATTCTGTAAATGATGATAAAAATTTGTCTTGTAAGGAGATGATGATAATACTTTGGAAGAACTAGATGGTATCCCAACCAATGCATCGAATCAGAAGATGAAGCACCCATTGATGATGAAATAGAAAATGAAATATTTGAAGAGGATTTTGATGAAAATGATTCAACTAATAAAGATGTTTCAGCTGGTTATATTGAATTTGATGATGATTATATTAGTTTATTGTTTTTGTTTCTTTCTTTTTGTTGAAAATGTAACTATTGTCATTTTGTTTTTATTTGTGAATTCATAATATGTTAAACAATTTGCTAGTATATGAATTGTAGGTTTATGTTACTTAGTTTGCTAGTATCTGAATTGTAACTTTATTAAAAAATTGTTTGATTATTTTCTTGATTTGTCTAAACAATTTAAGGTTGTAATTATACAAAATAATTTTTTAGCTAACAATGTTTTTAGATTTCGCAACAATTTTTTGGCGTTATCGTAGGTTGAAAATATTATAATGAAGTTTATAGTGTAGTTTATAGAAAGACTATTTAGGCTTCTGCAAATTTTGTTTGTTTGATTAAAAATCGAGTTATCCGATCCGCTGATCCGCCAAATCGTAAAAATTGAATCCATAAGAGGTGTACAACTGAACAATCCAATAATTCATTAATCAACAACATAAGAACTAACATGAATGCAACAAATACGACAAATACAATGATAACAACTAAAAATGCATCTCATCATTAAACAACAACAATTTAACAATGACATAACAACAGTATCTTTTCATTTAACAAAGATATTGCATCACTTAACAACAGCACCAACAAATAAATGACATTAATAATTCTCAACAACAATATTAATTAATTTAACGACAACAACGTGATATATTAACAATGGCATCAATACACGACACGCAGGCAATCTTTAATTAAATAAGTAAACGCCAAATAAAGGAGCTTACTACATCAGAAGTTCAAGAGAAAATCAAGGTTGTGGCCTTGGAAGTTGGAAATTCGATCCTTGACGGTCAATGCGTTTCAATTGTCTTTCCTTCGAAATCTCAAGCAAACATAGTTTTCATACATCAACTAAGATGTTATGATTTTAAAGATACGTTGAAGACACGGCTTTTGTTTGGACGTGATGTCAATGTCTCCCACATAATTACCATGACGGTCATGTTACAAACCAAACACAAGATCTGCACCGACAGTAAATATATTTCAAAACGAGAACTATTCTACTACAATATAATTTGGAAGTGGTTTTTTTTCTTATTTCTTGGATGCATGTGAGCTGATATAAATTGAAGATGCATATATAATTCCTTTTGTTAATTAGTTTTCTAGTATCTGAATTGTATTTTATGTTACTTGTGTATTTGAAAAATGTTTTACTTGTTTTTTGTATCATGATTTTCTTGATTTGTTTAAACCATTTAGGGTTGTAATTATGTAGAATAATTTGGAGTTGATATTCACCATTATAATAATTTTTTAATCAATATTCATCAAATTTTTTGAAGAAATTATCGTTAAATTATCATTTATATCTTAAATTACTTGTATTAGTAGTTATTTTTTTATTTGGTATGACCAATGAGAATAATTTTAAACTGTAGTACTTCATTCATATTTATATGAAAACTGTTCGCAAAATAATACCACAAACAACTGTTGCAACAATGCAAAACTGTTATTTGTATGTCAATAGCAACAGTTTTATGCGACAACGACTTAAAACCGTTGTTGTTTCAAATTTTAAAAATCATAATATGCACAGTCAGTCATAAAGAACATGAAAAATTCAACATTAATGAATGACTTAATAAAAAATATGAAAATTATAATATGCAGAGCCGGCCATAAAGAATGTCATAAAAGTAAATATTTTTAATATACTTTCAGTTTCAGTAATCTAAAAGAAATGATCATTAATAGTAAAAATTATCATTTGAAAAAAAAAGGATTAAAATAATAAAATCATTACACATTGAGACCCAAATAGTAATAAAATGTTAAAAAGTTATATTTGATTATTTTAAAAAAAAAAATCAGTTATTTAATAGATACATAATATATAAATGTAATAAGTTATAATTTAGAATTATTTTTTATTTCTAAAATATATAATATATATATATATATTATCACATGACATATATGAATTTAAGAGTCATTTAGTATATGAGAATTATGGAGAATGAATTATTTTAAAAATATATATGTGATGTTATGCATTTAGCCGATTAGTGGTTTTTTTGATTTGATATGTATGACTTCAAAAGTAGTATTTTACACATGAGAATGTGAATAAATCTCTTCTATATGATTTATTAATATTTAAATTATTATTTTTAATTTAAACATCATAATACATTGGTGGCATCAATTGTGTAGTTGATTGGTATTTCTTGCGGTGATTGAGATATTTCCACGAGTCACATTTAATATATGAGGATAATGAAAAACCAATTGTGTATTAATCATGTAATATTTTTTTTAATTTGAATTTAAAGATATATTATTAGTGTTTTCATCATTTCTTTTTAATTAAAATTTGTAACATCACCATATTTTTACTATTTGCAAATAATTATATTTTTAGCAACACTATTTTTCAATCACAAAACAAAGTCGAAGAGCGGAGACTCGAAAGAGTTGATCTAGAATGCGTTAAAACTATGATATATGGAGGAGTAATCGTTTGTCGTTTGGAATAATAAATCGCATATAACTTATTTTGGAAATTTGAGTATTGAACTTGTGGTCTTTATCTTTTAATGATAAAAAATCTTTAATATTAATATGAAAATTATTTTAAAAATTTATGCTACTACCGAATCAGGACTAATATATCTGACAACAATCACAAATTTTTTCTCATAAAAAAAATCACTTACACACTACTAGCATGTTTAAAAAAACTTCTTATTTTAGATTTTTCGTTTGAAATTTTACCATCCAAACTTTTTTTTAAGTAAACGATAAATTATTTAAATTAAACAATATTTTAAGAGAACCTTTTTAAATCTATTTCTCATTTATAGTTTATTTTTAAAAAATTCCTTGTTAAAAAATCTGTAACAAAACATTAATACACTATAAAATTATTTTTAAAAAAGTTAAAACAAACTGGCCCGGGTCTCTTTTGATGCAAATTTGAATTGCGATGAACCATCTTGTGATAATTTGCCCATTTTTCTATTTCCAACTTATATTTTTGTCTTACTGTAAAAAAAAAACTTATATTTTTGTCTTTTTTTTTACGCACTTATATTTTTGTCTTAGTAACAGAGAAACTACTATTTTTGTCGGTATTTTGATTTTGACATGTTGAACGTTAGCTGCAGTGCTGGACATTTTTTTTTACAAATTTAGCTGCACTAATTTATTTTTACTTTTTTTACAAATTTAGCTGCACTATATTGTTAAAGCAATATATTAATCTAAATAAAAAATGTTAGTAGCCAAAATGTCAATATCTATGTCAATTTTCTAAAACCATACTACATAACTAATCAATAAAATGATCATAATCAAAATGAAATCATCAGAGAATAACTTTTCATACCTTCCAAATATAAACCATTTCGGATGTACAAATCAAAGAAGAAAAATGAAAATTTTATGTCATCCGAAAATACACTTCTCGACAAAATATGTCTTTCAGAAGTATACTAACACATGTAATTTTTAAAAAATGTGTGAATGGGTAAAGTTGCTCCCAAACACATTATTACATGTTTTGGCTTATATACTTTCTATGTGAACTATCCGATGTACAAAAAATACTCACCACACCAAAATTCAAGAGGCTAATTCATTGATTGATGTAAAAGCAACCTAAAACTGAAATCATATGGTTTCATTTGTACCATGTGTGAAAGAGACTCTTTTTCCCTTCCTTCAATACATTTAACTGCTTGGTTTCTTATTTCATCAGGTAATTGGAGACAAATCCAGTCCAATAAAGAATCAAGGTCCTTTGCAAAATCTAGTAAATACCAATCCAATAACTTGGGAATTATTATCTTGTTTGATTTTGTAATTCCAATTGAAGCTTGTAAATAATCTCTTTTTGATGCTTCTAACTCATTATCAACTTGTGATGCTGTATATACCCTCACCTTAATTAAACAAAAAAAAAACAACAAAAATTACTCTTTTAATGCAATACAATCTAAGGAAATATATATAGATTTAATTCATATATCCACATGCAGAAAAACAATAGACATGGATTTTTGTTAGGTATAGAAACCATTCATTTATCTAACAGCCTAAAATTTTGGCAGAGTTTGGTGATTGACCATGACAATAATATTTACAATGCTAAAAAATGAAGTGTAAATTAGAAAGCATGTAAATAAAATTGAGTGAATATGTAATTTTGTAACTGAAAATCATTGGTCAAATTCATCTTTGAAATTATCACACGTCAATCAAAATGGGCCCAACATTAAGTTAAACTAGACAATATGATGTACCACGTTAAATGAAGATGCACCCGTCCATATCAACTCCATATCACTACTATACATTATAGGAACAAAATTACTTGTTAGTATAATTTTGTTGGTTAAAAATGTGTATCCCTTACTTTTACTTTGACTTTAAACTTTCGGAAAGAAAAAAATAAGTCCTTGAATTTTACCAAACATAATTATAATAGTTAATTTCGTTCATGGATTCGTGTTGGAATTTAAATGAACTATCTTATCTTCATTTAACATGTCACGTTATGTTGTCTAACTATTGAACTTTTTTTTTTAAGAAGTTAAATTAGTCCATCCAAATTGTTATCGGAGAGAATTGAATTTGAGACCTTAAAGAGGAGCACACTCTCAGGTCTCAAACCAATACCAGCAGACCAACCTAAGTGGGTTTAACTTAGCGGCATAACTATTTTGATTTTGTATTACCAAATTTCCTATAAACCATTGATTTAAGAAAAATTGGGTGTGGAAGGAAAAATGAAATTTAGTTTGGTCATGCTTTGCCATATTGTTAGACTATTTGGTAATATACTAAAAGGGTATCTAACACTCAAAGATGATTAATCAATTCCCACAAAATAATAATTTATGTTGCTATAAAGTTTATAAACATACTGCAGGTGAAGACCAGCTTCCACAGGAAAGTGCAAATGTCACTAAGGGCTCAGACCATTCCAATCCAAATATGCTTCTTGCTTTCACCTCATCATTTTTTGCAGCTTTTGGACATGTCTATTGAAATAAATCAAGATTAAAATTAAGTGACTAATTAATTGTAGTATATACTTTTAGGACACTATTTATAAGTAAAGTATATTGAAATTAAACTCTAAAATCTAAAAAAACCACAAGATTGTGGCACTTACAAACTTAAGATGATAAGGTAGTCTCAAAATAAAATGCTCTATTGTGATTGCATTCAGCAACTGTCCTCCAACTACTATTGTTGCCTGAAAAATGCATTTTAAGAAGAGATTAAATATTCATTTAGATGAGAAATATCAGAAGTATTTCTACTAATCCTAAGTATTTTTTTTGTTATTTACATATAATGCTGAGAATATTTCCCTGATCATCATACCTTTTGCATGAGTCCAACAACCATTTCAGGACTTTCAGGTATGCCATGTTCTAAGTATGCCTACAAAAGATGGAAACCAAAATATTTTAAGGTGTTGACTATTGACACCAAGAATATTAGTCAACCTAAGGTTTCAACCAGTATTTTAAAAACCGAATTAGACGGTTCAACCGACTGAACTCTGAACCTGCCTTTGTTACCGTTCGGTTAATTTAGGAGTTCAATGGTAGTTTTGTCCAAGATCGAGCAGTTTAAAGCAGTTGAATAGTTTCATTACCGTTCGGTTTTTAAACATTATTTTCATCAAATTCAAAGGGACGTAAGTGTCTTACATTCAAAATAGAAGAATTGTAAGTGTTTATCCAGAATGCAAGTTTTTCTTGATGGTTAAGTCCCTTCAAGTTCAAAGAGGCAAGTTTCCCAAGTAGGAACCTGAAATTTGTCATCAAGATTAGATATATATATATATATATATATATATATATATATATATATATATATATATATATATATAGCATCATCAACAAGCGGTTAAAAAACTATCGCACGACACTTCAGATTGAAGGCGTGTCTGGTGTCCGACACTGACACATATAGTTATACTCAATTAGTCCATTTTCTCAAATTATACTATCAGTGTCGGTGTTTCATAGCATAATAATAACCATCTATAACTTACTTCAATCTGTGGATCAAAAACATTGCATTTGTTTTTCTGTTGAGATCAACGGTGGAACCTTTAACTTCACATAAATTCTTATATGGACCAACTTCTCTTGTTTTGGATTCTGAACAGATATCATAAGGATCACAAAACTGATCCTTTTCTTTGCTACTTTGGTTGAAAGATGATCCAGAAGTTGAAGGAGTTTTAGATTCCACAAATTTGTCCTTGGATGTACCAATTCTCACAAATATGTTAGACAAACACTTGACAAGATCCTCTGAAACTCTATTTGGTGTGCTATCAATTTCTGACACTTTATTTTCTGTTGGTGAATTTAAGGAACTCTGTGCCCTTTCATGTTCTGATAATCTCCAATCCAGCTAAGCAACAAAAGAAAAAGAACAAAAATATTAAACAAAATAATTGTTAAAAATATAGAAAAATCATTCATATAATAGACTAACTAACATGTTTAGAATATTTAATTGTCTCAAAACATATCACTTTAGAATATGATGATATTACTCACTTTAAACATATCACTAAACTTTAAGTCTAGACAATCATTGTTCCAATCAGGATCGAACTCGGATTCTTCCGAATGATTCGTCTTTTTTTCCCTTATAATATCCTATTTAATAAGTATCATTGAAGAATTTTTATATGATCTCTACATAACCTTAAATGATAGACAAAATGAGTAATAATTATCTTAAAATAAATGTTTATGAGGTTACTATTTCTGATATGGTATTTTTGTGTTTTTGTATTGCAGAATTTGGTAGGGTACATTCTTGTTTCTCTTTCTCATATATTATTCATAATTATATGGCTCCGTATATAAAGCTACATAAAAACCAATCATATCTTTTAAATAACAAACTAATTCTATAAATTCTAAACAAATCTTAAATCATAAATTCTAATATTATCTTATTTTAAATATAAATCTAAACTATATTTAAATCTAAAATCTTATTCAACAATTTCATTACCTGCGATTTCAATTGATCCATGGACTTCTGAGGTGATTCATGTTTGAGTGGTGATTTCCTTAATGGAGTAATGAGTTTGGATATTTTCTTCACTGGTGATTGCTTATCTTTCACAAAGTTACTAAACAAGAAATTCTCTTTACCCCTTCCCTCTTCTTGGATTGATGAAAATGAATCTTGTTTTCTGTGTAATTGCTTCTTATTAAGTCCACTATGATTAGTGACAATGTCAGGAGAGAATAATAGCTTTCTGCTAGAAGCACTTCTGGCAAGAGAATTCTGTGGTGGTAACCTTGTTGTCATTGAATTAAATTCACTTTGTGAATAAGATTTTGATCTTTGATGCTTTGAATTACTACTTCTCATGTTGTTTTGGTCAATAGGGTCATTCAAATTTTCTGCATTTCTTTTTGAGGAAATGTACACAGCTTCTTGATATAAACCTTGTCTGAAATTCACAACTTGTTCTTCAAGCCTAACCACTTCTTCTTCCAACACTGCCACCTCAGCTAGAAGCTCCAATGTCTAAAACAATCACACACATTACTTTCAATTAATCCAAAAAAAAAAAAAACTTTAGAACAAAATTAACTAATACTACTATAATTTATATACAATACAACGAGTTTAACTCATTGTCTGAGTGCATGTTTGAATTGGCAGTGAGTTTAACAAAATCACAATATCAATGTGGTTTCGTCAATCTCACCATGAGATTGGATTGAAAAAAGAATACAATATGAATGAGGTTCAAGAAACTCATTGTCAGAGTGCATGTTTGAGTTCACAGTAAGTTTGTCAGAATCACAAATCACGAAGTGTTGCTCTTACTTTGCAGAAGCAACATTTTGGAGATTCAACTGAATTGTGTTTTTACTGTGATTTCGTCAAATTCACTGATAAACTAAAATCTTCAATTTAGAGAGAGAGAGAGAGAGAGAGACTAACATAAGGAGGAAGATAAGGAGGAAGACGAGGTAAAGATCCCAATGGTCTTGTAAATGCTCTTTCTAAGGCTCTATGAACATTCTCTTCATGTCTTAGCTTTCTCTTCAACTTATCTACCTGAAACAAAGCATTGAAAACATCACTACTTTGAATGAAGAAAAGAAAAGAAAATAACACTAGAAAATGAGTGAAGAATCAAAATACATCTTGTAACAATGCTATCTTCCTTTCTCGATTAGATCGACGACCGTTTTTCATTGCTTTGCTCTTGCTCCCTCCACCTTCCATCTTCTCCTTCTTTTCACATTCAACAATAAACAAATCAATAAACACAAAAACTTTGGTTTTGTTTCCAAAGCAAAAGAACTCAAAAGTGAAAGAACAAAAAAAGATGATAATATTATAAATTATTGGTTTCTTAAGAGAATTTAAAGAACAAAATTTTAGATTTGGATCAAAAGTACATGATATACCCTTTTGTCAGTTAACCATGAGGCTTCATAATTACAAACAATTATTTCAAAATTTGAAGAAAAATTCCATGCTTGTTACTTTTAAAGTAACACTTTTCTTTATTCTTTGAAATCATGCTTTTTTTCTTTTTCAATTATTCTTTTTAAAAGCTCTAAATGGGCATTTCAATTTAATTTATTTTTTAAGATCTTACATTTCAATTTCCAACAACAAATTGAGTTATACAAAAAAAAAAAACCATAAAAAAAATCATTTTTAAAATTATATTTAAAAAACAAAAAACTAGTCTTTGAAGAAGAAGTTACTTTGGTATCATTGAAAGAAGATTTGATTGAGTGAAGAGTTGAGCGTGCTCTAGCATTCATTTGATGTTCCACTTTTTCTCAGAAAACAATGCAATGTAATAGCACTGATTCAGAATAATAAATAAAAAACTGTGTTAATAGAACATTGATAAATGAAGAATTCATAAAATAAAAAACAGAGTATTCTAAAACAGAGTAACACATGAAAAAGAGAGAAAAATGATGAAGAATTCATACACAAACAAAAGAAACAATTGGAGCGGGAAAATTGAAAGAAAAATGGGGAAACCCAGAAAAGAAAAATTGTAACTTGTGCAAAAAGAAGAAATTTTTTGTTGTTGCTTATATAATATAATAGTATTAATTATTGGTGTTTTGTTGTTGCTACAAATATTGAACAGAGAGAAAGACAGAGTGTGAGTAAACAACAAAAGACTGAGAGGGTCAGTTGAAGAAGAAGAAGAAAAGCAACAAAAGACTGAGGTTGTTGCCTCATCCGAGAAAGTGTTCCAATTGTGTTTTATTGAGTTGATGTTGTTTAATCATATTTAACCATAACAATAAAATATAAATGATACAATACAACAAAAAATCAAGCTGTTATTGATTTTTTCCTGTCTCTAGGTATCATTAGATATGATGTAAAAAGAAAAAGGTTTAGTTTAGTTTAGTAGCTAGTTAGTTCAATGATAATAATCAAGTTATTAACAAAAAGAAAATGTGATTATTGAGGTTTTATTATAAAAATAGTCTAAAATATCTTTTGGTCATTTCTTTTATTTTATACTATAAAAATGTTATCTTCTAACTTTTCGGTAAATAGTTATTTATGTTGGAATAAAGTGGGTCTGACATAAACCTCTAATTAGTATTTAATTTTGATGATAACAAAGTGTTAAAATTGCAATTGGTATTACTAATGATTGTTCTAGTGTGCAGAATTATAAACTAAAATTCATCTAAAAGCACTACGAACAAAAGCAGAGAAGCCAAGCTAAGAAGCTCTGAAAGTCTATCGCAAGTCATCAGAAGCTTAAAATTCAAGCTCTGAAAGTAGTAGTTCTGAAGACTAAGCAAGACTCTGAGAGGTCTCAGAAGCTGAAGATCATCACAAGCTACAACATCAGAAAGTGAAACAAAATGAATATACGTCACTCAATAACTGACAAGACCAGAACAAATGATTGGAAAATTAACTATATTGGGTCTCTGTCATATCCTTGGAAAGGAATATTCGTTTGTACAACGTTAACCTTATCCATAAGTGGAGCGTTTTTGAGGATTGTACAATCGTACTATTATTACCCAAAATGGTTGAGTAATATTCAAACGCGCAAGGTAGTGGAATTATCTTTCTTCCCACAGAAGACAATTCACAGCTATCAATTGTACGATTGATTCCAGCTGGCATCGTCATCTCTCAGCAACGGTCATTCTCATTCCTTCAATATAAATAGAAGACATCAAAGGAAGAAATGACTACTGATACTACTGTGACGAAAACTGCTCTAAGACTCTGAAAGCTCTGACATCCAAGATTTTATTTGTCATTCATAGTCTTAAGCTTTTGCGTTGTATTTTGTAAACACCTCTGATAGTATATCAAGTGTGTGATATCTTTCATTCTTATTATTAAGTTTGAGAAGTCTCTTGTTAGTTGTAACTTGAGCATTTGAGAAGCCTCTTGCTAGTGAGCTTGAGCATTTGTAATCTAGTGAGATTATAGTGAAAATCCCTTGGAAGTGCAAGGGGACTGGACGTACTCTCAATTTGTGAGAGGGACCAGTATAAATTCTTGTGTCTCTCTTTTCCCTCTCTCTTTTCTTTGATTGTCTTGTGTTTTAATCCGCTGCAAAATAGTTTTTACTTAAAAAAAGTTTTAAATTCCAAAATACAATTCAACCCTCTTTCTTGTGTTTTTTCACACCTTCAATTTATGCGAGCGAAACTAATTTTTTTGAGGTAAATGAGAATTTGTATAAAAGATTGTCCTCATTTAACAAATATTATTTCACGGGTATCGGTCAGAGAACAAACCTAAATCAAATAGTTAAGGGATTCAAACATCTTTTGTGTATTGTTGGTGTGATCTTAATGTGGCTTGTTAAATGAAATTGTGTTAAATTTAGGATTTCATTTTGGGTTCTTATCTTACTTTCACAATTTATTTGGTCATTTATTTTTTACTCTCTATTTTAAAATAGTGTCATTTTAATAATTGCATTTTTTTTGCAAAAAAAAAAATGCAATTATTAAGATAAAGAAAACAACCATTTTAACAAATTATATACTACTTTTTATTGTATTAATTATTGGTGTCTTTTCACTGGTATAAATAAAAAATAAAATGAAATTTTGAGAGTACTATATAAAGAGAGTACAATTAAAAAATTAATAATATTGCATTGAAAAGTAAAAATGACAATTATTTAAAAATATCTTTTTATTAAAGTGATATTTATTTTGAAACGATATAGTAAAACTTGTGGTAAATATGCTTCAAGAAACCACTAACAAAAAATCTAAAACAATGATATAGGAAACTTGTCCTTGTTCTTAATCAGGAGTATTCTCCACAGCTATAGTTTTGTTATTGTTCATTTAAAACCATAAACTGAACCGAACTGCGAACCGAACCGAACCTAAAATAACCGAACCAAACCATAAATTTATGAACCGAACCAATAAATTCTAGACAGTTCAGTAACTATGAATCGAACCGTTAATAACTAAACCGAACTGTTTGAACCAAACTGATAACTTTATTTCTTTTAAGTTTTGACTTTTAACTATTAAGCAAACTTCAATGAACAACATCGTTACCGGAAAATGACGATATCACCATGCGAAAACTTATACTTCTGAAGGCAAAATTTCTCAACCAAGACATAATCATCTGCAACATAATAATAATGAATACTCAAAAATCAAAATTAACTTGTTATAAACACATTTTTATGAAGAAAAGAAGTAGAAAAAGAACCTGTGAAAGAATGAGTATTAGGATTGAAAGTAGGAGACATAGAAGCACCGCGAACAGGAACAACAGTTACATAACGATCAGAGATACTGACAGTAATGAGACCAAATGTAACGATCAGAGATTTCAAGTTTTCGCATGGCGATATCGTCATTTTCCAGTAACGATGTTGTTCATTGAAGTGCTTATGTATAAATTATTTCTATGACAAAGAATATCAAGTTGGTTTTAAGTTGTTTGTACTTGGATTTAAGTTGTTTGTACTTAGAGAAGAGATTAGAGAGTCAATCATTTCAACACTGCTTTTTGTTGGTTTTAAGTTGTTTGTACTTGGATTTGAAAGGGTGTTATTCTATTAACAGTTCACTAAACCATGAGATATAACCATAAGTAAAGTTCTGTTTTCTTAACAGTTCAGTTCGGTTAACCGGTTAATTGAACTATAAAAACAGTTTTGTTGTGCTTAACAGTTCGGTTCGGTTAACCAGTTAACAAAATTATAAGTTCGGTTCGGTTCGGTTTGGTTTTGCTATAAACGTTAACGGTTCGGTTCGGTTATTTGAACTATTGTTATGGTTCAGTTCAGTTCGGTTCGGTTCTCTTGTCGAACTGAACCATGAACAGGCCTAGTTTTGTAGCTATGAGTTTAATTTGGAAAGTTAATTTAGGCCACGAGCATGCTTTGAAAGTGGCATGGAATTTGATGCAATTGTAATAGTAGTGTAGTGCTACTTACTACTTAGTACTCATAGAGAATCATTAAATTATGTGTGTGTGCGTGACACAGAAGGAGCTGGCATAGCAAATGGGGACATAGGAATGTGATTTTCTGTTGTGAGTATGCACTTTTTGCCTTTGTCCTTTCCTTGTGTGTGTGTGTGTGTGAAAGTGAGTGTCACTGTGACTACTCTCTTTCATAATCAATTACAAACATGCAACCCATTACCTTGCATTTCACCCTCTATGTTTTTTCATTGCAAAGTAAATTATTTCTCAAAATATCCTCTCCTGCAGTCATTGTTTTATCTTCTCCTAATTATTTTCTCCTTTTATATTGTTTACTCCAAATATTTTATTAAATGGAAAAGATCCAAATCTATTAGAACATTTAGAATATTATAAAGATAAAACATTTGCATAAAAAATGTGCATTTTATTTTTTAAAAGTAAAAAATATTGCATTTTTATTTAATGTGTTAAAATTCTTTACTTTACTTTTCTTTTTTATTTTATTATAAAGAAGTTGAAGATCGAACTCAAAACTTCAAACAGACTTTCACATACCTCAATACTAAACCAACCTAGTGACTTTTCTTTATATTCCATTTAATAAAAGATTTTTAAGACATTCCACACATAATTAAGTGGTAATTATAGATTCTCAATATTAATAATGACATGTCCTCCTACATTAATTTTCTTCTTTTCTTTTCTTTTCTTTGTTTTTTTTTTTTGGGTACGTGGGCACTTCTTTTCTTTGTATTTCCACATTGTTTTGATTGAACTATGCAAACAAACAGGGGCGAAGGGTAGTGTATCCATGGGGTAACCTTTGCTACCCAAAAAAAAATAAAAATTTTATTTAGTAGGTATAAGTTTATATTTAGCTACCCCTAATTATATATATTTGGCTACCCTATATAAGTTTATTTTTTTAACAAGAACAACAAATATATTAGTCTATTATTAGTCAAAATAGATATAGGCCCATAACTCATTTTTATTATATGATTACTAGTATGTTAGCCCGTGCCGTGCACGGGATAATTTTCTTTTTTAATATTATTTATATATTTGTTTTGAAATATTATTTGAATAATTTGGTGTAAAATTCTATGATAAAATTGTTTTAGTTTTTAAATTATATAGGTTTAAGGATGTTACACCAAAGAGGGAGATGAAAAGTATTCATTCGCTTCCTGTTCTACACTATTAGGAGATTTTTTATCTTTTATCTTCATCTCGGGACTATATAGGACTCTATAAATATAAAATAATTATAAACTTCATGACCTTAAGATTTTTTGGCAGCATAGTTTTTTATAAAATTAAAATATACCAAGATTCTTTGATTACGATAAATTCCTTCAAGGATGGTTGTGTGCTAAATCACTTCCAATCGACTCTTTTTTTCTTTTAAATGTTGTCTATGTCTTTTTTTATTTTATATTATTTAGAAGGTTGTCTATATTTTTTGCAAATGTCCATGAGATTTATTTTATTTAGTTTATTTGAGTATGAAAATACAATGTATGTTTCAAAATGTTAGATGAGCATAGTGGGATGTGAAGTACTCTCTCGTTCCCCGTTCAACAATGCTGATAGATTCTCTCTTCATCTCTCAAGACTCTGTAGGGACTCCATCAACATAAAATAATCATAAATTATATATTATTTTCCAAATCAATATTAACATACTTTGACATTGATCTTATTCTTACACTTTTCTTGACACCGTAACACAAAGAAGTAATCTTCACGCGTGAGCGTCAAATGGGAAAAATCTATGTGTAAATTTCCACTCATATTGATAAATTAACATCCTCAAAAGACTTGAACGAAATTTTATGGAAAGTTTAAAATTGTAATTATAAAAAAATTCCAAAGATTATAAAAACTAAAATTATATTAAATTATTTTAGGTTTTTCCATAGATTCATCAGCTGATGGTAATTCTAATAAAAGTGTGACAGACATAAAATATGGATAACTCCCGCAATTAAAATTCAAATTTAATTATTCAAGGTGCATTATTTTTAATAGCGGGGGTGAAAAGTGTTATGCGTTGTCCATTCTATACCAATGATAAATTCTCTCTCTCTCTCTCTCTCTCTCTCTCTCTCTCTCTCTATTTCTATATCTCTCCCACACGATAATTTTCATTTTTTAATGATATTTATTTGCGTATATTTCTTTTTCTTTTGAAGGTTGTCTATGTCATTATACTATTTTGAATGTTGTCTATGTTTTTCTTTCAATTGTTAATGAGATTGATTTTATTTAATTTACTTGAGTATGAAAATATGATATATGTTTAAGGGAAAATTCTAACATGGACCACTTCTTCAAGTGGTCCATGGTGGACTATTCATGAAAAATCATATAACGAATACGAATTTTACAAAATCCACCGTTGGATTGAAAGTTTATATCATATAGATCATCTATAGAAAATTTTAGAAAAATTGAAAATCATTTGATATGTTATTGAGACCCATCAAGATTAACGGTTTATTAAATACTGTAAATCTTGATAAATCCCAAGAAAATATCAAATGATTTTCAATTTTTCTAAAAAATTTATGGATGCTCTATATGATATAAACTTTCAATCTATCAATAAATTTTGTAAAATTTGTATTCGGTAGATCACTTGTCCACGGTGAACCACTTGTGAAGGTGGTCCACCGTAGCATTAGCCTATGTTTAAGGGTGTTATTGGAACATAGTGGGGTGGGAAGTATGCCTCATTCCATGTTTCTCGTTCAAAAATACTAAAAGATTATCTCTCTCTCTCTCCCCATCTCCCAAGACTTTGTAGCGACTCCGTCAATAAAAAATAATTGTAATTCTATATTGTTTTTCAAATGAATATTAACTAACTTTGAAAGAAAGTTTATAGAAAGTTTAAAGCTTAAATTATTCAAAATTTCCATAGATTATATAAAATAAAAAATTATAGTAATTTATTTTAGGGTTTTCATAGATTTCATCAATTTGAGGTAATTACAATAATGAAAGCATGATGAAGTGATGATCACAAAATATGACTACTTTCATTGTCGAAATTCAAATTTTAATTAGTCAAAATATATTTCATATTATCAATTTAAGATTTCATATTATCAATTTATATGAAATTAGAGAAGTGTTTTCTGTTTTCCGTTTCTACACCACTGAAAGATTTCATATTATCAATTTATATAATATTAGAGTTTCTAAAAAAAAACCAATATAATATTAAAGAAGGTCTAATTGAGTGCTTCTTCAAAAAAAAATTACATAAAAAAAAAACTCTTTAGGTTGATAAAAATAGTATAAACTTTTGATTGTTGATTGAAGTAATAATAAAGTAGTTTTATTATAAAAAAATGACGGTTGTTTTTTCTACCAAAAAAGGATAGTAGATTATTGTTGTCAATGAGATACGAAAAACAGACCTTATACTAATAATAAGCTAGTTTTCTCTAAAAAACAAAAAAATGGTAGAATTTCATATAATATTATAAAAAATGAATTTTTGTTGTCAATAAGATTCGAACCAAAGACCTGGTGCTAAAGGTTCCGCATAAGTAGAAGCTCTATAATAATGACAAGTAGGATTATTTTCTTGAGAATGCACGAGAGAGCTCGGTGGGAATCTCGTAATGTATATTATAGAGATTATGGCTTAATTCATAATTTGGTCTCTTACGGTTATTTTAGCTCTCAATTTGGTCCCTTTTGTTTTAAAAGGTTCACGTTAGTCACTTATATTTTGAACGTTACCATTAATTGGTCCCTTCCGTCAATTTTTTTTTAACGCCGTTATTTTTTGACATGCGGCTAACGGTGACGCCACGTGGATTTTAAAAAAAAGAATTAATTATTAATTTGGTCCTTTATGTTTATTTTAGGTATCAATTTGGTCTCTTATGTTTTAAAAATTTCACTTTAGTCCCCTATGTTTTGAACGTTACCATTAATTGGTCTATTCCGTCAATTTTTTTTAACGTCGTTATTTTTTGAAACATGACTAACGGTGACGGTCCCGTCCAAAAGTTAATGTTAATCTTTTTGCTTATTGGGTTATTTTACTATTACTTTTGAATTGTTTTTATATTTCACTACTAGAAAAAGTTGAAATACCGACAGAATTTAGAGACGGAATATATTTCTTCTTTAATAGAGATGGAATTAGAGACAGAAAAAGCAGTTAGAGACAGATATATTTATTTTAGAGACATATATTTTTCATTTTAGAGATAGGTTTTGTCTGTCTCTAATAGTTCAGAGACGAGGAAATTACCGACAGCATCAAATCCGTCTCTAACATGCTTAGTGACAGAATATTTGCATTTTAGAGACAAATTTTGTCCATCGTTATTTAAAATTTTCTAGTAGTGTTTGGCCACCTCATGGAAATATGGCTAGTTTCGCCGCTGCAAACAAACACGGTGAATTATGATTTGCCATTAGAATTCAATTTAGTTAATGATTCATTAATAATTTCAACATTAGAAGTTAAACAAGTTTAACTTTTTGACGGATATTAAACACTTTTAATTGATTGACAACATTTTTTTTTGGCTCTTCCCGTTTTCAATTTTGGACCTTTCCTAATTTTACACTTTTCTTACTTAACGATGAAAATTCCCAACTGTTACTTTAGCTTTGTCAAAACAATAATTTAAAGATAAAAAAGGAGTAACAAACAAGTAAATGAATAAATTGAGCTTTGTCATAACAAACAAAACATTTGAAAGACATCGTCCTGAATTGTACCACACAAGCCAAAAGTATAGAGGGACCCTCAAGATAAATTACTTAGTAGTTTAAATGTCCATATTAATTAGTTAATTAATTGATTAATTATTCATAAGCAGCTCATTAATTAAATGTTCATTTCCTTGTTTGATAGCTTATATTGAAAAACATAAAACTAAAATGCCTTTTGAAGCAAGCGACCCAACGTGCTACTCCATCAGTCCATTTTTGATTTTGTGTCTCCTAGCTGGAATTCCAACAATTTTTTTATATACATGACTCAGACATTAAATCTGATTAGTCAATCTCATTTTATGTAAGGTTTAGGCACATGATAGTTAGATTTTATGTAGTTTTTTAATGTATTATTTACTATCTCCTTTTTTTATACTTTTATAAAAGTCAAAATAATAAGCACAAGGCATTTATATACTAAACACAAGGCATACACAAAAAAGATAAAAAAAAAGTAATTTGTACGGTATAATTAAGTTTGTAGAGACATTTAAATATGAGAATCTTTACTTGTTTATTTTCAGGATGAATTTTTAGTTATTAAGCTAGTTAACAAAAAAATCCTACCTTACTAGTACTATATTACTCCTTCCGTCCTAGAACTTTTAGTCATTTTGGATTTGAACACAAAAATTAAAAATAGTTAATTTTAAAACTTATGGACTGATTTGCCCCTATTCTTTTTATTTTTTTATTCATATATTGCATTAACTATGCTAAAAATGTCTGCTCACTTATGGGTGGAATCAAAGTGCACAACATTATCTCTCTTACCCATTAATTGTCTTTCCATTTGCCCAAAGTCATTACTAAGTGTATGTTTAGTTCTGCGGTGACGAGAATTGATTTTGATATAATTGATTCTGTAAAATTGATTCTGGCTAAAATTGATTTTAAGTTAAAGTTATTTATGTTTGGATATATTCATGTAAAAGTGAGTTGAACAAAAATTTTGAGTGTAAAAATCAATTATAGAATCAGAAGCTACGATTTCTAGCTTCAAGTAGAATCAATTCTGGAGGCAGAATCAATTCTACTTTTGAGAAACCAAACAAGTCAGAATCAATTCTACACGTCCAGAATCAATTCTGGCTGCTCCAGAAGTGGAACCAAACATACAAGTTGCATGTGTTTTCATCAATAAACATCTGGTAAACATAAATTTGGTTTAGTAATTTATTCAGAAAAAAAAATCATTTAATAAACATAGTTTAAATTTTGTATAAGCTAATAAGGGTACAAACGAAAGAAAATGTATAATTGTTCTTTAGTTTTTTAAAGTGATCAAAATTTTGGGACAAACTAAAATTCGAAAAGGACAAAAGTTCGGGAACGGAAAAAGTATTAATTAAGCTAAAAAAGAAAAAGAAACGCATATAGATGAAAAACATATAATATGGAAAAGCATATCATTAATTAATAATTAATGGTATAATATTTAAAATTATTATTTTTTTATTAAAATTATAAAATGACACCTAAAATGTCTTCCGCAATTCGAATTTACAATATCTTCAAATTTATGTTTTAAAAAATACACTAAAAAATTATATGTGAAAAAATCATCAATAAAAGTCACAAAATAATTGAAACTACCCATAAAAAGCGATACAATAGTCCATCACTCATAAGAATCCACAAGTATGCACGTTGTGTTACGGGTGCACTATTTAAAATGACATTTTAAAATTTCAATAATGTATTTGTTAATTTGTAAAATAAATGACTATTTTGATAGATGCTTATAATTTCAATGACTAATTTGCATAGTAACTCAATTTTTAGATAGATAAAATCAAAAATATTATAGTAGTTAGTTTGTTAGGAAGAGAGAGACTTTGTTTCTTGATACTCCTTTAGCGTCTCAACACACACTACCTTATGTAGGAAACAAATTTTGTACTATTATAATACTCTTTTGTAACATATTTGGACCGTCTGATTTTAAATTGGTAGATTATATTATTTTATTGTGTAAAATTGTATAAGTAATTTGAACCTTTTGATTTTAAATAAACGATTAAAATTTGTTAATGTAGAAAATTGTGAACAAATTCTAGCGTAGGGAATCCGAGTCCCCTTATGCATAGTTTTGGGATTTAAAGTCTTGGCAATGGAGTTGTAATGGCCTTTTGCTAAAGTTACCTAGATGAAATGAACGTGACTTGGTCTTTTTTTCAATTATATTGGAACACATGCAGAACAACAAGCTTTCTTGTGCTAGTTGTGGCCACGGTCCTGCCCTCTATATGTCTTTATCAAAAGTACCATTCCACTTTTGTGTACATTGAACAATTAAGCCTAATTAATCAACCAACAATATCTAAAATAACAAAAATGCCATTTTTTTTTTTACAAATGCCAAAATTTTCTTATAAATAGCTTAATTAATGTTTCCAAAGAGAAGAATATAAAATCATATAAAAAATATTCTCCCAAGGTTAGCTCAATTGATTAGGACATCATATTATATAGCTAAAGTTCGAACCTCAGACACTCCACTTATTCACCTAAGAAAGTGGTTTATATAGCCATTAAACTACTTGACAAAAACAAACTCATATAAAAAATAGTAAAAATAATTAAATAAAAAAAGGGCCAGTAGAAAACACACACACATTGTTGGATTTTCAAATGTGACGGTTAAATTCCAAATCAATTGTGAATGAGTAAAGTGTTGAATATATAAGAGAGGTGACATATGTACCTAGCTAATGCCTTAAGGTTTTGAGTGAAGATGTGATCTCCCTTTTTTTGTGGTTCCGAAACATTGGTCTATTATTGCTCCTGACGCTCTCCCAGACTTTTCAATAAGGGGTTTCAGAGTCATGCATGGTTTGGTTTGGTGGGAGAGCGGGAGTAAATTCTTGTATTGAATCAATTATAGGATGCCTTAAAGTTTTGTATGGAGATGTGGCGCCTCCTGCTCTTTAGGTCCTAGCGGATTGGCCTATTGATTCTCCTAATACTCCCTCAAACTCCCCAACATGTGATATCAGAGTCTTGGATCAGCTTGGTAGGGGAGCTGAAGTGGATACTGGTATTAGATCAACTATAGGATGCGAGAACTCATACTTGGAGGAGATTGTTGTATTTCAAGCGTGAGTGATTAAGTCTCACATTAACTATACATATGAGTAACATATTGGATATATAAGAGAGGACTATTGCAACTAATTCTTTAAGGTTTTGGGTGAAGATGTGACATTAGATCGAGTCATATATATATATATATATATATATATATAGTTCGGTTTGGTGGGGGAGCATGAGTGGATCATGGTAATGGATCAACTATAGAGTGTGGAAACTCACACTTAGAGGAAGATTGCTGGGTTTCAAATGTGAGTGGTTAAATCTCACACCGACTATGAATGAGTAAGTAAAATATTGGATATATAAGAGAAATGACTCATGTTCCTAATGCCTTAAGGTTTTGGGTGGAGATGTGAGTAACGTCTCCCTCTCTTGTGATCATGGAGCATTGGCTTGTTGTATCTTTTGGTGCTTTACGAAACTCCCTAACAAGTTGTATAAGAGTTGTTGTTCAGTTTGGTGGGAGAGCGGAGTGAATGTCATTGGATCAATTATAAGATGTGGAAACTCACACTTGAGGGAAAATTGTTGGATATTTATAGAAAGATTGTAAAGTTTCAGATGTGAGTGATTAAGTCCTATATTGACAAAGTTAAAATGTAATAGAAATGACTTATAGATATATTTGGATGAAGACATGACGTATCCTCTTATTTTCGTGGAGCATTGAGATATGTAGATTTTTATTAATTTGTAGTACACAGTGGGAGCATAAGTCCTAGTCATTGCATGCTGTCAAAAAATAAAATGGTCCTAACATAAAACAAAAATGGACCACATGCCTAAATAAATCCAATTGATAGCATGGACCAATAGAAATCGACAGAGTGAGTAGTAGCTTTTCACTTGTTTGGACAACGAATAAGAACATGCATACACATTCAGCTATACTGATTCTGAAATGGAAGTTGCTAGTATCTATCTATGCTTTGTGGATCAATATTGTTAATTTATGTGTACATATAGTACAACGATAAACTAGGATTTTGTTGTTTGGCTATTGTCAAGGTCAACGTCTCACTATATATTGTTGTATATATGGCCAATACATAGTTTGAAAAATCAGTTTTGTGCCAATTGTGAATAGAAATGGAAATGAATGGTCCCAAAATTTTGTGAGGTTAATTAGTTTATATAGTTTCCATGCTATTGTTGGCTCAGCATGAATAAAACGGGCGTATGCTCATTCCTAATTTTCTATGTAGTAGTCTCCATCGATCACCATGCAGAGGCTTTGGAAGGAAGGAGTACTATACTCTTATCTTCAAATGTCCTTTGTTTGATGACATTGAGTTATTGCTTGTGCAATTCTAACTGCCAAAGTAGCCACATTATTGGAAAATGTTATACAATAACTAATGTTGTGAATTCGATAAAATTACATCGAGAATAAAGATGTGCAGGACAAAATTAATGATAATCAAACTAAACATTCCAAGTAATTAATGATACAGAAAACCTAATTGTAAGCATATTCAATCAAGCCAAAACAAATGTATAGAGAGTAAAAAGGAACAAACACACCAAGATTATGTGTGTATTTGGTATCACGGTGGATATGTCAGAATTAGGGGCGACTTGCTGTGATTTTACAGAATCCACAGAGTGAGTCACCGTAATTCTGATATACACACTGTGATATTAAACATAGGATATATATTATTTATCCAGTTCGGCTCAAAACTGACCTACATTTGAGGAGATAACAACTCTTTGATCAAGTACCAATGAATCATTACAAGTTACCTGAATTTGACGAAAAATCCCCTATGACCGGGTTCAGGTGGCAATTTTCCTCGAATTTCTAAGTTGGACACAAGGATAAGGGTGTTGATATCCTCTTTACACCCATACCTACACCGCTACACCTGTCCCACTAGTGATTTATTTTTTTTTTTACTAGATATACTCGTTAATTCTTATTTAGATTTAAATGTACTTTTTGTCTCCTTATTTTTCTAAATTAAAGTTTTAGTCCTCCGTTTTATGAAACGAAGTTTTTGGTGTCCTCTTGTTTGACTAGGCTTAGCCTCCCAGAACCGCCCCAGCCCCAAAATCATGTTTTAAAGCACTTTTTTTTAAAAAAAATAAGTAAAAAAAAATAATTCAACAACAAAAAATACAATAGTTATGCAACACAATTTTGCACATATGTTCAATTTCTTTTTATTTATGTTGGGTTACTATATTAAGAAGGATAAATTACTAAATATGTAGTTAAATATAAGAGTAATAAGGTGATTTAAGTAGTACGGCGCGGGGCGTGATAATCACACCATGTCTCCGCCCCCGCACCCGTATTTAAAATTTGGATTTTCCCAGCCCCCGCACCAAGTAAGAATGGTTTTTCCCCACTAAATTTAGGGCGGGTCTGGGTCCAGTTGCCATGCTTATGTTTGACAACTTTAAAATAAAAATATCACCATTCACCAAATTTTGAAGGTTTTTTTTTTTCAATAACGCTCCATTGTCGTTAATGATGATGTCATATTTAAATAGTGTGGGACACAAAATCCACTTTTAAAAATAGAGAGATTAAATATATTTTTTGGATACTAAGCCATATTGAGATTGGTGTAGGCTCCGTTTGGCCCGACTTATTTTTCTCTTTTTTTCTTCTCCTTAAAAATAGTAAAGAAGGAAAAAATTGTGTTTGACTTTACTTTTTTTTATTTTTTACTTCTTTACTTTATTTCTTTAATACTTTTAAGGAGAAATAGTGTCAAAAATAATTTTATACTTCTTTATTTCGTTTAAGCTAAAATAAAAAGTAAAAAATAAGCCGGGCCAAACGGGGCCGTAGTCAATGCACATGCACCACTTATTAGCTTTCTTAACAAGGACTATTTAGATAACTGTTGCATTTCTTATAATTTTAAGGGTTAATAGACTTTTATCCTTCTGTAAAGTTGGCGAGTATTGCGCTACCCCCCTCTAATTTATTTATTTTTAGATTACCCTCTTATAATGTTGCAGAATTTTATTTCTAGTTCATTTTACCCCCCGGGGGTAAAACAAAACAACATTACAGGGGGGTAAAATAAACAAAAAAAATTCTGCAACATTACAAGGAGGTAATCTCAACAAAAAAAATTACAGTGGGGTAACGCAAAACTCGCCTACTTTGCAAGGAGTAAAAGCCTACTAACCCAAATTTTAATTTAGGTAAAATGAGAGGATAAAAATGCATTTAAGTCTTTTACTTAATATTTGATCCTTGCAGACTTGGAGATGTAAGTAGATTCGACTATTTCAAGTCGTTGATGTTGGACCATTGATCAACAAGCCCTGAAAGTGGGGGTTGTAGCAGCACATACTCCGAAGATTAAGTAAGTAGGCGACAAATGTGAGGTATTTTTAAGGATTTGATATTACATACATAAGCCTACATCATGAGTAGGCTTTATGGGCAAGGAATTAGGGTTTCTAGGACCCATAGTCTTCTTCTGGATAGTTGTCTCTTTGGACTGGTGTAGGTTGATTGCCTATATAGCATAGGATATGGCCTTCTAAACGTGCTACAACATATATCTCTATGGTGTGTCCATGTGATGGTCCGCATAACAACCTTAGGTCTTGGGTGACTCGGTCCAGATCTCGATTGGGCCTTAACCAAATTAGGAACACTCTCTTTTTTCCTCATTAAAAGTCTCACTTTCTTTATTTATTATTGGTAACCCGAGTTCAATTTCTGGGAGAAATAATTGTTTCTCAAAATTTATTTACCTCTCAACATAACCCTGAATTACCAGAGCTTATTTTTCTAGAAATCGAGGGGTTAACACGAAGAAAAGAACTATTGATCGACACATTTAGTAATTTTTTGTTGAGTTGGATAGATTAAGTCATTATCAAGTACTAATATTCAAAAACTATAAAATGAGTGATTAGTATAAAAGATATTTGTGCTAGTGAACAAATAAGGGGGGTGTTAATAATATTAATGATAAGAATAAACTGTATAGTCTGAGTTTACAAAATGTCGATCCTTTCACAATGAAATCTCTTATCTTATTTATAGATGCTCTCTCTTAACCGTCGCTGCCTGCCACGTCACTTAGGTCCCCTGAACGTGGCGGTTTCCTCCTCTCCTCCGTCGTGCCATCATGGTGGTAATAGGTGGTTTGACCCCCTCTCCATCATGTCCACCGTATTATCGTGGCAATAATGGGTGGTTATCTCCTCCCCATATAGTGGATCAGGCGTGAGTTTCATGTCTGAGCGGTTACCTCCTCAGACTAAGGCGACACCCTAGTGATTTGGCGCCTTTTCTTTGCCTTTCCTGCCAAGTCTTCTATTTGAATTTTATGGGTTGGAAAGTTGGGATATCTTGTTATTGGGCATATGCTTATTCATTTTTGGGTTGTGGTCCAGTCCAATATTATTTAAGCATACAAACTCAGACACTCTTATTAACAAGAAGTTCTGTTAAAGTGCAAATAGAAAACCCTTTGAGAAGTTGTTCATAAATTCTAACTCAACTGACAGAAATGTCAAATTTGCTAGGTTGAACGTCATGATCGGAGTTCGAACTACAATCCTTCAATTTGTGTATGTGAATTTTCAATCGCATTTTTTTTCGTCTATCTACAAAATAAACATTTGAAGAGTTAATAACCTCAGCTAATGTTTATTTATTGTTCAATAGAAATTGAACATGATACAATAAAATCTATGAAGACCTGATACGTGACACGATACTGATACGCTACGTTATTTATCTGATACTGCCGCGATACGTTATTTAAAAATTAAATATATAAATGCACAATATATAAAATGACTAAAATCAATAATATTGATAATGATTTTTTTTTTGAAAGACAAAAAGTTATTATTATTATTATTATTATTATTATTATTATTATTATAAATGTCAATAGTTCATTGTACAAGGACTACAAACAAGCCATTAAGCTTGCACAAGAGCAAAATAGCTTGAGGCTCAACATACAATGGCTCATCTGTCCTAATTAAAGACACATAATAGCTCAAAAGATACATAATAGTCATGACATTAAGCCTCTTCAACAAACTCATCTTGTAGCAATAACAGACAATTATATAGCTCCTGCAGCTGACAAATTAAAAGCATAAAACATCTATTCTTATACCAGAATTTTGGGACAAGTCTAAATGCTTAACAACTTGTTATATAGTAACACCATAGTAACTCCAGAACAGTGACAAAGACAAAAAAATACTAATGATAATAAATTAACATCATTAATACTAAGTTAAGTATTTGGGATTAATTAATATTGTCCCAGAAAATAATGATCATCAGTACATCTTAAGTTATACATTTAAGTTAAGTGTTATACAAAAAGAACATCATTAGTACTATCCCAAAAAACATCAGCAGTACTATCCAAAAAAAGACATAGTTAGTTATCCGTGTAACAACATAATAATTTGACATTCACTAGAAAACGCGGATTGTATCGGATATTATTTTTTTATTTGAATATAAAGATTTAACCGATACTTTTCCGATATGAATATCGGGACGTATCGGATATTATTTTTTTATTTAAAAATAAAGATTTAACCGATACTTTTCCAATACAAATATTGGAACGTATCAGACAAGTATCGATATCAAGTACGTATCGAACATGATACTTCACTATTTTTAAAGTATCGGAACCTTCGTAGAATAAAATTAACAACACTTACACAATTAACACTTGCCTCACCTACTACTTGTACTATACCCGGTGGTGTTAGTGTGTTACTGACTGATTATTTATTTAGTTATTTATAAACTTTTAATGTCACTCCTTTATTCATAAGAAAGAATAGCAGCATAACAATATTCAAAAGGCCCCGCAAAAATAAGCCACATAAGCCTTACTCGGTGCCTCAAGTAAAACAAACAGAAAAAACAACACCAATTGTCCCACCCTCCTGATCAATAACAAATAGCAGGCCACAATATGCCATAGATAGAGATATCTGGTAAATACAAAGTTTTATTTTTTATCAACCATCCGGTTCGCAAGAAAAGAGACTCTGATAATACAGAATTTGGAGGGAAGAGAAGTAAAATCTAACAAAGAAATGTGTCATCCATGAGGCAAACTGATTCCTTTGAACGATTTATTTTTGGGAGGAGTCTGTTAATCATTTGAGCTCTATCACTAGTTATCGTAAATATGTAAATTATGGAGTACATTTCTTTCTAAAAAATATAGTTCATGATATTTTTATTTTATTTTTTGATAAATGAAGGATATATATATATATATATATATATATATATATATATATATATATATATATATATATTTATTTATGAAAATGTGAGCTTGGTATATTAAGAAGGTGAGGAGATATATATACTTAACAGTTATGCTTAACTTAATTCAATCCACACATGAGGGATCCAAGAGCACTGTATACAGTTAGATAAATGACATAACAAAAAACAAAATATTCAGTCCTTTGTATATTACTAACTAACTAATAGATATATGCACACGTGATAACATTAATAGATAGCTCATAGCATTATGTACCAATAATTTCCCATCTGCTGGGAAGTGGTAGGGCATTTGAGACAAAATTCCAATTAAAAAAGAACAGGGGCCTATCAGTTATCCCTATATTTTTCCTTATCAATCTAATAAATACAATGTTAGTACAACTATACAATAATAACACCTAACTTATTAATTTTGGCCAATAATAACACCTAACTTCTAATAGCAACCTAATTTCTCAAGTTATTACACTAACATACAGACAACTATTCCCAAGGTTGGCAAAACATTACCAAGTATAATTCAAGTTCCAAACAAACAAAACCAACTAGCACCTAGTTGGTTTTGTTGTTGCTTCATATTATTTCCTTTAAATATACTAGAGTTCAAAGGATTATTAGCTGACCACAAAAAAAGAATAAAGTGTTATTATCTGTTAATTATGTTTAAAAATTCAATTAATTAAACTATCGCGCATAATGACCGCGCCTATGAGTAGGGCGTGGTTAATATCACTGTTTGAAACCTACTTTTTTTATTTAATTTTTTGATCAAGTTAGCAGGTTATAAGTGCAAGTAAAAAAGAGAATGAGAATTTTGTTTTTAATCTTAATAGCCATTTTTATTACTTTATTGCCTGTGGATCTCCAACAAAGAAGCTGTTGAAGTTCTTTTCAGCAGGACAAGATTTCATACAAGTAACATCTTTTGGAACTAATAAATGAATCCCTGAGAGATGGCCACCCCAGATATCATATATATACTTTTCTGCAAGTTCTGCCTTTTTTGGTGCTGAAACAGTAGCTTGCTTGTCAAGTTTGGATCCCGGAGCTCGGCAACTTAAGCTGATACTAGATGTTGACACCAAGGAGGGAGTAGAAAGTATACCAGGCATGGGAGGAGCACCAAACATCTTAAAGGGTGTACTAGCATTGCTTGTTGAAGGTGAATGTGAAACTTTAGGAGAAGAAATGTTGTTTTTAGGAGAAGAAATTTTGTTATTGACACACTTAACTGGAACCTTGGTCTTCGATGCATTTGCCTTAGCAGCAGATACAGAAGTTTGGGATTTTTTAGGATGTCGGGCAGCCTCCGGAGATTTTACACTGTGAGCCTGAATGGAGGGTTTCTGCATATCAGGAGACGATGGGCAGCTAGATTTGGTTAATGCAGGGGCCACTGGGGAGGAGGGTGACGAGGGTGTAGAATTTCCACTTCGACTGCTTGAAACTTCAGACATTGCAGTTAACTTTGCACCAGAATTCTTCTTCCTCCGTCTTCTACTCTTTTCTTTTCCAATTTTGATTTTTAATTCACCCTCTTGAGATGGCTTAACAACATCAGAGCTCTGAATTGCAGTGGTTGGCGACTTTCCTTCCTTTGGGGTATCCAACAAAAGACCAGACTGTTCATGGTTTTCTGAATCTTGTATCAAATTTTGAGATATTTCCTGGTCAGAGGTTTTGCGTAGATCATACGAATATCTGACACAAGTGGCCTGCATTGTCGAGGTTGTGCCTTTTCGAACCGAACAAAACATATTAGGTGTCTTATCAGACACGGATAACTTATCCTTTCTCTGCTTAGTACAAGGCACTAGAGGGGTTTTCCCAGCATGTTGTAAGGTGATATGGATTGAGTTATTATCATTCTTACACAAGTAATCCAAGGACACCATAAAAAATAAGGATGCAACAAGAATGAATCCGAGCAACCATTTTTTCACTCGCACCCAAAACATGAATTTCTTACAGTTACACAGCACATCATAAGGGACACTTGCTTTCATCGGTATTAGAAAAATGCCAGAGGCCAAAGCAAGTTCAAGATCCCGATGTACCTTTGCTGCGGAAAAATCAGTTTGGTATGATATCTGTAACTTTATTGACTCCCCAGGATCAAGAGCAAAACCTTTACAATCATGAATTTTAAAACCATCCAATCCACATTCTCTCCCAGAGACTCTCATTGTTTTCACCTGCAATGGCAAGTCCCCTGTGTTCTTGGCATATATCTCTTTCACTAAAGGCTGTGAGCACGCAGAAACCATGTCTTTCATGTGAAGCAAGGAATACAAAAGAGAGAAACTGAGGAGATTGTGCAGTTTAAGATCAAAACTTATACTCTGGACATGCTCAGACCTCTCAAGTAAAGCTAGGGAACTCAGCCCTCCAATGCCCCTTAAAGGTATCGACTCAACACCGGTAAGATTGTTTTTGATCAACGCTGAACCATTCCATCCACATCGCTTAGATGGATAAAAATGTATCGGCCCTAAAGTTGCATAATCATATGGATGCACATAAGCCTCTGTTACAGCACTCCCTGGCACTGAGAACCCATACTTTGCTGCAGAAATAACTTCATCTATAACTAAATTACCAGATGAAAAATTGGGAAATATATCATCTGGACCCCTGCAATCATCAATTATCTCTTCTGTGTTTAAGACAAGCTTCACCGTAACTGGATGATGGCTAGGATTCTTTACAGTGATCCATCTTGAGACATAACTTCCAACTTGAACCATTGGGAATATCACCTCATTGTCTACAAGCACAGACATAGCGTCATTGGTTCCTTGAGACATCCAGTTTCCATTAACTAATTCATCTACATCGGCTGTCTCAGTAAACTGCATATACATGTAGCAACATTAGTTAATTTTCATATGAAAGAAATTTCTCTGCAGTTTGCAGAAAGACAAATAGGAAATGAAAGGAAGGTGGCCATAATAAAATTTCGCATGTTTTTAAAAATTGCAAAATAAAGATTACTCCCATCTACAAAATATCATAACATACTCTTAGTTAGTGTAACTAGAAATTTTCTTTGATGACAAAGCAATAAAAGTAGCAAGGGAACTATTATACAGAGGAAAAGCAAGAAAGAGAGTAGAGGGTTTAAGGGGGGAAACCAAACAATGGTACAAAAGGCACTATCTGTACCGGTTTTCAAACAGATCTCCACAAGATAGAATGTACTAATCAATCACTCTACTACAAGTTCATGACTCAAAGCGTCCAGATTTGAGTCATCAAATGAGAGAAATTCCCACAAACTAGTAACAAGTAAAGACAACCCTAGACCTTCTAAGGGGTTTATTAAAAAATCATCTATTGACATAATCAATGGTGATCTTGTCTGATCCAAACTTTCTACAAAACATCTTGAGGTTTGTAGAATAGCATTGGAAGCACTTCTGCAATGGCTGAGTAACCGAAGAAAAACACCTTGGCAACTGACTTATTTTTCCAGGAGCATATAGGCAAAGAAGTGCATCCAAAGACAAGGAGAGGGAGAGAATAAGACAAATCAAGTGCATCCAAAAACACTTAGAGGAAGAAAATATAGGTCGTTTTGAAGAAACAATACAGACTAGTAACTATGGTTTTAGAGGACAGATGATGACATGTGAATAATATAGTGTGCATTGAAAATATGTCAGTGTCCCAAATTGAAGAGGTGCATTAAAGTAAAAGAGCAGGCTACTGGCCATTTCCACTAGACATCAATTGTTGCTTTAAGCAATGTTATTCTGCGATATGGTATGAGTATACAATGACTGTCCTAAAATGTCCAGGGAAGTCAAACAAAAGAACTGAAAAAGGAGCTGAAAGATATCCACACGCATTTTAGATGCATATAATTTTAACAGTGGTACCATTTACCAAATTGAGTTCAAATTTTCCAAACATTTTACAGAGGAAACATAGTAAATTTTTCATATAAAATAGCCAAGTACAAAGGGAAATTGTCAACAAACGTAAATAAAAGGCATAAAATAAAAGGACCCCAAATATTTGAATGGACTGAAATAAAAGGAGACAGATCATTTATTATACATATGTTTTCCCGCCAGTAAAAACATAAATTTTAGTGTCAACTCCATAAATGGAAAAACAAGCTTAAAGAGATGTGTGTAAGTTTGTTGAGGAGATACAATCTAGGATACTCATCCTACTCCTAATATCTGTTAAATATCCCAATCCTATACAAGAACAAAATCATTAGCAACGATGGCGGAGTGGCCAAATGAACTGATGGGATACCCTAAGCAACATTCACCGTTTCGGACAGTTAGTTGGCCTTGGTTCTGCACTAGTCCATAATATGGCCAAATCAATAAATATGAGGACCATGAAGAACTATCCATGTGCAGCATGTTTGTTTGTATTATTAGTGAAAGGCGTATGGGAGAAGAATCGGATAAACATCCATGCTTTGTCATTTAAGGACGATTAGGTTAGAAACTTCGTTATAGAACTGGATAAAAATTATTGGAGTACACTTTCTTGGCCATGCTCTAAACATCTTCGCAACACCAAAAAAACCGATCTTAGTACTGCTGAAGTTATAGCTTCAAAACAACCCGTACCAAGATATAAAGAGAAAATAATCGGTTATCACTTGCCTCGCTTCCTTATATGAATATATCCACGGCTTGTCTGATGTGGTGATCATGAGTCATGCCCTTCAAATCATAACTCTAAAACAGCAGGAAGCGCAAGAGGTGTTGTTGGCTGCACTCACTAAATTTGTCACATAGGATCAAGGAAGCATGGGGAAGTGACAAATGACACTAGATATATTAAAGGGAATGCCAAAAGTAGAATGTTGAGTGGGACAAAGAGAATGGACTAAAAGGGAAGGGACCGACTAGGTATAGTGTGTTTCTATCTTTTGTTTCTGGCTGTTCTTGGAAAAACAGAGAGGAGTGAAGGGCGGATGACGGGTTTGTCAATGTTGAATTTAAAAATGACATTCATTTCTATTCTCCTCAGACCAGACACATAATTCAGGGTCAACAACAGCTAAATGGTAACCAAAGGCATACAGGAACCACCACACATTTCATGCATCATTGAACATAATAATGAACCATTTACAAAATATGCTACCAAATTCAGTTGAAATTGAGACTTAAACAGACCAGTTATACGAAGCTGAAGAGTATACTTGAAAATTGGGTCATCTAACTTTTAATTCACTAAAAAAGAAACTCAGCAACAAATGTATCAAAAACAAATATAGACAAAAGGGGATAGATATCGATACCTTGACAGTTGGTGGCAATCCCATTTTTCTGACCACATACTCAGCCCTCCTACTTCCAGAATTAACAAGTTTGGTTTTGTCTTTGATTTCTTCATATGAAAGCCTTTGATGCTCAAAACAAATATGCAGCGCGTCTTCACACGGAATCTCAACCTGGGGACTAGTTGTGTCATTAGTAAAAATAACCAGTTTGCAGCTCTCTTGCAAGTTGGATACTTCAGGTGATAAATTATATAAATCAGTGCGCAGATTTCTACAATAAATAATGCCAACATGAGTAACAGTATTAGGGGATAGCAATAAGTCTTTCACGCTACTTGTCACCTTGCTCTCTTGACCTAATCCAACACAAAATGGACCATCGCACTGACTACCAGAAACTCCGAGAGAAGCTACTTTAAGACTTTTCTCTTCATCGTTAAATCCATATATCGTCAAAGGAACGCAGAACGAATGTGTGTCCGGACACACATTTTGAAAACTGTTGCGGATTGAAGGAGATCCCGAACCTAAATTACCGCCACCGACAACAGTATCCGAAAAACCCAAATCGCAATTTTTCCCCGAAGACACAAGGGCATCATATTCCAGCGAATTTGGCCTTGCATGTGTCGCGGACAACCCATATCCAGAAAGGCAAAACAAGGTACATAACAAAACCAGAAAACAATTGAATGCTTTGATCCTGCACAACAATCCCCTAAATGAACCAAAAAAACACATCAAAAAATTAGCTCAATTGGCAAGTAAATTAATATAGAAACGAAACACAAAAAGCAATCGGAAAAATCCTTCCTTTCCTTACATTTCAGCGTAGCATCAAATGGAAATTTCAATGGTTTTCATCGAAATGTAAATAAAAACAGAAACCAAACTCTGATCATATCAAACTATATATATACCACCACCAATGAAGAATCCAGAATATCATAATTTAATTACTAAATTAAAAATAAATAAAAAAAATCTACAAAATGCTTTTTAGACCAATATTTGACTAAAAGAAGTAACAGCAGCTAACAGTTACATTACCACATTGAGTAATGATTACACAACATAAAATTTCACTCTTTACACAAAAATTCATGTGTTATATACTATATACTCAATATACATACAAACAAACACACCAAACATCATATACCAAAAATAAAATAAGATTAAGAAAAACATAAAATATACTACTGATGCAATATTTTGTATACTAGAAGAGAAAAGGAACTTAATTTCTTTCATGAGTACCGTTACATTACAGTAGAGTTAAAATAAATTACCATAAATACTACATTATCATCAAAACAGTATTGCTAGCTATTATTATTAACATTAACATTATTCCATAGTACAAACATAGTACATACTCCATAAATAATTTTAAAAAAAAATATAGTAAAAAATTGAATAAAATTAAATTAAAACCCACTTCCAGTGAAATTAACATTCTTTCAACTTACCCAGAATCATAAACCCAAAAAAAAAAATTTTAAAAAAAAAATCAGTATTGAGAGTAGCAAGTGAAAAATGAAAACCTAAAACAAAAAACAAGGAAAGTGATGGAAGAAAGAAACGAAGAGTGAATAGTAGTATACCGGTGGAGAGAGAAAGAGAAAGAGAAGAACATGATGATGATGGTGGTGGCGAATGGGTTTTGAAAGAGTGAAGATGGATTCGGAGCTCCAATGAGAATGTTGCAGCAAATGAATGAATGGACGAAAAGGAAATAGAATATAGCAATATTGTAGTATAACCTTTTCACAAATAGTAAAAATTATACTTATATCACACCATAATCAAAATCATATAGTTTATATTGACACCATAGGATTATACTAAAATCATAATAGTTTATATTGACACCATAGGATTATACCTTAATAGTAAAAATTATACTTATATCACACCATAGGATTAGAATGCTTATTCAGCATTTATATTGACACTCTTTTTTGACTAAATTATACTGTATCTTATTATATAGTACTATTATATGTTTACATTCTAAAAATAATTTATTCAAAAAAGAGTAATAATTTAATAACTTAACCACCAAGTCAAAAAATAAAATTAATTACGGCTTCTATTGTACTAAATGATTTGAATTATATATCTCGTTGTATTTAGATCAACTTTTGTTTATAAAAAAAATAATGTAACATATTTGATCTTGGAGAAAAATAGTAACTTGGATAAGAATTTTGTAGTCACGTCCATGTCATATTTCTCGTTCTTTTTTTATTTTCAAAATTCCTTTAAATTACTTTCTCATCTTTTTTAGTTACTATTTTAAGGCAATTTAAATATATAAAAAATTATTATTTGTTGTTTTTTCTATGAAAAAAAATTGTCTATTGCAATAAATAATTATGCTGAATTGAACGACAAATGAATATGAACAATTTTTTTCACTGAATAAATAGTGAGAATAACAAATGGTTGGTATAAATTGTTTTCTCTCATCCATTTATTAAAATAATTATTATTCTCAATTTGTAAAATATAATTATTTTTTCTCTCTTTTTATAAAAAAATTACATAAAAGATTAATACTAACATTTAGCAGAAACACTAATTAACATTTTTATGATAGTAATAGTAATATTTAATAATTCATAAACTAAAATTATTTGATTACTGAATAAAAATGTTATTTAGAACATGAATATTTTACCATCACATGTTGAAGCTTTCCATAATCTTTTCTAATAATTATCTCGTAAACGGCTGTTTTAATTTGGGAGTACACAAATGAACAGCTGGTTTACGGAAATGCTGGGGGAAACAAAATTATTCCTCGAATACGCCGTATGCGTTGCATAAACGCTTTTTATTAGTTTCTTTCTTGTTTTTGCTGCCACTTTCCAAAAACTTTTAAATGGCAAATTCGTTTACAGATAAAACTTTGCTGTATATTTTTCCTTATGTGTTTTCTTTTATGATCTTTAATACATTAATTTAAATTTTATTTATAATAAATTTTGAAAATATTGTAATTTTAGTTAATATGTGTGCGTTTTGTCCTAAATTTGAATTGAGAAAATTATACCTCTTTCTTTTTTTGAAAAAAAGTTTAAAGATGCTTTGATCATGCAGAACTAGATTTCTTCAAGAGCAAAAATAGGATGTTGATACGGTTGTTTTGGCTTCAAGTACTGTGCGAAAATGTACATGCAAGAATGTTAATACTTCAATGCTCAAGTTGATGTTTAAATGAGAAAATTGTTAAGAAAATTGGGTGAACATTACATATCATAGGCAGGGTTGTCTCCGACTATTTGGAGGCCCGAGCTAATAATAAAAATAGACTCCGAATAAAAAAATACAAATTTTTTTCAAAAAATAACTTCATATACATTCTGCATAAAAAAACAAGCATCAACATTTTGCATAAAAAAAAAGTCATCAACATTCTGATTTTCAACAAGAATTTGCGGTTCTTTTTATTGAGTTAATTCGTCAAGTCTTTTCTTTTTCTTATGCTTCACATATCTAATCTTAAGAGGCAATTTAGGAGACATAGATAAATAATAAAAACAAATTAAGAATCTGAAATTTCTCACTATTTTTGATCAATTCTACAGCGTTGAAGTTGAATCAAATAGTCAACGTTGAAGTTGAATTGATAAATAAAAAATTAAGAGATAACTAACAAATCTCTTATTATATATTCCTTCTGATCTCATATATAAGCAAATTTACAAAAAAAAACTCTTCTTTTAAGAAAAATGTCTAAATGCATTTAAGTCATACATTTTTCTAATTTTATCTATATTTTTTTACTTGGAAACCGTTAAAAACTTAAGAATGTGAAAAAAGTAAGGATATATTTGGAAAAGTGACATTTATTGTAATGATTAGAGGTTACTTTTGCTTAGATTTGAGACTTTCAATTATTTTTTTTTTTTGCTTACATATGAGAACGAAGTGAGTAAGCTTATTACGTTTTGCAAATTTCTAACCCTAATTACTTCCCTCTCATTTTTCCTCCCATTTTAACCCTAAATTAATTCAAATAAAATGTTAAAAAATCTACCTCAATAAGAATCAAACTTGTATCCTTTAAGATTATGTGGTACATTTGCCACTAAGCTACATCAACCAATTTGATATAATTTGACAATCAACATGTAATAAATATGCAATTATTGCCGAAGCATTAATTATATAAATTTTGTAAGTTTAGAGTTCAACCTAAGAGGGGGGGTGAATTAGGTTTTAAGACTATTTGGTTATTTTTAGAGATGTTATGGTAAATTTATTTTTCTTGAAGGTCTATGGTGAAAGTATGGATAAAGTGCAAGAAAAATAAAGAGTGCAGGGAAGAGAAAAGAGACATGGAGATTTATAGTGGTTCCCCTATCGGTACATCCACTCCCTTCACACCCTTGAAGGAATTCACTATGTCAGAATCTTTGTTACAAGCAATCTTATCCCAAGACCCCCTAACAATCTTTCTATCATACAACACAGAGAAAGCACCCCACTTTCTCTCAAAACCACTTGTTTTCACAAACTAGGAAAACAAGCAACAATACAGAGTTATTGAATTTGATTACAAGTTTGAGTACAAGGGAAATTTGATATAACAATATGTTTTTCTCAATATAACAATTCAGAATGAATAAACTATAAGTGCTCAGAAACTTTTACTGATATGAAAGTGTGTATAAAAGTTTCAAAGAGTTTTGTGAAAATTGTTCAGAGAATTGTTATGAGAAAAGTGAATGAAAATTGATAAGTGTTTTTGAGAAAATTCTGATAGATATTTATAGAGAGAAAAGACACCTTTTAGAGACCCAAAATAGCAATGGTTTGGAAAAGGTTTAACAATGAAAAGGTGTAATTAACGTATCAGAATTTTCCAAAATTGTAACAGGTAAATCGATTTCCCTTGCTTAGTAACGTTAAAAAATTTGACAATATTACACAGGTAAATCGATTTACATGTGTGGGTAAATCGATTTACCCTATTGAAATTGAATGAATTATGTCAAAACAGAGTTAGTGTAAATCGATTTCCTCATTGGGTAAATCGATTTACTTATTTAAAATATGGAAAAAATTCTAAGTTCCAAATACTTTTGATTTTAAAAAATTGTATCATTGTTATAGAAATTTTTAACTTGTTTGAAATAAAGTTGTGAGCACTTAAAGCTTATAACAATGAATTGAAATATTATACCTAAGAATTTTCATAACTTGATCATCGTTGGATTTCTTCAATGTTGAGCATTCGACCATGACCGATCTTTTTCTTCTTTTCTTTCACAACTTTGTCTTCATCAAAACACATCATCAATTTAGAGGAAGCTCGTCTTCACATTCTCCCCCTTTGACAGCAGAAGTTAAAACATTGTTCTCAAATTTCATATTGCAGTAAAAGGCTTTAACTAAGTCAGGGTAGTAAGAACCACTATCAGAGATAAAATCATAGACCTTTTGCTCTCTATAAAGATCAGGAAAATCAAAAACTTCACTAGCAAAGGTAGTAAGATTACCATACTTGGGTGGAGTGAGACTTTTGTTATAGAAAAAATTTATGAACTTTTCCCTTTGTTGTTGAGTTGTGAGCAATATGTTCAAATCAGTGGTGGAGGCTCTAGAACTTGAAGCTTTGCTTTTTCCTTTGGAAGCCATTGACGAATTGGAAGGTAAAGCTTGAAGTTTTAACAATGGAGGTTTTTAGGGTTTTTGGAGAAAGGGGTTGTTGTGAGGGAGGGAGAGACTCACAAAATTAGTGTTAATTTAGGAAGAATAGGGTTTTTTATGAAGTTTTGATGATTAAATTTTGGATTTGGGGGAAAAATTGATGTTGTTGGGTGAGGAAGAGGAGTAGCGCCGTTTGAGGGTTTGGAGAAGGGGAGGAATACGCGTTTGGCTTGCTGAAGAAGGAGAAGTAATGACCAAATCGTTCTTATTATTTTTTTCAGAAAAATGCACATGTAAATCGATTGACCCATATGGGAAATCGATTTACTAGGCCACTGACTTTAAAAAAATGCGTGCACCAACATGGTAAATCGATTTACCCTTCATGGTAATCGATTTACCTATATTATTTTGCAAAAAAAACGCAAAAAAAAAATCAGATTTTTTTTTAAAAACAAAAATTTATATTAATAACTAAATTAATCAAACATGACATATATTATTAGCATACTAAATCATATAGGAAACATAATCAAACATGGGAATTTTATATATACAATCTGCACATATGAGAATTAATCAGGACATATGTACCTCTGATATATGTTTATGTGATCTTTAGATATCGATTTCGTCCAAAATTCCAAGTTCCCTCCGGATTTTGTAGAAAGATTCTTTAGGAAGGGGTTTTGTAAAAATATCCGCCAATTGATTATGAGTGTCCACAAAGGAAACTTCGACATCTCCTTTAAGCACATGATCTCGTAGAAAATGATGTCGAATATCGATGTGTTTGGTTCTTGAATGCATGACTGGATTTTTTGTTATGTTAATAGCACTTGTGTTATCACATTTGAGAGGAATGCATCCAAGGTTCACACCATAATCACAAAGTTGTTGTTTTAACCAAAGAATTTGTGCACAACAACTTCCTGCAGCAATATATTCTGCTTCTGCGGTACTTAAGGCTACACATGCTTGTTTTTTGCAAGACCATGAAACTAGAGAATTGCCTAGAATGTGGCAAGTCCCACTTGTGCTTTTTCTGTCCGTCTTACAACCTGCATAGTCCGAGTCAGAATAACCCACTAAATCACATGTACTACCTTTAGGATACCATAGCCCAACATTTGTTGTTCCTTTGAGATACTTCATGATCTTTTTTGCGGAAGAGAGATGAGATTCTTTTGGATTTGCTTGAAATCGAGCACAAAGACACACACTAAACATTATGTCAGGATGGCTTGCCGTCAAATATAACAATGAGCCAATCATACCTCGATATTTTGTTATATCTATAGGTTTACCGGATTCATCTTGATCCACGTAAGTGCTAGAACTCATTGGTGTTGCAATTTCTTTGCAATTATCCATGTCAAACTTTTTGAGAAGTTCTTTGCAATATTTTGATTGATTGATGAAAATTCCATTCTTTGTTTGCTTTATTTGGAGACCAAGGAAGAAATTTAATTTTCCCATCATAGACATTTCAAATTCTCCTTGCATCATTTCAGAAAATTCCTTGCATAAAGACTCATTAGTAGCACCAAATATTATATCATCCACATAGATTTGCACAAGTAAAGTATGCTTATGAATTCTTTTGATAAATAAAGTGGTGTCTACTTTTCCTTTTTCAAAGCCTTTTTCACAAAGAAAATTACTTAATCTATCATACCATGCTCTAGGTGCTTGTTTTAAACCATAAAGTGCTTTCTTTAGTTTATATACATGAGAAGGGTTTTTAAAATCTTCAAAACCTGGAGGTTGTTTAACATAAACTTCTTCATGTATATAACCATTTAAAAAAGCACTTTTGACATCCATTTGATATAATTGAAAATTTAAAGAACATACATATGCAAGTAATAATCTAATGGCCTCTAATCTTGCTACCGGTGCAAAAGTTTCATCAAAATCTATGCCTTCTTCTTGATTATATCCTTGTGCAACTAGTCTTGCCTTATTTCTTACTATGATACCATTTTCATCTAATTTATTCTTAAAGACCCACTTAGTGCCAATGATATGCTTATCTTTATGACAAGGTACTAGTTCCCAAACTTGATTTCTTTCAAATTGATTTAATTCTTCTTGCATGGCTAAAATCCATTGATCATCATTTAATGCATCATTAACTTTAGAAGGTTCAATTTGTGAAACAAATGCCATATTTAAACATGCATCCTTAAGATTAAGTCTAGTAGATACTCCCTTGTTTATGTCACCAATCACTTTGTCAATTGGATGATCACGATGAATTCTCCATTCTTTAGGAAGATCACTTTGATTTGTCTCTTGTTGTGAAACTTCGTGTTGGTGTTCTGGTTGATTCTCATTGATATCTTTGGCAACTTCTTCCGAAGGCATTTCTAAAATATCATCATCATCATCACAAACAACTATATCCTCCTTAGAGGTGTTAGATTCATCAAAGGAAACATGCATAGATTCTTCAATAGTTAAAGTTCTTTTATTATAAATTCTGTATGCTTTACTTGAAAGAGAATAACCTAGAAATATACCTTCGTCGAATTTCTCATCAAACTTACCGAGATTGTCTTTGTCATTGTTGAGGACAAAGCATTTGCATCCAAAAATATGAAAGTGAGAAATGTTTGGCTTTCTTCCCTTGAAGAGTTCATATGGAGTCTTTTTCAAGATTGGTCTTATAATAATCTGATTACTTACATAACATGTCGTACTAACCGCATCTGCCCAAAAATATTTTGGTAGATTTGAGTCACTAAGCATTGTTCTTGCAAGGTCTACTAACGATCGATTCTTTCTTGGGTTAATAGGCTTTTACCCCCCTGCAAAATAGACGAATTTTGCATTACCCCCTTGGAATTTTTTTCTTTGAGATTACCCCCTTGCAAAATTTATTTTTTTGATTTACCCCCCTTTTGCTGACGTGGCAGGAAAAAAAAACATAGTAGCCGATTTAAAAACAACACTTTTTAAATCGGTTGAACAAAATAACCGATTTAAAAAGTGCATCTAAGGGGGTAAATCAAAAAAATAAATTTTGCAGGGGGGTAATCTCAAAGAAAAAAATTCCAGGGGGGTAACGCAAAATTTACCTACTTTGCAGGGGGGTAAAGACCTATTAACCCTTCTTTCTTTCCACCACTCAATTTTGTTGTGGAGTCCTTGGTGTTGAAAAATTATGAAAGATTCCATTTTCTTCACAAAACTCTTCAAAGAGTGCATTTTGGAACTCTCCACCATGGTCACTTCTTATTGATGCTATCTTAAGAGATTTTTCATTTTGAATTTGTTTTGCAAATTTCTTAAATGATTTGAAAGCATCACTTTTCTGCACAAGAAACAAAGTCCAAGAATATCTAGAAAAATCATCAACAATAACCAAAGCATATACATTACCTCCAAAGCTTCTTGTTCTTGATGGACCAAATAAGTCCATATGTAACAGTTGAAGTGGCCTTGTTGTTGTTATCACATTCTTTGGTTTGAAAGTTGATTTGGTTTGCTTTCCCTTTTGACAAGCATCACATAATTTATCTTTGACAAACTTTATCTTTGGCAAACCAATGACTAAATCACGTTTGGCTAATTTACTTAAATGTTCCATATGAATATGGGCTGCTCTTTTATGCCAAAGCCATGAATCATTGTTGTTTGCCAAGAGACATTTTACTTTCAAAGATGGATCATCTAAAGAAATCATAAAAATATTATTAATTCTTTTACCTATGAGATTTACCTCATGATTTGCTTCATCCTCAATCAAGCATTCATCTTTTGTGAACTTGATTTTGAAGCATTTGTCACAAAGTTGGCTTATACTTAGAAGATTGTACTTTAGTCCTTCAACATAAAGAATATCTTCAATGGATGTGAAAGGTGGTGCTCCAACTTTGCCTATGCCAAGAATTTTTCCTTTGTTGTTATCTCCATAAGTGACATAACCCTTGGCCTTAAGCACTAGATTTGAAAATTTTCTTATATCTCCCGTCATATGCTTGGAACAACCACTATCAAGATACCATAGATTTGAAGTGGTTTTCAAGCAAACCTACAAAACAAATTAGGTTTTGTTAGGTACCCAAGTTGCTTTGGGTCCTTCATAATTAGTTCATTTCTTTACCCACACATAATGCCCACTTGGTACACTAAAGTTCCTTACATAGCAAACATTAGGTGTATGACCACTTATACCACAATAAATACAAGTAGGAACAAAATTACTTCTATATCTAGGAACATAGGATTTCTTTTTAGGTAATCTCTTCTTAGGATGATGATTAACCTTTTGTGCTTTATTCACGTTCTCTTTGTTGGATTGGTCAATTGCCTTAACAAAGATAGTTTTACTTGTACTTGGTTTGTCAAATTTAGAATAACCAAGTCCACTTTTATCATTAGAAGATCTTTGTTGACTAAGGATGTTGTCCAATCCAACTTGTCCTTTTTCATATCTTTCAAGAACTCTTTTCAATTGGACAATTTGGAAGGAAAGTGAATCACACTCTTTGCATGTAAAATTCTGTTTTTCTTTTTCAAGAAGATTTTGTTTTTCAACTTCAAAATTTTGTTTTTCTTTTTCAAGAAAACTTTGTTTTTCAATTTCAAAATTTGTTTCCATGGTGTCAATTTTTTCTTCAAGAGATTGAATTGTTTTCTTTTGTGTTGACACCTTTTTGTACAGAATTTTACATTCATTGAGTAATTCATTAATAGCACTTTGATAATCATTTTCATAAGAAGAAGATTTACTACTAACCTCTTCATCTTCATCATCGGAATGGTGTGATGCCATCAAAGCAAGATTTGCATATTCTTCGCTCTCCGGGTCAGATGATGAACTTACTTCATTATCATCCCATGCAATATAGGCTCTTTTGGGTTTTGACTCCTTCTTTCTTTTGAAATTGTTTTTCTTTGCAAGGTTTGGACAATCCGTTCTTATGTGTCCTTGTTTCCCACATTCATAACAAGTGATATTTTGTGTGGAGGTAGTTGCTTCCTTCTTGTTGAAAAACTTCTTCTTTTTCACAAAGTTACAATCATTATTTAGAAGAACTTTACTAACCCTTTTTACAAGAAGCATGAAGTCCTCATCTTCCTCCGGATTGTCTTCTTTTCCATCTTCTTTGGAATCAATCTTTAATGCAATACCCTTAGATTTCTTATCTTGATTCTCATGCTTTTTAAGTCTTTTAAGTTCTGTCTCATATTCTTGAAGTTAACCGAACAGAGTTGCGAAAGTCATTGTGGATAGACTTTTCTTTTCAGATATTGCCGTCACATTTGGTTGCCATTCCCTGGTCAAAGATCTAAGCACTTTAAGATTAAGTTCATCATTAGTAAGAGTCTTACCAAGTGCTTTTAAATGATTTGTCAAGTGCATGAATCTTTTCTGCAAATTGAGGATTGATTCTCCGGGCTGCATTGTGAACAATTCGTACTCTTGACTCAAAGTATTCAATCTAGATCTTTTAACTTCAGCGGTTCCTTCATGAGTTTCAACCAATGTATCCCATATTTGCTTTGCTGTTTCACATGTTGAAATACGGAAGAATTCATCCATACTAAGAGCACTTTGAAGTATATTGATTGCCTTTTTGTCATTTAGTACTTTTTTCTTATCATCTTCATCCCATGAACTTTGGATTTTGGGTGTACCTACTCCATTGACAACACTCATGGGAATAAATGGCCCTTCTGCAACAGCATTCCATATACCATCTCCTTGTGCTTCTAAATGTGCCTTCATGCGAATTTTCCAAAAGTCAAAATATTCTCCACTAAACAATGGAGGCTTGTTACTGCTACCGCCATCTTTAAAGGTTGGTTTGAATTTGCGGAAGCAATTCTGAATCTTTCAAGAACAAGTTACTTGAACCTGCTCTGATGCCAAATGTAAGTTTAGTGTTCAACCTAAGAGGGGGGTGAATTAAGTTTTATGACTATTTGGTTATTTTTAGAGATGTTATGGTAAATTTATTTTTCTTGAAGGTCTTGAAGGAAAATAGTAATAATAAAGCAGCGGAATTTAAAAAATTTTCCTTTAGAGATCCTTACGAATGGGCATGAGTTTGTGTTTAGGATTTTTTACCTCTTGTAGAAAATCCCTTTTTCTTTTCTTTTCACGAACGGTGGCCGGTCAATTCTTTGTTCACGAACCGGATTGATCACGAGCGTTGATGACGAAGAACAACGCCTCTATCTAGTCCACACGAACAGGAACCTTCAAGAGAGTGCTAGCTCAAGAGGATGAAGGCCTTTTGTGAGTGGAGGCAAGAAATAAGGATTAGGGTTTTCTATTTCTTAAGAAATCACTTAAGTGTATTTTTCTCAATCACAAAGGTTCTATTTATAGAACCAAGTGTCTTGTGCACCAAGACAAACTATTTGTCATTGGGCCACAATTATACTAAACCCTTTTAATTAAATAAATCTTTTAAGAAACGCACCCCCATGTGTCATGTACACATGAGTGCTTTCTTTTCATAACAAATTATGATACGCTTATTTAATTACCATGATACCCTTATCATACTTCCTTAATTCTCTGAGGTGCACCATACCTTACGGTGTTCCAAGTTCACACTAGCCTGTTCTTATGTGTGTGACCCTTGTAGGTTTCCATAACGTTGGCAATTATATTAAATCCACTATTTAATATAATAAACAATGAGCGGTATCTAGCAACACATCATTGCTACCCAAGTTATGAGAAATTAACATGTGATCTAAAACACAACCTCTAGTGATAATATCAGTGTGTACAATTACCCCTTTGCCCTTTATGTCTATATTGAACACAAAGCATACTTGGTGTCATCTTTGTCCAGTTCAATATTGGGCCCATGACATTCTATCCTGTTATGCAGGATTGGCAAATTCCATCTAGGTCACTACTGTCCCTCAGCATGCTTTGTGAAGTACCCATCAACTGCCTTTATGATCATCCTGTTACGGACAACGTTAGATCAGCAACAAAGTACTTGACTCTACATCTAGGGTACATAGTGGTTTCAGGTCTAAGGGCGGTTTACACCATTATCACCATGAGAGTAACTTATGACACTTTGCATAACTTTGCATGTAGTACTCTCATAGCGGGTCAATTCGGTATAAATATTACTCCTAATATTTCTTATACCTATGTCAAGACTTGATAACTCCTTATCCTATGATCCATGAGATGCGACCATCAGTCTATCTTCATAATAGTCTCTATGTTTTATCATTATCCCAATTCATGATAAAACTTGACTACGGATACTTTAAGAATAGCGTCTTTATGTTTAATGTAATCTCATGATTAAGTCACACTTAATATTAAACAGACTTTCTATTCTAGGGACATACAAACATAATAAAGAAAAATGCCTTTTATTATTAATAAAGAAACAATATATTTATTAATAATTTATTCGATACAAGTACTAAAGTCATTGGCCTCTAGGGCTTACACCAACAGGTCTATGGTGAAAGTATGAATAAAGTGCAAGAAAAATAAAGAGTGCAGGGAAGAGAAAAGAGACACGGAGATTTATAGTGGTTCCCCTATCGGTACATCTCCCTTCACACCCTTGAAGGAATTCACTATGTCAGAATCTTTGTTACAAGCAATCTTATCCCAAGACCCCCTAACAATCTTTCTAACATACAACACAGAGAAAGCACCACACTTTCTCTCAAAACCACTTGTTTTCACAAACTAGGAAAACAAGCAACAATACAGAGTTATTGAATTTGATTACAAGTTTGAGTACAAGGGAAATTTGATATAACAATATGTTTTTCTCAATATAACAATTCAGAATGAATAAACTATAAGTGCTCAGAAACTTTTACTGATATGAAAGTGTGTATAAAAGTTTCAAAGAGTTTTGTGAAAATTGTTCAGAGAATTGTTATGAGAAAAGTGAATGAAAATTGATAAGTGTTTTTGAGAAAATTCTGATAGATATTTACAGAGAGAAAAGACACCTTTTAGAGACCCAAAATAGCAATGGTTTGGAAAAGGTTTAACAATGAAAAGATGTAATTAACGTATCAGAATTTTCCAAAATTGTAACAGGTAAATCGATTTCCCTTTGAGGTCAATCGATTTCCCTTGCTTAGTAACGTTAAAAAATTTGGCAATATTACACAGGTAAATCGATTTACTTGTGTGGGTAAATCGATTTACATGTGTGGGTAAATCGATTTACCCTATTGAAATTGAATGAATTATGTCAAAACAGAGTTAGTGTAAATCGATTTCCTCATTGGGTAAATCGATTTACTTATTTAAAATATGGAAAAAATTCTAAGTTCCAAATACTTTTGATTTTAAAAAATTGTATCATTGTTATAGAAACTTTTAACTTGTTTGAAATAAAGTTGTGAGCACTTAAAGCTTATAACAATGAATTGAAATATTATACCTAAGAATTTTCATAACTTGATCATCGTTGGATTTCTTCAATGTTGAGCATTCGACCATGACCGATCTTTTTCTTCTTTTCTTTCACAACTTTGTCTTCATCAAAACACATCATCAATTTAGAGGAAGCTCGTCTTCACAAATGTATTACGTTAGCAAACCTAAACCTAATTTTTTCCATAAATGTTTTGTTGCTAAAAAATATTATTTGCGCTTATAAGAGCATCTCTAATGGTGATACCACTTTGAGTATCATACATTACTAATATGTGGTCCCTACAATGTCATGTAAAACTTATGCAACTCGTACATATTTTGCTCCAGTAGTGACACCACTTTGAGTATCATACATTATTAACAAGTAGTCCCTTATATATTTATTTTTTTAACTTTTTCTAAATAAAATTAAATATTTATTTAATTTAATAAATTCTTAGATAAATAAATTAATAATTAAATATAATTAGAAATACAAGACAATAAATAAAAAATGGTGAAAAATACTTAAGTATAACAGGAAATATATAATAAAAAATATAATAATTAATTTTGATTATTCTCTTGTCCGAAACATTCCCAAATGTGTCTCAAGTGGCGAGAAAGGAACATGGTGTTTTTTTTCTGAGAAGTACATGCTTCTTTATCAAAGCTATTAATATTTTCTAAAACATTTTTAGTTAATAATTGTGGCATTTGAGGAGCTTCAACCAAAGTGATATTGGGTGGTGGTGATGGATAAATAAAATAAGGATGATTTTGGAAGTTTTACCGGTAGGAGATTGATTTTGGAACAAATTCATGTAAGCATGAATATTATTATTGTACATATTAGAATCCATTTGATAGAAAACAAATAAAATATGACTTAAGAACAAAACAAATAGAAATTGTGTAATATAGAAAAATATGAAATATGATTAAATGTTCGTAAAAAAAAATCAAATGGCCATTTAATGATCAAACAAAAAAAATGTAACATTAAATTGATGATACGGTACCTTAAATAAGGTACCGGTATCATCAATTTTGATACCCTTTATGCCACATCATGGAACTCCAATGATAAAAATAATAAGGTACCATATCATTAGCCTATGAAACTCTCTTAGATACCCTTATTGGAGATGCTCTAATATATATGTTGTTGGAACAAAGTGGGTCTGACATGAACCTCTAATGATTTAAGTGGTTTTGATGATAACAAAGTATTAAAATTACAATTGGAATTACTAATGATTATTCTAGTGTGCAGAACTACAAGTTAAAATTCATTCAGAAGCACTACGAATAATAGCAGAGAAGCCAGCCAAAACAAGCTCTGAAAGTACATCACTGTTCATCAGAAGCTTAAATTTTGCATGTTGAATAAAAGTGCCTCTGAGGACAAAAACAAGGCTCTGACGGACTCAGAAGCAAAAAGGGCCTCAAGAAGCAATGACAACAGCATCTGAAGCAAAAGGAATTTACGTCACTCAAGAATTGACATATTCAGAACCAATGATTGAAGAACAATCTACTTCAAGGCTCTGTCACGTCCACAGGAAGGAATATTAGTTGGTACAACGTTAACCTTATCCATATGTGGAGCGCAATTGAGGATCGTACTATTGTACTATTATTACTCAAAATGGATGAGTGATAATTCAAATAGCAAGGTAGTGGAATTGGATATCTTTGCCAAAGAAGGCAACTACAGCTATCACAATTGTACGAGTATATTCCAGCTGGCACCTCTCTCTCTGCAACGGTCATCATCTTCCTCCAAGTATAAATAGAAGACTCAAATGGAAGAAATGACTACTGTTCTATTAACACTATTCCATTACTACGTTCAAAGACTAAGAAGCATTCTGACATCATAATTTTAATCTGTCATTCTAAGTCTTAGAACAATTTGAGTTGTATTTTGTAAACACCTCTGATAGTATATCAAGTGTCCATAAACATTCATTCTTAGATTTTAAGTCTGTTTGTGAAGTCTCTTGTTAATTGTAACTTGAGCATTTGAGAAGCCTCTTGCAAGTGTGCTTGAGCAAAGTGTAATCTTGTAAAGATTATAGTGAAAAGCTCTTGTTGAAAACAAGGGGACTGGACGTACCTTCAATTTGTGAAGGGAACCAGGATAAATTTCTGTGTCTATCTTTCCTCTTCTCTACATCTCTTTGAATTTGTTTTAGTATCCGCTGCATATAATTCCTTAAGAACCAAAAAGTTTTAATTTTCTAAAACACAATTCAACCCCCCCCTTCTTGTGTTTTTCCACCTTCAATTGGTATCAGGAGCTGGGCTGTTGCCTAACTCTCACCTATCAGTGAAACAGTTAAGATTCAGGAAGGAAAAACATGTCTGCTGAGAAAGGAAACAATAGCAACAACAACAACAACAACAACGTGAACTATGACTATGATTCCAATTCTAAAGACAGAAGGTCTTCTGACAAAGTTCCTTTTTTCAATGGAACTGAGACTGGTTATCCATTCTGGAAAACCAAGATGTACAGTCACATCATGGGGATTGATTGTGATCTGTGGGACTTGGTTGAAGATGGAGTAAATTTTGAAAATATGGATTTGGAAGGAATAGTCAGCTCTAAAGACAGAAAGGCTTTTACACCTACTCAAAAGCTAGAGTATAAGAAGCACCACAGTGTAAAAGGGATGATGACAAATGCCATCTCTCATGATGAGTACTTGAAAATTGGAGATAAGAGAACAGCTAAGTCTATCTGGGATTCTCTTAAATCTAAGTATGAAGGAAATAAACAAGTTAAGGAGGCCAAGGCCAACTTGTTAGTACATCAGTATGAATTATTTAAAATGAAGGACGGAGAGGACATTGAGACAATGTTCTCTAGGTTTCAAATTCTTGTTTCTGGACTTCAAGTCTTAAATAAGAGCTATACGGAAGCTGATCATGTAAGGAAAGTACTCAGAAGCTTGCCGCCAAAATGGAGACCAAAAGTAACAGCGTTTCAGGAATCTAAGGATTTAGATACTGTGTCTCTTGAAAGCTTTGTTAGTTCTCTAAAGAGTCATGAGATGGAACTCATGACTGATGAATCGACTAAGAAGCTCAAAGGGATAGCCCTAAGCACCAAGAGTTCCTCTAAGGCTCTGAAGGCGAAGGTTGTAGTATCTGATGAAGAAGCTTCTGAAGAAGGTCACGAGATGGACTCTGATGAAGAAGAAGAAATGGTTCTAATGGCTGCAAAAGTATCGCAATGGGCTAAGAGAAGCAAGAAGTATGCTGGTAAATTTGGAAGTTCTTCTAAGAAGGTTGGTGCTTCTAAGGATAAGAAGGAAGAACAAAACAAATGCTTTAAGTGCAACAAACCAGGACACTTCATTGCTGACTGCCCAGAGAACCTGAGTAAAACATCCAAGAGAACCTCTAACAAAGAGAGATACAAAAGTAAGCTCAAGAAGGGGTTCCTTGCCACTTGGGATGACTTGGATCAGGAATCAGATTCTGATGGGGAAGAAGAAGCAAACCTAGCCTTGATGGCAACCACTTCTGACCAAGAGAATTCTGAGCATGAAGCTGATTCAGATTCAGAAGATGAAGATGAGGTACTTGCTAATCTTTCTCGCTCTGAATTAATAGATGCCTTAAAACTTTTAACCAAAAAGGCAGGTGAGTGTAAGGTCCTTAAAAAGGCCTACAACAACCTGACCGAAAAGGCAAATGAAATAATTGAGCAAAATGAGTCTCTAAAATCCAGAAATGAATTTATGGAAACTCATTATGTTCTTGATGATAAGGTTCCTCCAGAGCATGAATTTGCTCTTCAGGAATTTCTTATCAATGGAATGAAAAGAAGCAAAATAGCTTCTTTGATTTATCATGTAAGTAGAAATAGAGGAGAAGGTCTTGGATTCTCACGCTTTAAAGATAATCCATTATATTCAAAATCCTCTAATATAGATAAATCAAAACCCAAGGTTGGCTTTGTAAAGAGTCAATCAGAAGTTCTAAATGAGTCAGCTTCTAATAGAAAATCAAAGCCAGAGGCTTCAAAGTCAAAGGCTCTGAAGGTTAAAACCTCAGAACCTAAGATTTTTAAGCCTCAAGCTAATGTTAAATCTAAAGAAGCTCTGACACATTCAAGAACAAAGCTCAAGAGTTATGATAAACCCAAAAAATTTTCAACAAGGGTGGATAACTCTAGAGGCTCTGATAGGCCCTTCAAACAAAGGCCACCTAGGCCTGTGAAGACTAACACAAATGGACCCATAAAGATATGGGTACCAAAGTCTCAAATAATATTTGCTTCAGGTTTGCACACCAAAAAGGCCAAAGCAGCAATGCTGGTACCTGGACAGTGGCTGCTCACGTCATATGACGGGAGAAAAGCATATGTTCCAAACCCTGACTCTGAAGGAGGGAGGTACTGTGGGGTTTGGAGGAAACCAAAAAGGGAAGATCATTGGTACAGGTATAGTTGGTAACTCTTCTCTTTCAATTAAAAATGTTTGGTTAGTTGATGGCCTCAAACATAATCTGCTTAGCATTAGCCAATTTTGTGATAGCGGATTTATTGTTAAATTTGATAAAGAGGCATGTACAGTAATCAATGACTCTGACAAGTCCATATTGTTTAAAGGATTAAGAAGAGGTAATGTTTATAAAGTGAATCTGTCAGAACTCACTGAGCAGAAAATAGTTTGTCTTCTATCTCTGAATGATGAAAAGTGGGTTTGGCACCAACGCTTAGGTCATGCTAACTGGAGATTAATCTCTAAGCTTAGCAAACTAAAGTTGGTTAAAGGCCTGCCAAATCTTAATTATCATTCAGATGCTCTGTGTGGTCCTTGTCAGATTGGCAAAATTTCAAAAACTTCTTTTAAACCTAAAAACATTGTCTCTACCTCAAGACCTTTAGAACTACTTCACATTGATTTGTTTGGTCCAGTAAGTACTGCCTCAATCAATGGGAAGAAATATGGATTAGTCATTGTTGATGATTACAGTAGATGGACTTGAGTAAAGTTTCTAAGAGTGAAAGATGATGCATATGATGTGTTCAGCATCTTCTGCACTCAAGTGCAAAACGAGAAAGGTCTCAAAATTTTAAAGGTAAGAAGTGACCATGGTGGTGAGTTTGAAAACGAACCATTTGCAACCTTTTGTGAAGATCATGGCATTGTCCATGAGTTCTCTGCTCCTAGAACACCACAACAAAATGGTGTTGTAGAGAGAAAGAACAGGTCTTTACAAGAGATGGCAAGAACCATGATGCATGAGACAAAACTTGCTAAGCACTTCTGGGCAGAAGCTGTAAACACAGCTTGTTATATTCAAAATAGGATCTATATTAGACCTCTATTGAATCTAACAACATATGAACTCTTCAAAGGAAGAAAGCCCAACATCCCTTATTTTCATCAGTTTGGATGTACCTGTTACATTCTAAACAACAAGGCCTACAAAAGAAAATTTGATGCCAAAGCTTGTAAGGGAATCTTTATAGGTTACTCTGAACGCTCAAAGGCATACAGAGTGTATAATTCTGAAACTAACACAGTGGAAGAATCTATACATGTTAGATTTGATGATAGAGAGCCTGACAGTAAAATGTCAGAGCAAGATAATAGTTATGCAGGTGTTCCATACCAATACATCAATTCAGAACCTGAAAAAGCATCAGAAGCTATTGAAACTTCAGAAGCTGTTGAAGCTTCAGAAGCAGTATTGGAAGAAGATGCTGAAGAAGCATCTCAATTAGAAGCATCACAAGAACATGATGTCACTTCAGAAGAAGACACTCAACCAAGTGCTGATGTTGATGAAGCTCCAAGAAGGAAGTTCAAATACAGATCATCACATCCAGAAGATCTAATTCTTGGAAACAAAGAAAGTCCAAGAAAGACAAGATCAGACTATCAACAACTTGATTCACTTCTGGGACTAATCTCAATGATATAACCAAAGAATGTTGATGAAGCACTTACTGACGATGGATGGATTGTAGCTATGCAAGATGAGCTCAATCAGTTTCAAAGAAATGATGTATGGGATTTAGTGCCAAGACCAGCACATAAGAACATCATTGGAACCAAGTGGGTATTTAGAAACAAGTTGAATGAACAAGGTGAAGTGGTAAGAAATAAAGCTAGACTGGTAGCACAAGGCTACAGTCAGCAAGAAGGTATAGATTTCACTGAAACATTTGCTCCAGTAGCAAGACTGGAAGCAATCAGGTTACTTCTTTCATATGCTGTTAACAATGGAATTACATTGTACCAAATGGATGTTAAGAGCGCCTTTCTTAATGGTGTTATTTCTGAAGAAGTATATGTCAAGCAACCTCCAGGATTTGAGGATGTGAAAAACCCTGATTATGTTTTTAAACTAAAGAAATCACTTTATGGTCTCAAACAAGCTCCTAGAGCTTGGTATGAAAGACTAAGTAATTTCTTATTAGAAAATGGTTTTCAAAAAGGACAAATTGACAATACATTATTCAGAAAGACATCTAAGAAAGATATCTTAATCATTCAAATATATGTTGATGATATTATTTTTGGTTCTACTAATGCTTCCTTGTGCAAGAGTTTTTCAAAGCTGATGCAGGATGAATTCGAGATGAGTATGATGGGTGAATTGAAGTTCTTCCTTGGAATTCAAATTAATCAAGGAAAAGATGGCACTTACATTCATCAAAGCAAATATACTAAAGAGCTTCTGAAGAAGTTCAACCTTGATGACTGCAAGATAATGTCTACACCCATGCACCCTACAAGCAGCCTAAGCAAGGAAGAGATTGGAAGCAAAGTAGATCAGAAGCTATATCGAGGTATGATTGGTTCTTTACTCTACCTTACAGCATCTAGACCTGATATTTTATATAGTGTATGCCTGTGTGCTAGATTCCAGTCAAATCCTAGAGAACCTCACTTAACTGCTGTTAAGAGGATCTTTAGATATCTGAAAGGAACAACTAATCTAGGACTTCTTTATAAAAAATCCCTAGATAGTAAGCTAGTTGGATTCTGTGATGCTGACTATGCTGGTGATAAGATTGAGAGAAAATCCACTAGTGGAAATTGCCAATTCATTGGTGAGAATCTCATATCTTGGGCTAGCAAGAGACAAACAACCATTGCTTTGTCTACAGCAGAAGCAGAATACATCTCAGCTGCTAAATGCTGCACACAGCTTCTCTGGATGAAATATCAGTTGGAAGATTATAACATAGCTGAAAGTAGTATTCCACTATATTGTGACAATACTGCTGCTATTCATTTGTCTAAGAACCCTATTCTACACTCTAGAGCTAAACATATTGAAATAAAACATCATTTTATAAGAGATCATGTTCAAAAAGGTACAATAAATATTCAATTCATTGATACTGAACATCAATGGGCTGACATATTTACTAAACCTTTAGCAATTGAAAGATTTGATTTTATCAAAAAGAATTTGAACATGCACTATATCTCTGAAGAAAATTAGCTCTGAGAAGTAGAATAGAATTAGCATCTGAAGCTCAATCAGAACCTCTTATAATTTCGAGTCTCCTTTGGGAAGCTCTGAATAATTTGGGCTCTGAAGGGCAACAGGTTCTGATATGGTATCAGATACAAATGAGTTTGGTTCTGAACCTTTCGGAAACGAAACGTTCAGTACTAGTAAGTGTATAACAGTTGTCTGTACACGCGTCAGCTACGATTAAAACTCTTTCAACACGTGTCTAGATCCTGACGGGCAGAGAACAGTTAATGATGATTATGGCAGTTAAGTATATTATTTAATTTTTTAAAACTGCTCGCGCTCCCTCCCAATGTTTATTTTCTCTGTATATGTGTGCTAGTCACTATTCATAAGTCACTTCATTCACTTGCACAACTTTTTACACGAAATCACCACCTACACAACCCTAGACTTTACAGAAAAATCCCAATCTTCATCTTCTCAATTTTCTGAAACTATGGCTGCTCAATCGTCAAACGAAATCATCCAAGAACCGTTTAATCCTTCCCTACCACCCATTATTGATCTCAATTCTGAGGATAATCTAGTCTACGAACATCATCAAACTGACGCTGGACCAGATGCTTATGATTTCTTCACCGAGAAGTTCGTGGATTTTGATAGTTTGAAAGCAAATGGGATTGACATTCAATACTTGTTCTACAACCAACAATGGCAGAATTACTTTGAGATGCTTAATGGCTTCGTATACTACGACATAGTGAAATATTTCTGGCAGAAGGCTAAAGTGTACGATAGAGAAAGTGCTGATAAAGAATACAAGGATATGGTTGAGAAGAACAAGGAATTACGAGGGAAAACAAGAAAGGAACTTGGTCTTAAACCTTATAGAGGAAGGGAAATTAGGTCAAATATTTTGGGAATCAATGTTGTGATAACTCAGGCACACATTGCTAAACTTCTGGGGTTAGACAACAAAGGAGAAGATATAGAAGTGTATGATAATAAAAGCAAATACATGGATTCAATCCATCAGGACCTCTTTAAGTCTGGATGCTCGAAAAGGGATTTTGGAAAAATAATGCACATGAAGCACACATTTGAATTTGCTTTCAGAATGTGTTTGTCTACCATTTTTACCAGAAAAGGTGGATTAGATACCATATCTATTCCACACAAACATTTCATCTGGTTCTTATACAAACGAGTGAAAGTCAATTTGGCTAAGATTCTGTTTGATCACATGTGCTTTACCATCAATGAGGGCAGAACGAAAATACCATCAGTTATTCATCATCCAAGGTTGATTTCAGAACTGATAAGGCAAACCAAATTCACAGATATTGTGAGTGTCAAAGAAAAACTTAGAGTTTTCCAAACTGCTAAGTATGATGCATCAGTTCTGGTCAACATGAAGAGAAAAACCAAGGAAGAAATCATTTCAGTAAAATCACCTCTACAACAAGTATACGAGAAGTACTTCTGGTGTGATGGGTTTCCCACCATCTCAGAACATGATAATGATGAGGTGATTAAGAACTTCCTTGAGTCAGTGAGAAGAGACACTGGAGTAAGTGTTCCCAGGAAAATGGTTGTAAGTGTTCCTAATTGGGATATCTTCAAGGGACCAAGAGAAATTACAAGAAACAGAAGAAAGCCAAGAACTACTGAGCAAGAAATGATTGATGAAGGCTCTGATGATCAAGGGCATATTAGTGCTGATAAGATTGAGGAAGGTGCTGGAGATATGATGACTGAAGATGTTCAGAAGGAAAAGCGTACAAAGAAAAGGCATGATAGGCCCTCAGCTTCTGAGGAAGATCAGAATCTTGCTAAGCCTGCAAAGAAATTAAAGGTCAGAGCCTCTAAACCAAAAGGTAAGATCTCTGCATCTAATACCTCTAGCATTCCTGTAGCTCAGGTTATTGGTTCTGAACCTCAACCCTCTATTGCTAAACCATCTATCTCTCAACCTCCTTCATCTAACAATCAAACTCAACCCATAGACTACACTGTACCTCTTAGTGTAGTTTTACCATCTGTCAAACCATCATCATCATCATCATCAGATACCAGCACTGCCTCTGATGAGTTAATTGCTACACTCATCAGAGAATCTAGCCTAAAACAAAAGAAAACTCTTACACCAAAGAGAACCTCTTTCAAGAAAACCACAAAGAAAACCACCATAAAGCCCATTCATCTTTCTTCTGATGAAGAACCTACTATCAATGTAGACACCATCATTCTTAATCAAACCACAAATCAAGATTCTGTCCTAGAACATCTTGAACAACACATGTGTGGTGTTGCATTTACCAACTCAAACCCAAATTCACCACCTCAATTTCCATCCATGAATCTCACAAATAATTCACCCGTCCATAAAACACAAAACACACAGGTCATTCACACACCCCCTCCCTCACTTGATCACATCTCACATGTGAATCCACCTACATTCACCCCTGTTCAGAATGAGTCAATTGCTCATTCTGAAGAACAACAAAAATCACCCCACTCATCACCTATCAATGTCATTGAAACTGAACAACAACCTCAATCACCTCCACCTGAAGCATACACTGATGAATCATCTCCTTCACCTTCACCACAACCTGTCTCTGACCCACTCAACAAACCTCTAGCTTTAGAAGAGGTTCTTGAGCTTTACCAACACCTAACTAAAGCTGAGCATCAAATATTCAAGGATTCCATCAATCTTGATGATGATATCATACCTCCAAATCTCAGTAACATCAAAATCATTGAACTCAAAAGAAAGAAACATGAACCAACCATTCCTTTTGACCCATCCTTACTCTTTTTCAATTCTGACTCTGAACCAAATCTTGAGCTGCTAAATAACGCTATAGGTATTAGACTTAAGAGGTTCAAACAAAGGGAGGAAGAGGCTCTTATCTTTCCCTCTGATCTGGATGCTGAAGTCAGAGAATTAGAGTACTTGTTCAGTCAATCTTTAAAGATTCTCAGTTCACATCTGAAGGACAAGATTAAGGGTAGGGGAGCAAACACTGTCAGGGAATTGTTTGAGACTGCTGAGAGGTTAAGTGCTCCAATGCTCACTTTCTACAACCATGAAGAAGAGCAGGCTAGGATAGCTGCTGAAACTGAGAAGAGAAGACAAGATGAGATTGAATATAAGAGACTTGCAGAACAAGAGGCAATGAACTTGTTAGTGGATAGGGCTGTGCACATCGCTACAATTGAAACCCACAAGCTCAATGAAAATCAAGCTGCTGAGCAAGACGTTGAAATGCTTGATCAGAATCAGAAAGAAGAAGATACTGATATGACTATTGATGAAAAATCTGCTAAGGGTAAGGATCCCATTGTTGATACAACCCCTCCTATCTCTCCCAAGAAAGAAAAGGGTTCTCCATCATCTGAAATACCACCAGCAGTTCAAGATGCATTGGACAACATCAGGACTGAACTGACTAATGAAATTGATGAACTAAGAGTGGATGTGCGCACTGATGTGAATGCTGCTGTGGAATCAGTTCACAAAAGGATGGATGACATGATGTTAACCCTTCTGAAAGCCATAGCAGATGTTAAGAAACCTTAGTCACTGTTTGAGCACTTGTTTTGTTGATTGATTCTTGTGTAATATTTGGATAATCTGTTTAATTCATATCGATATTATCCATATCTGTGTGTTTATTATTTGCTTATATGTTTGTTTTATATTTGTTTTTCAAAATTTAACTTTTCTATATACCATGATATTGTCTGGTACTCTTGAGAATTCTGACTCTAGTGAAAGATGCTGAAGAGCATCTTAGTATTTAAACTAATAAGCCTAGGATTTTCAAAACCTAAGAGTCCCTCTCATCAGTACTCCTGTTTACTCATGAAATAGCTTCTTAGTATTAAAGCCTGTTTAACAACGGGGCACCAATACCGAATGAGGCGTGTCTGGTAACTGGTGTTCTGACAATAACCATGTGGTATATAAAAAGAAAGCAAGCTTAAAAGAGAGAGAGATAGGTAGAGGAACAACTTTTATTATTAATAGAAAGATTCTTTATTACATATGATTACATCTAGTCTAAGGCTTAGATTTAGAAGCCTCTGATTCTATACTCTTCAGTTTCTCTTTGAGAAGAGATAGTGCTTCATCAGCAAGCTTCTGAACCTCAGCTGGATAATCTGCTAGATTATCTTCATATGTCCATAAGAACTCTTCCAGATCAGAGCCCAATTCTTCCTCCTCTGACTCTGTTAAAATAAGTTCTTCCTTGTTTCTCTCATATCGTAGCCTGTTTTCTTCGCAGCGCCAGGGCTCTGCTTCCTTCTTGCTCTTTCCTTTTGAGCCTGAAGCATCCTTGGTAACCTGCCTTTCCATTATTTTATTTTTTTTGATATTACTTGATTACTCTGAATGAGTAAAATGAGAGGAATCATCCTTTAGTTATAGTACCTTCAAGATATCTTGTCAGTAGGATAATCAATGCCATTCATTGCATGCGTTTGGTTGTCACTGCATTCTTGACTTGACTACCTTGTCTGGCACTTTGACTACTTGGTTTTCAGTTTCTTTTTGACTGATGCCAAAAGGGGGAGTAAGAGTAGCGTTAAAATTAATGTTGATTCATTCATATACTGCTCAATCTGAAACTGTAATGTTAAATGCATTATGAATCAATTTTTTATCCCTTATGATTCTTTCTCATTCTGAACGATTATTGAAAGGGGAGAAAATTTAAGAACCTAAAATAAAATTCATAGACAATGTCAGAAGAGCTTGCAAACCGCTTCTGATCATTATCAAACTCTAAGAAGCAAAGCTTACAAAACTATGCTTCTGAAAGTTAAATATGAAAATTTATTTTAGGTTAATAAATCGACTCTTAAACTGTTTTAATTAATTATGGATAAAACTTAGGGGGAGCTTACAAACCTACCCTTATGGATTATCAGACTCATGGGGAGATTGCAAACCTTTGAAACCCGAAGTCATCATAATTAAATTAAATCAACAACAATTGAATTTTAATGCTTTGGTTTGTCATCATCAAAAAGGGGGAGATTGTTGGAACAAAGTGGGTCTGACATGAACCTCTAATGATTTAAGTGGTTTTGATGATAACAAAGTATTAAAATTACAATTGGAATTACTAATGATTATTCTAGTGTGCAGAACTACAAGTTAAAATTCATTCAGAAGCACTACGAATAATAGCAGAGAAGCCAGCCAAAACAAGCTCTGAAAGTACATCACTGTTCATCAGAAGCTTAAATTTTGCATGTTGAATAAAAGTGCCTCTGAGGACAAAAACAAGGCTCTGACGGACTCAGAAGCAAAAAGGGCCTCAAGAAGCAATGACAACAGCATCTGAAGCAAAAGGAATTTACGTCACTCAAGAATTGACATATTCAGAACCAATGATTGAAGAACAATCTACTTCAAGGCTCTGTCACGTCCACAGGAAGGAATATTAGTTGGTACAACGTTAACCTTATCCATATGTGGAGCGCAATTGAGGATCGTACTATTGTACTATTATTACTCAAAATGGATGAGTGATAATTCAAATAGCAAGGTAGTGGAATTGGATATCTTTGCCAAAGAAGGCAACTACAGCTATCACAATTGTACGAGTATATTCCAGCTGGCACCTCTCTCTCTGCAACGGTCATCATCTTCCTCCAAGTATAAATAGAAGACTCAAATGGAAGAAATGACTACTGTTCTATTAACACTATTCCATTACTACGTTCAAAGACTAAGAAGCATTCTGACATCATAATTTTAATCTGTCATTCTAAGTCTTAGAACAATTTGAGTTGTATTTTGTAAACACCTCTGATAGTATATCAAGTGTCCATAAACATTCATTCTTAGATTTTAAGTCTGTTTGTGAAGTCTCTTGTTAATTGTAACTTGAGCATTTGAGAAGCCTCTTGCAAGTGTGCTTGAGCAAAGTGTAATCTTGTAAAGATTATAGTGAAAAGCTCTTGTTGAAAACAAGGGGACTGGACGTACCTTCAATTTGTGAAGGGAACCAGGATAAATTTCTGTGTCTATCTTTCCTCTTCTCTACATCTCTTTGAATTTGTTTTAGTATCCGCTGCATATAATTCCTTAAGAACCAAAAAGTTTTAATTTTCTAAAACACAATTCAACCCCCCCTTCTTGTGTTTTTCCACCTTCATATGTTAGTCCACGTTCTTAATTTTACTATCAATTAACCTTAATTTATGCTTATCAATTAATGTTTAGTTTCTAAAAAACATTATTTGTCCTATAATAAGTCAGCCCACATTCTTAATTTATATGTGTCAAAAACTTTAATATAGAATAATTTTTACGGTATACATATTTCTTAATTCAAATCCAAAATAACAGTCAATTACAATATTTAATCAAAATTTAAAATAAATAATCAGAGACAATCTTTTAAAAATATATATCTTCCATCGTTAGTGTTTTCACATGGTCAGTTGTATGTTGTGATTTCAAGAGTTATTTCTAGAGATTAATTAAAGATTTTGATTATCAACGGGGATGATGAAAATACAAATAAAACTTTCAATGTCTATAATAAAGATTTCGTAATATATCATAATTTATGTTGTATGAATATTTATCCAAATTTATTGTTAAATTAATGTTTAATGTTACTCCACTTTTTCATATACCTTTTGGTATTAAAATTTTACTACCATATTTTTTAATGTTACATATTACGGCTAATTAGACTCGTGCACCGCACGGGTCGAAGTTCTTGTAAAACTAATATTTAAACGACAAACAAAATTATCAATTAAAAAATATTTACAAATTGTGATAATAATGAAGCAATAATAATGAAATTGTGATATGCTAATGAATCTATTATGTTAACACCAAACCTTTTCAGCAATATTAATATTAACTATATATATTATGAATTGATCTCCCAAAATCGGGCCTGACCTTAGGCGTTTGAGGAATATACGTATTTATAAGTCTAAGTCTAACCTTGCATGAGTATGCATAGAGGGTGGTAATTCAACTACCTTAATGGTGCCAAAATAGTATTGTTTTAATTTTCACTGGTCGAAATTATGTGATATAGAGGATTGATCATGTGATTTGTAATATGCACTAGTTTTTTTACCCGTGCTCTCGCACGGATTGTTTTCCTTTATGAGATATTTTTTATTTTATAAATTAAACAAATGTAGTAAAGTGGATTTATAGAAAGAAATTGTTTTATTAAATTTAATAAAAAATATAATTTTATATATAATACTATTCACACCACAGATTTAGGTAAACATCACCCTATACTAACCTCATTATTTTTTACCCCTTTACCATGGGGGGGTAAAATACACTGCAAAAAAAGCTAAAAACATATTGCAGGGGGTAATCTCAAAAAAAAAAAATTACAGGTATAACATATATAAAACTCGCCTACTTTGCATAAGGTAAAAACCTATTAACCCAAAAATTAAAAATAACCACCAAATTCTAAGAAGGGGAAGGTGGCACTAACCATTGTCAAAATTATACCACTTAAATAAATTAACCAATAACATTTATCCACCCAATCATACACATGTCAACACATTTTGGAAAAGACAAAAAAATAAAACCAACACAAAGAATATAGATTATGATGAGGTGGAGTGCCTATTGCAATCTACAGTAGTAATTTGATGTTCCCTTTTTGTAAAGAGTATAGATTGGAGTTATATGCTCATGGCTTAATGGGCCTTCAGCATATATGAGCTTTACTTCAGACTGAAACAAAAGAGAATATTTATTTATAAGATGCTTAAATTATATTTATATATGTTTTTGTTTAAAATAAACTTTCATCTCAAACAAATTTTTAAATTATTTTCTCATTCAACTATTTAGTCTATACACTACTAAATTTTTTTTTTGAAGAAGCTATACACTACTAAAATTAACATAAAAAGTTTCTAAATTATTATCTTATCCAACTAATAATGATCATGTTAAGTTGATCATTAGTAGTCCCTAAATTATAAAAATGGATCAATTTAATTTTTAAATTGTCATTAGAAATAATCAATTCGTTCACTTGACCCCCAAAAAAATCAATCAATTCGTTCAAAAACAATCATTGTCTTTAATTTCTCTATATAAGTGATGAATTATTGTGATACTTCTTGCACAAACTCATACAATATCCCTCATATTTTGTGGTACTTCGTGCACAGACCCAACAATATCTCCATATAAATGATATTTTATTTTTTGTAAAGACATACTCTCCTCGATCTTATTTATAAAAGTTCAATAAACGGAAATGACTGACACTTCAACTTAAAAATTGATTTATTTTGTTTTTGCGTTGACTTCTACCTCAAATACATAGAGGGTAAATGTAATGCTTTCTAGTATTCGGTTGATTTTGATTTTCACACTACAAGTGCAAAATTACATAAATTCAATAAATGGGACAACCTAAATCTCATTCTAGAAATTTAATTTTTTGAAATTTTTTACATGGACTTCGATCGCAATTAAAAATGTAAAATTTTGTAGCATACAATTGATTTTGATTTCGCACTATAAGTGCAAAACTATGAAAGTTCAATAAATAGAAATAACCGAAACCTCGGCCTAAGAAATTAATTTTTTTGCATATACTTCTATCTCAATATAAATATTGCTGAACTTTCGCAATTTTAGCGTTCAATTTTATTTTTGCACCACAAATGCAAAATTGCGAAAGTTCAGCAAACGGAAACGACCGAAACCTCAACGGTGAAATTGATTTTTTTGCAGAGACTTCTATCTCAATACATAGAGGATATCTGTAAAAAGTTTTATAACATTCGATCAAATTTAATTTTCCACAATGTATGCATAGTTTTAAAAACCGAACTAGATCGGTTGGTCAAATCAGGAATCAAAGGGATTAATGGTGGGCTGGTTAACTCACAGAACCGATTATGCAAACAATTTGAAGGAACCCGAAGTGAACTGGAGTAAGGAGCATAACTCCAATACATGTTACCAAAACATAGGATAATTCTCCAAATACAAGGACATGTACGTTCTCCACATACATGACCCCATCCAATAGAAATCCAGCATAGTACAAAAATAGTCCTTTGGTAGTACTATTGCACACTCCACTAGCATAATGGAATTACCACTCTCCATGGATAGTCATGCAAGACTTAGCCTATAGATACACATATACCTCAAACATTCAAGATATACAATATTCACTCATTTCTTAGCATTTTCCTCAATCAAATATTAATTTGAGCACCTTGGTTCTACTAAATGAGCTGTTCCATTCTGCCCGTTTAAAGCACGACTAAAATGCATAAAAATGATATATATATATACTAATATATAAAGGGGATATAAATTTTTGGGATGACTTTTTAATTATTCCAATTTTACTCTTAAAAAATAACTTCCACATAAAAATAGATTTTCAGTTTTGTTTAGTAAATAATTTTTTTTTCTTCTTAATAACTAAGCGCAACTTCCACATAAAAGTAGATTTTCAGTTTTTTTATATTAAAAAAAAATATTTTTTTTCTTCTTAATAACTAACCACAACAAAAAAAGGAGGTTACGTAGTTATCAATTAACGAAGTCCAATAAAAAAGGAGATTAAGTAGTTATTTATATTTGCAGAATACAGAATATCGATCACACAAAAAAAACAAAAAAATATCAATTACACAAACGGGCGCGGAACTTGCCCGTTTGGAGGCTAGTATTTATAGTTTAATTAAGATATTTGTGGGTTATGATATTTGTACCAAGATCTTTATTTTTCTTCTGACGACTGCATCATTGATAAAATACATTAATTTAATTTTTTTTTGTTTATTGTGTTTTTTTATTGTAAGATTTTTTAATAATTTTCTTATTGAATGACTTTTATTAAATTTTATAGTTATGAAATTGAAGATCAAAATGCAGCAAAGCGCCAAGGCTGGTTGATGTTACAAGAAAGTTAATTCTTATAGATAATAGCCGTGACAACAAGACTTGTACACATCAGAACCAATTTAAATCATCCAAAATCCAATGATGAAAAACTGCTAAAATTATATGAATACTTGAGTTATCCCCAAAATTCAAAATTTAAAGTCGCGGATAAAGAGAGGGGGTGAGAGTGTTGATATCTCCTAATATTTTTTATACAAATACTTTATTTTCTTAATAGTTTAATGTTGATATATATTGTAAAGAGAAAATATAATATTGATGTTTTTTTATTAATATTCCATAATTATTTTATTAACATGATGATAAGAGATTGAAAGTTTTGCCTCATGAGATTGTTTACTTTTTAGAATTAAGTTTTAATTTTTTTTAAAACCGTATTGCATTAAGTTTTTTTAAAGGTATTGATCTGGACTGGGCCTTCAGCTCAACGACAAAGGAAATTGTTCCTTTGGGCTGTCGAGCATCACCATTCGTCAAGAGCGTGCGTACTCCTCGACAGAACCCAACGGCCACAGATATCAGCATATTGTAACGGCCGACACCAGAATGATGAACATTTAAGGCTCATCATGGCTTTTCAGCCGTTTTCCGGCAGCCAATTAATGGCCATTTAATGCCATCATTGGCCTTAGCCCAGCGCTGGGGGCTATATATACTTCTCATTTGTAAGGAGTCAGGTACATTTTATTCTCTCTGAAAACCTTCACTCTACCTCTACTAACTTGAGCGTCGGAGTGTAAACAGGTATACAACCCCCTTCACTCACCGGAACTAGGGGCGGAGCACCGTACAACGGACGTTGGTCGACTCTGATCTCAAGTAAGATCAGTGGCGCCGTCTGTGGGAATGCCTTGGTTTCCCCATCTTTTCACCTAGAAAAAGATCAAAACTACTCAAAAAACACCATCATTCACGACCAATGGCCAGAAACGGAAATGACAGCACCGGTGAAAACCGTCCCAACGCCAACGGAGTGCCAAACGACCAAGAGGATGGGCATTTCACCGCTGTAACACCTACAGAGAGATCAGCTGGCCCTACCATTAACCCCCCTGAGGAACCATTGGATATCCCACCAATAGCAGTAGGGAGCCCAATGGAGGAAATCATGGCAACACTCATCAACGTCATCAACAGGCAGGGTACAATCATTCGCGATCAGAATCGCAGACTGCAAGCTGTCGAGGAATCGCGCGCTACGAGGCTGTCGTACAATGCGCATCGGAGAAGATCCCCGCAACCTTCCCCGCGAAGGAGGGATCGCTCGGTAACGAAGTCAAGATCCCCGAGACGTGAAAGTCCTCGGAGGCATAGAAGATCTCCAAGTCCTCGAAGGAACACTGTTGTGCACGTAAGGGCCGAAGCTGGAAGGCCACGTCACCACAGGTCTAGAACTCCACCGATCAGATCTCCTGCGCGCTACCGTCGTCCCCGAACACCAGAAAGTGACGAAGACATGTATCCCAGGCCTTTAACTGAAAGAGTCATGAGAGTACCATTACCCCCTGGCTTGGAAAAACTTCCGATAATGGACACTTATGACGGGTCCACTGATCCAGACGATCATCTGGAAAACATTGTAGCTATCCTCGAATGGAGAAGGGTCCGAGGATCAGTTAAGTGCAAAATATTTTCGACGACGCTAAGAAAGGGAGCGTTAACGTGGTACAAAGGACTCCCACCTCAATCGATTGACTCCTGGACCGAGATATGCCGCCAATTTACGGCCCATTTCACTGCATCAAGGAAACATCCGCTGACAATATCTGCCCTCGAGGCGATAGTTCAAAGGGATGATGAGCCGCTACAAGAGTATATTGATCGGTTCAACAAAATCGCAGTACAAGTAAGGGTTGAGGACAAGATGAAGCTGTACCTTATGGATCGAGGATTGCGTCTGGGCAGCGATTTTGCTAAGGCTGTAGGGATCGAGGAAATTCGGACGCTGGACACCTTCCTCGAAAGGGCTCAGAAGTACATAGCGTACGAAGAGAAGCAAATGGTTGCGGACGTCAGAAAACCAAAGCACCAAGATGAATCAGGACCCTCGAAACGAGGAAGTATCAATGGAAAGGAGAAGGTGCGGGAACCCAAAGCCCCACCAAGTAAGTTCACCAGCTACACTCCGCTGAATGCTCATCGAGAGCGAATTCTAGCTGAAGTTTCAGCAGCGGAGTTCAAAAAACATGGGATCAGATTCCCAAAGCAAATTCCTACCAAACCAGGCGTGGCCAAAGGCAAGTATTGTCGGTTCCACAGAAGCTATGGTCATGTGACTGAGGATTGCGTCCACTTGAAGGACGCAGTTGAAATATTAATCCAACAAAACTTGCTCGGAAAGTACAGGAAGGACCGACCAAGGGAAAACAATGATCGCAGGCAAGATGTTGAGGATCCACCTGCTGAAGAGGAAGCACGGGCAAACCTCCCCGTCGCCTATGCAATTTTAAGGCCTGAAGACTTCGCCCAAGGAAAGGAAGTGCTCACTCATTTGACTTCCCACTTGGATGGATCCTGGGAAAATTTCCCAAAGACACTTGTGATATCTGGAGGAGGATTCAACAATACGACCCTCGAGACTATAAAAAGAAAGTTTGAGGAGCTCGTGAGCGTCTGCTCGCTCAACCCCATATCCGTCACAGAAATCAAGGAAGGATCAGTTCCCTTGGCCTTCTACAAAGAAGAGATCCTTGGAGGATCCCCGAATTATCAAATTCCTTTATTGGTGCAAGCAAGGATGGCGAACTTTGATGTTCGAAGAATCCTGGTCGACCAAGGAAGCTCTTGCGACATCATGTATTCTGGACTATTCAAAACTCTTCAGCTCACTGAAAAGAATTTGAAGCCCTATGTCGGTGCCGATCTTCAAGGATTCAATGGAGCTACAACAAAGCCTTGGGGATATACGGACCTGATCGTCACCTTTGGCGAAGAAGAAGCCACCAAATCCATCAATGGGCAGTTTTTGGTCGTTGAGTGGCCATCGCTGTATAACTGCATCATCGGAAGAACAACACTCGCTGATTTGTTCGCCGTCTCTTCGACCATTCATCTCAAAATGAAATACTACACAATAGATGGAAAGGTCACCACATTTAACGGAGACATAGCTGCTGCTCGAAGATGTTTTGATGTTGCAGAAAAAAATATGAACACCTTGGCCACTCCGAAGAAAATGAAGACCGAACACAAGATGCCCGCTGTCAATGCTGTTGGAGGGAAAGATATTGTTGATCTGGACGCTCGAATCACAAAAAAAGAGCGCAGAGAAGAAAAGAAGCAATTGCAGAAAGAGCTGAAGGAGATATTTCGACCAATTCCTGATGGAGAGTTCGAAATAATTTCCCTTGGTGAAGACCCCTCGAAAGGAATAAAGATTGGTGCTGATCTCCCCGACTTAGTTAAAAGACAGTTGGAGGCTTGCTTAAAAGAACATGTTGAACTCTTTGCTTGGAGCGTTGCTGAAATGCCCGGCATAAATCCAAAGGTTGCTTGTCACCAGCTGACTATAGATCCTAAGGCTAGAGCTGTTGCAAAGCGTCGTAGGAAGCAGTCTCCCGAAAAAGCGGAGGCTGCAGAAAAAGCTGTAAAAGACCTCCTAGAGGCAAATTTCATTTCGGAAGCCAAGTATACTACTTGGTTGTCCAACGTTGTACTTGTCAAAAAATCTAATGGAAAGTGGCGCATATGTGTTGATTATACTGATCTTAATAGGGCTTGCCCTAAAGATGCTTATCCTTTACCTAGCATAGATAAACTAGTAGATAATTCTTCAGGATTTAAATTACTATCGTTTACGGACGCTTACTCAGGATGTAATCAAATTAAAATGGCTGAAATCGACAATTAGAAAACAGCCTTTATGACCGAATCAGGTAACTATTACTATAACGTAATGCCTTTCGGGCTTAAAAATGCGGGCGCCACATACCAAAGAATGATGAACAACGTATTCCGAAATCAAATTGGTGATATGCTCGAAGTGTATATGGATGATATGATAGTTAAATCCGAAGAGGAAAACGATCATACCTCACACTTAAGAAAAGTTTTCGAACAAGCAAGAAAGTATAACATGAGATTTAATCCCGAGAAGTGTACATTCGGCGTAAAGGCAGGAAAATTCCTCGGATTCTACTTAACAGAACGAGGAATTGAAGCCAATCCCGATAAATGTAGAGCATTCTTCGAATACCCTACGCCCGACTCAAAAAAGTCTATTCAAACGTTAAATGGAATGTTAACTTCTTTGTCACGATTCGTTGCTAAATCTGCTCAACATGCTTTACCACTCTTTAAACTTCTGAGAAAAGAGTCTGCATTTGAGTGGACGGAAGAGTGCGAAAACGCACTTCAACATTTGAAACGAGCATTATCCGAGCGTCTAGTCCTTACACGACCTGCGCAAGGGGAAACTTTATTCCTCTACTTAGCAGTGGCCCATGAGGCCGTCAGTGCCGTTCTCATAAGAGAAACCGAGCAAGGGCAAAAGTCAGTGTACTTCGTAAGCAAAGCACTCCAAGTACCACTCAAAGTAAAAACAAATGGACCATATTCATAGACGGATCTTCCAATTCGAAAGGAAGCGGTGCAGGCATTATATTAGAAAGCGAAGATGAGACCTTAATTGAGGTTTCGCTCGAATTATCCTTTCAAACGACGAATAACCAAGCCGAATACGAAGCCTTCTTGGCAGGGTTACGGCTCGCCAAAGACATAGACGCCGAGGAAGTTAAAATCTTCACAGATTCACAGTTGGTAGCATCGCAGATTTCCGGGGAATATCAAGCAAAAGATGAACGACTAGCGGAATACCTAATCTTGATAAAGGAAATGCTAGCCCAATTCAAAGTAGTTGAAGTGCAACATGTTCCTCGCGAACATAACACAAGAGCAGATGTCTTCTCAAAATTAGCGAGCACCAAGCGAAAAAAGGGAAGAAACCAATCCCTGATACAAGAAAATCCAACTGTTCGTTTGCGAAATAAATACGAACAGTTGGATTTTCCCAATACTATGCTTCCTGGAAAGCGGGGAAACTCCCAACGACCCAAAAGAAGCGGCTAAGGTCAAAAGACGAGCTTGCTCATACATTGCGCTCGACAATCAGTTGTACCGTCGAGGGTTCGCCAACACTTTACTTTGGTCGAGCATCCACAGACTAACGGGCAAGCCGAAGCTGCGAACAGAGTAATTTTGCGAGGCCTAAAAAGAAGATTAGGCGAGGCAAAGGGACAATGGGTCGAAGAACTACACAATGTGTTATGATTTTATCGAACCACCCCACACTCCACCACCGGGGAAACCCCGTTTTGACTAACATACGGAACGGAGGCTGTAATCCCCATGGAAATAGGAGAGCCAACAAGGCGATCCGAAACACCCAACGATCAAGATCTAAATGATGACTTAATTCGAGAGGAACTGGACTTGGTCGAAGAATTTCGCGAAGGTGCTGCTCTTCGCGAAATGTCTCTCAAACAAAAAATCGCCGCTCGACATGACAAGAGAGTGGTGAAAAGAGAATTCGACGTCGGCAGCTTGGTTCTACGTCGAAACCTCAAAGATTCGAGCGAAGGCAAACTCGCCCCAAATTGGGAAGGCCCTTACCAGTTACCGAGTCCAAGCAAAAACGGGGACCGGAGCTTACTTCCTCGAAAATCTGCGCGGCGAGGAAATTCCTAGACCATGGAACGCAGAAAAACGTAAGCAATATTATAGTTAGAGGTTAAAAATCTCTGACGCGGCTATGTTGGCCTCAAAACCACGAGGAGACATACTTGACAATGGAGGAGTGCTTAGGTACGGGCACAAATCTAAAATATCAAAAATAAAGACAAGAGGTTTCCACCTCGTCTTGACGAGGAATTACCCCAAGCGAGTACCATCGTCCTAGTACACGTTAGGCCACAAATCCCAGCTCGCGATGGGAAGTCGTCGCCGTGGTTAAGCGATCGTTATAAGGTCCCTCTTACCATTAAGCGTTTGGAGCCCCAATCCAAACACTCGTGGAAGTTCCACAAACTCCTCGAGTACGGCGCTTAACGATACATGCTATCCGAGCAGCGACTAAATATTGTTGTACTTAAAGCTCGAAAGATGAACACTCAGCGAATAAAGGCGTTAAATCGTCGAACAATATCAAGGCAACATTTATAAGCGTAAAATCATTCAAGCAAAGAAAGGATAAAACGCAGATTATAAAACAAAATACAAAATATTATAAACAATCACGAGAATTGCATAATTGTCATTACAAAACAGGCGAGCAAACGCCAAAATACTTCCGAGGCGAGCATAATGCCAACAAAATCAGACAAAAAATAATTAAAGTCCAAGAAAGGTCACTGAGGATTAGGGTCTTCAACGGGAGCAGGAGGGGGAGTCCGGATAGCACCATCGAGCACCTCTTTGCACTCATCGAGTCCCTCCATTTTAAGCTCGACATCAGCATTGAGGATTTTGATTTGAGCAATGGCATTCAGAAAGCTCGAGGTGGCCATGTCAACTGCAGAATTCTGGGCATCTACAAGTTGCCTAATCAGAGACCCACGAGAGGTGTTAGCATATTCCCCGTGAGGGTCCTCGTTCTTCTCCTCCTCGTCAGGGATAGTCAACTTTTGAAGATGCCCTTCAAGTTCAGCCACCCTCGCCAACAGACTTTCTTTCTCCTTGGCCAAGCGCTCTGCCTCCTCCTCCTTGGTCTGCAGGGTCTTGGTCAATTCAACCTGAAGCTGATACTTATCCTTGTAAGCATCATAATTCGCCCCCAACTCCTCGTAGTCCTGACGAGCCTTCTTGAGCTCAACATCCATCTTCTTGTGGCTCTTCTCCATACTTTTCATCTTCTTCTCCATCTTCACCCTCTCATCCACAAATTGACGCTCTCGTGCGTTGAGGAAGTTCGCAATCTCCATAAGCTTCATAGAATGCATCGAGGATTCAACGATCACATTCTTCAGCGACTCAGGACCCATATCCGTCATGATCGCTTGATCGACTTCTGGGATCACCACTTCCGTGCACCCATCGAATACATTACCCCCGTGAGCAAAAACGGCGGGCAACACAAATCTTCTTGTAGGGATTCCGGGTTGAAGACGGTGGAGACCCTCTACCTGGTTCGAGGTGCCAGTTTCAATTCAGGCATTCTTCTGAGGCCTCACATCCTCGATTGGTGAGTCCGGGCCCCTCTTTTCGCCAACAACATCCCTTTGAGGAGATGCAACGGCAGAATTGGTCGTTGAAGGAGGAGGAGTCGGAGTACCTACTGGGGGAGTTGGAGGAGTAGAGGAGCTCGCAGGACCAGATGAGCTCGAAACCAAGGCATTCCCCGCCTACTTTGCCTTACGGGCCTTGGTGACCTCCTGCATCCTCTTAAACTTTTCCTGATTGCTCATCATATCTGCACAAAAAACAAACCACAACTTAGTAAAATCGCTAAAGATAAAACTATTTTACAAAGCGAGCAGGAAATAAAGATTGAAGCAAAATCCAAACATACTGAGCAAAGTTTCAGCCTCGACACGAGTCGAGCAGGCTAGCAAAGCTTCTATTTCGATGAAACGCTTCGAAGTCAAAACGTTTCCCTGTTCGTCCACCACGGGATTCCCTTCCTTGTCCGTTCGGACTACCGGGACAAACCCGTCAACAAAATCGCACAACACCTTATAGTCAGCAAGGACCGCTGGATCCATTTCCTTTTGAGTCCGACCAAAGCTGCTCGCCGGAAGGAGATAATGGTTTCGCACCCACTTAAAAGGGAAGCGGCTGCGCTCGACAATGATTGGGCTCCCATTGGGGCGCAACACCTGATTCCCGTTGGCGTCAACTTTTGGGGACCTCAAAACTATGGTCTTCAAACCTTCTTCGCCCATGGGAAAAACCCCAAACCAGTTATCTTTAAATCCTCGAACCGACTCCTCGTACATTTCGAAGAGCCGGCGTCTTTGGGTGAACGAAACCTATCCATACTTCTCTGCATCTCCCTTTGGCTTTGTGTGTTATATCCGGAAGATGTAGAAGAACAAGTCAAGAGTGGGGACTATCTGAAGATAAGCCGCGACTATTTCAAAGGCGCGAAGAAACGCCAAAGAATTGAGGTGGAGCTGCGAGGGTGCCAAACGTATATGGTTAAAGACGCCCGCTTCAAAATCGTTAAAGGGCAATCGATAACCAAACTCCTCGAAGGCTATTTGGTACATCGAAAATGCCCCCCACCTCTCGAGCCTGTGGCATACCTTCCTTTGTCTGTCGGGGATCAAAATCTCCCACGAATCACGGCCAGGGTCCTCTATCCCCGTGAAGAGCCCCGGAGGCATTTCCCCGTCTGGTAGACCCGAACATCTCAAGGATGTGTTCCTCGGTTCATCAGCAACCCAAGAATAGGGATCGAAATCTAAGGGGCCCGCCATTGGTTCGTCCTCGACAATTTCGTTCTGATACTCTTCCACCATTTACACCTGAAAAGCCGAGGAAGGAAATATGAATTCAACATTCAAACATCAAATCCACCCTTCCACCGCCGATCAAGTGAAAGGGCGAGGAACAGACTTCCATCAAAACAAAGTTCTAAGAGTCAACAGATCCCCGAGAAACTGCTTGCGCAGTGGGACAAGTTAAAACTCGTAAGATAATTGAGCATGGATTTCGGACACTCATCAACTTAAGAATGCTCGAGAGATCTCCATGAATACTCGACATTCATGGCTAAAAACCCAATAACAAAAGCAGTTGTAAAGGCCAAAACCGCTAACAACTGCCACCTAGAAAGGGTAAATAGGCCAGAAAACTATAGTTTTTCCCTAAAAACTAACGTTTGTGGGAGGGTAAAGGGTGCTAACCACCACTTACAAACCCTCCACCACCGTATCACCATAAAATAAGCATCATCACTACGCCTATGAAACCAAGCATAAACAAACATGCCAAAGTAATGAAACAGAAGAAATAAAGCAGGATACTTACTTGGTTGAAGAAAAGGAAGTAAAGAACTTAAAGAAAGGTTGATCAGGATCGTTGGAATGCAGAGGAAACAGAAGTCTAAAAGTTGAGAAATTAAGAGACTTTGATAAATGAAGTAAAAACTTCAAAAATCCCTCCTTTCTCTATTTATAGACAAATCCCCAACAGATACACTTGTACAGAACAATGCAACGCCTCCTGAATCTAAACCGTCGCTTTAATCCAAAGGCAACGATTCAAAGAAATCTAACGCTTCAGATTAAATCTTAGGGTACATATTTGAACCTCGAAAAACCAACAGTACATATAGGCACTCAAGTACTCTGGAGTAGCCTTTACATGTGGCAGCAGAAGATGGAACGGCTTGTCCTTTCAAAGTCCCATCATCTGCTCGCGAAAATCTCGGCAAAATCGAGAAAATCTTTCAAAAATCGCTCAACTATAATCCGCTAATTGCAATCCTCGCATCAATATCAAGATACACAATAAATGCTCGCTATGATCAACAGATCTTTAAGATCCTCGACAATTAATACGTGGGTTCGGAATTAAATCTGTGGGGTCCCTACTCTTGGAACTTTCGGAGAGAAACGCGATTTACTCTTGCTCGAAGGTCCAATCTCAGAGGTCCTCGGAACAAATTCGACGAAGACGTGCCGCTCGAAGATAAAAACTAGTAAGCAAAGATAAAGTCCAAATGGTTACCTGTATCAGACCGTAGCGAGTATCAAGTCATTGCACTCGTATCCGAGCATAACGACTTGGGGGGCTCCTGATCTGGACTGGACCTTCAGCACAACGACAAAGGAAATTGTTCCTTTGGGCTGTCGAGCATCACCATTCGTCAAGAGCGTACGTATTCCTCGACAGAACCCAACGGCCACAGATATCAGCATATTGTAACGGCCGACACCGGAATGATGAGCATTTAAGGCTCATCATGGCTTTTCAGCCGTTTTCCGGCAGCCAATTAATGGTCATTTAATGCCATCATTGGCCCTAGCCCAGCGCTGAAGGCTATATATACTCCTCATTTGTAAGGAGTCAGACACATTCTATTCTCTCTGAAAACCTTCACTCTACCTCTACTAACTTGAGCGTCGGAGTGTAAACAGGTACACAACCCCCTTTACTCACCGGAACTAGGGGCGGAGCACCGTACAACGAACGTTGGTCGACTCTAATCTTAGGTAAGATCAGGTATTATTTTAGAATTAACAACTATATACTTATACATTTTTTATACATTTTCCATATACTATATATATATATATATATATATATATATATATATATATATATATATATGAGAAAATAAATTCCCTTGAAAATACAGCTGTCAAACATCAATTTAAATATAAAGTGAAGACCAACAAGAGGTTGGTCCAAGTGTTTAAGGACTTAGATACCTTAAGTAAGTAATTTAGAGCTTCAGTTTCTAATAACAATTCTAAATACTTTTGTTTTTAATTTAAAATGTAAGAATCTACCAAGATTAATTATTATGCGATGAATATTTCATGTACGGTTATAGAAACATAGAACGTGAAGGGTAATAATAATACTAAAGACAACAATGATCCGATTCAAGTGGTAAGAATTTTGGATTTCTTAAGCAAGTGGCCAAATGTTCTACTTCGGACTCCTGCATATGAAAAGAATACGATTGAGAGAAAATACCAACATTTTATACCCTATAAATTTATTGATAAAGATTAGTCATAGCTAACAAGGGTGGAAACCTTTTACTTGATTTTTTTTCAAAAGGTCAATGATATAGATGTAGTTTAAGTGTTTTCTAAATTGAAAGTATGAATTCAATTTCCATATGACTATTGGACCTCGCCGTTTCTTTTGAGTCCAAGATGAACGACCCAAACACACTAAGAGCCATTGTAGGAAATTGTCAAAGGTGGGAATATGAACGAACAAATGTCAAATTAAGTTTTTTAAAACACATATATGTTTTAAAAAACTTAGTTCAAGTTTACCGGAACATAAATGCTTGACAACAAATTCAAAATTTAAATCTTCATAATATAATGTATTCCGGAAAATTTAATGTTTAAGTTTTTCAGACGACATTTGTCATGTTATGTTTAAATTTTTGTATAAATTCTTCTTCAAATTTTTTTTTGTATAAATTAGGAACTTTTACAAAGTTTTGCCTAATTCAAACTATTTTTATTTTTTTAAAAAAGTTATCAAGCATGGTTTGCGTCAAAAATATATTTATAAAACTCAAATTAATTTTTCTAGAACACACGTGTTCCAACAATCTTAAATATTGAGATTTTCCGAACACAAAACTGAAAACTGTTATTGAAAATTTAAAGTTTTAGTTTTACAAAACACATTTGTGACTCAAAATATTTAATTCCGTCGGCGTCAAACTTGCAAACCTTTCGGTTATGATTATTTTTTAGTTTTTTTGGAATTTTTTTTATTGAAAATGGTGTAATATGGGTAGTTTGAGAATGCAAAATGTAGGGGTAGGGGTAAAATTGTGGGAGGTGGAGGTAAAATGTTTTATTTTTCAGGGTCATAGTGCCTTGGGCCTCTCATAACTTTTATTATGAATTTTTCTCTTCCCCCAATATCACACTGAAATATTCTCTTCGCACCCCCCATGACTCTTTTTAACCCCCCAATATTCCAATTTTACCTCTGTACAAAAACTTCGGAACGTGTGTTTCCGAAGTTTTTCTAGTTCAAATTCGTCGAAAACTTCGGAAAATACATTCCGAAGTTCGTCTTCAATGCAAAAAAAACTTCGGAAAACGCGTTCCGAAATTTAAAACTAGGGGCAAAAATGGAAATCCAGGGGGGGGGGAAAGAGTCATGGGGGGTGGGAAGAAAAAATTTCCACACTTTTGTTCCGAAAAAGTGTGTTTTATATATAGAAATGCGCTTTCGTTCCTCGTCATCTCCTTCCAAATACAATTTCGATATTACTTCACTCCAAGTACAAATTTGTTTCTCTCATCTCCTTTGTCATACAAGTAAGTTTTATGTTAGTTAAGAGGGTGCTTTATGTTTCTGATATAAACATGTGGCAGAGGGTGCTTTATGTTTACGAACCTACAACCTAGTAATGCAAATAACTTTGCCTCAAAGAGTGTAGAAAATCTTTGTCAATCCTCTAATGTTGATTTTAGTCCACCACTCCAAGGAAAAACGCAAGCTTCTTTGAGAGAGATTTTGATTGAGTAATGAAGAAGATGAAGAAGTGATACACATTCTATCTCTATAAAAGAAAATTTCGGAATAAAGTTTTCCGAACCTAAACGCGAGTGGATTTTTTTTCTCTACAAAACTTAGGTTCAGGGGAAAAACAGAAGTTTGGGGGGATAAAAGATACTTTGGGGCTGGGGGGAAGAGAAAAATTCTTTTATGAAATACATTAGGCCCATTATTTTGTTTCTTTTCTAGGATAGTAATCAGGACCTTATCTTTTCTTTAAATTCCACATAAATTAGCATACAATTTCTCTTCCCAGCCCTACGTTTCTTTTTCACCCCCTAAACATGCGATTTTGTTTGGAAAACACGTAATTAACACTAAATATTCAACAAATATTCAATTATTGTTCTTCCATTGCACAAGATTGCTTGTGAATTAATCTCCTGATTTTTTATCAGTAAGTGTTACAATGATCAGTTTGAGTATCATGAAAGTGGCTCAAAAGGTTACATTAAAAAGTAATTCCTTAGCATCTGGAACAAGAATGTCTCGTTAAATTCAGGTCTAAATGATTTGGAGAATGTTTAGTGAGATGCTCTTATATATAAAATTATTTACGTGACACCATATTTTCTAATAAACTTAGTATAAAAAAAATTTCTAATAAACTTAAAAATAAATATATATAACTAGAGCTGTAAAAATGGATCGGACTATTGGACTGGTCCATTAACGGCCCTATAGTTTTACACGGATCGGGCTTCAAAAGAAAATTTATTGGGCCTTATCGGGCTGGCCCCTCGGCCTATCTTTTTCATGCGCCACATAGGTTGACCCCACGGGCTTTTGGGCCGGCCTCTTAAAGAATTTTAAAAAATATAAAAAATTACTAAAAATAGTTTTAGCTAAAAATAAGGAATTTTAGTTACCATAAAATCTTTAGATAAAATAAGTAATAAAATATGAGATTTGTTAGTTAGGAGATAATTATTAAACCAAATTTGTTATAATTATCTTTATTTGAAAAAAAAAACAAATTTGTTACGATTATCTTAATGAAAAAGTCATCCCAAAAATTTGTATCCTTTTATATATAGTAAAACGGTGGTTACTTTTTTTTTGATAGTTTTTTTTAAGGGTAAAATAGGAATAATGAAAAAGTCATCCAAAAAATTTGTATCATTTTTATATATAGTACTCCCTCCGGTCTCATATATAAGCAAATTTACAAAAAAAATTTCTTTTAAGAAAAGTGTCTAAATGCATTTAAGTCATACACTTTTATAATTTTATCCCTGTCTTTTGAATTGGAAACCGTTAAAAACATGGGAATGTGAAAAAAGTAGGGATATATTTGGAAAAGTGACATTTATTGTAATGATTAGAGATTACTTTTGCTTATATTTGAGACTTTCAATTTTTTTGTTTTGTTGTTTATATATGAGACCGGAGGGAGTAATAGATTAGATTAAATACTATAACAATAATTGAAAATTTTAAAATATAAAATATCATAGTTTAAGTCCTCTTGATATTTCTCTTTTATATGCTTGCTTTTGATTTTCCGCTTCAATGTATACCAAACACAAAAAAAAAGTAACAAAGAAAAATTTGTATCATTTTTATATATAGTTATAGATTGATGGTTACTTTCTTTGTTGGTAGTTTTTTTTAAGGGTAAAATAAGAATAATGAAAAAGTCATCCCAAAAATTTGTATCTTTTTTATATATAGTTTGTTACTTTTTTTGTGGTAGTTTTATTAAGGGTAAAATAGAAATAATGAAAAAGTCATCCCAAAAATTTGTATCCTTTTTATATATAGTATAGATAAGAAGAAAAAAATATATTTTTTTTACTATAAAAAAACTGAAAACCTACTTTTATGTCGAAGTTGTGCTTAGTTATTAAGAAGAAAAATAATATTTACTAAAAAAAACTGAAAATCTATTTTTATGTGGAAGTTATTTTTTAAGGGTAAAACAGGAATAATGAAAAAGTCATCCCAAAAATTTGTATCCTCTTTATATATAGTATAGATTAACTTGGATGTTGTGAGTTTGTTCTCAAATCCATCCTTTATACTTTTAGCAATATTGAATTTGTATTTGCATCTGATGTGCTCTATCAATTATTGGAATGAATGAATGTCATTGTTTTTCGTCAAAAAAAAAAATCTTGATTTGAAAAAAAAAAAAACAATTAATTTGTGTGTGATACGATTTATTGTTCATTGAGTTTATTTTTTTTAAAAATATTATCAATTTTTGTTTTTAAAAAATGAAAGTTTACTGGGCTAGCCCATCAAACCATATAGGCCTTTGCTTATCGGGACGTGCTAGGTGGGTCGGGCCTTACCGGACCGGCCCACTTAAGCCCCTTTATATGTCTTAGCCCTCTTTGCCGGATCGGGTCGGTCTATTTTTTTTTTTGAATCGGCAAAATTTTATTAATAGACAATTCCTTAAACAAGAAGTAAAAGGAATTGTTGGATCATACAACGAAAGGCAAAGTGATAAAAACACTTTACCCAATAATAAAGTACATCAAAACATCACCCCGCTCCACCCCTTACAATAACATTAATTAAAAAGACCACCAGAGACGACACCAATTCAACTCGTAGAGATGCCTCAGACACTGACTTCCGAACTCGAATCAAAAGTGTTCGGCCCATCAGAATCCAAAAAGCAGTTCCTTGGGTCGAAAGTTGGTTGACGCCGGTAGAAAAGAACTAACAGTCCATGCGGATGCGGTCGAGATCAACCAGATAATGACACCTGCAAATCTCAACAGATTTGGAAACCCCTCAGCGACTCTAAAAGAGTCCTGCAAATCTCAACAGATTTGAAAAACGGTCAGAAAATCAAGTATCAAAGAAGACCAACCACACACGACAACAACCATCACCTATATCACCCAAATCCCTAACCACCACCTGAGTCGCCGACCACCACCTCGCACCACCATCACCTAAGGCAACCTCAAGCGGCACCGCTCCCACATCCGGCGCTAAACCACCTCAAGAACGACACCCAATCCACCATCTGAGCTTCCACTCTCAACCTTGTGAAACAAAAACCAGCGGCAGCGCCGCCACCTTCCACCACCATAACACTGACACGTACACCTACAACGCTAGATCCAAACGCCGCCAAATCATCACTTCACCACCAATACGCCACCTCCTCACCTCCTACCACCACCACCACTCCAACACGGCACCCCATCATGAGCACCACAACAACACCACAACAGATCAAAACATCCACCAAGCCAAAACACCACCGGAGTCAAAAGGGACTCCTCCATCTCCAACCCCCCCCCCCCCCCCCCCCCCAACTACATCGCAGGATTCATAGCCAAACCCCCATGAAAACACCACAACGACCGAAAACAAACAAGAAGAAGGCAGATCCGCGCAACACCAAAATCTGAACCCAAGAAGGAAGACATACCACCATAAAACCACACCAGACAGAAAATAGCCGGACGCCGGAGAAAGATCCGGACATCAACCACCAAGAACAAGAAAGGATAGACCTGCGAAACAGATCCAAAAGGGTGAAAATGAAAAAAGCTTCAGCGGCGCCACCACGGCCGCCGGACGTCGTCGTAGAGACCGGAAACCACCGCCAAAGCAACGAGATGATGCGGAGGACTATGTCACCCTCGTCGCACCTCCAGCACCATGTTCTACATTTTGAAGAAATTTTGTGGCGGCGCGCGTGGGTAGTTGTTTAGTGAGAAGGCAGAGCACTGATTAGGTCGGTCCATTTGACAGCGCTATATATAACAATCAATTTTTAGGGTAGATTGTATGTTTTGTTTGGTAAAATAAGGTGTCCCAGTAATTGTAGAAACTAATTATCCAAATATCAACTAGTTATTTATGCTACACAGGAATGAGAGAAATGTTACAGGAAGATCTAAGTACAAATTAAAGAGGAAAATACTTCCTGATTCAAACTCATTAGAGTTTCTTCAATGAGCGACCTATACATTTTATAACTTGTTTGAGACTTATTTCAATATGACTGGTTTTATATAAACATAAAAAAATTGATATCATATCAAACACCGTATAAAAAATACTCAAATTAATTATAAATATTGATGTAATCTCAAGGGAGATAAAAAAATAATAAAATTATATACTTCTTTTCATTATACTCAAATTGTACAAAAATATGATGTTGACCATTTTTTGTTTAAATCATTTTTGCCTCTTAAAAAAAATGGTCAACATCATATTTTTGTACAATTTGAGTATAATGAAAAGAAGTATATAATTTTATTACTTTTACATCTCCCATGAGATTACATAAATATTTTTTCATCTCCCTTAATATTTTTGATGTCTTACAAGATGAATTGAAAAATCTTGATCCTGACATATTTGACATGAGAGGACAAGGTTATCATAATGGGTCAAATATGAAAGGAAAACATCAAGGTGTACAAAAAAAAGTTTTTAGACATAAATCCAAGAGCCTTTTATACTCCTTGTGGTTGTCATAGTCTCAATTTGATATTATGTGATATGGCTAACTCTTGTGGTAAAGCTAAAGATTTTTTTGGAGTTGTTCAACGGATTTATACTATTTTTACCAATTCTACTAAGAGATGACAAATTTTAAAAGATAATGTAAAAGGCTTGACTCTGAAATCATTGTCAACCACTCGTTGGGAGAGTCATATAAATAGTGTCAAAGCTATAAGAATTCAAATGTCAGATTTTAGAGAAGCTTTACTTGAAATGTCAGAAAATGATTCTGATTCTATAAGAAGTGAAGCTAAATCCTTAGCAACAAACGAGCTTGGTGATTTTGAGTTTTTAATGGCTACAGTTATTTGGTATGAAATATTATTTGCAATTAATATGGTTAGCAAGTTCTTACAATCAAGAGATATACTTATTGATGTTGCTATGGAAAAAATAAAGGGGTTGATTTCTTTTTTTCAAGAATATAGAGAAACTGACTTTAATAATGCCTTGACTTATGCTACATAAATTGCTCTTGAATTGGATATTGACCCAGTATTTCCTCAAAAGCGTAAAATTAAAAGAAAAAGGCAGTTTGATGAGAATTTGAATACCCCATCAGTTGAGCTATCCGAAGAGGAATCTTTTCAGGTTAATTATTTTCTTTACCTTGTTGATCAAGCTGTTGTATCGCTTAAAAAGAGATTTGAGCAATACCAACAATATGAAAGTACTTTTGGTTTCTTGTTTAGTTCTCAAAATTTACAATTGTTGGACGATGCAACTTTGGTTTCTTGTTGTAGTCATTTGGAACAGACATTGAAACATAATGACCATTATGATGTTGATGGGAAAGAACTATGCGTGGAGTTAAGGTTACTAAGAAATATGTTGCCTGGAGGAAAGATGAGACCTATTGATATATTAAATTTTTTGAAAGGCAATGGTTGTTTCCCTAATACAGTTATTGCATATAGAATTTTAATGACTATTCGTGTCACAATTGCCTCTGCAGAAAGAAGTTTTTCAAAATTGAAGTTGTTGAAGTCTTACATGCGGTCTACCATGTCACAAGAAAGACTTAATGGTTTAGCATTGATAGCAATTGAGAATCCTCTCTTGGAGGACATACAGTATGAAGACTTGATTGATGAATTTGCTTCAAAAAATGCTAGAAGAATGACTCATTTAAAGTAGCTAGAATGTATTTTGTTGTTATTAATTAGAATATGAATACATTTTTTGTTAATTATAAGGATGATTATTTTTTTTATGTTATTTGCAATTTAAATTGAGGATGATTTTTTTTTTTTGGTTAAAAAATTGCATTTATTTATCAAAGGGCCATATTTAATATTTTGCACATAGCCTCCAAAAACTCAAAGACGGCCCTATATATATATATATATATATATATATATATATATAAAGGCACCGAAATAGGTAGATCCCTCGGCACAAGGTGTGCTCCAAAAGTAACTGCAAGCTAATACAATAATCAGTTGATTCCCAAACAAAGCAAGGGATTCGACCACCAACAATAAAAACTAGAGGCTAAGGTCACATTTGTCGTTCACAACCACCGATAAGAAAACTTCTTGACCTTGTCCAGAAGCTGAAATACGGAGTTCTCTGATATGATGTTGAACATTAAAGTTGATGGCCGCATAACATTTTTCTATAAATAAATAGCCAAAGGAAAATGTTTTTATTATTTTTTTTATTTTTTTCACCACCAATTAAATCTGGTTCGAGAATCAACTTTATCATTCTAACACATGTATGTAGGCATGGCAACGGGGCTGCTCTCCCCAAACCCAAACCCATATAGTTCGGGTTTCCCCAAACTCATCCCAATTCTGAGCGATGATAAAAGGTATAAACCCAATCCCAACGGGGATCGGGTATCCCAACAGGGTTCGAGTATCCCCGTTACGTCTCTTCCTACATGAATTTGGATTGCATTTTAGTATTTTTTTATTAAATAAAAGTAGTTAAAAGTCCAAAATTATTTGTTTCAACGATATTTTTTTTAAATAAAGAAAATAAATAGAGAAAATAGTTTGTTTAATACTCAAATTAAAAATAAAAAATAAATATATAAATGTAATTTAAGAAATTGTTTCAGGATTTCTAATTTAAAAGAGTTAAAATCTAATTTTAATATATGCGGGGCGGATTTGGAGCGGATATCAATGTCCCCATTACCCGCCCCAATCCCATCTTTTAAAATTAGAGAAAACTCAAACCCGAACTCAAACCCGCGGGTATGGATTTTATTGCCTAATGGTTATTTTTTGTGATACCATCTAAAACCAAATTAATGATAAGCCGTACACAGCTAGCGCATACTGCAACTTGCAACTAACTTTTATAATTAGAATTTAGAAGGCACACAAGAGTGCTCTTCCTCGTGGACAACCAAGCCCTAAAAATAGAATAGGGTTGCATCAAAATAGAATAGAATAGGAGTGCCCCAAAAAACCTTCCACTTTGGAAAACCACCTTTATTTTGATCTAAGGTAGTGAATATTGTAATGTTTGTATGTTTGTTCATTGTTTTAAAGAAGGAATACAAGTAGGGTCAGATTCTACAGGTGTTTGGTTTCAGCTTAAATTAACATAACCGCCATCAACTCTTGTATGCACCCCAATCGAAGAAAATTAAAAGTATCTACCTAAAAATTTGTACTACATTGTGGCCTCAAATGTCATGATCTTCAATTTCAAGTGGAATCAACACTAGTATTTGTTTCTCATGTTCATAGGGACTTAAATTATTTCTTTCCATCATTTGGTTGCCTTCTTTTATGGAAAGTTTTCTCATTTCTGGAAGGAAACATTTGATATGAAAAAAATTGTTGTGAAAAAGCACATAGATTATAAAGTGTATATGGGTGAGATTCATATCAATAGTGCACTAGACAAAAGGGATTTGATTCTCAAATCTCACTCCACACTTTCTTTGTCTCTGGAGAAATTTTTTGGTGAGTCCATACCTAAACATTAATGGTTGTTAGACAAAACCAATTATACGATTGTTTGTTTCTCTTATTTTTATTTTTCCTTATTCTTTTATTGAAGTAAATATGAGTTAAAGAAGCACTATAATAATCAATAATAAATTGCTTCAAATGGTAAGAGACTTGGTCTCCTTAAGCATGCAGTTATAGTTCGATTTCTAACTCATGCGTACCAAGAAAATTCGGTTGAGAGGGGAGAATTTACTTTATGTGTCCCACAGGTTCCTAGACACATATTAGTAAATTTGGTTGGGAGAGGGGAACCTACCTTATGTGTCCCACAGATTTCCCGACAGAGATTAGTAAATTCAGTTGGGGGGGGGGGGGGGGGGGAAGAACAACCCACTTTATGTGCCCCACAAATTCCCAGATAAAGATTAGTCATTGCTAACGGTGGTGAAAACATCGTACCAATATCATGTAACCTAGAAAAAAACTCACTATAATATATATAAATTACAAGAGTTAAAGTCACCAACGAAATCCTTATATATGCCAACAACAAGAGTTAAAGTCACACACCCTTAACGAGTATAAATAAATCGATCCTTATTAATTGGACCAATCTTCATTGTTCTTTTAATTAAAATTATTTTAAAACACAAATTCATTTATTAAATTAGTGAAATTGATTGTGTTTAATATTTCCTTTTCAATTGATAGTAAATTCTTCTTACAAAAAAATAAAAATAAATGATTGATAGTAAACTCATTTTTTTTTTATATTGATTTTAGGATAATTTCCTTCAAATAATATATTTATTTTTTATTAATTTTGAAATTATGTTTTTGGAGACCTAATGTGATTGATAGTCTTTGTAGCCTTAGGGCCAATCCTAATCAGAATATTATCTCCATTTCATATATTTGACTGTACTAGTTTTTTTTTCTTTCCATTTTATAAAACTAAGCTATAAATGACTCTTATTTTTCAATTTTGTCATTAAATATTTTGTCAAGAAAAGTACTTTAATATGATAAATTTTATGAAATATAATAAAATTTTAAATAATAAATTATAAAAAGTAATGATAATTTTTTTTTAAGTATTTCTAGAAATGAGATTCGAAATCTAGATAAGTTTTTGTCAGTCATGCAGATCGTACACCAATCACTTGTGATAGAATTAGGGTTGACAATGACCCAAGTGAACTCGTGAATAGTTCGAAGCTCGTTCAAAATTGGAGGGGGGTTGGGGGGGATTGCATTTAAGCCTTTTTTTTTCTAAAAGACTTTTCAATTTCCATTACATTTCCTCTCCTTTATATTAATTTAATATTTGCGTTTTTCTTTTAAAAAACAATAGTTAAAAAAAATCACGTCATTTGGTTTAACGAGTTGAACCTAACGAGTCGAACCGAACTGTTAGTGAACTTTAAACGAGTCGAACTCCAGCCGAGTTTCGAGCTGGACTAATTTCTATCGAGTCGAGCTTAGACGAAATCGACTCAGCTCGACTCATTTCCAGCCCTACTTAGACCCATGATAGTACTAATAAAACTTTGGATTAACTTTAGTTTTGATCTCTCTATTTTTACATGCTCATAAAATTGGTCCTCCATTTTAAAATTGTCCAATTTTGGTCCTTCTTTCGTTTTCTAGAATAAAAAATGGTTATGTTGCATATTTTAATTAATGAACTAGTTTTGAGACCCGTGCATTCGAACGAGTTTATTGACTTTTATTTATAAATTATTGTTAAATTATAAATAACGTCATTCTGTTATTTTTGTAAAATATATTAAATTTAGTCATTTTTTTATTAAAGTAATTGTCCTGTGTATGAGTTTTGTGTAATAAATTAGAATTAATAATAAAAAATATTTACTATTTAATTTCTTTTTTTTTATTAAAGCAATTGTTCCGTGTATGATTAATTGTTTTTATTAAAGCAATTGTCCCATGTATGATTAATTTTTTTTGTTAAAGCAATTGTCCCGTGTATGATTAAATTTTTTTTATTAAAGCAATTGTCCCGTGTATGATTAAATTTTTTTTATTAAAGCAATTGTCCCGTGTTTGATTAATTTTTTTATTAAAGCAATTGTCCCGTGTATGATTAAATTTTTTTTATTAAAGCAATTGTCCCGTGTATGATTAAATTTTTTTATTAAAGCAATTGTCCCGTGTATGATTAAAATTTTTTATTAAAACAATTGTCTCGTGTATGATTAAATTTTTTTTATGAGAACAATTTTACCGTGTATGATTTTTTATATATTAGTGATCAACATTTTCTTTTTTTTTTTGACAAAATTATTGATCAACACTTGTTCCGTGATGTTTTAAGTATAATGACAAATATTTACCCTATAATTATTATAATATATATTCATCAATAATGCACTTTTTCTGTATTTTTTACATAAGAGTAAACAAAAATAGAGTTGATTTTTTTATAATAAAAATGGAGTAGAATTTAACTATTACATAATAATATATTAAATTAAAAAATATAATTTTTTTTACGAAATAGAAGATTTGAAATATTTTTAAGAATTGATGAGGACAAATTAGAATTTTTAGTAGTAATACCTTTTAATATATTGGGCCTGTTTGACTTTGGCTTATTTTTAAGCTTATGAAAATAGTTTATGGTTATCATTTATAAACAAACTTTTATGTTAATTCATAAGTTTTTTTTACGCATGTTAATTCATAAGTTTTCACTAATAAAAATTATATCTTTATAAATTGTTTTCATGAACTACCTTAAAAAACTTATAATAATACATAAAAACTTATTTATTGGCATAAGTCATTTCGCATAAACGCATAAATAAGTCAATACAAACGGGACTATTGTGTTTTTGTTTCTATTTTTCTATTATTTTATTTTTAAGCTCATAAATAAGTATCTTCTTTTATTAAGTTATTCTATTTTTATTTTTGATATATAAGTTTTTATATGTTAGATTGAGTTACTATTAAGATCTTCTTTTATTTGATGCTTATCTTCTTTCTTTCCTATTTTTGTTTTGTGTTTTTTTTTTTTTGTTTAGAGATGTGGTTTCTGATGCTATTTTTATGGGAAGAATTCTTTTATGCTTATCTTTCTTTCTTTTTTTTTTTTGTATTTTTTTAATTAGTTTAGAGTTTTTTTTTTGACAAAATAAAAGATATTCATTCATAATCGCTAAAAACAAAAAGGATAAATCCGCGAACAAACTCACAGTATCCATGTTAATAGCATAAAACGGCAAATTACATATGCCTACAAATATGACTATATTGAAGTGTCAGGAATATCCATGCTTCCGGATCTGTAGCGTTGATGACACAAAAGTCGACATTGATTTGATTTGCACTAGATCGGATCTACTCCTTCAACCTGAAACAAATAAACACCGCACAAAGACGGGACAACAAATACAACGCACAAAGACGGGACAACCAAATACATCGTACAAAGACGGGAAATCAAAACAAACAAATATGTGAAAATCACACTTATTTATTATAACGAGAAAGAAAAACAATTTGGAGGGATGAGTTTAGGCCAAAACTGACCTAAAATCACCCCTCTTCAATAGACTAAGAAGAAGAAAAGTTGTGACGGCTAGGCTTGAAAGAAAAGAAAAAACAGGCATTCACTCGTTTAAGCTTAAAAAATAATTAGTTTAGAGTTAAAATTACATTTAAGAGCGTAAAAATGGAACACTGTTAAAAGTAATAAGGACAAACTTGGATTTTTAATAGTAGTTTCTTTTAATATAAATTTTTTCTCTCTCTACATCAAGCTTCTCCGACCTCTCTCTAAACCAAATCTAGATCTGCCGCCTCCCTCTCAAATCCAAAACTTTTTCCACGATGTAGACAAGCGGCAGTGGTTGAAGGTGTGATAAACACAAGAAGGGGGGGGGGGGGGGGGGGGGGGGTTGAATTGTGTTTTGGGTAGTTTAAAAATTTCTTCAAAGTTATAACACTTATCATATTTTGCAGCGGTAGAAAACCAAAACACACAAACAACAAGAAGTATGAAAGAGTAAGAGAGTGAGAGAAAGAGAGAGACAAAGATTTTATACTAGTTCCTCTCACAAACCGAGAGTACGTTCAGTCCCCTTGCACTTCCAAGGGAGTTCACTAATAATCATCAAAGATTACAATGCTCAAGCACACAAGCAAGAGACTTCCAATGCTCAAGTAAACTTACAAGAGACTTCCTTTGCTCAAGCACACACGCAAGAGGCTTCAAAACAACTTACAAATAAAACAGAGTATATGAACACTGATATACAAATCAATGTTCAATGAAATACAATAAATACAACTCAATGACAAGACTTTAACTTAGAATCCTAATGAAAGAAATCTAAGGTTCAATAACTGTATGATTCAGAAGCTGAAGCTTTGAGTCTTGGATATTCAAATGAGTTCAAGATGTATTCAAGTTGTTTTTGTGCTTAAGATGATTTTTGCAGAGTAACAGCTCTTTCAAAATTATTCAAATGTCTTCTACACAAAAACTTCAATTCAACTCCTATTTATAGTAGAGGGTGGAGCGTCTTGAATTTGAATTCGTTGTAGTGAGATTTCGCCAGCTGGAAATAGTACGATCCTTAACCATATCAAGTAACCTTTGTGTACGATCAATCTTGGGGATAAAGATTCGTCCAAATCCGGTAATAAGTTTGTACAATAGTACCAACGTCATTATTCTGAGGATAAGGTTGATTCTCCAGCTTTTGGGTTGTCAGAAGATGATGAAATTCAATCATTGTAGCTGTAACACCCCGTTTTCATAACGCAAAAAGGGCATTATTTTTTTTTATTTATTTATTTTTAACAAACACTCAGAGTGCGCAAAACATTTTTGATTGAGCCGACATTAAATATTACAAACGAACCATATATATATCACACCATATATATATTGTATTTGAAAATGCTAAGTGTAAACCTGAATAATTACAATCCATAAGTCTATGTGCTTACAAGCACTAACTAACCAAAAGAAGTTAGAATGTCCTATGCTAATCAAAAAGCACAGTGCACAAACACACCGACGCATAGCCTAACTAAAACTACCACTCCAGCTCCAACGCGAGCTCACGGAGGCTCTGAGCAACCACCGCCCTCAAGGCCTACTGATCCATCTGGGGTGGGATGAGCCCGCAAATGAAAGAAAGGGTCACCACAAAATAAAAGTAGATATATATATATATATAACCGGTGCGAAAGATTGTACACATAACAAATATTTCCACAAAGCACAAGAGAAAGCTCTTAAAACATTCAACAATTCCCTCCAACGGGCTTATATATATAATGCACAACAAGCCTAATGCAGACTTCTACAATGGGTGTGGTACTGCCAGAGCTACCACATGCAAATGAATTCCGGAATTACTAATCATAACCAATAAAACCGCAAAGGGTTAAGGTGGATCCACTCACGCAATCACACCCCGTGGTCCACTCACGCAACCACTTATTGTACTCAATAAGATCCCGTAGGATTTTGGGTGGGTCCACTCACGCAACCAACACCCCGTAGTCCACTCACGCAACTACGCACAATGAATGCATGAGCATACGATTCCCTATATAAGCTAATGCCACACATACATACCTCTCAAGCATATGTAACTAAATCATAGCAATTCATACATATATTTTCAAAATCATATGTAAATTGCACAAGTAATGTAAACACGTTCCCATCAACGAGCATACATAACACAAACATGTCAAACACACAAACAATTGCGTCGCAGCGAATTCCAAGCATGTCAAACCGTTTTAAAAGACAGAAATAAAGTGGAGCCCTTACCTCGGCAAGCTTCCGTTTACTACACACGATCAAAACCACACGACGCGCTTCCTAAAACAGGCAACGTACGATCAATACTTTGTATCTAAACCAAACATATTGAAACTATACCAAAGTCCCAAAAACTTAAAGGTTCCCAAGAAAAATCCACTCCTTCGGACATCGAACCAAAAACTACTGTATTGATCAACCACTGAGTTATTTGTACTATTTTTAGGACCCAAAACAATAGTCAAAAGTCTTAAATAAATTGAAATGCAAAATGGCCGTTTTCTTGCGTTACAAGCTACGTACTTTCCGAGTACCCGAAAAACCCGTTTCCAATCCCAACCACTTCCATAAATTAATAAAAAGGGATTAGAAGTTAAAAACCAAGTTTTAGAAATCAGAATCCAAAATCTCAACTCCCAGAGCTCGCCCTGGCGAGTTGGTAGCGAGTGAAGGCAGGGAGGACTGGTCTTACTCGCCCTGGAGCTCGCCCTGGCGTGTTGTCATGACCTGTGACACTCGCCCTGGCGAGTTATCACTCGCCCAGCGAGTTGCACCTGTCATGACAACAAAAGACAGCAACTCACACCACCTTTTTCCACCCAAGCCTAGTTTGATTCTATTAGTTCCCAACACTTTTTCAAGGCACAGAAGCAAACCATTTTCATAAGCAAGCAATTCGTTTTCGAAAGCTTGTTGGTTGCTTCGAGTGCAAGTTATTTGATTTTCATTTCCAAAATCAAAACCAAATCCAAGCACAAGTTTTATTACGGGCCTTAACCGTCCGGTAATCATTTTCAAACATGTTTTCAAGGTAAAAAGTAACACCACATGTCACAAGAGTTTTAAACCACTTTGACCCCAAAAACACTACTCAAAACACTTAGGAAAATATTTTCATAAACCCCAAAATATTTTTCATCGGATTTTCTAAAACAAAACCATACAACGCATTTCCCTTTTGCCCAAAGGTTCAAAGACAACTTTTCTTTTCAAAACCTTACAACATAACCTCATGTAATGGATCAATACATAAACCAACCAAAACCCTAACTTTTCTCATGAGATTTTTCACCAACTCATGGAAAACAAAAACAACAAAGCCTAGCATGCTTACTAAACTCTCATGAACAACTTTCATGAAACAAGAACTAGCAAGAACAACCTTTCTCACCAAACCCTCTTAAGAACATAAACCCAAAAACCTCACAACTCTAAAAAGCTACCAACCTAGGAGATGAGAAGAGAGGGTTACCTTAAGGAAGTGATTCTCTACAACTTTCCACTAAGCTTCCAAGCTTGAAATGGAGTGAAATGGTGAGAAATGGAAAATTTAGTGAAGGTTAGGGTATGAGAAAGTGATGGCACGATGGGAGAAGAAGAGAGTGAGTTGTGATGAAATTTTTCTAAGTCTCACAAAGTCATAAACCTCCTTACTATTATAAAGCTCTTGATAGCCAAACCACCATTGGATCAAAGTCAAAAGTCCAAGCTTAAACCCTAGCCATTGGATCACTTTACTTTATGAGAAAGTCACAAGATTAAAACAACTCTCCCATAACAAGTCTCGTACTCAGCTCTCGCGCGACGCGACGAACGAAAACCACAAAAACATAAAACCTACGGAAAGGACGTCTAACGTTTAACATTTCCAAAACTTATCGCCGAATCTTTTTCCGCGACTGTAATTTTCTTCCATACCTTAGAAAATTATTCTCAGAATATATCTTAACTCGTGCAGATATATAAAACTCCCATCCGAAACCTAACTCAAAACAGACGCAGTAAGATTTTCCATCCGCGGGTAAAATCCTACTCGTTTTTCCAAAAACAAGAATAATCCAAAACTCGTTATTCTGAAACCACAAATCACTTCTTATACAAGAAACAGGATCACAAGACAAAAGTCTGTACAATTACAGTGCACGAGCACAAAACAGACTCAATTACAACAAACTCCTATAATTACACGATGTTTCATCACACGAACACATCGAAACCCTAATATTCCTTAAACCAACTATACAATGAAATCTTGGGTCTTACAATACTACCCCCCTAAAAGAAGTTTCGTCCCCGAAACTTAGACATCGTCAAACAAACTGGGGTATAATTCTTTCATCTTACTCTCGAGCTCCCAGGTGGTATCTCCCGTAGCTTCATTCCATATTACCTTCACTAAAGGTATCTCTTTCGTTCTCAAACGCTTCATCTTCCTATCCGCAATCTTGATCGGCGGAACCTCAAATGACAAGTTATCCCTCAGCTGGATGTCATCTGGTGTGATCACATGTGATGGATCCGGTGTATACTTCCGCAATTGCGACACATGGAATACGTCATGTATCAAAGATAGTACCGGTGGCAACGCGATTCGGTATGCTACCTTCCCAATCCGTTCCAAAATCTGATAAGGCCCTATAAACTTTGGAGTCAACTTCTTCGCTTTCAAAGCCCTTCCAACGCCAGTCGTTGGTGTAACTCGGAGAAATACATGATCTCCCTCTTCAAACTCTAGAGGCCTCCGTCGCCTATCCGCATAACTTTTTTGGCGATCTTGAGCAACCTTCATCATTGCCCTTATCTTTCGGACCTTGTCCGTCGTCTGTTGTACCATTTCCGGTCCTACTATCAAACTTTCCCCATCTTGGTACCAACACAAAGGAGTCTGACATCTTCTCCCATACAAAGCCTCGTATGGTGCCATTCCAATACTCGCGTGGAAACTGTTGTTGTATGTGAATTCTATCAACGGTAAAACATCATCCCAACTTCCACGATCATCCAAAACACATGCTCTCAACAAATCTTCTAAAGATTGATTTGTTCTCTCGGTCTGCCCATCTGTCTGAGGATGGTAGGCGGAACTCAATCTCAGTTTCGTCCCCAACGCCTCATGCAAAGTCCTCCAAAAGTGTGAAGTAAACTTTGGATCTCGATCCGACACTATACTTGACGGAATCCCATGTAACCTCACAATCTCAGCAATGTAAATATCGGTCAACTTTGCTGCTGTATCCGTAATCCTTACCGGTAGAAAATGAGCGGACTTCGTCAAACGATCCACTATCACCCAAATGGAATCATGCTTCCTCCTGGTCTTAGGTAACCCAGTGATGAAATCCATAGAAATGCTATCCCACTTCCACTCGGGGATATCTAATGACTGCAGCATCCCTGCTGGTCTCTGATGTTCAATCTTCGCCTTCTGACAAGTCAAACACGACGCCACAAACTCGGCCACATCCCTCTTCATACCCGGCCACCAGAAATCTTGCCTCAGGTCCTGATACATTTTTGTTGCCCCGAGATGCATACTAAGCTTACTCTTGTGTGCCTCCCCTAGAATGGTGTTTCTCAAGTCCATCGCATCGGGCACACACACCCTACCATTACATCTCAAAATGTTGTCCGGTCCCACCTTGAAATCTCGGTTGGTTTTCAGAACAATCAAAGCTCTTTTCCCCATAAGGAACTCGTCACCTTGACAATTAGCAATGTCCTCTAACAAACCATTCGAGATGGTGATCATACCCAATCTCATATTCCCTAACGCAAACTCCACCTCCAGGTGCAAGTCTCGAAATTCTTTCAACAACTCTTGTTGACTAGCCATTTGTGCCGAACACGCTGACACACTCTTTCTACTCAAAGCATCGGCTACCACATTAGCCTTCCCCAGATGGTATTCTAAGGTAAAGTCAAAGTCTTTCAATGTTTCCATCCACCTCCTTTGCCTCATATTCAACTCCTTCTGGTCGAACAGATATTTGAGGCTTTTATGGTCACTAAACACAACGAAAGTGCAACCATAAAGATAGTGTCTCCAAATCTTCAATGCGAAAACCACGGCCGCAAGCTCCAAATCGTGCGTCGGATAATTCTTCTCATGCACCTTCAACTGCCGTGATGCATAAGCCACTGCTCTCTTGTGCTGCATCAACACACAACCCAAACCCTGATGAGACGCATCACAATAAACCTCATAAGGTTCATCTGACCGAGGTAACACCAACACCGGTGAAGTCGTCAACCGCTCCTTCAACAATTGAAAACTAAGTTCACACTGTTCAGTCCACGCAAACGGTTGATCTTTTCGCGTAAGTTGCGTCATTGGTGCCACAATCTTAGCGAATCCTTCTATGAACCTCCGGTAATAACCGGCCAAACCAACAAAACTCCTCACGTCCGTCACCGTCTGCGGTTGTTTCCATGCAAGTACTGTGTCAATCTTGGCTGGATCCACGACAATTCCCTCTTTTGATATTATATGGCCAAGGAAATTCACCTCTTCCAACCAAAAATCACACTTCGACGGATTCGCATACAACTTTCTTTCCCGCAACACTTGCAAAACCATACGAAGATGCTCTTCATGCTCCTCTTCGCTCTTCGAATACACGAGAATATCATCAATGAACACAACCACGAACTTGTCCAGAAATGAATGAAATATCCGATTCATGTAGTCCATAAAAATTGCTGGTGCATTCGTCACTCCAAATGGCATCACTAGATACTCGTAGTGTCCATAACGTGACCGAAATGCTGTCTTCTGAACATCCTCTTCCCTTACTCGTATCTGATGATATCCAGATTTCAAGTCAATCTTGGAAAATACTGACGCTCCTTTCAACTGATCCATCAGATCATCAATACGCGGCAATGGATACCGGTTCTTGATAGTCGCCTTATTAAGCTTCCGATAATCCACACACAAACGGGATCTACCATCCTTCTTTTTCACCAATAAGACCGGTGCTCCCCACGGCGACACACTAGGCCTTATGAAACCCTTCTCTAACAAGTCCTCAATTTGACTTTTCAACTCTACCAACTCGGCTGGAGCCATCCGATAGGGCGATTCCGAAATCGGACCCGTACCCGGATGCAATTCTATGAAGAATTCTACCTCTCTACACGGAGGAAAAGCTGGAATCTCCGACGGAAACATGTTACACCCCGATTTTCAAAGGTTAAAAGTAGGCACTTTTTTTTTTTTTTAAACAACAAAGACTTTGAAATAAAACATTCACGATCACCCTTTAATTAAATCAGAGTAAACCTTTACCAAAATAGCGATCGGAATGCAATGCCTCATTTATAAATTGTTTTCACGAATAAAAGTTTTATAATATAAACCAAACACTATGTCTAAACTAACATAGCGGCACCATTTATTCCAAATAGATATCATAATACAATTTCACAATACAAATACAGCGGACAATAAATAAGAGTAAACAAGACTCTTAAACTACTACCCCTAAGCTGATCTTTAAACTCTAACTGAAGATGACTGGGTGACGAAGACCCACAGACAGCTTCAAGCCTCGCCGCTTCTCCACGCGGTACAAATAAAATCCCTAAAAAAATGCTCGTTGAGGGTCACCTTCTAAAAACCACATATAACCAAAAATACGCAGCGCAAGATACACAACACATGGCAACAAATACGCATTTAATCATATGAATCACACATCATAGAAAGTAAGTACACAGATAGTCTATCAATCACACGCAATAGTATTCAAATGCACAATTAGCCTATCAATGCAGACTCTACATGAGCGTGACACCAATCACTGGCTGCCACATGCATGAATTCCGGAATTTAACCTCTCCACAGAGAGTCGTAGGTCCAACCCCTACTATACCCCGCAGGGCGTCAATAAAATCCCAACGGATTAGAGTGGATCCATTCCCGATAATCACACCCCGTGGTCCATTCCCGATAACCACGTATTGGACTCAATAAATCCCGCAGGATTAAGGTGGATCCATTCCCGATAATCGCACCCCATGGTCCATTCCCGATAACCACGTACTATGAATGCATGAGCATACGATTCCCCATATATGCTAATGCAACAATTACATATCTTCCAAGCATATGTAACAACCATAGCAATCATACATATATTTCCAATCATATGTAAACCAAACACATGTTCATACATATATTTCGCAAAATCATATGTAAGACAAATAAACATCAAGTATAACCATATTTTCAATCAAATACATGCATCAACATTTCATATTATTTAATCATATGAAATTCACAACAACCACTCAAACATGTGTAGAATATAGCATGTTTTCAAACAAGTTCTCGTCACGAGAATAGATCACAAAACAATCATGCTCATAATTCATATTGCATCACATCAAGCAAATACACATATTCAAGCAAACAATTTCACATGCATAAAAAGCACTCGATATTTCGAGGTATATGTAATCGTTAGAAAGTGCCCTTACCTCGGCAAGCTTCCAATACATCAACTTACGCTACGCGAGCAATATCCGTCTCTCTCAACCAAGTCCTCAATCCGGATAATCCCCTTAACCTTTTACAACAGATAACTTATCTAAGTTAATACCACATTCTAATTGGTTACTCAAATAAGTCCTAGCTCGGCTACTAATGGATTCAATGCCTATGGTTGTTCTCTCACAACTAACTAGGCTCAAGTCATATCGAAAATAAGTATTGGAAACATTAACACTTTGAAAAGATAGTTTCTCATCACGAAACGTCTTTTAAATAAACCTCGGCTATTTTAAATCACTTAAAAAGCCAAATCCTTTTTCAAAACAACTATTGAAAATACAACACTTCAATAAATAGTTTTTCTCACAAAAGCGCTATAACAAATAGTTTAGTCCAAAAATGTCACCAAATAGATTCAAACTATTTTAAAGCTTTTCCAAAAACAAATCACTTTTCAAACAACTTATGCCTCAAACCATAAGTTCCAAAATCTTTTAAAACTAAACAAGTTCGAACTAAAACTTTTCTCGTTCGACTTATAACAAAATACTTTTCGCGTGTACGTAACTAAAACGTTTTCTAAATAGTTCACAAACATCAAACTCTTAAAAATATAAATCCTCGACAAAACCGTTTCAAATTCAAACGGCCATAACTCATTCAATCTTTGTCCGATCGAGACGCGTCATACGCCGAAATCTTCGTCTCGAAAAGACGGATCAAATGGTCAACTTTCTAGGTTACGAAAACAATTTTAAAATGACCTAAATGCCCTTTTCAATTTCGGCCAGAATTGAAATCACCTCAAAATCATTGTTTTACAAAACCCAATCATAGTTAAAATACTTAAACCATTACTAATTTCTCAAACAAACTCAAAAGTGATCAAGCTCTTATGCAAAAACCATTGCAAATCAAAGTGGAAAACTCTTATAAAATTTCACAAAATAAAAGTCTACTTGTGACACAAGTTACAAGCTTTTATTTTCAACTAAAATCATTCCTTCAAAAACCATGACTATTCCCTTCCCATTTAGGATTCAAAAATTTGAAAATCCCTTGATCACATACACATAATGCCACGGCCAAAGAACAAAAACATGGATAGCACTCAAAATTTTTCATTTTGAAAATCATGGTAATATCCTATAATATCCCAAAATCATTTATGCTAACAATCAAACCACTTTTACAAACCAAATCAAAATCTCTAAGTATGTTCATAAATTTCTCAAGAACACAAATATAATTTTTTTTTCTTGTTTCACAAAACAAATTTCATAATCTAACATCCATTTTGTCACAAAGCTCATAGCTAACTTCAAAATTGGAAACATCAAACAAAAATTCAAGTTTATGATCATATGAAATTATTTCTTCAAAACTCTAAGTTTCAACTCATGAGCATCTATTTTCACATACACAATTTTCTAACAATCTTAAGACTAACTAGCAATGATCTATTACATTAACAAAGGAAAAATTTGAAACTATCCAAATTCCAAACCAAGGGCCTCACGGCCACTTAATAGAAAGAGAAAGAGAGTTGAAAACTTACAATTCTAATAACACCACTAGCTTCATCAAGCAAAAGCAAGCAACTTTCATCTTGGAACTTCCTTCAAATTCTTAATGGAATTTTCATGATCACTCCAACACTTAATATTTTTCTATCTCTTAAACAAGAAAATGGAAGAATAAAGTAGATAAGAGAGGGAGGGAGTTCGGTTGCTGAGAGAAGGAAAGACAAGGAATGACTTTGCTCACAAGGATCCACTTAAATAGATGGTTGGATGATTCCTAGCCTTTGGATCTAGTAGTTACCCATGTGTTTTCAATCTTGGCCTTTCATTCTCACCACTCACACATGAAAATATCTAGATATTTTCATGACCATATTCCTACTAGCTCGCTCAGTCCCCGTGTTCGCTCTTAAACGAGTCGCATTTCGCGTACCAATAAATCTTACGGAAACAGAAAATTCTACCGTAAACCACTTAATTAAAACAATCCACAAAATTTCGAATAAATTTTATTCCGAATAAATTTTTTGCTCCTTAGCTCGGAAAAATATAATGAGATCAAATTCTCATCACAGTCGATATATAAAGTCTCAATTTAAATTTTGACGGAAATCGGAAACCGTAAAATTTTCAAACAGCGGGTATATCTTGCCCGTTTTCTCAAAAACCACTAGAAAAATATTTTCAACATTTCGACGAGACTAAAATATTTCTAAACTCATTTAAAGCTCATAAAACCATTGTGCCAATTTTTGAAATGTTAAACTAACGCGCAGGCACAATCTCAGCAAAAATGCTGTCAAAACAGACAATCAAACAGAAAACCGATAAAAACAAATAGCAGAATATCATTTAATATATCTCAATTCTAATTCCTGCTATTGAAATCCTACGGGTCTTACATTACTACCCACCAAAAAGAAGTTTCGTCCTCGAAACTAAAGCTAAGAGTAACTAAAGCTAAGAGTAACAACTCAACTAGTTATTACTAACACTGACACTGGCACAACCGTGCACCTATCGCAACCCTCTACAAAGTCGCACCAGTTCAAACTCTAGACAAAAAGCTAGACATCACACAATGAGTCACCACCCAAAATTAACTTTACTACAAAGGTTCGCAAACTCTAGTTTCTCAAAGATCCTAGGTCAACATGAAAAATTCTCAAGGTTACATTTTCCGCCTCCACGTCATAGCTCACTCCACTAGGTTCACGCGAAGCGATGACTGGCTACCCTCCAAAAAGAAACACCAAAACCTCTCTACACACCACCAAAGCTAGCAAAACTAGTCAATTCCTGTCAACACGATTCCGTCTATTATTAACAAGAGATCAAGGGTGATCAGTTCCTTAATTTGTTAATAAATAGCCGACAATCATGATGGTGGTTTAGACCATCTTTACCTAACTTTAATAATGTTCCCTTCCACTTGTGCTCAAGGTCCTCCGAGGCAGAATGGTCCAAAAATTCCTTCAAGGTTTTCTACAAGTTTCCTCGATTACTTACTACCTCAAACACTTTCTACTTCGATCTCGTTGATGAGTCACAATACTCAAAACACAACACTTAAAATCTCATGCTTCCACTCACGAAACATCTATTGAGTATCATCCAATAGTAGTACAGTGCCGCCATGACAAGTACCACCAAAACTATTACACTCCGATAGAAGTTGTCATCTCTAGTGAAAACTTCACAACTTCACCAATATCCTTAAGTTCTTAATTTTTCCTTTAATTTCATAACTGCTGAACTACATACTTTTACTTTCGAATCTCGTTCTAATCACAGTCTTAATAATGTCATCTCAACATCTGATTGGTAATTCAAGCTCCCCATTATATTTCCGAACTCTCTTGAGTATCTTTCCTCCTACTATTAAATTCTTTGTTCCTCAAACGAGCTTGTCACCCTGGCCATTCTTAATTGACGGCCAACATCTTATCCTTAGTGGAAATTCCTACATCCCAAAATATATCTAAAGGAACTTCTCACCTCAACTGACATAAGCCACATCTCCATGTGTTTCCTAACTCAACCTCGACTCCTTACGAGGTACATCATTGTAGTCCTTCTAATCATTCCTTTTAACTTTTCCAAGTTAACCAATGAGGTTGTCAGCCTCTCCTTACAACTCGTATTACCTTCATCTTGTTGATTCCGACAACGCTTTTAATTCTCCGCACACAATCAAAATACTCTCATCTCACATCAACTTGTGTCCAATCAAGCATACTCTTCTCCGTTTGACCAATCCCTAATCGTTGTAATTATTCTAAAGTCGTAGTATCCTTTAATACCAATAACCAACTTCCCACATATGTTCTCGCTACCCATCCTGACACATCCATTCACTAGCAGAAGTCTTATTTATCTCTAACTTCCACTAAGGTGTCAACTATTGTACTCCTCGTAATCAAACACTCCAATTAATTATCCCTCAGTTGCTATTAAGTATCTCTCTTTGCATAACTATCTTTAATCTTATCTTCGTCATGTCACTATAAGTTACTCCCAAATCAACATATCTTACTCATCCATCAAGCCATTGAATACTTATCTCAAATCTTAATGCATGACCTATCAAGAACAGCTACCAACGCACAACGCTTCGCTATGATTTTATCCTTAATACGTTTAATACCCAAATCAAACTCTTGAATCTAATCTTTAAGAACTCTAAATGCTTGTCGTACCATCCATTTAATCCTAATATACAATAAAAATCCTTTCAACTATCAACTTTCATTGTCTTAGTATTCTGACTAACAAACTCCTTTCTACTCATACACGACATTTCTAGAAAATATCCAAAAATTCTCGTTCATAACTTGAATTTATTCAAAACTTGCCCACCTCAACTCTTATGGTATCATAAATTGAAGCTGCTACTTAGTCCTTCAACCATCTTGGTCGATCAAAATCGTTAACTTATATGCGCATCCACACAGGATCTCTACTCAATCTTGACTAATCTTTTCAAACTACCCAATAAATTTACTTTCTCTTATGGTTTACCTGCCAATAATTAATAATTCTAGCTAACACTACTAAAATTCTCAAGGTATTTCCATACTATACATCTCTAGCATCACCTATCAGCGATGTGTAACTCACTTTCTAAGGTTGAACTCCTCGTTCTTTACCTTAATGTCTCTCAAAATTTACCCTTATCCAACAATCTATCACCTATAGTTTTATCTCATGTCGACATCTATACTTATTATCTCCCGAACTATGTATAAATTGTCACATACAAGTGATTCTTTGTCTCCTACCTTCAATCATTACGAAATTCATCCTTACAAATCTTAGTTTCGAATCTAATTCATCTTGCACACTTAAAATAAACCCTTAAGTTATCCACCATTCATATAAATGTAGTCCAGCACCACCAGGTTTCCTCAATATTGATGTACAATGGTCTTTAATTCCAATTCAAGTCGCCTCAATGATCATCCAATCATCGTAATTAAATCCAACTGACATCCATGCCTACTCCACCATTCCATAGTGGCTACATCCTCTTGACAACCCAATGACTTTATCAAGTCGCGCCCTAACTCACCAGGACAGATATCCGATATCATCTTCAAATGATCATCCCAATATGATCCTTCATTGCAATCCTTTATCAGTACAACGCTCACTCGTCCATACTCAACATCTCCGAGTGACAACGAACAGTGCCACTTTCAATCCATTATATTACTTCCAAGAATCCCTTGTAGTTCTTGTTCGCCTCAAGTCCATTCTCCTCGGACCACTCCGTTTAAGGAATTCAGAGACACTTGTCGACTAAATTCGACCAATGCTCAGGGGTTTAACTATAGCACTTCAGTAAGAAACAATCTCATACCTAAGCATATACCAAGCTAGACTCAAGACAATCAACCACATAACACGTAAGGACTCAAGTACTTACTCCCACTAAACCCGACTCTTGATCAGCTTAGGACACCCGACTCAGAACCCTTTGGCGAGAATCTACCGCCAAGCTCTTATACCACAGTGTTACACCCCGATTTTCAAAGGTTAAAAGTAGGCACTTTTTTTTTTTTTAAACAACAAAGACTTTGAAATAAAACATTCACGATCACCCTTTAATTAAATCAGAGTAAACCTTTACCAAAATAGCGATCGGAATGCAATGCCTCATTTATAAATTGTTTTCACGAATAAAAGTTTTATAATATAAACCAAACACTATGTCTAAACTAACATAGCGGCACCATTTATTCCAAATAGATATCATAATACAATTTCACAATACAAATACAGCGGACAATAAATAAGAGTAAACAAGACTCTTAAACTACTACCCCTAAGCTGATCTTTAAACTCTAACTGAAGATGACTGGGTGACGAAGACCCACAGACAGCTTCAAGCCTCGCCGCTTCTCCACGCGGTACAAATAAAATCCCTAAAAAAATGCTCGTTGAGGGTCACCTTCTAAAAACCACATATAACCAAAAATACGCAGCGCAAGATACACAACACATGGCAACAAATACGCATTTAATCATATGAATCACACATCATAGAAAGTAAGTACACAGATAGTCTATCAATCACACGCAATAGTATTCAAATGCACAATTAGCCTATCAATGCAGACTCTACATGAGCGTGACACCAATCACTGGCTGCCACATGCATGAATTCCGGAATTTAACCTCTCCACAGAGAGTCGTAGGTCCAACCCCTACTATACCCCGCAGGGCGTCAATAAAATCCCAACGGATTAGAGTGGATCCATTCCCGATAATCACACCCCGTGGTCCATTCCCGATAACCACGTATTGGACTCAATAAATCCCGCAGGATTAAGGTGGATCCATTCCCGATAATCGCACCCCATGGTCCATTCCCGATAACCACGTACTATGAATGCATGAGCATACGATTCCCCATATATGCTAATGCAACAATTACATATCTTCCAAGCATATGTAACAACCATAGCAATCATACATATATTTCCAATCATATGTAAACCAAACACATGTTCATACATATATTTCGCAAAATCATATGTAAGACAAATAAACATCAAGTATAACCATATTTTCAATCAAATACATGCATCAACATTTCATATTATTTAATCATATGAAATTCACAACAACCACTCAAACATGTGTAGAATATAGCATGTTTTCAAACAAGTTCTCGTCACGAGAATAGATCACAAAACAATCATGCTCATAATTCATATTGCATCACATCAAGCAAATACACATATTCAAGCAAACAATTTCACATGCATAAAAAGCACTCGATATTTCGAGGTATATGTAATCGTTAGAAAGTGCCCTTACCTCGGCAAGCTTCCAATACATCAACTTACGCTACGCGAGCAATATCCGTCTCTCTCAACCAAGTCCTCAATCCGGATAATCCCCTTAACCTTTTACAACAGATAACTTATCTAAGTTAATACCACATTCTAATTGGTTACTCAAATAAGTCCTAGCTCGGCTACTAATGGATTCAATGCCTATGGTTGTTCTCTCACAACTAACTAGGCTCAAGTCATATCGAAAATAAGTATTGGAAACATTAACACTTTGAAAAGATAGTTTCTCATCACGAAACGTCTTTTAAATAAACCTCGGCTATTTTAAATCACTTAAAAAGCCAAATCCTTTTTCAAAACAACTATTGAAAATACAACACTTCAATAAATAGTTTTTCTCACAAAAGCGCTATAACAAATAGTTTAGTCCAAAAATGTCACCAAATAGATTCAAACTATTTTAAAGCTTTTCCAAAAACAAATCACTTTTCAAACAACTTATGCCTCAAACCATAAGTTCCAAAATCTTTTAAAACTAAACAAGTTCGAACTAAAACTTTTCTCGTTCGACTTATAACAAAATACTTTTCGCGTGTACGTAACTAAAACGTTTTCTAAATAGTTCACAAACATCAAACTCTTAAAAATATAAATCCTCGACAAAACCGTTTCAAATTCAAACGGCCATAACTCATTCAATCTTTGTCCGATCGAGACGCGTCATACGCCGAAATCTTCGTCTCGAAAAGACGGATCAAATGGTCAACTTTCTAGGTTACGAAAACAATTTTAAAATGACCTAAATGCCCTTTTCAATTTCGGCCAGAATTGAAATCACCTCAAAATCATTGTTTTACAAAACCCAATCATAGTTAAAATACTTAAACCATTACTAATTTCTCAAACAAACTCAAAAGTGATCAAGCTCTTATGCAAAAACCATTGCAAATCAAAGTGGAAAACTCTTATAAAATTTCACAAAATAAAAGTCTACTTGTGACACAAGTTACAAGCTTTTATTTTCAACTAAAATCATTCCTTCAAAAACCATGACTATTCCCTTCCCATTTAGGATTCAAAAATTTGAAAATCCCTTGATCACATACACATAATGCCACGGCCAAAGAACAAAAACATGGATAGCACTCAAAATTTTTCATTTTGAAAATCATGGTAATATCCTATAATATCCCAAAATCATTTATGCTAACAATCAAACCACTTTTACAAACCAAATCAAAATCTCTAAGTATGTTCATAAATTTCTCAAGAACACAAATATATTTTTTTTTTCTTGTTTCACAAAACAAATTTCATAATCTAACATCCATTTTGTCACAAAGCTCATAGCTAACTTCAAAATTGGAAACATCAAACAAAAATTCAAGTTTATGATCATATGAAATTATTTCTTCAAAACTCTAAGTTTCAACTCATGAGCATCTATTTTCACATACACAATTTTCTAACAATCTTAAGACTAACTAGCAATGATCTATTACATTAACAAAGGAAAAATTTGAAACTATCCAAATTCCAAACCAAGGGCCTCACGGCCACTTAATAGAAAGAGAAAGAGAGTTGAAAACTTACAATTCTAATAACACCACTAGCTTCATCAAGCAAAAGCAAGCAACTTTCATCTTGGAACTTCCTTCAAATTCTTAGCTCCTTAGCTCGGAAAAATATAATGAGATCAAATTCTCATCACAGTCGATATATAAAGTCTCAATTTAAATTTTGACGGAAATCGGAAACCGTAAAATTTTCAAACAGCGGGTATATCTTGCCCGTTTTCTCAAAAACCACTAGAAAAATATTTTCAACATTTCGACGAGACTAAAATATTTCTAAACTCATTTAAAGCTCATAAAACCATTGTGCCAATTTTTGAAATGTTAAACTAACGCGCAGGCACAATCTCAGCAAAAATGCTGTCAAAACAGACAATCAAACAGAAAACCGATAAAAACAAATAGCAGAATATCATTTAATATATCTCAATTCTAATTCCTGCTATTGAAATCCTACGGGTCTTACAAAACACGTCTTGGAAATTCTGAACTACCCGAATCTCCCCCATTCGGACCTCTGATATCACTCCCAAACTAGCAAGTGAAACAATCTCTGGCTCTCCGTTACACATAATCATTGTAAGCTGATTGGCCGACAGATATCTCCGCACACCTGGCTCGGGAAAGAAAACCAATTTCCGAGCACAATCTAGTATAAAATAATGATAAGATAGCCAATTCATCCCGAGAATGATCTCGAGAGATGTAAGCGGTAAACACACCAAGTTAACCAGAAACTCCCTATTCTGAATTACTACTAAACAATGCAAACATGCAGTATTCACTACCAAATCCTTAGCAGGAGTCAAGACATTCAAATCAAATGGAAGCATAGAAACATTCAAGTTCAACCGATTTGCACATGCCAAAGAAATGAATGAGTGGGTTGCCCCCGTGTCAATCAAAGCAGTTAAAGAATTACCTGCAATGTGACAGCTCTCGTGAATGGCATTGCTAGCCTGCCCACTCACTTCTGTGCCCATACAGTAAGCACGTGCCTTTGCCGCAGGTCTGGTACCTTGTGAGCCTTGTGCCACATTAGCCGACGGCCCGGCCTTCGGGGCTTTGCAATCTCTAGCAAAGTGTCCCGACTTCTTGCAATTAAAACAAACATGTCCCTGATTCCGGCATTCATTCGCATAGTGGCCCACTTCACCACACTTAAAACAGCCCTGCTTCCCGGTATTCTGACTGTCCTGATTCACCGATCGACCCTGTCCCTTGTTATACTGTGGACGGTCATATGGCTTACTGCCTTGTTTTCCACGGTTCTGACTTTGATTCGGACCACCAGAACGACTTGGTCCCCCAGCACTAAAACCACCCTGACGGTTCACCCTTTTGTTTCTCATATCTTCAACTTCTTGGCACTTTTCAACCAAGACTTGAAATTGCCGAATTCCCAACGGCACAACCGCATCCTGCAGTTCGTACCTCAGCCCATCTTGGAAGCGACGACACATATAGACCTCATATATCCCATCCCTAAAGAAGCGGAAGAAACGGGATAATGATTCAAACTTCTTGGAATATGCCTCCACATTCATACTCCCCTGACGTAGTCTCAGAAACTCCTCACCATACCTTTCCCTTGCAGTCTCAGGGAAATACTTAGCCAGGAACCTCCTCTTGAAGTTCTCCCAGTTAATCTCCTCATATGCATTTTCCATAATCAGACGGGTGTTCCTCCACCAAAATTCGGAACCCCCAAGCAGCTGATAGGTAGCTAGAACTACCTTCTCCCCCTCCGGACAATGAATTGCCCCAAATATCCTCTCCATAGCATGGAGCCATAGATCCGCTGTTTCTGGACCTCCCTCCCCATTAAACTTTGGAGGGGCCTGCTGATTAAAACTTGTGAGAACCCTAGACCCAGCGGCCAGGATCTCCCTGTCGCGCTTTTCAAGGTCTCTCTGCGCCTTAGCATGAGTTTGCGCAAGCACCGCTGCTGCCATTGTATTCATGGCATAAGCCATCTGATGGATGTCCACATCATCATCATCTCTAGCAGGTGCCCTTCTTGGAGGCATCGTTTCCTGCACATACCAATTCTCTTCGATTAGATCCTTATCCAAACATTTCTGAGTCTCTACAGAAAATCTCATTCAATGGTTACTGACTCACAACCGACATAGAACAGGCACTAGAACTGACACTACTCTAGCTAAGCTCTAACCGACTCTGGGCTAACGACTCAAGTATACACTTTCCCTTTGAAGATTTAAAGCCGTGCTCTGATACCACAAATGTAACACCCCGTTTTCATAACGCAAAAAGGGCATTATTTTTTTTTTTCTTTTTTTTATTTTAACAAACACTCAGAGTGCGCAAAACATTTTTGATTGAGCCGACATTAAATATTACAAACGAACCATATATATATCACACCATATATATATTGTATTTGAAAATGCTAAGTGTAAACCTGAATAATTACAATCCATAAGTCTATGTGCTTACAAGCACTAACTAACCAAAAGAAGTTAGAATGTCCTATGCTAATCAAAAAGCACAGTGCACAAACACACCGACGCATAGCCTAACTAAAACTACCACTCCAGCTCCAACGCGAGCTCACGGAGGCTCTGAGAAACCACCGCCCTCAAGGCCTACTGATCCATCTGGGGTGGGATGAGCCCGCAAATGAAAGAAAGGGTCACCACAAAATAAAAGTAGATATATATATATATATATATATATATATATATATAACCGGTGCGAAAGATTGTACACATAACAAATATTTCCACAAAGCACAAGAGAAAGCTCTTAAAACATTCAACAATTCCCTCCAACGGGCTTATATATATAATGCACAACAAGCCTAATGCAGACTTCTACAATGGGTGTGGTACTGCCAGAGCTACCACATGCAAATGAATTCCGGAATTACTAATCATAACCAATAAAACCGCAAAGGGTTAAGGTGGATCCACTCACGCAATCACACCCCGTGGTCCACTCACGCAACCACTTATTGTACTCAATAAGATCCCGTAGGATTTTGGGTGGGTCCACTCACGCAACCAACACCCCGTAGTCCACTCACGCAACCAACACCCCGTGGTCCCTATATATGCTAATGCCACACATACATACCTCTCAAGCATATGTAACTAAATCATAGCAATTCATACATATATTTTCAAAATCATATGTAAATTGCACAAGTAATGTAAACACGTTCCCATCAACGAGCATACATAACACAAACATGTCAAACACACAAACAATTGCGTCGCAGCGAATTCCAAGCATGTCAAACCGTTTTAAAAGACAGAAATAAAGTGGAGCCCTTACCTCGGCAAGCTTCCGTTTACTACACACGATCAAAACCACACGACGCGCTTCCTAAAACAGGCAACGTACGATCAATACTTTGTTTCTAAACCAAATGTATTGAAACTATACCAAAGTCCCAAAAACTTAAAGGTTCCCAAGAAAAATCCACTCCTTCGGACATCGAACCAAAAACTACTGTATTGATCAACCACTATGAGTTATTTGTACTATTTTTAGGACCCAAAACAATAGTCAAAAGTTTTAAATAAATTGAAATGCAAAATGGCCGTTTTCTTGCGTTACAAGCTACGTACTTTCCGAGTACCCGAAAAACCCGTTTCCAATCCCAACCACTTCCATAAATTAATAAAAAGGGATTAGAAGTTAAAAACCAAGTTTTAGAAATCAGAATCCAAAATCTCAACTCCCAGAGCTCGCCCTGGCGAGTTGGTAGCGAGTGAAGGCAGGGAGGACTGGTCTTACTCGCCCTGGAGCTCGCCCTGGCGTGTTGTCATGACCTGTGACACTCGCCCTGGCGAGTTATCACTCGCCCAGCGAGTTGCACCTGTCATGACAGCAAAAGACAGCAACTCACACCACCTTTTTCCACCCAAGCCTAGTTTGATTCTATTAGTTCCCAACACTTTTTCAAGGCACAGAAGCAAACCATTTTCATAAGCAAGCAATTCGTTTCCGAAAGCTTGTTGGTTGCTTCGAGTGCAAGTTATTTGATTTTCATTTCCAAAATCAAAACCAAATCCAAGCACAAGTTTTATTACGGGCCTTAACCGTCCGGTAATCATTTTCAAACATGTTTTCAAGGTAAAAAGTAACACCACATGTCACAAGAGTTTTAAACCACTTTGACCCCAAAAACACTACTCAAAACACTTAGGAAAATATTTTCATAAACCCCAAAATATTTTTCATCGGATTTTCTAAAACAAAACCATACAACGCATTTCCCTTTTGCCCAAAGGTTCAAAGACAACTTTTCTTTTCAAAACCTTACAACATAACCTCATGTAATGGATCAATACATAAACCAACCAAAACCCTAACTTTTCTCATGAGATTTTTCACCAACTCATGGAAAACAAAAACAACAAAGCCTAGAATGCTTACTAAACTCTCATGAACAACTTTCATGAAACAAGAACTAGCAAGAACAACCTTTCTCACCAAACCCTCTTAAGAACATAAACCCAAAAACCTCACAACTCTAAAAATCTACCAACCTAGGAGATGAGAAGAGAGGGTTACCTTAAGGAAGTGATTCTCTACAACTTTCCACTAAGCTTCCAAGCTTGAAATGGAGTGAAATGGTGAGAAATGGAAAATTTAGTGAAGGTTAGGGTATGAGAAAGTGATGGCACGATGGAAGAAGAAGAGAGTGAGTTGTGATGAAATTTTTCTAAATCTCACAAAGTCATAAACCTCCTTACTATTATAAAGCTCTTGATAGCCAAACCACCATTGGATCAAAGTCAAAAGTCCAAGCTTAAACCCTAGCCATTGGATCACTTTACTTTATGAGAAAGTCACAAGATTAAAACAACTCTCCCATAACAAGTCTCGTACTCAGCTCTCGCGCGACGCAACGAACGAAAACCACAAAAACATAAAACCTACGGAAAGGACGTCTAACGTTTAACATTTCCAAAACTTATCGCCGAATCTTTTTCCGCGACTGTAATTTTCTTCCATACCTTAGAAAATTATTCTCAGAATATATCTTAACTCGTGCAGATATATAAAACTCCCATCCGAAACCTAACTCAAAACAGACGCAGTAAGATTTTCCATCCGCGGGTAAAATCCTACTCGTTTTTCCAAAAACAAGAATAATCCAAAACTCGTTATTCTGAAACCACAAATCACTTCTTATACAAGAAACAGGATCACAAGACAAAAGTCTGTACAATTACAGTGCACGAGCACAAAACAGACTCAATTACAGCAAACTCCTATAATTACACGATGTTTCATCACACGAACACATCGAAACCCTAATATTCCTTAAACCAACTATACAATGAAATCTTGGGTCTTACAGTAGCAGAGAATGTTCTTATGACAAAACGACTCTCACTACACTTATCAGAACATGATGTTTTCAAACACAACTTCTGATAGCGTATCTTCTGATATGCAGCTTCCGACGCGACTTGACTTTGCATCTTCTGATGAGCATGTTCTGGTCAGAATTTGCTTCCCATTTCAGAGCTTCAAACGTACTCATAGTGAATATAAAATTTTAGCTTATATATCTGCACACTTAGAGTAAATAATCAGTATACCCTATTGTATATTAATACTTTTGTTATCATCAAAACTTAATTGAGTCATGTCAGAACCTCTTTTGTTCCAACAATCTCCCCCTTTTTGATTGATGACAAACCAAGTATTAATTTACAATGGTTGTTGATTAATTATATCATGCTTCTCTCAAGTTTATTTGAATTTTGAACTTGGCTTATACACTTGACTCTCAGAGGCTAGGTTTGCAAGCTCTCCCCCTAAGTCTGATACTTATAAAAGAAAATTGCACTCTTCTCTTATATGTACCATGTATAATAAGTTCAGATCTCAAATAGAAATTTTCCTTCATATATAAATCAGAACGTCAAAATAAATTGATCAAAAAAAAAAATGGTATTTTTGTAAGTGCACCAGTTCATCCTCATGTTTTAATAATTGTCAAAACACATGAAAATAGAGTAGAACATATTTTGGCAACATTACAAATGACTTGACAGCAAAAAACTTTTGAAAACTTTGAAAAACTGTTTTTTTAGGTATTTTGTATCGATACATAATCAGTTGTATCGATACATATGTCCTGAAATTTCTTCAGACTGATTTTGTGCTTTTTGTATCGATACACACGTCACTTGTATCCCTAAACCTGTGTATCAAATCATGCTTGCATGTATCGATACACACCTATGCCTCTCAGAAATCCAGAAAGAACATGATGTATCGAATCATGCCTGCATGATTTGATACATATCAGTCAAGATTTCAAGAAACTGATATATGTATCGATACACACCCGTGTTTGTATCGATACATAGGTCAAATCTTTCATTTTTAACGCTGGTCAAAGGGTTTGTATCGATACAAACCATCAGTTGTATCGATACATGTCTGTGAAATTTTGCCCAAATTTGCTCAATTCTATTCTCTCTTTAAATAGCAATGTGGTGTGTCCTTGTATGTGAGAGGAAACCAGTGTGAAAGATCAGAAAACACTTTGGGATTCAAATTGAGTGAAAATTTGGATCAAAGGTTTTATCCATCACAAGTTCATCATCTTCATCAAGTTTGCAATCAAATTGAAGTTTGAGTATGAAGGTGGAAAAACACAAGAAGGGGGGGGGGGGGGGGGGGGGGGTTGAATTGTGTTTTAGAAATTTAAAACTTTTTCTAACTTAAAACAATTTTGCAGCGGATAATAACACAAATAAGGTAAAGGGTGCTGAGAGAGAAAGAAAGACACAAAGATTTATCCTGGTTCCCCTCACAACTTGAGAGTACGTCCAGTCCCCTTGTTACTAACAAGAGATTTCCACTATAATCTATTCAAGATTACAACTTGCTCAAACACTCTTGCAAGAGACTTCTCAGTTGCTCAAGTTTCACTAAACAAGAGACTTTACAAACAAACTTAAAATCTAAGAATGAATGTTAATGGACACTTGATATACTATCAGAGGTGTTTACAAAATACAACACAGATTGCTTTAAGACTTTGAATGACAGATTAAACAAATGATGTCAGAATGCTTCAGAGCCTTAAACGCAGTAATAGAACAGTAGTCATTTCTTCCATTTGAGTCTTCTATTTATACTTGAAGGAAGATGATGACCGTTGCAGAGAGATAAGGTGCCAGCTGAAATTTACTCGTACAATTGTGATAGCTGTAGTTGCCTTCTTTGGCAAATATCTTCAATTCCACTACCTTGCTATTTGAATTATCACTCATCCATTTTGAGTAATAATAGTACAATAGTACGATCCTCAAATGCGCTCCACTTATGGATAAGGTTAACGTTGTACCAACGAATATTCCTTTCTGTGGATGTGACAGAGCCTTGAAGTAGATTGTTCTTCAATCATTGATTCTGATTCTATCAGTTCTTGAGTGACGTAAATTCCTTTTGCTTCAGGTGCTGTTGTCATAGCTTCTTGAGGTCTTCAGCTTCTGAGTCATTCAGAGCCTTGTTTTTATCCCCAGAGTCACTTTCTTCAGCACGCAAAATTTAAGCTTCTGATGAACAGTGATGTGCCTTCAGAGCTTGTTTAACTGGCTTCTCTGCTATTATTCATAGTGCTTCTGAACGAATTTTAACTTGTAATTCTGCACACTAGAATAATCATTAGTAATTCCAATTGCAATTTTAATACTTTGTTATCATCAAAACCACTTCAAATATTAGAGGTTCATGTCAGACCCACTTTGTTCCAACAATCTCCCCCTTTTTGATGATGACAAACTAAAGCATTAAAATTCAATTGTTGTTGATTTAATTTAATTATGTTGACTTCAGGTTTCAAAGGTTTGCAATCTTCCCCTGAGTCTGATAATCCATAGGGTTAGGTTTGTAAGCTCCCCCTAAGTCTTATCCATAATTAATTAAAACAGTTTAAGAGTTAATTTATTAACTTAAATTAAATTTTCATATTTGACTCTCAGAAGCATAGGTTTGTAAGCTTTGCTTCTTAGAGTCTAATAACGTTCAGAGGAGGTTTGCAAGCTTCTCTTACATTATCTATGAAAACTCATTTTAGGTTCTTAAATTTTCTCCCCTTTTCAATAAGGTTCATAGTTAAAAGGAATCAGAAGGGATAAGGGATAAAAAATTGATTCAAATGTGTAAACATAACAGTTTCAGATCTTGTGAGCAGAATTAGAATCAATCAACATTAATTTTAGCGCTATCCTTACTCCCTCTTTTGGCATCAATCAAAAAGATACACAGAGAACCAAGCAGTCAAATGTGCCACAAAACAAGGCAGTCAAGTCAATAAAGTGGTGACAACTAATTTCATTAAATGAATTGTGTTGATTCCCAGTTTGACAAGATAGCTTGGTGATACTATAAAAAGGGATGATTCCTCTCATTTTACTCACACAGAGTAATCAAGTAACATCAAAAAGTAACACACAATGGAAAAGCAGGTTACCAAGGATGCTTCAGGCTCAAAAAGAGAGAGCAAGAAGGAAGCAGAGCCCTGGCGCTGCGAAGAAAACAGGCTTCGCTATGAATGAAACAAGCAAGAGCTGATTTTAACAGAATCAGAGGAAGAGGAATTGGGCTCTGATCTGGAAGAGTTTCTATGGACATATGATGATGACGCGTTATACGAAGAGTATGAGGCTACGGTTCAGAAGACCACTGAAGACTTGCTCTCTTTTATTAGGGAGAAACAAAAGAGGCTAGATGCAGAGGCTGCTGAAGCGAAGTCTAAGTCTAAGTAGAGTCTCACTATCATATGTAATAGAGATCTCTTTAATAATAATAATAAAGTTCTCCTGCTATTAATTTCTTTCCTTGGAGCATGTTTACTTTATATTCATTTACATATGTCAGAAAACCAGTTACCAGACACGCCTCATTCGGTATTGGTGCCCCGTTATTAAACAGGCGATAATACTAAGAAGCTATATCATGAGTAAACAGGAGTACTGATGTGGGGGATACCTTAGGTTTTGAAAAATCCTAAGAACTATAAGTTTAAAAATCAAAATGCTCTTCAGCATCTTGCACTAGGTTCAGTACCCACATGAATACCAGACATAAGCAATGAATATTCATTTTAATTTTGAAAACAAAATAAAATAAATACACAAGCACAAGCACTCAGATATGGATAATGAAATATTGAATTAAGAACAAATTATCCAAAAATAGTACATAAGAACCAATAAGGAAAAACAACATAGAACAGGTGCACAAAATATTGGCTAAGGTTTCTTAACATCTGCTATGGCCTTCAAAAGGGTTAACATCATGTCATCCATCCTTTTGTGAACTGTCTCCACAGCAGAATTCACATCATTGCGCATATCCACTCTTAGCTCATCAATTTCATTAGTTAGGTCAGTTCTGATGTTGTCCAATGCAGCTTGAACTGCCGGAGGTATTGGAGAAGATGTAGAAGCCATATCAATCTTCATAGGAGAGTGAGGAGAAGTAGACACTATAATGGGCTTCTTACCCTTGTCAGTATCTTCACCAATATCCTTCTCAGAGGTTTCATCAAGTTGGTTCTGATCAAACATCTCAAAGTCATCTTGAGCAGCCTGATTCTCCTTTATCTTATTTGTCTCAACCTCAGCAATGTGCTTAGCCCTTTCCACCAACATTTTAAGTGCCTCTTGATCAGCTAGTCTCTTATGTTCAGCTTCAGCTGCCCTTGCCTGTTCAGCAGCTATCCCAGCCTACTCAGTAGCTAACTCATAAGCACCTTCTTCACTGATCAGCTGTCTCACATGCACTCCTTGCTAGTTTCTTGATCTCAGCATCCAAAGCTGCCAACCGTGCAAGTTCCTCTTCATGATTATACAATGTAAGACGAGGAGCATGTGATCTTTCAGCTGTATGCATTATCACACTGACAGCAGTCATTCCTTTTCCTTTGATCTTTGATTTCACATGATCACCCAGAGTCCTCATCGATTGAATGAATAAATATTCCATCTCTCTGATTTCAGCATCAACATCAGATGGAAATATCAGAGTCTCTTCATCCATTGCCTTAAACTTCTTCAGTCTAAGACTGATAGCAGAACCTAATTGCTCAATGTTAGGTTCAGATGAGGGATTGAAGAAGGGTTTGGTTTGATCAAAGGGAATAGTTGGTTCTGGTCTCTTTCTTTTGAGAGGTTTGATTTTGATTTTGCTTAAGTCAATATCAGGGTACTGAGAGAGGGACATAAGTTCATCATCTATTTCAATGGCTTCTTTCAGCAGCCTCTCATGGATTGGAAATGCAAAATCAATAGGTAAGACAAGTTCATCTATGGTTAAGGGTTTGCAAGAAGGTTCATAGATAGGTTCAGATGGTTGTGTTTGTCTTTCAGGGGTCTTCTCAGGGGTTGAGAATTCAGGTTGAGGTGAAAATGGTGGTTGTTCAGCATTGTCATGAATTGGTGGAGACAGTGGCGGAGCTAGGATTAAATCTCGGGGAGGGCCGTGATGAGTTTATTTTTATTTTTTATGATATATGGCTGGTCTGGTCCATGCTAAGCTTACAAACGTTCGTGCCATGCTTTATAATATCAATAACTAATATAGCAAAAAATGCAAAAAAATAATATATATATATATATATATATATATATATATATATATATATATATATATATATATATATATATATATATATATATATATATATATATATATATGGCTGGTCTGGTCTGGTCTCATGCTAAGCTTACAAACGTTCGTGCCATGCTTTATAATATCAATAACTAATATAGCAAAAAATGCAAAAAAATACAAAAGAAATGTTAAAAACAAGGATCGAACCACTTCCCCTCATGATAATGACAATGGTTCAGACCACTGGACTACACATGTTATTTATGTATATTTTGAACATATTAATATATATACATAATCAGTGACAAAAATGATTTATGCATAAATACATATTAAAATCGGAAATTTTGGGACGGGCCGCGTCCCTTCCCGGCCCTAAAGGAGCTCCGCCCCTGGGTGGAGAATGGGGTGATTGAATGGGTTGTTCAGAATGAGTCATGATGTCATCCTGAACAGGTGTGAAGGTAGGTGGATTCTCTTGTGCTATGTCATCAAGAGATGGGGGTGGTGTTTGAATTGTTTGTACAGGTGGTTCAGTAGTATTCACAGGTGGAGATTGAATTGGTGAATTTCTGTTTGAATGGGTGAAAGCATCACCAGTTAGATGAGTGGTGAGATGATCAAGAACAGAGGTGTTTGTAGGTTGTTCAGGAATGGTGTTGGCTTCTTCTTCATCAGAAGAGATAGGTATGGTTTTCTTGGGGGTTCTTTTGATAGTTTTCTTTTTCTTTGCTCTCTCTCTCAATTCTATCTAACTTTGAAATTAACTCATCAGAGTCAATGCTTGAATTAGAGAGAGTTGCCTCTGATGAGGATGATGATGATGATGAAGGTTGGGGAGAGGGTAAAACTACACTAAGTGGCTTGGTGTAATCTATAGGAGGTGATTGAGCAATAGGAATGCTATCAGTATTAGGCATAGAAGTGTTACCTTTAGATGTGTCAGCAGCTTTCTTCTTTGAAGCTACTGTCTTTGCCTTTTTGACAGCTCTGACACGTTGATCCCCTTCAGCATCAGTAAGTCTATCAAGTCTCTTCTTGGACCTTTTCTCCTTCTGAGCAGCTTTTCTTTGCGCAATGCTGGCTAACTGCTCCTCAGTAACTTGTTCATTCCCTTCAGTGGCCAATCTTTCAGCACCACTAATCACCTGCTCAGTCTTATCAGCACCATCATTTCTATTTTCAGGTTGAGCTTGAGAGCCTTCCTCTACAATTTCTTGCTCAATGGGTTTTGGCTTTCTTTTTGACCTGGTGATCTCCTTAGAGCCTTTGAAAATATCCCAGTTAGGTACTCCAACGACCATACTCCTGGGTACACTTATTCCAGTGTCAATTCTCACTAGTTCCAAGAAGTTCTTAACCACAACATCATTATCATGTTCTGATATGGTGGGGAAACCATCACACCAGAAGTATTCCTCATACACAGCTTGCAGAGGGGTCTTAGCTTGCTTGATTTCTTCTTTGGTTTTCTTTTTCATATTCACCAGCACAGTAGCATCAAATTTAGCAGTATTGAAAACTCTTATCTTCTCCTTGGTGTTCAAGATATCAATCAGCTTTGTTTAGCATATGATCTCAGATATCAACCTTGGGTGATGAATGCTTGAGGTTGATTTTGTTCTGCTTTTAGATATTGTCAAGCATAGATGATCAAACAGTGTCTTCGCCAAATTAATCTTGACCTTCTTGTACATAAACCAGATGAAATGCCTGTGAGGAATAGAAATTGTGTCATATCCTCCTTCTCTGGTAATGATTGAGGCAAGAAACACTCTGAATGCAAATCCAAAGTTTGGCCTCATGAATTTTGCCTTACCAAAATCACTGTTTGAACTGCACAGAATCTATCAAACACTGTTGCTTTCTGCCAGAAATACTTAACAATGTCGTAGTAAACAATACCCATTCAGCATCTCGAAATAATTTTTCCATTGTTGATCAAAGAATAAACCTTGTACATCAATTCCGTTCACCTTTAAACTTTCGAAATCCACAAACTTCTCAGTTACGAACTCGAAGGCTTCTGGACCAGCGTCTGTTTGATTTTCTTTGACGATAAGTTTTTCTTGAGACTTAAGGTCTATAACCGGTGGTAAAACTGGATTGAAAGGCTTTTGAACAATTTCATTTGATGAACGAGCGGCCATTTTTGCAGAATGTTAAGAATAACAGATTTGGGAATATCTGTAAGGTCTTAGGGTTGTGTGGGAAGTGATTATGCGTAAAAGTTGTGCAATGTGAGTGAAGTGACCTATAAATAGCAACTAGCACACAAACACAGAAAAAGCAAGCCTTGGGAGGGAGCGCGAACAGTTTTAAAATTAAATAATAGAATTAACTGCCATAATCATCATTAACTGTTCTCTGCCCGTCAGGATCTAGACACGTGTAAGAAGGACTTAATCACAACTGACGCGTGTACAGACAACTGTTGTACACTTACTAGAACTAAACGTTTCGTTTCCATTTAGTTCAGAGCCAAACTCATTATTATCTGACACCTCATCAGAACCTGTTACCATTCAGAGCCCAAATTATTCAGAGCTACCCAAAGGTTACTCTGAATTGTTAGAGGCTCTGAACGAGCTTCAGATCCTAATTCTATTTTGCATCTCAGAGCTGGTTTTCTTCAGTTATAAAATGCATGTTCAAATTCTTTTTAATAAAGTCAAATCTTTCAATAGCTAAAGGCTTAGTAAATATATCAGCCCATTAATGTTCAGTATCAATGAATTGAATATTTATTGTACCTTTTTGAACATGATCTCTTATAAAATGATGCTTAATTTCAATATGCTTAGCTCTGGAATGTAAAATAGGGTTCTTAGATAAATGAATAGCAGCAGTATTATCACAATACAAAGGAATACTGCTCTCAGTTATGTTATAGTCCTCTAGTTGATATTTCATCCAGAGTAGTTGTGTGCAACATTTAGCAGCTGAGATATATTCTGCTTCTGCTGTGGACAAAGCAATAGTTGCTTGTCTTTTGCTGGCCCAGGATATGAGATTCTCACCAATAAATTGGCAATTTCCACTAGTAGACTTTCTCTCAATCCTGTCCCCAGCATAATCAGCATCACAGAATCCAACTAGCTTATTATCTAGGGATTTTTTATAAAGGAGTCCTAGATTAGTTGTTCCTTTCAGATACCTAAAAATTCTCTTAACTGCTGTTAAGTGAGATTCTCTAGGATCTGATTGAAATCTTGCACACAAACACACACTGTACAAAATACCAGGTCTAGATGCTGTCAGGTAGAGTAAGGAACCAATCATACCTCGATATAGCTTCTGGTCTACTTTAGTGCCAATCTCTTCCTTGCTCAAGCTGCTTGTGGGATGCATGGGTGTGGCCATTGTCTTACAGTCTTCAAGGTTGAACTTCTTCAGAAGCTCTTTTGTATATTTGCTTTGATGAATGTAAGTGCCATCTTTTCCTTGATTTATTTGAATTCCAAGGAGGAACTTTAATTCACCCATCATGCTCATCTCAAATTCATCCTGCATCAGCTTGGAAAAATTCTTGCACAAGGAGGCATTAGTAGAACCAAAAATAATATCATCAACATATATTTGAATGATTAAGATATCTTTCTTAGATGTCTTTCTGAATAGTGTATTGTCAATTTGACCTTTTTGAAAACCATTTTCTAATAAGAAATTACTCAGTCTTTCATACCAAGCTCTAGGAGCTTGTTTGAGACCATAAAGTGATTTCTTTAGTTTAAAAACATAGTCAGGGTTTTTCAAGTCCTCAAAACCTGGAGGTTGCTTGACATACACTTCTTCAGAAATAACACCATTTAGAAAGGCGCTCTTAACATCCATTTGGTATAATGTAATTCCATTATTAACAGCATATGATAGAAGTAACCTGATTGCTTCCAGTCTTGCTACTGGAGCAAATGTTTCTGTGAAGTCTATACCTTCTTGCTGACTGTAGCCTTGTGCTATAAGTCTAGCTTTGTTCCTTACCACTTCACCTTGTTCATTCAATTTGTTTCTGAATACCCACTTAGTTCCAATGATGTTCTTATGTGCTGGTCTTGGCACTAAGTCCCATACATCATTTCTTTGAAACTGATTGAGTTCATCTTGCATTGCAACTATCCATCCATCATCAGTTAAAGCTTCATCAACATTCTTTGGTTCTATCATAGATATAAGTCCTAATAAAGAATCATTTTGTTGAAAAGCTGATCTTGTCTTTCTTGGACTCTCTTTGTTTCCAAGAATGAGATCTTCTGGATGTGATGACTTGTATTTGAATGTTCTTTTTGGAGCTTCAGAGGTATCTTGTATATCATCTTCTGAGATATCATCATGATCTTCAGATGCTTCTATTGGAGATGCTTCTTCAGAGGCTTCTTCCAATTCGGCTTCTGATGTTCCATTAGCTTCTGATGTTTTCTCAGGTTCTGAATTGTGATATTGATATGGTATACCTGCATAGCTATCAACTTGCTCTGACATTTTATTGTCAGGCTCTTTGTCATCAAACCTAACATGTATAGATTCTTCCACTATGTTGGTTTCAGAATTATACACTTTGTATGCCTTTGAGCGTTAAGAGTAACCTATAAAGATTCCCTTACAAGCTTTGGCATCGAATTTTCTTTTGTAGGCCTTATTGTTTAGAATGTAACAGGTACATCCAAACTGGTGAAAATAAGAGATGTTGGGCTTTCTTCCTTTGAAGAGTTCATATGTTGTTTTATTCAATATAGGTCTGATATAGATCCTATTTTGAATGTAACAAGCTGTGTTTACAGCTTCTGCCCAGAAGTGCTTAGCAAGTTTTGTCTCATGCATCATGGTTCTTGCCATCTCTTGTAAAGACCTGTTCTTTCTCTCTACCACACCATTTTGTTGTGGTGTTCTAGGAGCTGAGAACTCATGGACAATTCCATGGTCTTCACAAAAAGTTGCAAAGGGTTCGTTTTCAAACTCACCCCCATGATCACTTCTGATCTTTAAGATCTTGAGACTTTTCTCACTTTGCACTTGAGTGCAGAAGATGGTAAACACCTCATATGCATCATCTTTCACTCTTATAAATTTAACCCAAGTCCATCTACTGTAATCATCAACAATGACCAGTCCATATTTCTTACCATTGATTGAGGCAGTACTTACTGGGCCAAACAAATCAATGTGAAGTAGTTCAAGAGGTCTTGAGGTAGAGACAATGTTTTTAGGTTTAAAAGATGTTTTTGAAATCTTACCAATCTGATAAGGACCACACAGAGCATCTGAATGATAGTTGAGATTGGGTAGGCCTTTAACCAAGCTTAGTTTGCTGAGCTTAGAGATTAATCTCCAGTTATCATGTCCTAAGCGTTGGTGCCAGACCCATTTCTCATCATTAACAGATAAAAGACATACTATCTTCTGCTCTGTGAGTTCTGACAGATTGATTTTATAAACATTGTCTTTCCTTAGGCCTCTGAACACTATGGACTCATCAGACTCGTTGATTACAGTACATGCATCCTTATTAAACTTAACAACATATCCACTATCACAGAATTGACTAATGCTAAGTAGATTATGTTTTAGGCCATCAACTAACCAAACATCTTTAATAGAGAGAAGAATTACCAACTGTACCAGTACCAGTGATCTTCCCTTTTTGGTTTCATCCAAATCCCACAGTTCCTCCCTCTTTCAGAGTCAGGGTTTGGAACATATGCTTGTCTCCTGTCATGTGTCGTGAGCAGCCACTGTCCAGGTACCAAGAATGGTGCTCTGGCCTTCTTTGAGCGCAAATCTGCTACAAACACAATCTCAGATCTAGGTACCCATATTTTTATGGGTCCTCTTGAGTTAGTCCTTAATGCCTTTGGTTGTTTTTGTTTATTAGGCCTTTCAGAAGCTCTAGAGTTATTCAAGCCTTTTGGAAAACTTTTTGGCTTTGTATAACTCTTAGACTTTGCTTTAGAATATATCAGAGTTGTCTTTGTTTTATCATTAGTCTGAGGTTTAGAGATCTTAGGCTCTGAAGGTTTCAGAGTCTGAGATTTCTTAGCCTCTGCACAACTGCCTTTTCAGGCTCTGATATAACTATTGCTTCTGATTGGCTTTTAACAAAAACAGCCTTAGGTTTAGAATTATCTTTGTTAGAGGGTTTAGAGAGTAATGGATTATCTTTAAAATGTGAAAATCCAAGACCCTCACCTCTGTTCCTACTAACATGGTATATTAATGAAGCTATCTTGCTTCTTTTCATCCCATTGATAAGAAATTCCTGCAGTGCAAATTCATGCTCTGGAGGAACCTTAACATCATAAACATAGTGAGTTTCCATAAATGAGTTTCTACTTTTTAGAGACTCATTTTCTTCAACTACTATGTTCATTTTCTCAATTAGGTTATTGTAAGATTTTTTTAAGACCTTACACTCACCTGCCTTTTTAGTGAGAATTTTTAGGGCATCCTTAAGAGAATCTATTAATTCAGTTCTAGAGAGTTTAGATATTACCTCTTCCTCATCTTCAGAGTCTGAACCAGCTTCAGAGTCTTCTCTGTCAGAGGTGGTTGCCATCAGTGCTAGGTTTGCTTCCTCATCAGCATCAGAGTCTGAGTCTTTGTCAAGATCTTCCCATGTTGCCAGAAAGCTTTTCTTGACCTTACTCTTGTAACTTTCCTTGCTAGAGCTTTGCTTTGATGGTCTACTTTTGTTCTCTGGACAATCAGCAATGAAATGGCCTGGCTTATTGCAATTGAAGCACTTGCTTTGATCTTCCTTCTTGTCTTTAGAAGCACTAGTTCTCTTGGAAGATCCTCCAAACTTGCCAGCATATTTATTGCTTCTTTTTGCCCATTGTGAAACCTTGGCAGCCATCAGCACCATCTCTTCCTCTTCATCAGACCCAATTTCTTGACTCTCTTCAGAAGCTTCATCCTCAGATTCTATTACCTTAGCTTTCAGAGCCTTTGACGAGCTCTTGGAGCTTAAGGCAATCCCTTTTATCTTCTTAGTTGACTCATCAGTCATTAACTCCATTTCATGACTTTTGAGTGAACTAACTAGGCTTTCAAGGGATACAGTATCCAAGTCCTTAGACTCTTGAAAAGCAGTCACCTTTGGTCTCCATTTTGGTGGCAAGCTTCTGAGTACCTTTCTTACATGATCAGCTTCAGTATAACTTTTGTCCAATACTTGAAGTCCAGATACTAGGATTTGAAACCTTGAAAACATCGTTTCTATATCCTCTCCATCCTTCATCTTGAACAACTCATACTGATGCACCAACAAGTTAGCCTTTGCTTCCTTAACTTGTTTGTTGCCCTCATACTTGGATTTCAAAGAATCCCAAATAGACTTTGCGGTTCTTTTATCTCCAATTTTAAGATACTCATCATGAGAGATGGCGTTGGTCATCATTCCTTTTACACTATGATGCTTCTTGTACTCTAGCTTTTGAGTAGGGGTAAAAGACTTCCTGTTCTGAGAGCTGACTACTCATTCTAAGTCCATATTTTCAAAGCTAACTCCATCTTCTACCAAGTCCCATAAATCACAGTCAATACCCATGATGTGACTGTACATCTTGGTTTTCCAGAAGGGGTAACCAGTCTCAGTTCCATTGAAGAAAGGAACTTTATCAGATGATCTTCTATCTCTAGAGTTTGAATCATAATCAAAACCAACTTCATTGTTGTTCTTGCTCTTCTCAGCAGACATGTTTTTCCTCCTGGATCTTTACTGTTTCACTATTAGGTGAGTTAGGCAACAGCCCAGCTCCTGATACCAATTTGAAGGTGGAAAAACACAAGAAGGGGGGGGGGGGGGGGGTTGAATTGTGTTTTAGAAATTTAAAACTTTTTCTAACTTAAAACAATTTTGCAGCGGATAATAACACAAATAAGGTAAAGGGTGCTGAGAGAGAAAGAAAGACACAAAGATTTATCCTGGTTCCCCTCACAACTTGAGAGTACGTCCAGTCCCCTTGTTACTAACAAGAGATTTCCACTATAATCTATTCAAGATTACAACTTGCTCAAGCACTCTTGCAAGAGACTTCTCAGTTGCTCAAGTTTCACTAAACAAGAGACTTCACAAACAAACTTAAAATCTAAGAATGAATGTTAATGGACACTTGATATACTATCAGAGGTGTTTACAAAATACAACACAGATTGCTTTAAGACTTTGAATGAAAAATTAAACAAATGATGTCAGAATGCTTTAGAGCCTTAAACGCAGTAATAGAACAGTAGTCATTTCTTCCATTTGAGTCTTCTATTTATACTTGAAGGAAGATGATGACCGTTGCAGAGAGATAAGGTGCCAGCTGAAATTTACTCGTACAATTGTGATAGCTGTAGTTGCCTTCTTTGGCAAATATCTTCTATTCCACTACCTTGCTATTTGAATTATCACTCATCCATTTTGAGTAATAATAGTACAAGAGTACGATCCTCAAATGCGTTCCACTTATGGATAAGGTTAACGTTGTACCAACGAATATTCCTTCCTGTGGATGTGACAGAGCCTTGAAGTATCAATCATTGATTCTAATTCTGTCAGTTCTTGAGTGACGTAAATTCCTTTTGCTTCAGGTGCTGTTGTCATAGCTTCTTGAGGTCTTCAGCTTCTGAGTCCTTCAGAGCCTTGTTTTTATCCCCAGAGTCACTTTCTTCAGCACGCAAAATTTAAGCTTCTGATGAACAGTGATGTGCCTTCAGAGCTTGTTTAACTGGCTTCTCTGCTATTATTCGTAGTGCTTCTGAACGAATTTTAACTTGTAATTCTGCACACTAGAATAATCATTAGTAATTCCAATTGCAATTTTAATACTTTGTTATCATCAAAACCACTTCAAATATTAGAGGTTCATGTCAGACCCACTTTGTTCCAACAGAGTATGGGATCAATTCAATAGAGATTGTATATTTGTTGATAACGTTCGGTATGTTTCGCGGTGAATCAGAATCGTGATCGGGTTGAATTGTGACGAAGGTGTTTGTTTCTCTCAAAGGGATTCAAGATCGTGCGAATCTTGAAGGTTCAACAACAAGAAGCGAAGGACTCAGCTGGACGATCAAGTGCGGATTGGCACGGGTTGGATCGTTGGAATCAGAGGGCGAAGCTTCATTGTGTGTTGAGGTTTATTCGCATAGTTTACTTTTGATTCGTTATAGGGTTATAAGTTTCAATCGTAAATTGTGCACTATTGTTCATCATTTTTGATCTATATACTCTCAAATAACCCGTTTGGTTATTTGGGGGGAGACGTACTAGGCCAACCGCGTGGACGACGCGAAAGCCGGGGAACTCCCTAATCAAACGCTTGTGTCTTTCTCTCTTTCAATCTTTTACTTTTAAGTAGTCGCTTTAATTTTGAGTCAATTGAATTTTTCGTGTTCGTACGTGTGCACAAAAATTCAAACTTGTTCGTACGTTTTCGCTTTAATACTTGCTTGGGCTGTTTTAATTGAAACGTTTAATTTCGGAATATTTGCACACGATCATTTCTAAGTCTTTTCATACGCTCAAAGGCTATATTACCTTTCCAGTGATCAATCGGGTGCAAAGAGACTACCGATTCGGTGGTGCTTCCGCGCGTACCGTTTAAACGAAATAATTTTGAAAAACCTACGTTGTTTTAAGCGGCACTTATTCAACCCCCCCCCTTCTAAGTGATAGACAAGTAGTCTAACAAGTGGTATCACGAGTCCGATTCAATTTTGTTTACAAAATTCGGAGGATTGTGCCAATTATTAGAAAACATGGCTTTTGCACCGAAAGGGGCGTATAATAGGGCTCCTATATTCAATGGAGATCATTTTGATTATTGGAAAAGTAGTATACGGATTCACATCAATTCTTTTGATGGTGAAGTGTGGAATGCTATTGAGAACGGTCCGTTTGTTCCAACAATCACCGACCTCAATGGCGTTGTCACCAATAAGCCTATGGCACAATGGACGGATGATGAAAAGAAAAAGGTCAATTACGATGCAAAGGCACAAAACATACTTATTTCATCCCTTGGGATTGAACAATTTTATCATGTGTCGCATTGTTCTACGGCTAAAGAAATGTGGGATACATTAGTTACTCATTTTGAGGGAACTAATGAGGTCAAAATTTCGAAAATAAACACCTTAACTCAAGAGTTCGAATTGTTTCATATGCAAGATGGTGAAACCATTGCGGATATGCAACAACGATTTGTAAAAATCACCAACAAGTTACATGGTCTAGGTAAACCAATCACAAATCAAGATGCTACTAATAAGATTTTGAGATGTCTTAATAGGTCATGGCAACCAAAGGTCACCGCAATCAAAGAAGCGAATGATCTTACAACTTTGAGTCTCACAACCTTATTTGGTAAGCTCACGGAACATGAACAAGTGCTTAATTTGTTGGAAAAGCATGAAAAAGGTGAGAAAAAGGAAAAACACAACGAAAAGGAAAAAGAAAAGGATAAGAGGTCCATTGCTCTAAAGGCCTCCAAATCCAAGTCCAAAAAGGTTGAGCAAGTGGAAAGTAGCTCAAGCGAAGACGATTCCGATGATGAGGAAATGGGGCTCTTCGTTCGACGCTACAATAGATATGTGAGAAAGAATGAGATAAGACATTCCGATGACAATCTTAAGAAGTTTCGGAAAGATAGTGGTTACCGCCGGAAGAATGAAGATGCTAGGTACTCCAAGAAAGGGATATGCTATGAGTGCGGCCAAGTTGGTCAATACAAGCCGGATTGTCCTAATCTCAAGAGAAAAGAGAAGGAGTCATCTTCAAACAAAAGGAGAAGCAAAGGAAAGAAAACTTATGTTGCATGGGAGAGTAGTAGCTCTTCATCTCATTCATCATCAAGCTCTAGTTCAAGTGATGAAAGCGAAGTGGCTAATGTATGCTTCACAACTCATCATCACAAAAAGAAGGATAAAGCTCCCAAAAAGGTAAACCAAAATCCCTCTAGCTCATATACTTCGTTAGAATATCATGATTTGCAAAGTGCATTTAAGGACCTATGTAGTGAAACTAGGAAAGCTTTCAAACGATTAAAAGAAATTATAAAAGTTAACAAAACTCTTGAAAAGAAGGTTTCCAAAACGGAAGAAGAGTTGAAAGCTTTCAAGGTATCATTATTAGAAAGGTCAAGTGCAAGTCATGATAATAGTAAGATAGTTGGTTGTGATAATTGCATCACTTTGTCAAAAAATATTAAGACTCTCAAGGACAAAGTGGAAGATTCATCACAACCTAGAGTCTCTCATCAAGTTGATCCAAAACATTTTCAAAATACTTTGAAAGTCAAAAACAAAAGTTCTAGACACTTCAAAATGGATCAAAAGAAGAGTGACTCACATATCACTTGTCACTATTGTTGTTGTGAAGGCCATACCATTGCAAAATGTAAAGCTAGGAAATTGTTGGTACCTAAGGGCGTATTGCAATGGATGCCAAAACTCAACAAAACTTATTTGCCTCACCAATTAGGACCCAATGAAAATTGGGTACCTCTCTCTTATGTTTAAATGTTGTAGGAAAAGTGCCTTGATAGTCTAGAAAGGAGATGGTTTCTAGATAGTGGATGTTCAAGGCACATGACGGGTGATGCCTCGCTTTTTATTGAGTTCAAAGCAAAGAAGAAAGGCTATGTCACCTATGGAGACAACAACAAAGGCACTATTCTTGGTGTAGGTACTATCGGTAATCCTTCTACTATAACCATATCTAATGTTGTACTTGTGGATAACCTTAAGCACAACTTGTTGAGTGTTGCTAAGCTTTGTGATAAAGGGTTCACAATCAATTTCAAACCAACCTTTTGCACAATCGAAAGTAACAAAGACAAAAATGTGACTCTTAAGGCTATTAGGCATGGAAATGTATACATGTTGGACCTAGATGATAATTGCCTAAGTGGTGCTAAGTGTCTCATAACCAAGAATGATGAATCTTGGTTGTGGCATAGAAGAATGGCACATCTTAATTTCGATTTACTAAATAAGATAGCTTCTAAAGATCTTGTAATCGGTCTACCTAAAATTCGTTTTTCAAAAGATCACTTGTGTGACGCATGCCAAATGGGTAAACAAACTAAGGCTTCTTTCAAAACTAAAAAGTTCATTTCAACTACTAAGCCTTTAGAGTTAATCCATATGGATCTTTTTGGACCATCAAGGACCAAAAGCCTTGGTGGTAATTACTATGGACTTGTGATTGTAGACGATTACTCAAGATTTTGTTGGACATTATTCTTATCTAGTAAAAGCGATACCTTGTCCGCTTTTAAACAATTTATTAAGATGATTCAAAATAAGCTAGACCTTAAGATCATTTCCATTAGGAGTGATCATGGAGGCGAATTTGAAAACAATAACTTTAATAAGTTTTGCTCCAAACATGGCATTGAACACAAATTTTCGGCTCCATGAACATCACAACAAAATGGGGTAGTGGAGAAGAAAAATCGAATTCTAGAAGAGTTAGCTAGGACTATGTTAAGTGGTCTTCCTAAGTATTTTTGGGCCGATGCGATAAGCACCGCGAGTTATGTACTAAATAGGGCGATCATTCGACCTATTTTGGACAAAACTCCCTATGAAATACTCAAGGGAAGAAAACCTAACCTTAGTCATTTGCGCTCGTTTGGATGCAAATGCTTTATTTTAAATAATGGAAAGGAGAATCTTGGCAAATTTGACCCAAAAGCGGATGAAGACATTTTCTTAGGTTATTCATTATCTAGCAAGGCATATAGAGTATACAATAAAAGGTTACAAATTGTTGAAGAATCGGTTCATGTAAACTTTGATGAGACTTTTCCGGAAGAAAACGGGAAAGGTGATGTTATTGGTGCAGGTGTCGACACAACTGACATTTTAAAGGATCAAGAAGTTGTTGGGAGTGATCAACCCTCAACGGAAGTTCCAAAAGAAAAGGATGATAAGCCGTCACCATCCAATGAAGACAAAGATGATGGAGGATCTTCTTCATCAAAGAATCATCACAAGCAAAGAGGAGCCGGTCTTGCAAAGGAATGGCGTACTCTAAAAGACCATCCCATTGACAGAGTCTTAGGTGATATCTCAAAGGGAGTGGCTACTCGATTTCAAATAAGTAACTTTTGCTCTCACTATGCTTTTGTTTCACAAGTTGAACCTAAAAACTCAAAAACCGCATTACTTGATGAACATTGGATTCTTGCAATGCAAGAAGAACTAAATCAATTTAAAAGAAATGATGTGTGGGATTTAGTACCACCTCCTCCAAATCATCAAGTGATTGGGACACGTTGGGTTTTTAGAAATAAACTTGATGAAAACGGTGTTATTGTTAGGAACAAGGCACGGTTGGTAGCTCAAGGCTACAACCAAGAGGAGGGCATCGACTATGAGGAGACCTATGCTCCGGTAGCTCGCCTTGAGGCCATTAGACTCTTATTAGCTTATGGATGCTATATGAACTTCAAGTTATACCAAATGGACGTTAAGAGTGCTTTCCTAAATGGATACATAAATGAAGAAGTGTATGTCAAACAACCCCCTGGTTTTTAAAATTACAAACATCCGGACTATGTTTTCAAATTAAAAAGAGCTTTGTATGGACTAAAGCAAGCTCCTAGAGCTTGGTATGATAGGCTTAGCAAGTTCTTAATTAAAAATGGATATTCAAGGGGAAAGGTTGACACTACACTCTTCATTAAACGTAAGGGAAAGGACGTCTTATTGGTTCAAATTTATGTTGATGATATTATTTTTGGATCCACTAACCCACCTCTTGTCAAGAACTTTTCTAGTCTTATGCAAGGTGAATTTGAGATGAGTATGATGGGTGAGCTAACCTACTTCTTGGGACTACAAATCAAGCAACTAGAAGAAGGAACCTTCATATATCAAACTAAATATTGCCTTGAGTTGCTCAAGAAGTTTGGGATGACGGATTCAAAAATTATGGAAACTCCCATGGCATCAACATGTGCGTTAAGCAAAGATGAAGAAGGTAAAGATGTGGAAATCACAAAATATAGAGGTATAATCGGATCCTTACTCTACTTAACGGCATCTAGGCCGGATATTATGTTTAGTGTTTGCATGTGTACACGATATCAATCATGTACCAAAGAATCACACCTAAAAGCCGTAAAAAGGATTTTAAAATACTTGAAAGGAACATCAAATTTTGGCTTATGGTACTCTAAGGGGAATGATTGTTCTTTGGTAGGTTATTCCGATTCCGACTTTGCCAGTTGCAAGTTGGATAGGAAAAGTACTAGTGGAACATGCCACCTATTTTGTAATAGCTTGGTAAGTTGGCATAGCAAGAAACAAGTATCAGTTGCTTTGTCAACCGCCGAGGCGGAATACGTTGCGGCCGGAAGTTGTTGTTCCCAAATACTTTGGTTAAAACAACAACTTCTCGACTACGATTTAAAACTACAACGTGTTCCTATCTTGTGTGACAACACTAGTGCTATAAACCTTACAAAGAACCCCGTGTTGCATTCAAGGACTAAGCATATAGAGATTAGGCATCACTTTCTTCGCGATCATGTAGAAAAAGGGGATGTTATTTTTGAGCATGTGGACTCGAAAAACCAACTTGCGGACATCTTTACAAAGCCACTTGCAACGGAACCCTTTATCTATATTCGCGGAGAATTAGGGATCCTAGATATCTCTAACCTAGAATAATGTACTTTAAGCATGCACTTTGTATACATATCATACTTCTTGGAAACTTGGAGTTTTAGACAATGGGAAGTGCATCAACACCCTACGGTACAAGGTTAACAAGTATCATCTCTATCTTCTCTTCTTAAAACTTACACATGTATGCCTATATGAATTCTTTTCAATTATCAACATCTCATATTAGTGTTTTTCAAAACATTCATATGTTTGCTCATTTCCAAAAATTCTTGCTTTAAGATAAATAATAATTCTTGAAGTCTATATGTATCAAATGGCAATATATGAAATACTGATTACTTGATATGTCTATAGCCTAACATGTTGCATCAATACTACCCGTGTATTTCATTTCTTCATGAACATCGTTATATGATATGGCAACATAAAATTATGCATTTGTTGCATTGCTTTGTTTATTTCGTCTCATATTTGGATATGTTGGTTGATTTAAAATGTCGATGTGTTACGATATTCATGCGTTGGTTTTTGGTTTGTTATTCTACATTCCATATTTGTCATGATATATGGTATTCGTCATTGATATATTTTGGCATATCTTTGTATGTATTTATTTGATTAGGATACTTTATCATATAGTGCATTTCGACAAATGTAAGTACACGATATGACTATGGTTAAAAATGTTTGAACTTGATACTTCTAATGAGCTCTCTTCTTCTTTTTGATATTGTCAAAGGGGGAGAGATTTGGATGCACAAGCTAAGGATAAATAGCTAAAGAAGTCTTGAATAATTTGGATGCACAAGCTAAGGATAAATAGCTAAAGAAGTCTTGAATATTATTAACAATGTCAAACGCATTATGGCATCAACTTAGGGGGAGCGTTGCTTATTGTTAGCCCTGGTGTTAATTGCGTCTGTATACATATTGCTATTTTATTGCATATTAGGTATAGGCTTAGTTAGCTTATGCATAGTTTTGACAATTATCAAAAAGGGGGAGAATGTAAGTGCACCAGTTCATCCTCATGTTTTAATAATTGTCAAAACACATGAAAATAGAGTAGAACATATTTTGGCAACATTACAAATGACTTGACAACAAAAAACTTTTTAAAACTTTGAAAAACTGTTTTTTTAGGTATTTTGTATCGATACATAATCAGTTGTATCGATACATATGTCCTGAAATTTGTTCAGACTGATTTTGTGCTTTTTGTATCGATACACACGTCACTTGTATCGATACAAAAGTGGTCTCTCAAAGGCAGAGAGTTACCTGTGTATCGAATCATGCTTGCATGTATCGATACACACCTATGCCTCTCAGAAATCCAGAAAGAACATGATGTATCGAATCATGCCTGCATGATTTGATACATATCAGTCAAGATTTCAAGAAACTGATATATGTATCGATACACACCCGTGTTTGTATCGATACATAGGTCAAATCTTTCATTTTTAACGCTGGTCAAAGGGTTTGTATCGATACAAACCATCAGTTGTATCGATACATGTCTGTGAAATTTTGCCCAAATTTGCTCAATTCTATTCTCTCTTTAAATAGCAATGTGGTGTGTCCTTGTATGTGAGAGGAAACCAGTGTGAAAGATCAGAAAACGCTTTGGGATTCAAATTGAGTGAAAATTTGGATCAAAGGTTTTATTCATCACAAGTTCATCATCTTCATCAAGTTTGCAATCAAATTGAAGTTTGAGTATGGGATCAATTCAATAGAGATTGTATATTTGTTGATAACGTTCGGTACGGTTCGCGGTGAATCAGAATCGTGATCGGGTTGAATTGTGACGAAGGTGTTGGTTTCTCTCAAAGGGATTCAAGATCGTGCGAATCTTGAAGGTTCAACAACAAGAAGCGAAGGACTCAGCTGGACGATCAAGTGCGGATTGGCACGGGTTGGATCGTTGGAATCAGAGGGCGAAGCTTCGTTGTGTGTTGAGGTTTATTCGCATAGTTTACTTTTGATTCGTTATAGGGTTATAAGTTTCAATTGTAAATTGTGCACTATTGTTCATCATTTTTGATCTATATACTCTCAAATAACCCGTTTGGTTATTTGGGGGGAGACGTACTCGGCCAACCGCGTGGACGACGCAAAAGCCGGGGAACTCCGTAATCAAACGCTTGTGTCTTTCTCTCTTTCAATCTTTTACTTTTAAGTAATCGCTTTAATTTTGAGTCAATTGAATTTTTCGTGTTCGTACGTGTGCACAAAAATTCAATTGGTATATCTTGATTGTGATTGGATTAGATTGGATACTATTAACTTGCTTGGGCTGTTTTAATTGAAACGTTTAATTTCGGAATATTTGCACACGATCATTTCTAAGTCTTTTCATATGCTCAAAGGCTATATTACCTTTCCAGTGATCAATCGGGTGCAAAGAGACTACTGATCCGGTGGTGGTTCCGCGCGTACCGTTTAAACGAAATACTTTTGAAAAACCTACGTTGTTTTAAGGGGCACTTATTCAACCCCCCCCCCCCCCCCCCCCCCCCCCCTTCTAAGTGATAGCCAAGTAGTCTAACAATTTTGGCTTCAGGTTTAGCGTTCCAAAAATTAATATACTCTTACTCCCCCTTTTGTCATTAAACAAAAAGAATAAAGAAAAACTGACAGGAAATAAATGCCAAGTTTGAAAAAAAATGGTCAAAGGGAGAGTTTCAAGACAGGCAATGTTTTTAAGAGAGTGGTAACAACTAAATCAATTAAATGACTTGTTGTAAAAACCATAAACATGTCTGTTTTGAAATCCTATATAAGAACCATAAAACTTTGTCATTTCACTCAACACTTCCATTTCATGTTGAAAAAGAACGATGGATAAGGATAGAAGAGTGATCAAAAGTAAGAAATCACAGGAGAAGAAGAAGAAGAAAGTGAAGTTTCAACAAGATTCAGAGTCTAAGAAGAATCCTCAGAAGATGAAAGCATCAACTTCTGCTTCTGTTAGAGCCAATTATCAAACAAGATCCAAGACCAAACAACAAGAGTCCTCATCTGAGTCAGAATCTGAATGGGATTCTGACTGGAAAGAATTCTTGAGTACATATGTTCCACCTAGGGAAGAATACCCGTCCTCACCTTCTGATTCTACTAAGCTAGATTTAGAACTAGCTGTTTCTGATGTAGAATCCAAGTGAAAAGTTGGATTAGAACTTATGTAATCAATAATTATTTTTTGGAATAAAACTCCTAATTTAGTTTGAAATCTTGTGTTTTGATATTTGTCTCAAAAAACATTTGTGCATGCATAAAGTAAATAACATCATATAATCAAACAGAATAATTAACCAAATAACAAACAAGTACTTCAGTGATTAATTAAAAATAAAAGGTTCCACACATTATCAAAACAGATTCTGAAAACAAATTACATAACAAAATGAAATAAAGTGCATAGAATCATAGGGTTGAGGTGGAGGAGGTGGAGGTAATCTAGCATCAATGCTCTTGAGAGTAGCAAGAATGGAAGCCAATATGTCATAATGTGCATCAACTTTCTTCTTCAGATTATCTTGATCTTGTCTCATTAGAAGAGCAAATTCTGGAGCATCCCTTGCTAGTTGTTCAAGCTTTGCTTGCTCAGCTGCTACTCTAGCTTCTTCTGCTAGCCTAGCTTCTTCTCTAGCTAGAGCCTCTAGTCTCTCCTTCTCAATCCTTTCATCCTCAAGTCTTTTCTTTTCCTTTTCTTCAGCTTCTCTCTTTTCTCTTTCTATCCTCTCAGCTTCCTTCCTGGCCAATTCCTGTCTAAACAATAAGTCCTTTTTGTAGGCTTCTCTTACTGCCTTCATCATGTTCAGGTAAGTGGCTTCCATGAGATCAAACTCTTTGTCAATATGAGTTGAATCAATACTCAAATTAGGAATAGCTATGGAGAGTCTCCTGAGATTCTTGTCAATAGCTTTCAGTGATTTAGTAATGTCGTCCTGAGTGTGGTCTAAGGGTTCATTTAAGATCCAAGAAGGTAAGTGAGGAGGGACACAGATGCAATCATGAGAAATATTATGCATCAGGTTATTGAGATTAGAGGTGTGTTGAGGAGGAGTTTTGTCAACTAGGTCCATGTTCAAGGTCCTAGAAATCTCTTGAAAATGTTGGTTGGGTGGTATCTCTGCAGTAATAGTGTTGTCCATTTCCACATGATGTGGGGATTTTTCAACATCAGTTGCTGGAGAGTTGGATTTTTGAACAACATCAGAGTCTGGGTTAATTTGTTCATTAGGTTCAGGTGATTTATGAGACTCTGATGCAGGATTTATTTGTTCAGCATTTGGGGGTGATGATGGTTGTTTGTTTTGTTCATCTTCTGGTGGTGGTGTTTGTGGTTTACTATGTTCAGCTTCTGGTGGTTGAGTTATATCAGCTTCTGGAGAAGCTTCCAGATTTGAGATGTTTTTATTGACAAGGGAAACAAACTTTTGAGGGTGTGGAGAGGGTGTGCGATCAGAATCTTCAACTTCATCCATAAAGTAAATGACTGGTGCAGTACTAGTAGTAGCTTCTGCTGCATCAGTATATATTATATTAGTTTGAGATTCTGATGGGTTAGTTTGAAGTGTGTTAAACGGCTTTGACATTGGTTGATTCTCAGAAAGAGTAAGATCTTTCTCAGAATAAACACATTTGAAAATTCTATCAAAAGCACGTTTACCTGGAATCAAAGGAGGATGTTTGAGGGTTTAAAGACATTTCTAAAAGCTGAGCTATTACCAAGATATTCAGGATTCTTGCCATTTGCTGGTCCATATAGAGTCTGTTGATCAGCCAGACTTTAAGGATCATTTCTAGGAGGAAGCTTGGAATACATGTCATCAAACACCTTTGGGTCAATTCCACAATCATAGCCGTCTTTCAACTTTATTTCCTTTTCCTTGAGAGCAATACCCTTTGCAATAGATGCTTCAAGATCAACTTTTTCCTTTTCCTCTTCAGTTGAATCCACCAACAATTTCTTGGTGACCTTTGGTTTACTTGACTTCATAGGTCCAGTAGTTTTCTTTGTCTTGGCAGCCTTCTTGCTACCAGATTCTGCAGGACTTTTAACAGCTTTTCTTTTCATGAAGATTCTGGTTGGTTGTTCCAGAATCATTGATTGTCTAACAGTCGATCCTTCAGTTTCTCCACTTCCAACCTCAGCTCCTAATCCTTTCAAAAATTCAGCATGAGCTTCTGCTATAATCCTAGCATCTCTATCACTTACATGAACTAGCCTACATTCAACAATGTTTTCTTCAGATTCTCTGATCAACAGAGGATGTGTTGGATGAACAATCTGTTTATTCTTCACCAGTTGTAGATACCTCAGAGTAGTGCTATTGATGATCTTAGAACTAGTCAAGTAGGTACCGTACCCAGGGAAGAATGGTTTGACAGCATCCAACAATCCACTCTGAGCAAACATATGACTGAGAAGTCTGCCATGGTGAATAATAGGTTTGCTAGAAACTATAGAGTCAGCAAGATGAATGAAAAGAAGCTTAGCAACATCCACAAAATTTCCCTTTCCAACATGGAACGTAAACAGCTTCTGAACAGTAGAAAATTGATCAGTACCTCCCAGCTTGGGTATTATATTGTCAAAAAAGATCTTGTAGATAACTTTGCTGTTGTTTGTCATTTCAAGCTTGTCTTTTGGATCAGCCTTAGTTTTGAAAATGAATTCATCAACATCTGGTCCAACAGAGTCTGTAGGTTTGATGAATAGTCCATCATCTGATAACTTCAGAGCCTCATAGATGTGAGCCATTCTAATAGAGACTCTGAATCCAGCCACAAATGATTCAATCTCAGTAGATACAAACGGTCTTAGACCCATCTCAACGGGAGTTTTTCCTTGTAACTCCGGTCTTTCCTTAATCAACTTTCTTAGGTTTGCATTATACTTGTCCCTTGTAATGACAGACGTCTTCATCCAAAATTCCTTGATTAACTCTGTATAGGTTGGTCCATTCATCACGTCGAAGTAATACATCAAGCCTTGCCTTTCGAAACGATCTTTTATCTCCGGAAACCCATTTACTCTTAAGCTTTCAAAGTCAACAGGATTTTCTATAGCAAACTGAAGATCATCATATTTGTATGGCTGTTGATCCTTTGCAAATTTGTTTGGGATGGAGTTTTCGGTTTCAATGATGCAAGCTTTAACTTTAGACATTTTTGATGAAGTTTGGAGGTTAGGGTTTGCTAGTTTGAGAGAGAAAGAATATTGCTTGAGTTTTAGAAGAACGAAAGTGTGGGTTGTGAGAGTGCAAAAGTGTGAATGTGATCAGATATGTGTTTAAATAGAAAGTTCGCGCAAAAAATAATAGTACAGACACATAGGGGTAGCAAAGTCTTTTACCTATCAAATAGGGATTAAAACACTAATCATCATTGAAGGAAAATAGTAATAGTAAAAGCAGCGGAATATAAAAATTTTCCTTCTAATTGATCCTTACGAATGATCATGAATTGTGTTTAGGATTTTACCTCTTAACGAAAATCCCTTCTTTCACGAACAGTTGGTGATTAGTGCTTTGAATCACGAACAAGTCACCACCACGTTGATCACAAGCGTTAATGGTATAACGCCTCTAGCTAGTCCACACGAACAGATCCCTCCAAAAGGGTGCTAGCTCCAAGAATGAAGGTTTCTAGTGAGAGGTGGGAAAATAAGGATTAGGGTTTTAGAGATTGATTTTCATCAAGTGATTTTCTTTCTCACAAGTGTTCTATTTATAGAACCACTTGTCTTGTGCACCAAGACAAACTATTTGTCATTGGGCCACAATTATACTAAAACCTTTTAATTAAATAAATCTTTTAAGAAACGCAACCCCATGTGTCATGTACACATGAGTGCTTTCTTTTTCATAACAAATTATGATACGCTTATTTAATTACCATGATACCCTTATCATATTTCCTTAATTCTCTGAGGTGCACCGTACCTTACGGTGTTCCAATTTCACACTAGCCTGTTCTTATGTGTGTGACCCTTGTAGGTTTCCATAACGTTGGCAATTATATTAAATTCTCTATTTAATATAATAAACAATGAGCGGTATCTAGCAACACATCATTGCTACCCAAGTTATGAGAAATTAACATGTGATCTAAAACACAACCTCTAGTGATAATATCAGTGTGTACAATTACCCCTTTGCCCTTTATGTCTATATTGAACACAAAGCATACTTAGTGTCATCTTTGTCCAGTTCAATATTGGGCCCATGACATTTATCCTGTTATGCAGGATTGGCAAATTCCATCTAGGTCACTACTGTCCCTCAGCATGCTTTGTGAAGTACCCATTAACTGCCTTTATGGTCATCCTGTTACGGACAACGTTAGATCAGCAACAAAGCACTTGACTCCACATCTAGGGTACAAAGTGGTTTCAGGTCTAAGGGCGGCTTACACCATTATCACCATGAGAGTAACTTATGACACTTTGCATAACTTTGCATGTAGTACTCTCATAGCGGGTCAATCCGGTATAAATATTACTCCTAATATTTATACCTACGTCAAGACTTGATAACTCCTTATCCCATGATCCATGAGATGTGATCATCAGTCTATCTTCATAATAGTCTTTATGCTTTAAGGTTATCCCCTTTACCTTAAAGCTCGACTACGGATACTTTAAGAATAGTGTCCTTATGTTTAATATTATCTCATGATTAAGTCACACTTAATTATTAAACGGACTTTCTATTCTAGGGACTTCATTATTTTGCAACCTTACAAACATAATAAAGAAATGCCATATTTATATTCAAACTCCTAAAGCAAATACTATAAAAATAGATTGGCTCTTAGAGCTTACTCCAACAATCTCCCACTGGCACTAAAGCCAATCTAGGTTACTCTTAATACCTATAGACTTAGTACGCTCATCACGCTTCAACTGCGCAAGAGGCTTTATTAGTGGATAAGGAACTATTTCCTATGTTGGTATCTTACGTATCTTCCAACGTTCTATTTCGATCTCTATCGAAATATATAACTGTCTAAGTATATTCATGAATCGCCAGTGAGATCTATTCTCAAGTGTTCTTGCAAGATTAAACTATTACCATCACTAATGTGATTAATGTGACTTGCAACACCGGAAACATAGCTTTAGCTCAATCATGAGCCAAACGATCCAATCTTAAATACTCAACTTATTTAACTGAAACAAACATATTACGAAGCTTATCTTATAGCTTTCAATGCTTGTATTCAGCCATGATATACAATACATTGGTATGGAAACTTCCTTCATTATAACTTCCTTATAATGATCCTTCCCATACCTATATATTTCAAGAAATAGGCCTTAGTTCCTTTAAGGTCCTTAGGGATATTCTTGAAGGTAAGTTAGTGTCAAACACTAATTTCAATTTTGGTACATAGGTTATTCCTACCTCTTTAGGAATTCTTGCCTAAGTGTTTCATCAAGAGTTATTTTCCTAGTCATGTCTCACATGTATAAGAAAAATGTCTTGATGATTAATATGATACCAGATATTATCACTCCCACTAAAACTTTGTATGCACAAGATTTATATTTGTCCTTCATTTGTTTTCCACAAAACTTTCAAAAGGAACAAATATTCAAATTTATTCGATCTAATCAAAATTAGATAGGTTTGTCCTTGTTAATTTGTTTTCATAAAACTTCATAAAAAGGAACAAACAATAATTTAATTTTCTGAGAACTCTATCTAATCAAAATTTAGATAGCTACAAGTTATATACCTTTCTAGCATCATTTGGATCAACAAAACCGTTACGTATATGTCCAACACATATATATGAGGTCATTCCAATTAAGGAATGCAACTTTGTTATCCATCTACCAAAACATGTAGTACAACATTTATCAGAAGCAATCAAATATTGTAAGGTATTCTTAATACCATCCATACCAGTGTTCAAAAAGAATACTCACTTTCATCGTATGAGTCTTACTCATCTTGAAGACATAACCATTATCTACATAAGGTTAGTGTATATGGATTCTGTATGAGATTTCATGGCATTTAGCCACTTCTCATAATCTAGATCGTCTTACGACCTTTTAGAAAGTCAAAGACTCATCTTCCATGAGAATCATATCACATTGCTGAGTCATGATAAAACCATACCTTGTAGCCATATGTGATATGTTAGACTTATCTTGGATTTGTGCAACTTTAAAACAATGGTTCTTCAACAACCTTGAGGAACCGGTTTGCATTCCCTTTTAAATAAATACGTTTTGTGGTACTTGAATTTATTCAAGTTCTATATCACTCCCACTGTCTCTTTTAGAGACACACTCCCACTTGAGGAATGTTTCAAACCTAGCAACAAAACAACCTTTTGTCCTTAAGAGTGATATAGGACCAATATCCCTTTCTTTAGGATATTTCCACTTATTCATTCATTCATTTGGAATTAGATTTATCTAATAAATTTTAATCCAAAGTTCTCATAAAGACAAACTTGGTACTCTTACCTCCATATCGCATATGGTGTCTTTATGATCATTTTGAAAGGGAACTAATTGTGGGTGAAGATTAATTATAAGTAAAGAGATTTATAGAAAGAGTCAATATATAATTAAACTATCCTTAAATCATGTCAAACATGATGTGATAAAATAGTTATTATAGTCCTTTAATTAAGTATTTACTGATATGACTCATATAACTTAAATACTTTTATCGAGTTCTATTTTCTTCATTGTTGAATTTCTTTGACAAATTCAAAGATTTCTAATTGGTGTCATACACCTACCAACATCTAATGATTTTAATCATCAATGTTAATGAAGTAAAATAAACTCAATATACTAAATATGTTTAGTGGTCGACATACATCTCATGTATATTGTTCAAATAGGTCATGCGTTATTTTATTGACACATCGAATATTTGTACTAAACAACAATGCTCTTGATATATTTAAGGTCCAAATCATATTTGGCTCTTATCACGATTGTTATAGATAACCCTATCAAGACCATGGAACCCTAGTCCATTACTTGACTTGGAGTAATAGTATAGAAGACTTTGCTTAAATGATAGGACCATTACTTGTCTTATCATTTAAGGCTACAATTCATATATTGTCAATACAAGATATACAATTGCTACTTCTATTACTAGATGGAATTCAATAACAATTATTGTGTTCCATTTCAAACTCGATTTTAAGTCATTGCATAAGCTCTCATTATCAATGAAACAATTTTCATTCTAGATATGGGTTGACTTAAAATTATAGCCAATGTTCTAATTCTTTAAGCATCTCTATTTTCGAAAAATTGAGATTCAACATCTTGTATCATATACTTTTGATGTAGAAATAGAAATTTTGACTTTCTATAACAATATGTGCATTATTGAAGTCTCACTTCATACTTTTGGTTTGACTCTTCCAAGAACTATTTACGTCATTTTATTTAATGGTCTAACCATAGCCGTTCTAATTTGACAACCATTTTGTACTATTCAAATAAGAGGAATATAAATCTTATTTATATTATATCTCAAATCTTTGATAGTGCAAATTAATTCTCATTCAACTCAACAAATTCCGGTAGATATTCAAAACAATTTTGTCTATATCTATTCCATTATAATTTGTTGGATTGAACCTATGATTAACTCTTTGATCCATTGAGAAATTTATCATACTCTTAAAGTTCTTTCAAAAGATCTTACTTGAGATATAAATGATTATATCATTTATTAGTATGATATATTCTATGTCTAGATGTCAACTTGATACTTCTAACAAGTATCCCTTTCTTATCTAGTTATAGCAGGTTGTCCACAGTTTATAGTTCAAGAACTTATAGTTTTCTCGCATTTGAGAACAATTCTCAATTTGTACCAATACAGAAACTCCTTTCTGAAAATCTTGTCCTTCATAAGGAGAACTTAATATGTATTGTATTTCTAATTACAAAGATATGTAAAATATTATGACTAAATCATATTTAATTTGGTCTTTAATTAAATACGCTCCCACTATTTTACTCAAAACAAATGACCCTCATCTTTTGATTCGGAAAATCCCGTTGGAAGATTTTCTAGTGGGTCAAGATCCATATTTCACTTTGTCTTAAGTCCGCGGTGGGCGGATTACACAAGACTTAGTTATTTAGGTAGGAACTCCTTCCAATTGTATCTCATACAATTCTCGAATATCTCAGTTGGGTGAATAACTCCTTATTCTAATTCATCTTATGAATCGTTCCCAACTCTTGCTTCTAAACTCATATAATCTTATTATATTTAGTTTAGTTAAGTTTGACCCTAATTTTAGAAGTTGGATATTACAATTATCCCATCGCACCTTACCAATGTAAAACAAGCACTTCGCGGTGGGCGAACCTACATTGTTCGATACTGGTCTTGATGAGTTCTAAAATTTGGAAAGCATAAACTTAATATCCACATATTTTATTATTAAAGAAAAATATACTTCGCGGTGGGCGAACCCATATCTTCTTTATTAATTTCTTATGTGTCTCTTGAGGGATTTTAATTAGTTTGATCTCACCGGCTTATTTATCATATAAATCGACACTCACATGCATCAACATACATACAAGTAAACATGCATCAACATACATAAATAAATAAAATGAAACAGTTATGGCCCCTAGCGCATTTGTTCTCCCAAGCCAATGAGAGAACCTAATCTAACCTAAAACGATCTATACTTCTCCAAGCATGATCTCCAAGGTTGACCTCCATTGTTCTTCTTCTTCATAATATTACATAATAATATAAAAGAATACTCGTTTTACATACGAGGGAGTGGATGAGAAGAGAATATAGAGAATAGAGATAAGGCACGACACGCAGGCCGTATTTTAAAAAACCAAATGCAATAAAATAAATAAACTAAGGCCATAACCGATCATCAAATATAATAATAACAAACAAACTTTATTATTATTAAAGTCTCATAATTAATTAAATCCGGCGATTGATCAAATCAGGTAAGTTTGATTCAAATATTTAATTCACAATTAAATATTTCGAATCAAAATTTGCTAAAATAAATAACATTATTTTAAAGTAGAATTAAATCTTTTGACAAATCTCCAAATATGGAAAATTATTTAATCAAAACCTTTTTGAATAAAATATTTCCAAAATTGGTAATATTATCTTTTAAAACAATTTTAAAAGATATTTCTAGAGATTTGAAACGATTTCATAATTAAATATATTTGTCAAATACGGAAAATTATTTAATCAAAACTCTTTTGAATAAAATATTTCCAAAATTGATGATATTATATTTTAAAACAATTTTAAAAGATATTTCTAGAATTTTGAAACGATTTCAAAATTAAATATATTTATCATCTACTTTTCGCATCAACACTTGATATGTTTTGCAAATCCGAATTTTAATGACACAACATTTGTGCAACCCTTAATTGATCATCACAAATCATAACAATAAACACATATTTTATTATTACGATCGGCTTAAGTCGTGTAGATTAATGAAATTAAAATTTTGACGAACGGTCAAAATCGAAGCTGTCATCTGCGCCCCGCGCAGACTGTCCTGCGCCCCGCGCAGGTCTTCAGCAAAAAGTGATTTTGGTTCTGCCACCTGCGCCCCGCGTAGGCCCGTGGGAAAAACCTAGTTTTTCGCGAATCCTAATGCAACAATTTCGTGCCGTCAAAACCTTTCATGATCGAAATTCAATATGATTGATTAACATGTCATTGCTTCACCATACTATTGTCGGATTCCAAAGGAAATGAACATGAATCAATTCAATATCAAATAACTTTCATAATTTGTCTTATTGAACGAAATTATTAACGGTATATCACATACACCATTTTGCATTACGGTTACTTATATCATATATAAGTTTATGGCCGTTCTTGATTGTGTAACCTTAGGACAATTAACATATCGCATGCTTCACCATACAAATGTCGGATTCCGAAGCCGTTTCAATGTTAATTACCCAATTCATACACAAAACTTACATCACATGTAAGTATTGACCGTTCTTGTTCGTGTAACCTTAGGACAATCAACATATCGCATGCTCCACCATACAAGTGTCGGATTCCGGAGCCGTTTCAATGTTAATCATCCAATTTATACACAAACAACCGTCAAATTTTAATTACTCGATTTTAATCTTTTATTAACCGTTTTAATCATATTAAAACTGAATTCATGAATTTAAACAAACATCAATTCATGGTTTCGTAAGTGGCTCTGATACCACTGAAGGAAAATAGTAATAGTAAAAGCAGCGGAATATAAAAATTTTCCTTCTAATTGATCCTTACGAATGATCATGAATTGTGTTTAGGATTTTACCTCTTAACGAAAATCCCTTCTTTCACGAACAGTTGGTGATTAGTGCTTTGAATCACGAACAAGTCACCACCACGTTGATCACAAGCGTTAATGGTATAACGCCTCTAGCTAGTCCACACGAACAGATCCCTCCAAAAGAGTGCTAGCTCCAAGAATGAAGGTTTCTAGTGAGAGGTGGGAAAATAAGGATTAGGGTTTTAGAGATTGATTTTCATCAAGTGATTTTCTTTCTCACAAGTGTTCTATTTATAGAACCACTTGTCTTGTGCACCAAGACAAACTATTTGTCATTGGGCCACAATTATACTAAAACCTTTTAATTAAATAAATCTTTTAAGAAACGCACCCCCATGTGTCATGTACACATGAGTGCTTTCTTTTTCATAACAAATTATGATACGCTTATTTAATTACCATGATACCCTTATCATATTTCCTTAATTCTCTGAGGTGCACCGTTCCTTACGGTGTTCCAATTTCACACTAGCCTGTTCTTATGTGTGTGACCCTTGTAGGTTTCCATAACGTTGGCAATTATATTAAATTCTCTATTTAATATAATAAACAATGAGCGGTATCTAGCAACACATCATTGCTACCCAAGTTATGAGAAATTAACATGTGATCTAAAACACAACCTCTAGTGATAATATCAGTGTGTACAATTACCCCTTTGCCCTTTATGTCTATATTGAATACAAAGCATACTTAGTGTCATCTTTGTCCAGTTCAATATTGGGCCCATGACATTTATCCTGTTATGCAGGATTGGCAAATTCCATCTAGGTCACTACTGTCCCTCAGCATGCTTTGTGAAGTACCCATTAACTGCCTTTATGGTCATCCTGTTACGGACAACGTTAGATCAGCAACAAAGCACTTGACTCCACATCTAGGGTACAAAGTGGTTTCAGGTCTAAGGGCGGCTTACACCATTATCACCATGAGAGTAACTTATGACACTTTGCATAACTTTGCATGTAGTACTCTCATAGCGGGTCAATCCGGTATAAATATTACTCCTAATATTTATACCTACGTCAAGACTTGATAACTCCTTATCCCATGATCCATGAGATGTGATCATCAGTCTATCTTCATAATAGTCTTTATGCTTTAAGGTTATCCCCTTTACCTTAAAGCTCGACTACAGATACTTTAAGAATAGTGTCCTTATGTTTAATATTATCTCATGATTAAGTCACACTTAATTATTAAACGGACGTTCTATTCTAGGGACTTCATTATTTTGCAACCTTACAAACATAATAAAGAAATGCCATATTTATATTCAAACTCCTAAAGCAAATACTATAAAAATAGATTGGCTCTTAGGGCTTACTCCAACAATCATAAACCAACTTCTTTGTCCACTTGCAACAGGACACGCGTATTAGAAGTTTATTAAATAACTGACACGTAAGTAGAGGGAAAACGAACAGGTTTTTATATAAAATATTTTCCTTACGCGCCAGAACCATCTCTTTTACAGAGTCTGATAGTGCATCAGAAGATGGTCTCATCACAACTTCTGATACAGAAGGTTCTGATGATCTCAACTTCTGATAACTATTAGATCCTTACAAAAACTAATTTTACATCAGAGTCTCAGCTATTCAGGGATTTCCATCATATTCAAATTCTTTTTGATAAAATCAAAATGTTCAACATCTAAGGGTTTTGTAAAGATATCAGCCCATTGATTTTCTGTTTTAATGAACTTAAGATCAATTACCCCCTTTTTAACATAGTCTCTTATGAAATGATGTTTAATCTCAATATGCTTAGCTCTTGAATGTAAAATAGGATTTTTGAAAAGGTGGATGGCTGCAGTATTATCACAATATAAAGGAATATTGTTACTGCTTATTTGATAATCTTCCAATTGATATTTCATCCAAAGTAGTTGTGTACAACATTTTGCTGCTGATATGTATTATGCTTCTGCTGTTGACATAGCTATGGTGGTTTGCCTTTTACTGGCCCATGAAATCAAATTCTCACCAATGAATTGACAATTACCACTAGTGGGATTCTTTCAAATTTATCACCAGAATAGTCAGCATCACAGAATCCAATCAGTTTGTAGTCATCGGATTTCTGATACAGTAATCCAATATTACAAGTAGCTTTCAAATATCTAAAGATTCTCTTCACAGCAGTGAAATGAGATTCTCTAGGATCTGATTGAAATCTTGCACACAAACATACGCTGAATAAAATATCAGGTCTTGAAGCAGTTAGATAAAGAAGAGATCCAATCATACCTCGATAGAGCTTCTGATCAAATTTGCCTTCATATTCTTCTTTGCTTAAGCTTGATGTAGGATGCATTGGAGTGTTCATGGGTTTGCAATCTTCCAAATTGAATTTCTTCAGGAGATCTTTTATAAATTTTGATTGATGAATGAATGTTCATTTCTTTGTTTGATTTATTTGAATACCAAGAAAGAACTTCAATTCTCCCATCATGCTCATCTCAAATTCATCCTGCATAAGCTTAGAAAAATTCTTGCACAAAGTGGCATTAGTTGATCCAAAAATGATATCATCAACGTAAATTTGAATGATCAAAATGTCTTTCTTTAGAGTTTTTCTGAATATTGTATTATCAACTCGACCTTTCTCAAAACCATTGTTTACTAAGAAAGTACTCGGTCTCTCATACCAAGCTCTGGGAGCTTGTTTGAGTCCATATAGCTATTTCTTGAGTTTGAACACATGGTCTGGATTTGATAAATCTTCAAATCCAGGAGGTTGTTTGACATATACTTCTTTAGAAATAACACCATTAAGAAATGCACTTTTTACATCCATTTGATAGAGAGTGATACCATTATTAACTGCATAAGATAAAAGTAACCTGATTGCTTCCAGTCTAGCTACTGGAGCATATGTCTCAGTAAAGTCAATTCCTTCTTGTTGACTATATCCTTGTGCAACAAGTCTTGCTTTGTTTCTGGTTACTTCACCTTGCTCATTCAGTTTGTTTCTGTATACCCATTTTGTTCCAATAATGTTCTTGTTCTTGGGTTAGGGTACCAAATCCCATACATCATTTCTCTTGAATTGATTTAACTCTTCTTCCATAGCAACGATCGAAGCATCATCTGAGAGAGCTTCATTTGTTGTCTTTGGTTCAATCAAGGATACTAGCCCAAATAATGATTCTTCATCTCTGAAGTTTGATCTTGTTTTTCTAGGACTATTCTTGTTTCCAAGGATGAGCTCTTCAGGATGTGAAGATTTGTACTTGAAAGTATTTCTTGGAATATTAGTTGCTTCAGAGTTATCATCATCAGTTTGATGTTCTTGAGAAGCATCAGAAGATGTTGCTTCTTGGGTTTCAGAGTCTTCTATAGGTTCTATGTAGTTGTCATACTCTGGAGCTTCATCTTCTGAGTCAGCAGATCCTGATAAATCTATAACAGGCTCTGACTTTTTATCATCAGGCTCTTTATCATCAAACTTTACGTGCATTGATTCTTCCACTGTATTAGTTTCAGAATTATACACTCTGTATGACTTAGAGCATTCTGAGTATCCAATGAAGATACCCTTACAGGCTTTAGAGTCAAATTTCTTAAGATGGACTTTGTTATTCAGAATGTAACAAGTACAGCCAAATTGATGAAAATAAGAAATATTGGGCTTTCTTCCTCTAAAGAGTTCATATGTTGTTTTGTTCAAAATAGGTCTTATATAGATTCTATTTTGAATATAACAAGCAGTGTTAACAGCTTCTGCCCAAAAGAATTTTGCTAAATTATTTTCATGCATCTTGGTGCGTGCCATTTCTTGCAAAGATCTATTCTTTCTCTCTACAACTCCATTTTGTTGTGGAGTCCTAGGAGAAGAGAATTCATGGAGAATTCCATGTTCTTCACAGAATTTTTCAAAAGGTTCGTTTTCAAATTCACCACCATGATCATTTCTTACTTTCAAAATCTTGAAATCCTTTTCATTTTGAATTTGGGTGCAGAAGATGCTAAACACTTCATATGTGTCATCTTTAGTTCTCAGAAATTTAACCCAAGTCCATCTACTATAATCATCCACTATGACTAATCTATACTTCTTACCATTGATTGAAGCAGTGCTAACTGGTCCAAAAAGATCAATATGTAAGAGTTCTAAAGGTCTAGAAGTAGAGACAATGTTTTTGGTCTTAAAAGAACTTTTGACAATTTTTCCTTTTTGACAAGAACCACAAAGTGAGTCTGAGTGATACTTAATTTTTGGAAACCTCTGACAAGATTGTCCTTGCTAAGCTTGGAAATTAATCTCCAGTTAGCATGACCCAATCTTTTGTGCCAGATCCATTTTTCATCACTCAGTGTCAAAAGACAAAACACTTGTTGTTCCTTTAAATCAGAAAAATTGACTTTATAAACATTGCCTTTTCTATTACCTTTAAAAACAATGGATTGGTCACAGTTTCTTATTACAGTACATGAATCCTTATTAAACATGACATCATAATTACTATCACATAATTGACTTATGCTAAGTAAATTATGATGTAGTCCATCTACTAACCAAACATCAGAAATTAACAAAGAAGAATTACCAACTGTACCTATACCAATGATATTTCCCTTCTGGTTGCCACAAAACCCTACTGTTCCTCCCTCTTGCTAATTCAGGGTGTGGAACAAGAGCTTATCTCCTGTCATGTGACGTGAGCAGCCACTGTCTAGATACCATGAGCTTTCTTTTCTTCTTTGGGTGCATACCTGCAGCATACACTATTTCAGATTTTGGTACCAATATTCTGATGGGTCCATGTTGGTTAGTTTTATGAATCTTATTCTTCTTCTTAGAGTATTCAGAAGATCTAGAGTCAACTGAGCCTTTAGAAAATGATTTAGGCTTATGTTGTCTCTGAGACTTTCCTTTTGAATGTTTCAGAGAACCAGTTACCAAGTTTGCTTTAGAATTACTGGTGCCTCGCTTATCAACAGGCTTTGGTACTCTGATAGCTTTAACTTGAGTAGACATGGATACTGAAGTGAGGGGAACCTGGGTTTTAGAAGACTTAGGTTCAGAAGATGAGTTATCTTCTGATACCTTATCTTGCGGTTCCAAGCTCACCAGAGTATCAGACACAGTCAGAGGTTCTGAATTACCCTTAGTAAGGTTAGAGTAAGATTCTGAAGGTGGTTTGCTTAAGCAGATAGACTGACTTGCTTTCCCTATATCAGAAGATGTAAGGGAACCAAGTCCTTGTCTTCTATAATAATTGCTCCCACCATGAATCATAGAAGACATCTTAACTTTGTTGATGTTATGATGGACAAACTCTTGAAGAGCAATTTCATACTCATCATAGGGTTTGTGACATGTTCTGCAACCAGTTTCAAGCACTTTAATTGTTTTAAGAGATTTTTGATAGTGTGCTTGAGTCTGGTTGAGATTTTCATTGAGCAGTTTCAATTTTTGTTTACAAAGATCTAGCTCATTAGACTTTTCCATGTACTTCATCATAACCTCTTTCAAAGCCTTGGTGACTTGAGTACTAGACATTTTAGAAATTACCTCTTCAATATCATCTGTGTCAGACTCTGAATCACTTTCATTATCTGATTTGCTAGTGGCCATGAGTGCCAGATTTGCTTCCTCAAAATCTTCGTCCTCAGGTAATTCATTTATGTCTTCCCATGTAGCCATCAGACTCTTCTTAGCTTTATTCTTGATTGTGCTCTTTCTTCCTTTACCCTTGGAGTTGAGTTCAGGACAATCAGCCCTGAAGTGTCCAGGCTTGTGACAATTGAAACAATTTTTTGTGTCATCCTTCTTCTCTTTGCTAACGTTGTTCCTTGATCCAAATCCTTTGCTTGAGTAGTTTTTGCCCTTCCTTGTTGTCCACTTTTGGAACTTCTTGGACAAGAGTGCAAATACGTCATCATCTGATCCATCTTCTTGGTCATCTATGGAAAATTCCTCTGCTTCAGATTCTACAGCTTTGGCTTTCAGAGCCTTAGACGAAACTGAAATAGATGGCAAAGCCACAAATTTTAGTTTCTTCTGAGGCTCATCAGAAGATAGTTCAATCTCATGACTCATGAGAGAACTTATCAATTCCTCCAAGCCAAGTGTGTCCAAATCTTTAGCTTCCTGAATAGTTGTTACCTTAGGCCTCCACCTTGAAGGTAAGCTTCTCAGAATCTTCCTTACATGATCAGTAGTTGTATAACTTCTCTTCAGAACTTGGAGATCAGCCACTAGAATTTTGAATCTAGAATACATAGATTCAATATTTTCATCATCCTTCATTCTAAAGAGTTCATACTGTTGGATCAAAAGAGTAGCATTTGCTTCTTGAACCTATTTGTTCCCTTGATATGTGGAACATAAGGAGTCATATATACTCTTGGCAGTAGATTTGTCAGTGATCTTGAGATATTCATCATGAGATATACAACCAATGAGAAGATCCTTGACTTTGTGATGTTTCTTGTAAGCCTTCTTGTCATTAGGAGTGAACTTCTTTCTTTCTTCAACGGATAACTTACCTCTTTCATCAAGACCTTGAAAAGTTACCCCTTCTTCAACCAAGTCCCAAAGCTCATCATCTATACCAATGAGATGACTGTAGATTCTATCTTTCCACCAGGAAAACGTAGAACCATCTCCATTGAACTTTGGTGCTTTGTTGTTAGACTTGTCTTCAACATCATAGTCATGAGGAACTGTTTTCATACTTGCAGCTGCAGCGTCAGTCATTGTGTTTTTCAACAAGAAACTGTCTCACTGTTAAGTGATAAAAACAGAACCGGACTCTTGATGCCAATTGAAGGTGTGAAAAACACAAGAAGGGGGGGTTGAATTGTGTTTTGGGTAGTTTAAAAATTTCTTCAAAGTTATAACACTTATCAGATTTTGCAGCGGTAGAAAACCAAAACACACCAACAGCAAGAAGTATGAAAGAGTAAGAGAGTGAGAGAAAGAGAGAGACAGAGATTTTATACTAGTTCCTCTCACAAACCAAGAGTACGTCCAGTCCCCTTGCACTTCTAAGGGAGTTCACTAATAATCACCAAAGATTACAATGCTCAAGCACACAGGCAAGAGACTTCCAATGCTCAAGTAAACTTACAAGAGACTTCCTTTGCTCAAGCACACACGCAAGAGGCTTCAAAACAACTTACAAGTAAAACAGATTATATGAACACTGATATACAAATCAATGTTCAATGAAATACAATAAATACAACTCAATGACAAGACTTTAACTTAGAATCCTAATGAAAGAAATCTAAGGTTCAACAAATGTATGATTCAGAAGCTGAAGCTTTGAGTCTTGGATATTCAAATGAGTTCAAGTTGTATTCAAGTTGTTTTTGTGCTTAAGATGATTTTTGCAGAGTAACAGCTCTTTCAAAATTGTTCAAATGTCTTCTACACAAAAACTTCAATTCAGCTCCTATTTATAGTAGAGGGTGGAGCGTCTTGAATTTGAATTCGTTGTAGTGAGATTTCGCTAGCTGGAAATAGTACGATCCTTAACCATATCAAGTAACCTTTGTGTACGATCAATCTTGGGGATAAAGATTCGTCCAAATTCGGTAATAAGTTCGTACAATAGTACCAACGTCATTATTCTGAGGATAAGGTTGATTCTCCAGCTTTTGGGTTGTCAGAAGATGATGAAATTCAATCATTGTAGCAGAGAATGTTCTTCTGACAAAATGGCTCTCACTGCACGTATCAGAACATGATGTTTTCAAACACAGCTTCTGATAGCGTAGCTTCTGATATGCAGCTTTTGACGCCACTTGACTTTGCATCTTCTGATGAGCATGTTCTGGTCAGAATTTGCTTCCCATTTCAGAGCTTCAAACGTACTCATAGTGAATATAAAATTTTAGCTTATATATCTGCACACTTAGAGTAAATAATCAGTATACCCTATTGTATATTAATACTTTTGTTATCATCAAAACTTAATTGAGTCATGTCAGAACCTCTTTTGTTCCAACAGTGGTGGTGCGACGAGGAAGAGGTTAACCTCCGCACCACGTGTTCAGATCGGTGTCGGTTCTCTTCTTCTTCGGTTCTGGTTGTTTCGTTTGGTGTTTTCTCTCTCTGTTCTGTTTTCTGCCGTGGTGGTGGTGGTCCTGTTTCGGTGGAGGCGACTCCTTCTTGGTTGTGATCAGATGGTGTTGTCAACGGGTGTGGCGGAGCGGCTGGTTACTTTTGGCTCCGACGGTGGTGATTTTTGGTGCGGCTGTTAGTGGCTGAGTTGATTTTCTGAGGCTGCTGGTGGTTGATGCTAAGGTGGTGGTCGTTTTTGTCCCGTGGATGATGTTTCATGGGTTGGCCTTGAGGGTTGTGGTTGATGTGCGTGTTAGCTTTGGCAGGGGTTTACTGGTTCTTTTTGGTGTGCTTGCCTGCTTGCTTGCTGGGGTTGGTGATGTTTCGATGTGATGAGGTGTGTGGTTTCGCCGGTTTATAATTGTATCAGCTGTGTGTTGGGACTGGTTTTGGTTCTTGCTTTTTCTGCTATGTACTGCTGTTGTTTTTGTGCTTTTGTCTTGCTGTTATGGGCTTCTATTCTCTCATGTGTTTTTCTTTTTTCCGAAAGCGGCGATGGATCGGGGATTTTTGGTTTTCGGAGCTGTGACGGTGTGTTGGGTGTGATTTGGTTCTTGGTGAACTAGTTTGTTTCAGATCTGGAATTATTGGGCTGTTTTGGAGCTCCGGTGGTGATTTGGTGTCGTACGGCGTACTGTTCCAGCGAGGATGGTGCTCGTGGCTGGTGGTGATTGGAGACTGTTTTTGGGGTGGTGGTGGTTGGAGACTTTTGGCGATGTAGGAGTTTTGTTACTCCGGCGGCAGCTCTGATTGTGTTTTTCCGGTCGCCACCTCCCTCTCTGGAGGTGGTGGTAGGTGGCATGGAGGTTGCGGGAATTGGGTGTTAGAGGTGGTCGTTTTATTCCGACGACGTTATTGGTGGTGATGAGTTGGTGGTGGTGAAGTTTAGTTCTCTTTCTACTGGCGTCCACCAATTTTACTTGAGGAGTTGTTTTTTAGATTCTTATGGGCCGAGTAATTCTGATTCGAGTCCGGAAGTTAGTGTCTAGTAGCGTCTTTACGGGTTGGGTTGGTGTTTTCTCTGGTGGTTATTGAAGAATTTCAATTGATGTATTAGAAGGGGTGGATTTGGGTGATGTTTATTGTTCTTTTTGTTTGGTTAAAGTGATTTTATCACTTTGCCTCTTGTTGTATGATTCAACAATTCATTATATTTCTTGTTTATGAATTGTTCATTAATAAAATTTAGCCGATTAAAAATAATAATATTGTAAGTAGATTGTAAGTAGATTGACATACATTCTAATGATAAGAAATGATTAACACCTATAAAATTGCATGATACAAGTTCATAATTATTCATTTTTGTAATTTGATTAATATCATGTAAATAATGTATCTATCTAATTTATTTACATGCTCTTAATTTATCAAAAAAAAAAATTGTATATCACAAGAGCAACAATGTCGTACATCAATATTTTTTTAACCAAAAAACTCTCAAAAATAAACCAAATTTGATGGATTTTTAAATAAGAAGACAAATTTCATTGAACTACAAATATTAAAAATAAAGACCCACAAAATAAATTGTTTCAATCAAAATCTTTAAATTTTACTTTAAACTAGGAAGAATATTTAATTTGGTTTCTCATGCTTTGACTAATAAGGATCTGAACTTCATGCTATTGCAGCAGGACGCTATAATAGACCAAGATTGTTCGATCTAAATTGTGCGAATGAGATTGTTTAGAGTAATTTTAAAATTGTATTAATTTGTGTTGTCTGATATGTAATCAATAGCTGAGATCAAGGTTGTTAAAATCCTGATTTAAAACTTAAATCGTAGATAGAAACCTTTTTGGTAAAATCGTAGCTTTGAACGATTTTAAACGATTTAAATTGCTCTAAAATTGCTAGAATCGTGTAAAATCGTTGGTTTTTACTCTTTGACACGATTTTACCTTTTCGATGTCACTTTGGTGATTTGGTGGTTAATTTATATAGTTTGAGCCAAATTTATGAATATTACATTTTATTATGGTGATTTAGTACATTTTTGCTTTTAAATTATGTTGAAATTTTAAATTATTGATGCATCTATAATAATATATAATTAAGTAGGGGTGTACATGGATTGGGCAAACCCACTCGATCCGATCAAACTCACCCAATCCAAAAAAGTGGGTTGGGTCAGGCAAGTGGGTGGATATGGATTTTAAAAATGAAAAACCCATAAAAAAATTTGGATTTCGTGTAAAACCGGACCCAACCCAAAAAACCCACCGACCCACTAGTGTTATGTTTTTTGAAATATTGAAAATATTAAAGATTTTGCCATTTGATCAATAAATATTTTTACATTGAAAATAAGTTATACTATTTTTTAAGAAAATAAAAAGATCGAAAAAAATTTATAAACAAATATGATAATTCATCGCACTATTTTAAAAATAAAAATATTGAATAATTTTCATAAACAAATATGATGATTCTTCGTTTAGTCATTTGATATTATAAAAAAGGAAAAAAATAATTTGGATAACACACTATCCAACCCATAAATTAGTGAGTATACATAAAAAATAGGTGATTATTTTTTATAGTGAAAAAAAGTAACACTATTTTTCAAAAAAATACAATGGTTGAGTTATTTTTATGAAAAAATATGATGATTCGATATTTATATTTTTAACATAAAAAAATAGTTCGGGTAACCCACTACCCAACCCAGTCCAACCCGGAAATTAGTGGGTTCACCCAACCCGGCCCAATGTTATAACGGGTGGTTATTTTACTAGACCGGATGGCAAATATGCCCAAACCCGTGGGGCCCACCCGCACCCGCACCCGAGTCAACGGGTGAAATCCGAGTTGACTGGGTTTGGGTTTAGGTTCGGATGACACCCGATATTTCGGGTGCGGGTTTGGGATCACTCAAACCCGCACCCGAAACCCGAAATCGCACCCGCTTAAATATTAAATTATCAAATTATCCCTATGTATATATAATTGTAATATAATTTCTTAAAATTCTATGTTGAATACTATGTTACCAAACTATGTTATTGTTGTATTTTAATGTAAGGGTTAATAGGTCTTTACCTCCCTGCTAAGTGGACGTGTTTTGCGTTACTGTTTACACTGATTTTTGGTAAACAAACGCTAGTTTGATTATTACAAGAGAGATCAACTAGTAAATCTCTGAACATATTTGTGTGTTAATTTCCGGAAAATTTATGAATGTTCAACATCTTTTGATTGAACAATTATTGTCTGATTTGCCTTAAATGCATTAAAAAGACATTGTTTCGACGAAGTCGAAAGGATCAAATTAGAATAAAAAGCGTTGCAAATAAATGTTAAAGAAAGAATGCTTATTCTAATGAACAAACAGAATGGAAGAAAGAGTCGAAATAAAGATTGATTGGAATAGAAATAAAAGACGGTAAATTTGCATTCAAATGTAAATGGTGGATGGAATCCATTTCTATGCACTCTTCAACCCTTTTGCACACGCGGCGTGGGCATTTAGAGTTTTTAGAAAATAGGATCCAACCCATATTTCTTATTACAAACACATATATATAGACCTTGTAGGAAAGACAACCACTAGATCCTACGGTCGAAAATAAAAGTAGTAAATAACTACCTATAACTCTAGATCTTAGTGAAGTTATAGGTAGTTATTTACTACTTTTATTTTCGACCGTAGGATCTAGTGTTAGCCTTTCCTACAAGGTCTATATATATATGTGTTTGTAATAAGAAATAAGGGTTGGATCCTATTTTCTAAAAACTCTAAATGCCCACGCCGCGTGTGCAAAAGGGTTGAAGAGTGCATAGAAATGGATTCCATCCACCATTTACATTTGAATGCAAATTTACCGTCTTTTATTTCTATTCGAATCAATCTTTATTTCGACTCTTTCTTCCATTCTGTTTGTTCATTAGAATAAGCATTCTTTCTTTAACATTTATTTGCAACGCTTTTTATTCTAATTTGATCCTTTCGACTTCGTCGAAACAATGTCTTTTTAATGCATTTAATGCAAATCAGACAATAATTGTTCAATCAAAAGATGTTGAACATTCATAAATTTTCTGGAAATTAACACACAAATATGTCCCGAGATTTACTAGTTGATCTCTCTTGTAATAATCAAACTAGCGTTTGTTTACCAAAAATCAGTGTAAACAGTTACCCCCTGCTAAAAATTTCTTGAAGATTGCCCCCTTGCAAAGTTTTTTTTTGTTGGTTTCCCTCCTTGAGTGCACTTTTTACATCGGTTATTTTGTTCAACCGATTTAAAAAGTTATGTTTTTTAAATCAGTTATTTTGTTCAACCGATTTAAAAAGTTAAAATTTCTTGCATCCAAGAGAGGAAAAGGGGGGGGGGGGGGAACCAAAAAAAAAACTTTGCAAGGGGGCAATCTTCATGAAATTTTTAGCATGGGTGTAACGCAAAACAAGTCCACTTAGCAGGGGGTAAAGACCTATTAACCCTTAATGTAATTACTTGTAATTTAACATTACTCAGTTTTATTGTTGTATTTTCTCGAAAATTTGAAATATGCTTGTTACCAAACATTGTTATTATTGTATTTTTGTATGTTATTGCTACGGGTTCGGGTTTGGTGAAAAAACCCGAACCCAACGGGTGTGGGTGTGGGTGCGGGTGTTATTTTACAACACGAATATCCTTTGGGTTTGGGTTCAGGTTGTGATTTCGGGTGCGGGTTTGGGTAGTGTGAAACCCGCACCTGTGGGCACCCGTTGCCATCCCTAGACCCAACCCATAATACCTTATGTGGTTCGGGTTTTGGTTTTGACCAAACTCAACCCAATCCGGCCCACGTACACCGCTATAATTAAGGGTCATGGGGCACTAGTTAATGAGTCAAAAGTAGTAAGTTTTATCTTAAAAACATCATTGCTTATATTTTAAATGTATTGACTACACAAATTCCTAGATTACTTTACTATAATTAATATCCTTAACTAGTGTCCGGGGCACTAGTTAAGATTTTCCTATAATTAAATATGTGTTGTGTATATAAATTCAATATTATTTTAATAAAAGGTAAAATCGATGATTTTACATTTCTATTTTATATTTCAATTTTGCCTTGACAAAAAAGAATCAAGGAAAAAACTCGACTCTGATAACCTTAGCTTAGATCATAAACTGTGTGAAAACTGTATTGTTTTCAACGGGAGCAAATCTCACTCCGATTAATAACACAGGAAGCGAAAGTAGTTTATCATTATTCTTGACTTAATCGACCAGTTAAAGGGATTCTTGACTTGATCGACTAATAACAGGAAGCGAGTAATTAAAGTTTCTTTAAATATATGCCCGAAAACCTTAATTTAAACCACCAAAAATCATCTTAAAAGTAGTAAGCAAGATTCTTAATTAACTGTTGATTTTGATAGTTCGGTCTCTAGTTAACTTTTAAAAAGTACAGACTTTCATTTCCTTACTTTTTATTTAGGCAAAATTACATGTTTGGTCTTTTATCTTATTTTTTTGTAACATTTTGGTCTTTTATTTTTCATTTATAACATGTTGGTCTTTTATCTTATCTTTTTGTAACACTCTGGTCCTTTATCTTTCATTTGTAACACTTTGGTCCTTTATCTTTTATAACATTCACATATAAACCTTTTTTTTCATATTTTTTTTATTAAAAAAACGCTTAATTTTATTTGTTAAGATACATTTTTATTAAAATTAAATAAAACTCATAATTTTGATAAATATGTTCATCATCTTCATCAATTTTTTCATATCTTCATGTTATTTTAAGGATCAAAATGTTACAAATAAAATATAAAGGATCAGAGTGTTACAAAAAGATAAAATAAAGGATCAAAATGTTACAAATGAAATATAAATGACCAAAATATTACAAAAAATAATTAAAGAATCAAATATGTAATTTTGTCTTTTATTTACGGTACTACTATTTCTTTTATAGGTTTTAGTCTATGGATATTCACCTTTTAAACTTGCATGAATCTTGTAAATTCAAAGGTTATTAGGTAGGTAATGGCGTCATGTCCTCTAATAAGCTTTAATAATATGTTAATCTTTTCTAGACCCATGTCATTTACTATATTTTCCTTAATTTTTAAATTAACCTACATACTAATTAATATATTAATTAATTGTTTTCATATTATCGCAATCGACTTTACACACATGTTAGATTGCTATGTCTTACCCTAAAACATAACTCAATTGACAATATTAAAATTGTTAAAACGAGAGATCTCTTCTTTATAATAACTAGACTATCACCCCGTGCATCGCACGGGTTATATAGAATATCATATGTATAATTTAATTTCTTATAATAAAAAATTGCAAATAAAAAATTTAAAAAGATATAGATAAATTAAAATTGAAATTATATAGTACAAAACTACAATGGATAATACTTATGTTCTATATTGACATAAGAATATCTATTACACTATTTTTTATATGTATAAAAAATTCCTTCATACTTATATTCATTTAATCTACTTCAAATGAATTACCAAAAAAAAATCTACTTCAAATACTACCTATTCTTAAGGCAAACTCTGGTTCAATTTTGTTGGTTGGCACACCTTTTTTTTTTTTTTATATCAGTTGACACACTTTGTTTAGAGTATATTACTTGACACACCTTTAGTAAACACAAAAAGAAAGAATAATTATAAAAAAAACAAAAAAATAAATTAATTTGTTATATATTACTCGAGCATATCTTTATAATAATGGATTATTGTATCCTAATTTTAGGGATATATATGGAGTATAATTATAATATATATGTACCGAAGAATTCGATCACCATATATTTATTCCTAACTATTGGTGGTGATTTTTAATTTAAAAATTAATCATGCATAGGCTCCGTTTGACCTGACTTATTTTCTGCTTTTTTTCTTCTCCTTAAAAATAGTAAAGAAGGAAAAAATTGTGTTTGACTTCACTTTTATTTATTTTTTTCTTCTTTACTTTATTTCTCTAATACTTTTAAGGAGAAATAGTGTCAAATATAATTTTATACTTCTCTATTTCGTTTAAGCAAAATAGAAAAGTAAAAAATAAGCCGGGCCAAACGGAGCCTAATCCATTTAGTCTCAAACAAATAGTTCATACTTTTATGTCATTAAATAGTGATAATAACACAGAATTATAGAAAATTCCAATTATATCCTTTTATACAATAACTCCTATATTTATACCTTCACCCCTACAAATTATAAAAAATTCCAATTATATCCTTTTAGTCAAAACACAACGTTGAATTGTTCCAATTTACAATTGGATCAATATTATTTTTTTGTCTTCTCAACAGAACGAAGAAGAACATTTGAAATAAGAAACAAAAATGTAAAACAAAATCTCTTATACACAACAAAAGCTGCAAGTGCTCAATGGATGGCTTGACAATTTGCCTGAGCTTTGAAAGTCAAAAGCAACTTGATGTTTGTTCTTTGGATAGTTCAATCTGAAGCTTCTATGACCATTGAAGCAGTTGTTCCTTCGAAAGACTCATGGGTGGTGAGCGGTGACTTGGTGGAAACACAAGATCTAACTCATAAAAAAAAATCAATAGATTTTGAAAAAATAGAAAATCCCTACATGTTGAAGATTTAAATTCGAGATTAGATTATAGATTGAATAACATGAAAACTTTAGCCGGCCGAAAAATTAATGTCAAATATAAACTAACAATCATCAAAATAAAAAAATTCACCTAAAAAACTTACAATAATATAGATATTTTTTCTCATTTAAATTGAGTTAGGAAAGACACATGCACTCTATCTGACCGATTAAACCTGCATAGAATGGAACCAAATTAGAGAAAAAAAAAATATTAACAATTCACAATAAAATTAAGCACAGAGAGAAATTGAGAGATGAGAGAGGCCAAATTTTGAAAAAAATAGAAACTAAAAAAAATTAAGAATTGAGAGAAAGATCAAATTTTGAGAAATTTTGAGAAAAATATGAACTAAGAATGCTATTAAATACAAATCATTAAGTAGGTTTTGGAAAGAATATAGGAGTCATCATCAAATAAGCGATCAGTGGGTGATCAAATTGGATAAGCATTGAAAATTGATTTTGTGTTTATTTTTATATAGAACTGTTAGCCTGTATTTTCGACAGGCATTAATGAATTGGAGTGAGATGATGAAATCTCATTTAATGTATATTATTGCTTTTTAATATTCTCTTGGGAACTGATTCTGACAATAAATCAAGAGAGAATCAAAGCATTTGACATTTAAAGATTTTTGACGTGTCAAAACCTGAAAATCTGTCGAATTCGACAGAGCCATGTTTATCCAAATAAACATGCTGGTTCGACAATAACGAATGTTTGTCGAAAATATTGTATATACATGTATATATGTATTGTTTGTTTGTCTAATGTACTGTGCAGAACGGAAGAAGCGTATCCTGGACTTAGCAAAAATATTCAAAAGTGAATAGCGTTGAAGGGTTCGCCAGGTGTCCAAGGAATTCAAATTGTCAAAGACACGTGGAGTTCGTTTAGACGTCTTGTAGGTTTAGGCAGTTATTCTGTTCATCTATAAATATTAGTTTTTCATAAGAGAAACGGGTTCACAATTCACATGCAAATTCCTAGAATATTCAGAGTACCCATGTCAACGAGCGAAATGAATGCCGAAAGGAACATGTACGAATCTGTGTACCAATCTTTGTAAACATTTTTACATTGTCAAATGCAATTTACTTTTCAAGTACTGATTACTTGCTTTCCTTTAAAATTTGTCATTTAAGCTTTCTGCAAATTTAAAGCTTTTCTGCAACTTTAAACATTCTGCAATTTATTTCATTGCATGCTTTACTTTTTCAAAGTCTTTTCTTTAAACTTTATTTGCAATTCATTTACAAGTTTTCTGCAAATTTAAACTTTGAAGCATTTTACTTTAAACCAAATCATTTGACTTCGTCAAATGCTGTTTACTTTTTATCAACTTATCCAATTTAACCCAAAGATATGAATATGTTTTCATCATCTTCCGCACAATCCATATGTACCAGGATTCACTAGTTGATCCTTCTTGTAATAATCAGACTAGCGGTTGTTTACTAAAAATCGGGGTAAACAAATTGGCACGCCCAGTGGGACATCTGGATTGTGTATTTTTATTTAGTGGTTTTTGAAAATTTTTCTTACAAAATTTGTTGTTTGGTGTTTGTACTTTGATTGTGTGTATATTTGTATATGCGTTTGCGGAGTGGTAAGTACCTTCCAGTTTTTTCAAATATACCAAAGCGTCCTCGTTCCAGAATGGTGAGACCACCAAACAATCCTAATCCCAACAATAATAATAATAATAACAATAATGGGGCAGAAACCAATCCTGTTCCAAATTCGACAGGGCAACCAAATCAACCAGTATCTGGCAATCCTGGCGCCAATCCTACTGGTGGGTCAACAAATCCTGCCCTGAATTTTACAACTTCTGAAAGTATCCCAAGCAATAATCCTGATGGTGGGGGTACAAACCCTATGATAAATTCCGGAACCGTTGGTGCAAGCGCCAGTGGATCAACAATGTCTGCCACTACTTCAAGTATGGCAGGAGGGTTTGTTCCTCCAAATACGAATGGTGCAATGATGACACAAATGAATGTATCATCCATGCCAACGAATGTATCACACATGCATGGGTACACAGACGGTAGTCAAGTTGGTGGAACACCGTCAAGACCCCCATGGTTGCCCAGAAACCCACAATTTGGAATGCCAACAACGACGATGGCAAGCCTGTATAATTGGCCTTCGATAGAAAGTTCTCCCTCATCTTCTGCGATGGGAAATAGGGGAAATTCTCTGAACCTGCCAAATAATTCTATGAATGTACTTAGGCAACAAATGGACGAAAGTAACCATGACATGGTGAACGCGCTGACCCAACAGATTGGCACAATCTTCAATCCTGTGTTACAAACAGCCAATGACAATTATTTGTTGTTAGCCAATCAAATGGGAAGGATGGCAGACTTTTTTGGTGCTCCTGATGCTTCAAATAACCAAAGAGTTCCTCGTGCAAACCCGGAGACTCAAACAGAAGTCCAAGCCCAACCCGTGCGCATTGAGAGAGAACAGCCAGAACCAGAAGTAATTCTGGTTAATAGAAACCAAGATGCTGATAATGTTCTTAGGAATGTTCGACAAGAAAATGTTGCAGGGCAAAATAACTTGGCCAATTTGGTGGAAAATATCTTGGCCCAGAATGGTTTGAATATAGGATTGCATAGGCCAAATTTTGTGTCAGCCTTGTCTGAATATGTATTGCAGGCAGAATTGCCAAGGGGATGGAAAATTCCCAAATTCACAAAATTTGCTGGTGATACTAATGAGTCTACTGTCGAACACATTGCCAGATATTTGGCAGAGGCAGGGAATTTGGCAAATAATGAAGATTTAAAAATGAAGTTTTTTCCCAATTCCCTCACTAAAAATGCCTTTACGTGGTTTACCACACTTCCCCCTCATTCAATTCATACCTGGACTCAATTAGAAAGGCTATTTCATGAACAATTTTACACGGGACAATCTAGGATTAGTCTCAAAGAATTAGCCAGTATGAAGCGCAAAACCTCAGAAGCCATTGATGACTATCTTAAGGCAAGGTGCTTTACTCAAGTTCCTGAACATGAATTGGTTGAAATGGCTGCTGGTGGCCTTGACTATTCCATTAGGAAAAAATTAGATACTCAACATTTAAGAGATATGGCCCAATTAGCAGATCGTGTTCGACAGGTCGAACGCCTCAGGGCTGAAAAAGCCAGAAATTCTAAGTTCCACAAAAAAGAAAAAGTGGCATACATAGAAACTTATGAAAGTGAAAATGAGTTCGACGATGATCAGGAGTACATGGAAAACAATGAGGTTAATATTGCTGAATTGAAACCAGGACCTCCCTATACTTGTAAAATGTTAAGACCATCAAATGGGAAAAATCCCGTCGAACCAAAAAATGATAGATTTGTTTCTAAGACATATACTTTTGACATTACTAAGTGTGATGAAATTTTTGACTTATTGGTTGCTGATGGCCAAATAATTGTACCAAAGGGTTTGAAAATTCCACCTTTGGAACAACGTAATAAAAGAGGTTTTTGTAAATACCATAATTTTTTGGGTCATAAAACCTCACAATGTGTTCTTTTCAGGGATCTGGTCCAGAAAGCCCTACAGGAGGGAAGACTCAAATTTGGCGAAAAGCCAAAATCCAAACAGCAGGTGGACGAGAATCCATTGCAGATTGCCGATGCTGCCTACACAGAGCCCTTTGAGTGCCTAATGATAGAAGCATTGAACCTCACTGAGGGAGGGCAATTGGTTTCTATTCCTGAGGAGGAGTATGAAAACAAAGTGGAGGAAGTATATCCACAAGCTGGAGAAACTCTACTGGATTTCCTTCAACGCTGCAAGGAAAATGATGGCGAAGCTACACTGTGTCCTCATTGTAGTGCCATGTTCGACAAGAAAGCTGCTGCAGGCCTTAACAAGTTTTTGCCTTACAGTCAGAACAGAAACAATTGGCCAAGTCAAAGGCCAACTTATTCCAATGTTCTGAATAGCCAACAGGCACCTGTACATCAGAGGTTGGGACCACAAAAATCATTTGTCCCCTCAAACAGGACACCTGTCAACCAATGGGTCCATGGAAAGAATATGGGCTATGGTCAAAGGAATATGGAGAAAGGGAACTCCAGTAACAACAATCCCAAAAAAGATCCTGAATCAAGGAAGTATGATTACAGGAATAATTACAAAGGGAAAAATCCCATGACAAGATCCCAATGGCGTAGATATCAACGCCAGAAAAGAGTGGCTGCTCAAAAATCACAAGTTACTACTAATGATAGTGAGGAGAAGCCTATGCAATTGGCTAAGAAGCCAATGAAAGAAAGGCTAGGAGAACCAAAAGCTGAGTCTTCAACTACTAACAACGTCGAAGACGAGCACATGGAGGCAGATGACTTTTTAGATTCTGAACCCGATCTCGACATAATAGTAAATGTTGTGTCCATTCTGCCAAGGGAGTTCGATGTCTGTTCTGAAATAACAGATGAAGAAGAAGAATCTGGAATGCAAATGGCCCTTCATAGGCCAGTCTGTTACTATGTCACAAGCAATGGTGCTTTGGAGGACCAAATGGCCACATTTGAAAGGCCAGATGAAGGCATGAAAAGTCACTTGAAGCCTCTCTTCATTCAGGCGAAGGTGAATAATGTCGGAATCAACAAAGTACTAATAGATGGTGGTGCCGCTGTTAACCTCATGCCAGAATTTCTGCTAAGAAAGATTGGCAAATCTTTGGTGGATCTTCATCCTCACAACATAGTTCTGTCAAACTATGAGGGCGAGACTGGTTTCTCTTTAGGAGCAATCCAGTTGGATGTTGTTGTCGGAAGCACTATAAGGCCAACCTTGTTCTTGGTTGTGGCCTCTAAGGCAAATTACAATCTACTTCTAGGTCGAGAGTGGATTCATGGAGTGGGGGCAGTTCCATCTACCCTGCACCAGCGCCTCATTATATGGCGAGAAGATGGAGTAGTCGAAAATGTTGAAGCAGATCAAAGCTACTTCAAAACTGAAGTCCATCAACTGACGAAGCACTCCTTCGACAAGAAATTGGCGACAATTGCACCATGCACTGAGAAGGACTTTGCATATCGCCTAGCAGGAAATGGTCACCATGCAATCAAACTGGATCCCGCACATGGTTTCTTGTGGGAGAGAGAAGATGGAAACAGCGAGGATGGCGAGTATGAAGGCCACAACTACCCAACTGGGTGGGATGTCAAAGAGGATTACTATGTCTGAGTCCCAAACATGGGCAAAGATTACGGCCTACATGGCTGAAAACAGAATCAAAATGGCTTTGGAAGCCAATTCGTTATCAGAAAATATGGCTATTGCAGCCAACGATATAAAACTTGGCAAAAATAAGCCAGAACTGCAAAAACTGGATTGCATCTATGATGACGAACCCTTAGGATTTGAAAAAGATCCAATCAGTCAAAGTCACAAGATGCAAGCACAGGATCCTTTGCAAGAAATTGACCTTGGAGATGGTCCGACGAAAAGACCAACATACATTAGTGCAAACATTCCTCCAGATCTGAAGGCAAAAGTGGTGCAGCTTCTGTTGGAATTCAAGGATTGTTTTGCTTGGGATTACAATGAAATGCCAGGTTTGAGCAGAAAGTTGGTGGAACATGAACTCCCAGTTCGACCAGATAAAAAACCAGTGAAACAATTACCTAGAAGGTTCGCACCAGAAATAATGTCAAAGATCAAAGAAGAAATTGAAAGGCTGCTGAGGAGCAAATTTATCAGAACTGCAACGTATGTCGAATGGTTAGCAAATATAGTGCCAGTGATTAAGAAAAATGGTTCTCTTAGAGTATGCATAGACTTTAGAGACTTAAATAATGCTACACCAAAAGATGAATATCCTATGCCTGTGGCAGAAATGTTAATTGATTCTGCAGCCGGATTTGAATATTTAAGTATGTTGGATGGTTATTCTGGATATAACCAAATTTTCATTGCTGAAAATGATGTACCCAAAACTGCCTTTAGATGCCCAGGGGCATTAGGCACATATGAATGGGTAGTGATGCCCTTTGGTCTAAAAAATGCTGGGGCTACTTATCAAAGAGCAATGAATTTAATTTTTCATGAATACATAGATGCTTTCATGCAAGTGTATATTGACGACATAGTTGTCAAATCCTCATCAAATGAAGATCATTTAGGTCATTTGAGAAAATCTTTTGAAAAGATGAGGAAAATGGATTAAAAATGAATCCATTAAAATGTGCTTTTTGTGTTAATGCAGGAGATTTCCTTGGGTTTGTTGTGCACAAAAAGGGCATTGAAATAAATCAAAACAAAACGAAGGCTATCATGGAGGCCAAATCTCCAACTACAAAAAAGCAACTTCAGTCCTTACTTGGGAAAATCAATTTCTTGAGAAGATTTATTTCAAACTTAAGTGGTAAAGCTCAACCATTCTCACCACTGCTTCGACTCAAGAAAGAGAGCGTTTTCACTTGGGGGCAAGAGCAACAACAAGCTTTTGACGAAATCAAGAGTTATTTGTCAAAGCCACCAATGTTAATGCCTCCAATAAGGAACAAATTCATGAAGTTGTATATTTCAGCATCAGATTCGACGTTGGGCAGCATGCTTGCCCAAGAAGATGAAAATGGCGAAGAAAGAGCCATTTATTACTTAAGTAGGGTTTTAAATGATGCTGAAACTAGATATAGTAGTATTGAAAAATTATGCTTATGTTTGTATTTTTCTTGTATGAAACTCAAGCATTATATAAAGCCTGTTGATGTTTTTGTTTATTCTCATTGTGATATCATCAAACATATGTTATCCAAACCTATTCTGCATAGTCGAATTGAAAAATGGGCTTTAGCCTTGACAGAATATTCATTAACTTATAAACCTTTAAAGGCAGTTAAAGGCCAAATTGTGGCTGATTTTACAGCAGATCATTCTGTAATAGAAACTCCACAAAATTATGTAGAATCACAACCCTGGAAGTTGTATTTTGATGGTTCTAAACATAAACATGGAGTTGGAATTGGGATTTTAATCATTTCTCCCTCCAGAATTCCCACCAAGTTCAAATATAAAATTAATGGGTTCTGCTCAAATAACGAAGCAGAATATGAGGCTTTGATAACAGGCTTAGAAATTTTACTGGACTTGGGGGCAAGAAATATTTTGATCAGAGGCGATTCAGAATTGGTGTTGAAACAATTGACAAAGGAATATAAGTGCATAAAAGAGCACTTGATGAAATATTTTGTCATAGCAATTTCTTTGTTAAAACGTTTCGACCAAGTTATTTTTGAACATGTACCTCGCATAGAAAATCAAGAAGCCAGTGATTTGGCTCAAATAGCTTCTGGTTATAAAATTTCTAGTGAAAAACTAGAGGAGTTGATTGAGATTAAAGATAAACTCATTGTTGATCAACCTCCTTCTATGGAATTGTCAATGCCAAAACTTGTGGGGGCAGATGTACCACAAGATAATGGCAAGATACCACTTATAACTCTGACGAAAATTCAGAAATTTTTGAAATTTTTGCCATTGACAATTTATCTGATAATGATTGGAGAAAACCACTTGTCGATTATTTACGAGATCCAAATGGAACGACCAATAGAAAGATAAGATATAGAGCCTTGAGTTATGTCATCATTGGAAATGAACTAATGAAGAAAACACCTGAGGGAGTTTTGCTAAAATGTCTAAGTGAAACTGAAGCCTATTTGGCTATATCTGATGTGCATAGTGGCGCATGTGGATCCCATCAGGCAGGCCATAAAATGAAATGGTTGTTGTTCCGACAAGGTGTATATTGGCCAACAATTTTGAAAGATTGTATTGAGTTCGCCAAAGGTTGTCAGGAGTGCCAAAGGCATTCAGGCATACAACATGTACCTGCAAGTGAACTCCATTCAATAGTGAAACCTTGGCCTTTTAGAGGATGGGCTTTAGACTTAATTGGTGAAATTAAACCAAGCTCGTCTAAAAACCAACGCTATATTCTAGTTGGTATAAATTATTTTACCAAATGGATAGAAGCAATCCCATTGCCAAATGTTGACCAAGAAGCAGTGATTAGTTTTATACAAAGTCACATTATTTATAGATTTGGTATACCTGAATCCATTACTACAGATCAAGGTTCAGTTTTTACTGGACGAAAGATGGTTGAGTTTGCTCAACAAACTGGTTTTAAACTTTTGACTTCTACACCATATTATGCACAAGCAAATGGTCAAGTGGAAGCTGCTAATAAGATCATTATTGGTCTGATTAAAAAGCACATTGCCCAAAAGCCTAGGAATTGGAACAAGACTTTAGATCAAGTCTTATGGGCATGTAGGAATTCTCCAAAGGAATCAACTAACACTACACCTTTTCGACTAACATATGGGCATGATGCAGTCTTGCCAGTCGAAATACACCTGCAATCAGTTAGAATCCAAAGGCAGGAAGAAATCCCAAGAGATCATTACTGGGATATGATGTTAGATGAATTAGTTGATTTAGATGAGGAGAGAGTAAAAGCTTTAGAAACGTTAACTCGACAGAAAGAAAGAGTTGCTAGAGCTTATAACAAAAAGGTTAAATCTAAAACCTTTAATGTTGGAAATTTGGTTTGGAAAGTTATTCTGCCAATGGATAAAAAAGATAGAGTCTTAGGCAAATGGTCTCCAAATTGGGAAGGCCCTTTTAAAGTTGTTCAAGTTTTTTCAAATGGCGCTTACGAAATTGAAGAATTAACAGAAGAACAACGTTCGTTGATTATAAATGGTAAATACTTGAAAAAGTATAAACCAGCGTTGCAAGAAATAAAAATTAACGAAGAATAAAGCTTAAGACATAAGGAAACAATGGTGATCATAAATTTGTTCGCCACAAAATGGGCATTGTCAAAAGTACAAACCAAAAAATCTTAACAAATTGTTCAGAAAGTTGAAATAAAACTAAGAGCAAATTATTACAAGTCTAAAATTGTCTCTTCAGGTCTTCATATAGGCTTTGGAAAGAGGAAATTTCTTTGTCTAGAACCTTGTTCGACTCCTCTAGACCCTGAATCTCTTCATCCACAGCTGCTGAAGCACTAAAGAATTTAATGCCTTCGTTAGCCTCTTTGTCAATTTTGGCTTTGACAGCACTGGAGAGGTTGGCCTTAGCTTCGTCGCGCTTAACCTTCTCTGCATCAACTTTGACATTGAGACTTTGAATCTTCAAAGTCAGTTCTGCAATCTCATTCTCCCAAGCAGTGATGTTGTCATTACATTCAGTGATCTCGGCATTCGACTCTATCTCCTTTTCCAGGTGTTCGACATTAGCTTGAGCAGTATTGGCCTTTTCGACCAATGCAGCATGCGCTTCAGTTTGAGCCTCCAGCTTCAGAGCATTGACTTTCCTCTTCTGAATGGCTTGAGTAAAGCCATCAATAAGATTTTCAAGTTGGATGACCTTGCTAAGAGTGGCACCATCAGTCAAAGGGTTGTGAAGCTTTTTCAAGAAGCCCAAGTGAGAAAATGCACTACTGGGGTTCGCTTCAATTAGGGCAAAGACATCTTGGTTGATGTAGTCTGTGTGCAGCTTGAGAAGCAAAGAATCCTGTCTCACCGTCGAACTGATCTCTGTATCAGAAGCCGTCGAACTGCTATGATGGGAAGCACCTTTGCTTTGTTCTTTGTTACCTTTGCTTGAAAGGAGCATCTTGAGTGCTGCAGCAGGATCAGAATCCTTCATAGCAATGAATTGCATCTCTGATATTCCAATGTCAGCAGATAACTTTGATGTTGATGAAACTGGGAGTATTTCAGAACCTCCCTCAGTAGCCTCAGGCATAGAATTATCTTCATTGTCGAGCTCCATTTCGACATCAGTGTTTTCTGACGAGTGAGTGGATTCAGTATGATCCATGGTGATAGTCTTTTCAGAATCAAGATTGATGATCGGAATTTCTTCAGTGCCTGGTTCCTCGTCATTTCCATCTTGATTGGCCTCAGCATCATTGGTTCCAATGCTTTGGGCTAAATTTTCTTCATTACCACCCTATTTAAAGACAAAAAAGAATCAAGTCTTAGAAGTTATAATGAAGATTTATTAATGTCACAAAGTCTTAAAAGGTGAAGAAGATATTTTACCTGAACACCAGTGATGGGCTGTTCTTCGACAGCTGGTGGTGGTTGATTTTCGACTGGAACGGTTGGGATAGGAGATTTACCTTCTTTCTTTTGACTTTCAGAAGGTTTAGATTTAGACTTAACCTTCTTCTTCTTCTTCTTTGGCTTGGTTGGCATGCTTGCCTCACTAGTTTCGACATTGGCCTTTCCTTTGTCTCCTTGGCTTTCTCCACTAGGAGCAACAGCATTTGTTGTGGTGGGAACATCATCAGCAGGCTGAAAAGAATTTGAAATTGTTAACACAAAATTCTATTTAATAGCCAAGGCAAAGTGCCAAGGAAATGTCGAAAGGACTTACTGTGGGTTCATTAATGGTAAGAGCTTTTTGTTTCTTCTTCTTGGTGGGCTCTCCAGTCTCGTTCGCCGCCATTAAATTCCTTTTTCGAAGCTGCATTTGAAATCAAGAAGAGTCACAGATATGTTTGTGAAAATGGGGATTCAAAGACTAAGTTACTTTGAAATTTGATACCTTGGCCCCAGTATTGGGCAGTGATTTCTTTTGAGTTGCAGCAGGAGTAGTGGTGTCTGTCGAAGTGGTGGTTTCCTTGGCTTTGGAGGCACCTAGTGTCGAGACAATGGGAGTTTAAGCGTCAACAAAAAACAAAAAAAAAAAAATTTAAAATTTACAAACATTATAAAGCCACACTTCTGAATCACTCAAAGCTACCTTTGCCTTTGGGAGTCTTTTGTTGTAAAGCGTCGAATCCAGCCTCTATTGCTTGCAGGAGCACCTCATCAGTATTCTTAGCGTGCTTCTCATAGTGTAAGCTCCACCAGGTGGCGAATTCGTAAGTGCAGAATTGAGAAATCTCAAAAGCAACAGGTGTGAGCTTATAAGATTTTTCATCAGCCAGCTTCAAGCGACGCTCAAAATATTCGACAGACATTCCAGAATTGCCCAAGACGATCTCATCTTTGTTCTTGAACAAACTTTTTGGCCTGAATTGACTAAGGCCAAATTGGCGAGCAACTAAGTTAGGTTGGTACCCAACCAAACCTAAATGCCTTCTTTCAACTCCTTGTCTGGAGGATAAGATTGTAGGGTTCAAGAACATGGTCCAAACGTTGTTCGTATCCTCTTCGTCATTTGGATTGGTTGCAAGGAATGGCCTTTTAAACCAATCAGGCCCGACAGTCCTTTTGACGAATGGAGTATTCTTTGGAGTAATTTCGTCAAACTCAAGGAGAGTTTTGAAGTAGTGAAGGAAGAGTTGTCGAGTGGACAAATTTGTCTCTCTATACCTCAATAAGGCTAACCTAGCGCCTTCTGATTGTCGAGAAGCAACAGATGGTTCCATATAAGAGGGTAGAAAGAGTTTGAAGTTTGACTCAAATGTGGCATTCAGCCAAAGTTGCAGAAGCCATACAGGTCCAGAGAAAGAGAGTTGTGATCCTTTCTCGATCTTCTTAAGCATATCACTAGCTTGTCCTAAAGAATCATAAAGGGATGCTAGGATGAATCTCCCTAAGGCCACATCTAATCCTTGGTGAAGCATGATGGCGAGGGGAACAAGTCTCTTCACCACTTGAAGTGAACCAGTGCACAAAACAAAGTGTGATAACCAATAAGTTAAGAAAGCAATGTGTTCTTCATGAGAAACATCATCGCTGCTAAGATCATGAAAAGTTTTGAGGAATCCTGAGAAGGATAAAACTTTGAAGTCAAATTGGTGATTGGGGGTGGTGTACTTGGGGTCGAATGTAGGTCCTGTTGGTCTTAGGCCAGTAATGGCAGCCACGTCGAATAAGGTCGGGGTCATCATTCCTGCTTTAAAGTGAAAAGTGTTGGTAGAGCTCTCCCAAAAGTGAAGGGCAGCTATGAGCATTTCTGCATTGTATTTGGGTCCCTCTCTCGACAGCTGAATCAAGTCGAATATGCCACTCTCTTTCCAGAAAGTAGCATATTGCTTTTCGACTTTGTTGAGCCATTTCAAATAGCCCTCACTAACTACAGGGGCAGATCTAAAAGCCCTATAGCCTGGTTCGAAGAAGCTCATGTCGAAGACAGAGTTGGCGAATATTTTTGGTTCGCAAGTAGAGTAGAGAGGGAAAATGCTACCTATGTCTTCATTAAAGTTGTCGGATGAAGGAAGAGGGCCTGCGAAGGCAAGAGTTTTACCTCCAAGCTTGTGGGGAATCATCAACTCTTCTCCCCATATGTTGTCTTCGACGGAGGTCATATCCGGCTCCGACACAAACTCTGAATCATCAATGATAATAGGTTTCTTGTCATCAACAGCATAAATGATCACGTTTTTGGAGGAAGAAGATGAAGCCATTGTTGTTCTTCGTGTTCTTGGTGTTCTTGAAGAAGATGATGATTTGACAGAAGACAAACAGTCAGAAATCCAAAAAGCTTCAAAACAAGCTTGTTTCTTGCTCAAATCTGAGAACAGAAACAATGGTGATGAACGAAAATGCTGGACGATCACGTTTACTGGTTTAGATCTCGCAAAAACGCAAGAACTTAGCAAGATTGAAGAGTTTGTTTCTTGGTTTTTCTTAGAGTGCGTAAGGTTTCTCTGTGAAAGGGAAGTGAAGAGTTTGAGGTTTCAGAAAAAATGAAAGTGTGAAATACGTTTTCTATTTATAGGCACTGCATTTTGCATGTATCTGGTAACTGAAACATCACCACTCTCCCATCTCAACTATTCTGATCTTGCCACGTGTCCCACTACTAAGCTAAAAAGTTGGAGATCATGGTTTGTGGGGATTGAGGTGACAGTTATAAATTTTGTCATGATTGACAATGACTTGATGTGACGTTTACGCCGTCTTTGGTAAACGTGCAGAATTGGAAAAGGTGAATATCTTCAAAACTGCCATTTCTTCCTTTAGTATCCGACACGCAGTCGAAACTGGCATTTTTGAGGGGGCAATTTGTTAGCCTGTATTTTCGACAGGCATTAATGAATTGGAGTGAGATGATGAAATCTCATTTAATGTATATTATTGCTTTTTAATATTCTCTTGGGAACTGATTCTGACAATAAATCAAGAGAGAATCAAAGCATTTGACATTTAAAGATTTTTGACGTGTCAAAACCTGAAAATCTGTCGAATTCGACAGAGCCATGTTTATCCAAATAAACATGCTGGTTCGACAATAACGAATGTTTGTCGAAAATATTGTATATACATGTATATATGTATTGTTTGTTTGTCTAATGTACTGTGCAGAACGGAAGAAGCGTATCCTGGACTTAGCAAAAATATTCAAAAGTGAATAACGTTGAAGGGTTCGCCAGGTGTCCAAGGAATTCAAATTGTCAAAGACACGTGGAGTTCGTTTAGACGTCTTGTAGGTTTAGGCAGTTATTCTGTTCGTCTATAAATATTAGTTTTTCATAAGAGAAACGGGTTCACAATTCACATGCAAATTCCTAGAATATTCAGAGTACCCATGTCAACGAGCGAAATGAATGCCGAAAGGAACATGTACGAATCTGTGTACCAATCTTTGTAAACATTTTTACATTGTCAAATGCAATTTACTTTTCAAGTACTGATTACTTGCTTTCCTTTAAAATTTGTCATTTAAGCTTTCTGCAAATTTAAAGCTTTTCTGCAACTTTAAACATTCTGCAATTTATTTCATTGCATGCTTTACTTTTTCAAAGTCTTTTCTTTAAACTTTATTTGCAATTCATTTACAAGTTTTCTGCAAATTTAAACTTTGAAGCATTTTACTTTAAACCAAATCATTTGACTTCGTCAAATGCTGTTTACTTTTTATCAACTTATCCGATTTAACCCAAAGATATGAATATGTTTTCATCATCTTCCGCACAATCCATATGTACCAGGATTCACTAGTTGATCCTTCTTGTAATAATCAGACTAGCGGTTGTTTACTAAAAATCGGGGTAAACAAGAACATAATAGAATTATAATGGAACAAAATAAAATTTTGTGATTATCTCTAAAAAAAATATATTAGATAAGCTTTAATGAATATTATAATTAAATATTGAAGTTTTTATTGTAGCCGTTGATTTTATTTTTTCCAAATGTCAAAATCTAAACCAACAAAATTAAAATCACTTTATCGTAGTCGTTGATATAATATTTTTTTTTCCACGTGTCAAAATCTAGACCATTCATATTAGGGTTAGGGTTTAGGGTGCCTCTAATTACTTTCGTTTTATTATATTAAGACAAGGGTCCATTTGACCTGAATTTTTTAGGTCTTAAAAGCTATCTGAAAGTTAAAAGTAAAAATAATAGCTTTTCAGAAAAAAGATAAAGTTGTTTGGTAAATTGTTTTTTTTAACTTCAAAGTTATTTGGTAATATATATATATATATATATATATATATATATATATATATATTAAAAAAGATAATAATAAACTAAAGATTAATATGAAACTTAAGAAAAGATGATAACAAACTAAATTAAACTAAATTTACTAAAAATAATAACAAAAAAGCTGCCTTTTATGACTATGGGTGCGTTTGATCTGCTTTATTAAAATTGTATTTGGCCCAACTTCTCATTCTTAAGAGAATGAAAAGCTAAAAAAGTTGGGCCAAGCGGAGCCTAAGTATTCAAAGTTCGTCCATTTTTCAATGTAAGACTTCTATTTTTCCTAATATACACCACTCAATACTCATGCTACACTATTGAACCTAGTGTGCAAATATAATTATGGTAGACAAATCAATGATAGACTAATTATATTTGATCTTAACTTATTCTTACAAAACGACTTGCATTGTAAACTGAGTATAAATAATCCTGATTTTAATTCTCAACAATTAAACTAAATTTTATTTTATTTTATCAGTTCGTGTATAAGTTCCTTTTCGGTATATATTTAGGTGTTATTTTAATTTTGTAGTATTATTTTTGGGAAAAGAATTTTGTGCTGTTACAATGGACGTTGTAACAGCTACAAGCCGTCTAATCAAAATTGTGTGGCTAAGATCATTTTTGATAATTTTATAAGCGAGTTAATCTGAACTGTCTGATTTGATAATTAACGATTGTTATTTAAAATAATATGAAACTGTGTGATTTTGTCCTGCAGCAAATCCTGGTCCTTATTTTTGTGATCAATAAATTTATATTATTTGTTAATGGGTTTGAAGTCATTTTTGAATGTTGCACTTAGTTTAATTAAAAAATTTCCCTTCTGAAAAATAAACACAATGTTGAACATAAAGCCAACCAAAGTCCAAAACAAATTCTGAATTCTATTCATAGACACACATTATATGTACCAAATTAAAAACAGTCCAACTACATATATAATAACTGAATATCAAGATACATCATCCATTTGTTTAATCTTTTTACTATTTTTTGGTGGCTAATAAATGTATGAGATAGCACAAAATTAACAAGCTACTCTAATGTTGTTGAGTGTAAAAACATAGAAAAATACAGTCCAAAAGAAACTTCAGCTTAATACTTAATTCAAGGCAATACATGCTGAGAAAAATGTTAGTTCTTAATTAGTAGAAAATGATAGAGTATAGTTGTTTACTCCATTGATCCATATTCCATAGACACATTTTCTAAATTTGTAGTTAATTGTTGATGGAGTGACCAACACCTGGACTATGACCTGGTGATGTGGGCCTAAAATTATCCACTTCATACTCTACACGTCTTGAAGACCTTCTTCTTCTTTCTTCATGATGCATATTGGATCTTTTGTGAGTGTTTGAGCAATTTCTACACAAATGAGACCTCAAATTCCTCCCTTCAACAAACACAACTTGTTGTTGCAAAATCAATAACAAGAACAGAACACAAGTAATTTGAAGCTTTTTATAAGTGTTTTCCATGTTAAAAAAAGTAATAATTAGTTGAAGTAAATGAGCTAAGCTAGGATGATAATTTATTTTGAGAGAGAAATTAAAAATAGTGTTGGAAGGTATAGTGTTGTGGTGATAGTGAAAAAATTGATGTAGCTTGGTTGGTATTTATACAATGTGTTGAAAACCAAAAGTGAATAGAAATACTACCTCTGTAGCTAAGCATAATATCAATTTGAGAAAATTACACATATTAAAATTACATATATTAAAAAAAGTTTATTGTGGTATTAAATTTGTTGAAAATTGATATTAATTTACAAGTGTATTCTTTATGAGAGAGAATGAATTTATTTTTTTAAAACTTATTACAAATTGTAGAAAAAGATACACCATAATAAATATTTACATAGTTGTTATTAATTATCTTCCTTCAGCAATTAAAATTTTAAATTTTCAGTATAAAACAAAATATATTAAAATATATTATTTATTAGTCAATAAATCTACAAACGAATTTTTACCCGTGCCATGGGTACTACTAGTACTAGTAAGGAAATAACTAATAATACCCTTAAAAAATTTCACCACTAGTTAAATTTGGTTCAGAGGTCAGTTATGACATCATGTCGTTTCAGCCCCCTCCCAATCGCAGTTGCAGGAGATCAAACCGTAATCCTCCCTACCAAGTTTAGCGTCACTCATCTTTAAACCAATTATAACGATTTGTAAATGAACTTATATTTAAGAACAAAGGTAAATAATAACAAAATTTCTTTGGAAACTTAAAGTTTTGTTAGGTATATGAGACCTATAAATAAATTAATCCAAAATTCAATGTTAATTTAAGATAATCAAATTGAAAAATATTTGATATTAAATAATTTAGGTTTAAATATCATTCTCATCTCTATAAGTTCGCGATTTTTTTATTTTAGTTCCTTAAAACTAAAATACGCAGGAAACCAGCGAATTTTCCTGCAGATTTTTCTGTGAATTTTAGCTTTAGGGACTAAAATAAAAAAGATTTGCACATGTAGAGACTAAAACAAAAATTTATAAAAAAAATACAGAACTAAAATCAAAAATTTATAAGTTTACAGGAACGAAAATAATGTTTAAACAAATTAAACCAATAATTTAATAGTTGATACGTATTATATGACACTGTAGTGTACTGAAGTGTTCACCATAAAAAAATGCTTTTTAAGGTTTGGACGACCGTGGCATGTGATGTCTTTCACTCCTCATCGCTTGGAAAAAGATTCCGCGGAGACAACCTGTGAACTATATTAACTGTTTAAGCCCAACCTCTCAATGGAATTAAAGTAACTCGTATCTTGTTTTCTTTACTTTTGTCTAGTTGTATTGTTCCTATTGTCTCTCTTTCTGTCCATCATGATATAATTTACGATATGCCACTTTGTCTAGTGTTGTTGGTTTCATATGTTTAGTTGTGTGGACTATTTGAGTAATGTACAATGAGTGTGTTTTTCAAATTTGGAGGCAGATTTCTCTGTTATATTGGATTGTATTAAGGTGTTGTCATATAGCATTGTCTTTGTTTTCTTTTTTGTTTCAAAGCATGCAAGCATTGTCCCTTTTATATGATGCATCTGTGGAAAATGGAGCGGATGCCTGTCTTTTTTACCAAAAATAAATAAAAAGATGAATGTCATTTAAAAGTTTGTTGAACGGTTTTTTTTTTAAAAAAGGCAAAAATATATAAAATGGGATGGTTCTGGCGACAAGTTTGGGATGAATTAATACTAGCGTCTAATTTAGAATCAGAGATCGAAACCTAAACTTAGACTCAATCAATTCAGGATTTTCACGTCAAAGTCGGAATAAGTTCAAGCTACCCACAAGTTACGAGTACGATATTGTCATGTCTATCTTCTATCATTTTATAAAATATGAAACTCAAATTCATCAAAACCAAAGAAACATCTTGAAAATATTGTAGTTGATCTGTTAGACCATCTACAATGGTCAAAAACTTCAACACCCACTTTTTCCACTTTTTACACTCCACATCATCTTCTCTTTCTTCCACCTATTCATTCAACACTCATTCAACACTCTACTCTCTCCAATGGTTTTTTCATTCAACACTTACACTCTACCCCACCACTTTTTATTTCATATTCTTATTTAAATTTAAATTTTTATGATTACATAAAAATACAATTATCGATTAAAATTTAAATTATACGATACAAATAATCGATTAAAATTATAATAAAAATTATCGATAAAAATTAAATTATACTCCCGATTGCAATTATAATAAAAACAAAATTTATTTAAATAATTGATACGATACAATCATCCTAACTTGAAATTAAAATACGACACACAAGTAGTTAAAACGATACAAATAATTTAACATGCAATAATACACACAAGCAATAAAACGATACAAATCATCTTCAACCACGTCCCATTCCAAGAAAAAAGGTGTTTAGCAACGGTTATAGGACGGTTTAGCAACGGTTTTTAACTGTTGCAGCATCTTTACCGGCGGTTGCCAAACCGTTGCAGATTTGAGCGTTGGTAGCTCAAATAGCGGCGGTTTGGAAAACCGTTACACAAACGGCCACAATATGTGTTGCGGCGGTTTGAAACCGTTGCAATACATGAAACGAAAAAACAAAATTTTCAGCCAGTTTTGCAGCGGTTTGAAACCGCCGCTATATTTTTTTATAATTTTTTAGTATTTAAGTTTTAGCAACGGTTTGAAACCGCCGCTATTTTTTTTAATTTTTTAGTATTTAAGTTTTAGCAACGGTTTGAAACCGCCGCTATTTGTTTTAAATTTTTTTGTTTTTAAGTTTTAGCGGCGGTTGGAAACCGTCGCTATATAATTTACTTTTTTTTTAATTTATTTTCTGGTTTCTTTGAGGTCCATTTTTGTAGGACAATTTTTTACCCTGTTTTTTTTATTCATCGATTAATATTCAAACGTAATATTTTTAAATATTGAACTACTATAATAATTCATGCAATATAGACAAATTCATAAACAAAATATCATCCATTTGATTCAAAAATAAGGTGTTCGCAACGACACATGGAACTAAAGGTCACAATACATGTGCAATACATCCAAAGTTTGCATTGACACATGCAACCTAAATAGTACATAACAAAAAATAAAAACGAAGGTCACAACACATGCGCCTAGTACGTCAAAATTAAAACAAATGGAAAAGCGTGACATCAAAAGTTCAACACGCCTAAACAAAAATTATATATCTAAGTTTAATCGTCCGGAGTTGCTTGATCACCCTCAACATTATGACTAGACTCAGAAGAGCGTCGTACTTCAAACGGTGATCCTATGTTAGACCCCTGAAAACAAAATTTAAAGTATAGTTAAAATCAAAAGTATTGTAGTAGCAACATATTTATATATATCATTCATAAAAAATGCACTTCAAATTATATCATGTGACTTTGAACATGAAATAAATTTAAAAAAAAAGCTTATTAAAAAAACTAAAATATAACAATAACAACAAGTCAATGTCATTATCTTCACATTATATATATATATATATATATATATATATATATATATATATATATATATATATGTAAGGCACACAAATATTGTCTTACATGGTTTTGCATCTTAGCCATAATGTAACACCCCGTTTTTCATAAGCCAAAAAGGCATTATATTTTTTTTTTTTTATACACATCAGAGTTACGCAAAAAGATTTTAAATGAGCCGGCATTCAAATATAAAAGAACTCATTACCAAAAGGTGCTTCGACAAGCAAAGTGTATTCAGGAATAATTACAATCCAAGTTAAAGTATTCGAATACATACAACAAAACTAGCTAGAATCTTATGTCTAACCCAAAAAGCACAGTGTACAACCCACACTGGCGCATAGTCTAACTAAGCTAAAACTCCAGCATCTCACTGGGACCCGGAACAGCCACCGTCGTCACCACGACCTAGCCCAATATCTGGGTGGGATGAGCCCGCAAATGAAAGAAAGGGGTCACCACAAAATACAAGTGTGTATATATATAATCGGTGCGAAAGATGTACACATAGCAAATTTCCACATACACAAGAGAAAGCTCTTAAACTCAAAAGTAGTTCCCACCAACGGGTATATATAAATAAATCACCAATCCTAATGCAGACCTCTACAATAGGTGTGACGACCGTCACTGGTTCGCCACATGCATGATTTTCCGGAAAATTAACCTCTCCTCGAAGAGTCGTGGGGTAGGCAAAGCCACACAGTCATATACGTACCCGCACTAAAATGCCACACAAGGCGGGTGAAGTCACACAAACAAACACCAGGTGAAGTCGCACAGACAAACACCAACTCAATAAAATCCAGTCGGATTTGGCGAAGCCACACAGTCAACGCCCGGTACGTAGGCAAAGTCACACAGACATACACCTAGGCACGCAACTATGAAATGCATTACATATATTCTCTTTGGCATAATACAGGATAGTCACACAGACAAAATCCCCGCGTAGTCCTATCCGACGCACGCATTAATATATGCTCATGCAACCAATCACATAGCCTAAAGCCTATGCACAAATCATCACAACCTACATACATTATCCTAATCATATGTAAATTGCACAAGTAATTATAACCACGTTCTCATCAACGAGAATACATAAGTACAAACATGTCAAAGCACACAGCAAATGCATAACAGCAAAACCAAACATGTCGTAAACGTTTTAAAAGACGGAAATAAAGTGGAGCCCCTACCTCGGCAAGCTTCCGTTTACTAAAACTCGTCCAAACAACACAACGCGCTTCCTAAAACCAATAGCGTATTATCAACACATTGTTTTCCAACCAAACGTATTGAAACTAAACCAAAAACCCCAAAACCTAAAGGTTCCTAAGGAAAATCCACTCTTTCGGATATCACCCCAAATTCTACTATATTGATCAATCCCCATGAGTTATTTGTACTATTTTTAGGACCCAAAACAATAGTAAAAAGTCTTAAATAAATTGAAATGCAAAATGACCGTTTTCTTGCGTTACAAGCTACGTACTTTCCGAGTACCCGAAAAACCCGTTTCCAATCCCCGACACTTCCATAAATTAATAAAAAGGGATTAGAAAGCTAAAAACCAAGTTTAGAAATCAGAATCCAAAATTTCAACTCTCAGAGCTCGCCCTGGCGAGTTTGCAGCGAGTGAAGTCAGTGAGCACAGGTCTCACTCGCTCTGGAGCTCGCCCTGGCGAGTTCAGGACCTGTGACACTCGCCCTGGCGAGTTATCACTCGCTCGGCGAGTTGCACCTGTCATGACAGCAAAAACAGCAACTCATACCACTCTTTTTCCAACCAAGCCTAGTTTGATTCTATTAGTTCCCAACACCTTTTCAATGCACAAAAACAAACCATTTTCCTAAGCAAGCAATTACATTCCCGAAAGTATGTCGGTTGCTTCGAGTGAAAGTTATTTGGTTTTCATTTCCAAAATCAAAACCAAACTCAAGCACAAGTTTTATTACGGGCCTCAACCGACCGGTAATCGTTTTTAAACATGTTTTCTTAGGCAAAAGCAACGCCACATAACACAAGAGTTTTAAACCATTTTGACCCCAAAAACACCACACAAAACTCTTAGGAAATATTTTCATAAACACCAAAATATTTTTCATCGGATTTTCTAAAACAAAACCATACAACACGAATCCCTTTCGCCTAAAAGTTCAAAAACAACGTTTCTTTTCAAAACCTTACAACTTAACCTCATGTTATTGATCAATACATAACCAACCTAAAACCCTAACTTTTCTCATGAGATTTTCACCAACTCATGGAAAATTGAAATAACAAAGCCTAGCATGCTTACTAAACTCTCATGAACAACTTTCATGAAACAAAAACTAGCAAGAACAACATTTCTCACCAAACCCTCTTAAGAACATAAACCCAAAAACCTCAAAACTCTAAAAATCTACCAACCTAGGAGATAAGAAGAGAGGGTTACCTTAAGAAAGTGATTCTCTACAACTTTCCACTAAGCTTCCAAGCTTGAAATGGAGTGAAATGGTGAGGAAATGAAAATTTGTGAAGGTGAGCAATGAAGAAGAAGAAACACGGTCAAGAGAGAGCAAGAGGAGTGAAATTCTTTCTAAGTCCACAAATGAGATAAACCTCCTTACTATTTAAAGCTCTTGCTAACTCACCACCCTTGGATCAAAAATAAAGTCCAACTTAAAACCCTAGCCATTGGATCAAATTGCTTTAAGAATCAACACAAGATTAAATCCAATCTTCCAAAACAAGACACGTACTCAGCTCTCGCGCGTCGCGACGAACGTAAATCTCAAAAACGTAAAAACTACGGAAAGAACGTCCAACGTTAAACATTTCCAAAACTTATCGCCGAATCTTTTTCCGCGACTGTAATTTTCTTCCATGCCTTAGAAAATTATTCTCAGAACATAATCTCACTCACGCAGATATATAAAACTCCCATCCGAAACCTCACTTAAAACAGACACAGTACGATTTTTACATCCGCGGGTAAAATCCTACTCGTTTTTCCAAAAACAAGAATAATCCAAAACTCATCATTCTAAATCCACAGCACCCTTCTTATTCACAAAAGAGGATTACAAGACAAAAGCCTGTGCCTTTACAGCGCACGAGTCCAAAACAGATTCAATTACAGCAAAACTTACTAATTACACGATGTTTCACAACACGAATCCATCGGAACCCTAATATTCCTTAAACCAACTATACAATGAAATCTTGGGTCTTACACATAATAAGAGCAAATTGTTCCTTCATTGCATCAAATTCAGCAACTTTAGCTTTAAGCTCATTAACTTCAGCAACTTCTTTAGTTAGCACATCAATTTCGCTTTGCATCTTAGCTATTTTGGCATCAGCAGTCGATGAAGTTGATACTGAAGAACGAGAACTAGAACCATTAATTTGAGATGGTGTTGGACCAAGTCCCATTCCTCGAACATAATCATGATGCTCTTTCCCAAACACGGTCACAAAAGCCTCATTATCAGATGATGTCTGCCTTTCTTTTTGTAACTCTTCCTACAAATATATACAGTGTTATTTATCAAAATTTGAGTCCAACCACAAGGATCTGGATAGAATACAAAATACATAGAATCTAACTTCTACACTTTTTTTCAAACAAACTTATAAACTAGTCCAAACAAACTTATAGTTTATTGGACTTACCAAAAGTCATGCATAAATCATCTCTATATTTCTATCCCTTTATGTCATTGTTTCTATCTATCGCAAATATCTAAATGTATGATGCACTTTTTGTCCATAATATGATTATACAAGAATTCAATTCAAAACATTACCTCAAAACAATAAAAAAATAAAAATTCAAAACATTACCCTATGTATATCTGACTATATACATCATAGAGCCTAGAAAAATCTCAATTCATAGATGATAGCTTGTAGTATAAAGAATTTACAACATTAAGCCTAAAAAGATAAATATAGGTATTAATAAAAGATAAATATAATCAATAGCTAAAGGAAGAATATATTTTGATAATAAAGTTGACAATTAAATAAAGTTTATTGGTGGGCCTTCGGCCCTCTTTTGTACCAAAAAAATATTAAAACAAAGTCTAATGGTTACTTATTGTTTTTCTCATACAAAATCATTGCATACTCTAGAGAATGACACTTACTCGAATTGTTCACACCATGAGTTTCATTACCAACCCAATAACCCACCCCATAATTTGACCAAATCCTTACAAGCACACTTCAAAATAAACCTGCAGAAAACAAAGTTAATGGGAAAAATTAGTTATTAGTAAACAATACCAATTCCATGATAATCATAACAATACCAACATTAGACACATTTTGTAGATATCTACCAATGCAGTGGCTAACTTGGCATATTTGACAACAAAGTATTTTTTATTAAATAAAAACCTCTTGTATTAAATTAAAAGAATGTGATTTACATAAACATGAGGTACTAGAAAAGTCCATGACATGCCCCAACCATGTTCTTGACCCTACTGATTTGCAAATCCAACCAACCTATGTGCTACATACATACCTTGAATAGGTTCTATAGTTGCAATAGTCCTTTTTTCCATTATGCATTCTGCTACTACTAATGCATCAGTTTGAACTTCCACACTACTCTGCATATCTTGATCTTGTGACAATTAAAGACAACATCTCACACGTAGAGCTTCATCCATACATGAATCAATTTCAATGGACAACAACATAAAGTTAGATAATACAAAATGTATACCAAATATTAAAACAGTGAACTAAAATAACAACAAAACAATTGTAATAATCAAATAACAACTGAAGCTTATGGGATTCATACATTCAACTACTAGTAAATGTAGCACCAAATAAAAAATGTGTAAGTACTTGTAAGATTATTATATTCTCCCCAATCTTGATGAAGAAAACCTGAAGGAAAAAAGTGTCAATAAATAAATAAATAAATATACATGCTTACATGAAATGGAAAAACTGGTTTAAAGTTACACCTCTACCCTATCAAACTATGAATGAGTTGAATCAATGAACTGATTCCACAAAAATGGCTGCTTGAGTTGGTTCAAATTCACACGTTATTTAGCTTGTATATTTCTTGTCAAAGTCAATAGCAAAAGCATGAAAAGAAAAACATGTTATAGTCTTATTTGACTCTTCTCTACTAATTTGTATCATATCCTTCTTCATCCCACCCACACCTTCCCTGTCACCCACACCCTAACCATCAAATCAAAACTTCATTATTACCTACTTTACACATAAAAGAATCAGAGCTCAAATGTAACTACAACAAATTAAAGGTTTATTATCAAAGTGAGGACCCAAACCTACTTAACACATAAAAGAAAAAAAATGAATAAAATGAAAACGTGCAAAAATAATTCATACAAACAAGACATCAAGAGCTTATCCTTGCCACTTAAACAAGACAGAAAACTGCAGCAACTAATTCATACGGGATAAAAAACACTCTATTTTGGGAAATAAGTTGAATCTTACACCAGAAAGACATGGGCCAATATCTTGGTATCATGCTTTTCTTTTGTATGCTAATTGAGAACTCTCTTTGTCTGCTGCACCATTTGTTTAAATTAACAATTTCTCCACCACTAGAAGATCAATAAACGATTCTGGAACATATTTATCAGCCCAAAAATCACTGAAACTAAATGAAAACTAAGAAAACATAAACATATCTGATAGAGTGCCAAACTAAGAACATAATTTTAAGAATAAAACTGAGAAATAGAATCAGTACCTATTTGCGTTTTTAGTCGGAGGGAGATAAACGAGAGAGAGCTTCGATTCGTGACGAGAGAGCTTCAATAAACCATATTTGCGTTTCACTAAGTTTAAGTTTAGGGTTCAGTGAGCCTTGATTCTGCAATTAGGGATTGTAATTTGTGATTCAGTGAAAGGGATTGGAATTTGTGGTTCAGTGATTGGAATTTGATGAGAGAGACGAGAGAGGTGGGAGTTCACCGAGGCGGCTCACGATTCATCAATGAGAGAGATGACGAGTGAGAGAAACGACGAGTTCACCGATAGTGAGTTAGAGGTGAGTCGATCGTGAGAGAACGAGAGCTCAATGATGATGGTGAGAGCTGAGATGAGATAGGGAAAGGATTCTAGGGTTCGCGACTGTGTGAGAGAGATGAGATAATTTTTTTTACTAAGTGAGTTTTTTTTACCAAGAGAGGGTATCAGTGCCAAATATTTCATCAGGCGCTAAGGGGAAAAAGAGCCCGCGTGATTTACAACTAAAACTGCGACGGTTATAAAATTGTCGCATAAACCGTTGCAAAATTCAGAAGAAAAAGCACATTGCAACAGTTTTTTTCAAAGGTCGCAATGTAACTGTCGCAAAGTGACAATTTTTTTGTAAATTACCAGCGGTTCCCCAAAACCGTTGCTATTTTTAATTTTGTTTTAAAAATTACCAACGGTTCCCCAAAACCGTTGCTATTTTAATTTTGTTTTAAAATTACCGGCAGTTCTACAAAACTGTTGCTATCCATTTATTGCAATTTCCAATTTTTTTTGTAGTGATTCAAGGGGGGCAATTCAAGTGGATGTTGCTGTGGGCAACATAGTTCGACCAACTTTATTCCTAGTGGTCGAATCCAAGGCAAACTTCAACTTACTATTGGGGCGAGAGTGGATTCATGGAGTAGGAGCTGTTCCTTCGACTCTTCACCAGAAGTTGATGCTTTGGAGGGAGGATGGCTGCGTAGAAAATATAGAGGCTGATCAGAGTTTCTATATGTCAGAGGTTGATACCATAAATCAACAAACCTTTGACAAAAATTTGGCGAACATAGCGCCATGTTATGATAGAGAGAATGCTTTCACACCTTCTGATAATGTGATACATTCTGTCAAACTCCACCCAACCCATGGCTTCATATGGGAAAGAGAGGAAATAGATGCTGTGTCCTCAGAAGATGGAGTTATACCACCATCTGGGTGGAATGTTTACGAAGATTATGATGTCTGAGTCCAGTGCATGGGCCAGGATTACGGCTTATATGGCCGAAACTAAGTTAAATACGGCTTTGGAGGCTGATGTTCATCAAAATATGGCTACAGAAGCCAAGGTCGAAAGCGATGGCATTTCTATGCCACAAGCACAAAGGCTCGACTGCATCTATGATGAGGAACCTTTAGGGTTCGAAAGGGATCCACTTAATGAAACTCATAAGATGCAGGCTCAAGACCCTTTGGAGGAAATTGACATTGGAGATGGCTCAGCAAAAAGGCCAACTTACATTAGTGCCAATATTAGTCCTGACTTAAAAGGAAAATTGGTACTACTTCTCAAAGAATTTAGTGATTGTTTCGCTTGGGATTATAATGAAATGCCTGGACTTAGTAGAGAAATGGTCGAATTAAAAGTACCAATCAAGGCAGGTAAGAAACCAGTGAAACAATTGCCAAGAAGGTTTGCACCAGATATCATGTCCAAAATCAAAGAAGAGATCGAGAGGCTGCTGAAGAGTAAATTCATCAGAGCTGCCAGGTATGTAGAATGGTTAGCAAATATAGTTCCTGTTATTAAAAAGAATGGTACACTTAGAGTATGTATAGATTTTAGGGACTTAAATAATGCTACACCTAAAGATGAGTATGCCATGCCTGTGGCAGAAATGCTAATAGACTCAGCAGCAGGCTTCGAGTTTTTGAGCATGTTAGATGGTTATTCTGGTTATAACCAAATATTCATTGCTGAAGAAGATGTATCTAAAACAGCATTTAGATGCCCTGGTGCTTTAGGCACTTATGAGTGGGTTGTGATGCCTTTTGGCTTAAAAAATGCTGGTGCCACTTATCAAAGGGCAATGAATTCCATGTTTCATGATTTTATAGATACATTCATGCAAGTTTACATTGATGATATCATCATTAAATACTCTTCTGAAGATAGCCATTTGGTATATCTTAGGCAATCTTTTTAAAGAATGAGGGAACATGGATTAAAAATGACTCCATTAAAATGTGCTTTCTGTGTGCATGCATGAGATTTCCTTGGTTTTGTGGTGCATAAAAAAGGCATTGAAATAAACCAAAACAAGACAAAGGCTATCTTGGAGACCAAGCCTCCTTCGACCAAAAAACAACTTCAATCTCTGCTAGGAAAAATCAACTTCTTGAGAAGATTCATTTCGAATCTAAGTGGAAAGGCTCAAGCTTTCTCACCACTACTTCGACTCAAGAAAGATGATCCATTCAATTGGAACGAAGAGCATCAAAAGGCTTTTGATGACATCAAAGAATACTTAATAAAGCCTCCAGTTCTAATGCCTCCTAGTAGGAATAAAGCTATGAAGTTGTATATTGCTACGTCTGATAAGACGATAGGAAGCATGTTAGCTCAAGAGGACGATAATGGCATAGAAAATGCAGTTGATTACCTTAGTAGAGTTTTAAATGATGCAGAAACTAGATATACTGCCATAGAAAAACTTTGTCTTTGTTTGTATTTCTCTTGTACAAAACTTAAGCATTATATAAAGCCTGTTGATGTTTATGTCTATTCCCACTTTGATGTTATTAAACATATGCTAACTAAACCTATATTACATAGTAGAATTGGGAAATGGGCATTAGCATTAACTGAATATTCACTGACTTATAAACCTTTAAAGGCTGTCAAAGGCCAAATCGTGGCTGATTTTATAGTAGATCATTCGTTGGTCGAAATGCCACAGGATTATGTGGATATTCAACCATGGACTCTTTATTTTGATGGGTCCAAACATAAGTATGGAACAGGAATTGGAATTTTGATCATATCTCCGACTCAAGTTCCAACCAAGTTCAAGTACAAAATAGATGGACTTTGCTCTAATAATGAAGCTGAATATGAAGCTTTAATTACAGGGTTAGAAATATTAAAAGACTTGGGGGCAAAGAACATTAAGATAAGAGGTGATTCTGAATTAGTATTGAAACAATTAACACAAGAATATAAATGTGTGAAAGAGCATCTGGCGAAATACTTTTCTATAGCTAGTTCTTTGTTAGATTGTTTCGACCATGTAGACATCGAACATGTGCCTCGATTAAAAAATCAAGAAGCAAATGACTTGGCTCAAATTGCTTCAGGATATAAAATGTCAAAAGAAAAGTTGACACAATTAATCGAAATAAAAGAAAAAATGGTTTTACAAGAACCAATATCTGCACAATTGTCAATACCAAAACTTGTGGGGGCAGACACTATACCACAAATAAATGGTGAAATAAAAAATCCCCTAGAAAATTTTCAAATTTTTGCCATTGACAATTTGTCAGATAATGATTGGAGAAAACCTATAGTAGATTACCATAAGAATCCAACAGGAAATGTGGATCGAAAGGTAAAATATAGGGTTTTAAGCTATATAATTTTTGAAAATGGTCTTTTCAAAAAGACTTCTGAAGGAATCTTGTTAAAATGCCTTAATGAAGCAGAAGCATATATAGCAATCTCTGATGTTCATAGTGGTACTTGTGGCTCTCATCAAGCAGGACATAAGATGAAATGGCTCTTGTTTCGACAAGGTTTGTATTGGCCCTCTATGTTGAAGGATTGTATAGAGTTTGCGAAAGGATGCCAAGAATGCCAAAGGCACTCAGGAATTCAACATGTGCCTGCAAGTGAACTACATTCAATAGTAAAACCATGGCCCTTTAGGGGTTGGGCTCTAGACCTTATTGGTGAGATTAAACCTGCTTCATCAAAAAATCAACGTTATATTTTAGTTGGAATAGATTATTTCACAAAATGGATAGAAGCCATTCCTTTACCAAATGTTGATCAAGAGGCAGTAATTAATTTCATACAAAACTACATAATATATAGGTTTGGAATTCCTGAAACAATAACTACTGATCAAGGTTCAGTTTTCACTGGTCGAAAGATGCAGGAATTTGCCCAAGAAACTGGCTTTAGACTGTTAACTTCAACACCATATTATGCACAAGCAAATGGTCAAGTCGAAGCAGCAAATAAAATTATTATAAATCTGATAAAGAAACATATAGCCCAAAAGCCAAGAAATTGGCATAAAACCTTAGACCAAGTGTCATGGGCTTGTAGAAATTCTCCTAAAGAATCAACTAACACTACTCCATTTCGACTAACTTATGGTCATGATGCAGTATTACCAGTCGAAATACATTTGCAATCAGCAAGAGTACAAAGACAAATGGAAATACCTCTAGACCATTATTATCAGATGATGTCAGATGAGTTGATTGATTTAGATGAAGAAAGGCTTAGTGCTTTAGAAGTTTTAACAAAACAAAAAGAACGAGTTGCTAAAGCATATAACAAAAGGGTTAAGTTTAAGTCTTTTGATATAGGAGAATTAGTTTGGAAAGTTATATTGCCTATTAACAAAAAAGATAGGATCTTAGGCAAGTGGTCCCCAAATTGGGAAGGACCATTCAAAATTATTCAAGTTTATTCTAATGGCGCATATGAAATTGAGGAGTTAACTCCTGAAAAACGTACTTTGGGTATAAATGGAAAGTATTTGAAGAAATATAAGCCTACTTTACTCGAAGTAAAAATAAGCGCAGAATAATACTTGAACATGAAATCGAAATGGCAATAATTAAAACTTGCCACAAATCAGGAATTGGTCAAAGGAAGCAAGCTTTAAAAAGAGAAATAGGAAGTAGGAACAACTTTATTTTTATTATTAATAAGAAAAGGTCTTTATTACATATGATAACATAATTCTACCCAGACTTAGGCTTAGATTTAGAAGTTTCTGATTCTATACTTTTCAGTTTCTCCTTGAAAAGAGATAGTGCTTCATTAGCAAGCTTCTGAACCTCAGCTGGATAATCTGCTAGATTGTCTTCATATGTCCATAAGAACTCTTCCAGATCAGGGCCCATTTCTTCCTCTTCTGATTCTGTTAAAATTAGTTCTTCCTTGTTTCTCTCATAGCGTAACCTGTTTTCTTCGCAACGCCAGGGCTCTGCTCCCTTTTTGCTCTTTTCTTTTGAGCCTGAAGCATCCTTGGTAACCTGCCTTTCCATGGTATGATTTTCTTGTTGAGGTTACTTGATTACCCTGAATGAGTGAAATGAGAAAAAATCATCCTTTTTATAGTGCCATCAAGCCTTCTTGTCAGTGTGGTCATCAATACAATTCATTTAATGAATTTGGCTGTCATCACCTTTTGACTTGACTGCCTTGATATGGTGCTTTGACTGCTTGTTTTTCTGTTTTTTTTTTTTTTTTTTGACTGATGTCAAAAGGGGAAGTAAAAATAAACGCAGAATAATACTCAAGCATGTAAGATAAAATGGTAAATTGTAAATTGCCATAAAACATGGACTTTGTTCAAAAGTTACAAGATCCAAAATATTGTTCGAACGGACAATAAAGAAAATAAACTAAGGGAATTATAAATTCTTGGTGCAGTCAGCATAAATCTTCTTGAGGGTTGCCATCTCCTTTTCGACCACCAAATTCGAACTCTCCAGGGATTTGATCTCTTCACCAACAACTTCTGCAGAGCCAAAAGCTTGAAGCCCTTCCCTGCCATATGCGTCAATCTGCTCTTGGGTCGAAGCTTTGGTCTCTTTCTCAATTCGAGCTCTCTTGGTCTCCTCTTCGATGATCTTGCGCCTGTAACTAACAATCTGCTCCTCTAAGAGTTTGATTTGTTCCTTGTAATGGGCAACCTTGTCATCACATTCTTTTAGCTCTGAATTTCCTTCGACCAGTTGAGAGGACAATCTTTCCACTTCAGCTTGTGCTTGCTGGGCTTTCTCAAAGAACATGGTTTGAGCTTGTTGTTGTGTGGCAAGTCTTGTGTTATTATCAATCCTCTTCTGCACTGCCTTGGCATATTGGTCCACAATCGAACTAAGTTGTATGACTTTGCCAAGGGTTTCCTCATCAGTCCTAGGATTGTGAAGCTTCTTCAGGAAAGCCAAGTGGCTATAAGCACAGGCTGGTTGTTCTTCAATTTGCTTCAACACATCCCTTTGGACGAATGTAGTTGTAAGCTTCAGCAACAGAGAGTCCAGGCGCACCATCGAGTCGATTTCAGAGTTGGAAGGCGCTGAGTCAGTGGTTGTGTGCTCACTAGAGGTGTTTCCTTGATTTGCTTTCCTCGAGAGTAGAAGTTTAAGGGTACCGGCAGGATCAGACTTTTGCATATTGGTAAATTCTTCTTCTTGTACGCCCAAGCTTGCAGAAAGTCTCGAGGTCGAAGAGACAGATATGATCCCTGAACCCCCAACCTCAGCTTCAGGAATTGCACCAGAGTCATGTTGAGATTCTTGGTTCGAGCTGGCCTGGCCTGAGTTTGTAGACATACTAGGCATTGAATATTTGATGCTCGAAGCATTGGTTGGCACCACCTCAGGGTTTGGTTGTTGATCTTCCTCAACAGGACTTTTCTTCGACTGATCCTACAAACTCAAAAGAAAATTAGTAAAGATCAAATGTAACTATGAAAATTTAAGGTTGAGAGTAAGATGAGTTATACCTCTTTTTCTTCTTCGACCTCAGGGCTAGTTTGAGGTTTACCACCCTTCTCAGCATTGGGGGCATCGTTGCCTGGTTGTGCATCATCTGTCTTTCCCCCATCAATAATTGGTTCATCATTGACCAAGATCTCTGAATGAGGTGCAGGGTTACCTTGTGGTCTGTCAACCTGCTCTTCTGATGTCTTGGTAAGTTGGTCTTGTTCGACCACTTTGCTCTCTGAAGCATTTGTCTGAGGGGTTGGATCTCCACCGCTTTCACTCGAGGCGCGGATTTTTAATGCCCTAAGCACTTTAGGCTTCTTGATTGCTGACTTGACTTTCATACCAATCTCTTTCTTCTTTTTCTTCTCTCCCCTTTGGTCCTTTGTTGGAGCTTCTTCAACCTTTTTCTGTTTCTTGGCTTGTGCAGCCTCATTTGCTTCGACTTCTGGAACAGTTGTTGCTTTCCCTTCACTAGGTTGTGAAGTCGAAGTTGATGGTTGTTTTCTCTTCCTAACCAAAGGGACCTCTTGTTCTTCTTCATCCTGAAATGATGGAGGTAACAAATGTCAAGATTTTGCTTCAAAATATATTACTATGACAAAAGTTTGAAGTATTTGATGGAAAGTTTGATTTTTACCTCCTCATCTAATACCACTGTGTTTTTATCTTTCTTCGAGCTAGCAGACACTGTCTCTGTGCTGCTCTTACCTTTTCCCTTCTAAGGACATAAATGGTCGAAGTTAGAACATATGTTTAAACATGAGGAGAGAAAATAAATAAAAATTTTCTTAAGGCTAAAATTACCTTTGCCTTAGAGGTTTCGACCTCTGATCTAATCTTCACCCCAGTGGGTTTCTTCACTTCAGGCGAAGTCTTTGAAGACCCACCATCTTTCTTTATGCCTTTGCCTGCAAAATGTTGTATTACTAAATATAAAAAGGTTTGAGGGAATAAATCTTGTAAGATAAATAAAATATAAGAGTTTAGATGATTACCTCGACCTGAGACGTTTATTTTCTTTCCAAGAGATGGCACTATGAAGCCACTCTCCACCATCCCTAGCAATTGATCAGCATTGCCTATTGAATGTTTGGTGTAATGGTCACTCCACCATTTGCTAAAGCCATCAGTGCAGTAGAAAGAAGGCTTATACTCGAAGGGTTTGAAATTAAATTCATAATTCTCCAGCATTCTCATGTATTTCTTGTAAGTCTTCTCAGTCACTCCAGTGCCCAACACCATTCTATCCAGTTTTTCAAAAAGGGACTTGGGCCTAATCTGGGACATACCAAATTGCCTAGCCACACAGTTGGGCAGATATCCTACAAGCCCATACTGGTTTGCGTTCGAACCGATCCTGCATGAGAGCACAATTTGCTCTAAATAGGCCCTCCAGACCTCATTGACCTCATCCTCATTGTCCGGGTTGAATGCAGGAAAATCTTCAACAAACCACGCAGCATCATGCTTACGCTCGACAAAGGGAGCATGACGTGGTAAAAACTTGTCAAAATTCAAAAACATCTTCATATGTCTCATGAAGAGTCTGCCAGTATCTTGGTCCAAATATCTAGGGGCTAATCGAACCAACCTTTGCCCTTCGATCTCCCTTTCATCTACCTCTTGTTGATAGTCAGAAGGCACTATCAACCCCAATTCCGTCTCAAATGTGGCATTCAACCAAAGTTGTAACAGCCACATAGGTCCAGCAATTGAAACCTTTGATCCATCCTTGGAAGCCTTGATTGCATCACTGGCATTCCCCATTGCTTCATATAGACAGGCTAGTAACAAACGCCCTAAACTGAAGAGTCGACCCTCATTAATCTGTTGTGCTAGGGGAATGTACATACGCACTACCTGAAGGGATTTCGAGCAAAACACAAAGTGGGATAACCACAATGTTAAGAAGGCCACATGCTCCTCAGTTGACACCTCATCTCCTTCTTTACCCATTTGTTCTGCTATGTACTTAGAGAATGTAGCTTCTTGAAAATTAACTTCGACCTTATCTCCAGTTTTGGTTGGATCGAAGTGATCACCAACAGGCCTAAGGCCTGTGATAGCAGCTACATCTAATAAGGTAGGGGTTAACATGCCACACTTAAACTGAAAAGTGTTGGTGGACTTTTCATAGAAGTGTAAGGCAGCCACTAGCAGTTCTGGTTTGTACTTAGGACCGGTTCGACTAAATTGGATAAGCTCATAAATACCATAGCTTTTCCAAGAATCCTTAAAGTCCTTTTCGACCCTATCTAACCAGGGAATGTAATCCTTGTGCGCAGTATAGGGGGAAGCTCTAAAAATCTTAAGGGCATTCTTCATATACCCAAAGTTGTAAGGAGTGGAGCTAAAGATTCTGGGCTCACAGGTTACATGCAAAGGGAAGATATCACTTACCTCTTTTGATATAACCTCATCACGTGTGGGATAAGGTCCACAGAAAGCGTAATCTTCCTTCTTGATAGAAAATGGAATCATAAGCTGAGTGTTCCAGATCTTGCTTTCCGCCTCAGTTCCAGAAGGTTCTGGAACTACTTCCTCGCCATCTTCAAGGACGCGAAGATCCTTCCATTTTCCAGCAGTGGGTACATCGAAATCCAAGTTGGACGCCATTAATGAACAGTACGCAGAAAATCAAGAACTGAAAGGGTTTCGTGAAGAAAATTTTGAAAATTTGTTTGTTTGAGGTGAAACAAAGATGAATCGATGCGGAATTTGAGGCTGAATCACTTGTACGGTTTAGAATTGCAGGATCATTGAAGATCAGCGTGTGATTTGCAGAAAAGAAGAAGATGAACAGTGGGTTCGTAAGGAAGCTTTGAAACTTGGAAGTTGGTAAAAAGTGTTCCTTTGTTCGTTTGCTACTATTTATAGGGGAACGTGTTTGTCTCCAGAAAATAAATCAAAAAGAAATTCAAAAAATTTCTTTTCAACTTCTGCGTATGCCACGTCATCCACTATGCTAAAACCTAGGAGCAATGATAGATTGTGGGTATCAAGTTGACAGTTACTTCTGAACGTGACATAAGCGCCGTCATTGGTAATAGTGTCAAGCACGTGGTTATAAAATGCCTTTTCCTTTTTCGTTCGACCACTCAATCGAAACAGGCATTTGGGGGCAATTTGTTAGCCCATATTTTTACTTTCTAAATGCATAAATAAAATAATTATGTTTAATTATGTAATTATTTTTAATAATCATTAAATATGTTTGGTTTTCAGAACCAATGAATTTGATGATTAATCATGCATGAACGTGTAATAAATGTTCTATTACGGAACGTTGCATTTAAATGCATATTCTCTTTCTTTCAGGATCCTTTCGATTTGGTCGAAGTGTCAGTAGGGTCGAAGCATCCAGTGGGCAAAAGTAATTTATGGACTTAGCGAAATATTCAAAAGAAAGCATGGTTACTTCGACTTCGATGGAAACAACGGTTAACTCAGAAGATAAGAATGGATTCAAATTCAAAATACGTGTCAAGACACGCGTCCTATCTGTAGTTATTTAGGCGTTAGTAGCAGTTAGATTAGTGTCTATAAATAGCCTAGTTATGTGATCGAAAAAGGGGTCACAATCATTATACAAAATCCTCAGAAAAACTCTAAGTACCCATGTCAAAGCGAGAAACGAGTGTTCGAAGGAAAATGTATGTAATGTGAACCATTTTATTCTGTAATCATTTACATTTGAATGCAATTTACAGTTTTTAATCTCTTTCCAATCCAATTATCTTTTACTTTCGACTCTTTCTTTCCTTCTGTTTATTCAATTGGATAAACATTCTTTCTTGCATTTCATGTTATTAAAACATAAAAACAACACTTTATCAACATAAGAACAATAATGAACATCATTTACTTTGAAAATATAAACAAAAGCACTATGTCCCGAGATTTACTAGTTGGTCTCTCTTGTAATAATCAAACTAGCGTTGTTTACCAAATTTCACAGTAAACAGCTAGTTGCAGAGAAGAGAGAAAAGATGAGTGAAGAAGAAAAAATTAAATGTTTGTCAAAAAAAAAAAAAAAAATTTAATTGGACTTTTACCAAAATGTCCTTAATGTTAAAGTTGGAAGGAGTGTTATTTTGACAGAGTTTTTGTTATACAAATCCTACACAAGCATATTTTTTTTTTTAAGCAAAAGGAGTACAGAGGAAACCCTCTGCACTATCCAAATATATTAAACATAAAAAGAAATATAATACAATAAACTGGGGGACATCAACCTGGACCAGTTAACCTTTTTGTAGCAATTAAAAATAATACAAATAAATCCAACTACAAATGGTTTTAGATCCAACCTTACTGGTAAAAACCAAAACGAACACAGACACAACGAGCACTACCCAGCGAACCCACTTACGGGCGCGAAACCAGATAGCAAAAAAATGATGTGTCTGCATTAATTGAGGTATGCTAAGGCGAATGTACTGAACGCCAACACAGACAGAAACACGTACCCCAACCCCCTATGAAAAAACATAGCAGGCATAAAGACCCTTTCGAGCCAAACAAACTCAGATCACTGCAAACTGCCAGATCCAAACGAAAAACAGCTGCGACAAGGTCAGCGATGACACTGAAGCGACAACTACAACAAGAAAACTGCATATCTCAACAAATCTGGAAGAAACAGAGATCAAGGTAGTGTAACAACAAAAGCCACCAGTGAACTAGGATATGAGTAATAACAACGACAGCAACGTGAATCCAAGAGAACCCAAATCGCCGCCGTTTGGAAAGAACACGGCAGAACCAACTCTGATGTCACTAAAAGGTATTAACAGTAGCGCTGACAACAAACAGAGTACAAATCACAAGATCAATACATGTCGAAGCACATAAACGCGGCGACGCCGTCACCAGAAAATGACCCCGGATGCAGAACAAAAGAACCATCGTGAAACATACCACCACGAATCAAAGCTTCATAACTCGCAACACATATCTCGCTGAAAACCCAGAAGCAGTCAGAAGCTGACCAGAACAGAAAGATGAATCTGAACTGGTTGATGAAACCAAACAAGATAGCACGGCGGCGCCGCCACTACCCGATGAACGGAAACACAAACACACCAAACTCCAGATCTAGATTGAGGAAGGTGATGTGTCTGTTTGAAGAAACAACCCCAGCAAGGGGTGAGAAGATGATGACACCGTGAAAAGCTCACGCGCACCACCGGCCTGCCATGGCTACATCGTGACTGGCAGTGTTTGGATTTTAAGGAGAAAGGAAGACGGTGGCTTGAAGAGAGAGGGCAGAGAAAAATATGTGTAGTAGGGGGGGCAGATTATGTCAAAAAGAATATTCAAATCCTACACAAGCATTGTTATACATACATTTTGTTTTTTTATAAGAAATAAAAAAAATGAAAAATTACACAAATACCCTTGTGCAAGTATTGTGCATGAAAAAATGCGTAGAAATATCATTTCTCCTAAGTTGGAATATAAAAAATGACCCTAGTGTTGTATTTAGGCAGGGCCGTCTCTGAGAGTTTCGAGGTCCCGTGCTAATAATAATAATGGACCCTTAATAGAAAATATATTATTTTTTTTATAAAAAAAATATAATATATTCAAATTATAAACATATCAATAACATCAAAAGTAATAATGGACCCCTCCTATTTACTACTACACCCCCTATATACTATCAAAAAAATAATTTGAGGCCCCATATATTTGAGGCCCAGATCTGCAGCACTGGCCCAAAACCGGGCCTGTATTTAGGTTGAGTTAATGTGTGCATAACACAACTGTTTTTTTACAACTGTTATTCATACATGCATGTGTTCATTGTTACATTATTTTTGCAACTCGTGGTGCATATGTAGAGAATAATAAGCATGTCTAAAATATTTTGTGGTTGCCAACTGACTTAAAAAATTATATTTTAAACCATTTACAACTAACTTAGATATTGAATTTTTTGAACCGGCTTAAAGTATAATTTTGTAGCGTTAATCTTACCAATTCTCTAAAGAGCAATGCTAATTGTTACGCAAGAAAGCTTATGTACGTGTGCCTATTTAATTAATATTAGGAATAAACCCGTGCGTTGCACGGGCTCGGTTAAAATATACAATTAAAATAATTAAGTATAATCACATATATAGTTAAATGATTGATAATATTTTAAAATATGATTATATTAAATATTAATATATGAACAAAAATTAAATTAAAAATGATTTAAAAATGTGAGAAGTATAATCACATATATAGTCAAATGATTGATAATATTTTAAAATATCATTATATTAAATATTAGTATACAATAAAAATTAAAATTAAAATTATTTAAAAATGTGAGATGTGTTGCACGGGTTCGATTACATCTTTTATATTAAAATATATTTATAAATAAAAGTTAATAATTGTGATAAGTATATATGTACAGTTAAATGATAGATACTATTTTAAAATATGATTATATTTAATATTAATGTATGCATAAAATAAAAGTTGTTTAAAATATGAGATTTTCTATTGATATATATCATAGTTTTGTTCATACTTTAATGTAATAGATTTTTTATAATATTCCATAAATTTAAAGAGACGCATCATATTTTATTTTAATAGAGTAATCGTATATACTGTAATCATATAAAATTTAGTTTTCTTTATATGGGTTGCAATTGTTTAGTCACAACTCACAAGATACTTTGTTTTTTATTTATCTCTTATTCTTTTCAAGAATAGTTGGAGACACACATACTTATACTTGCCGATAATGTTGTTCACAAAAAATGTTGAAATAAACTTTGGCTATAGAATATGAATATATATGGTAGTTTTGTCTTTTATCACGTGATCTCATTCTTTGTTTTTTTTATTAATACTTTTTTGGTTAGATTTGTGTCTGTCAATTTTTTTATTTATTTTGTCTCTCTTTTTCAATTTAATCTCTCTTATTTAATAATTCTTGTATAATCTTAAATATGTTTGTTGCCAATTTATAAGCTTGGACGATGAGTTCATATATCTAAATTTAGGTTTAGAAGAATTAAAATTTAACATGTCATCTTATTCTTACAAATATCTCGCTGTTTTATTTTGAGTTTTAATTTGATTTAAATATTTTTTTATCACCTTAATATGTTTGAGTATATGTTTGAATATATTTTTATAAACATATGTAAATATGTTTTAATTTTTACAATATCTAAAATTTATTTTGACATATGAGCATCAACAATTTTTTCAATTGGTGATTTTGTCTTTTCATCCTTTCGTCTTGTTCTAGGAAAATTATGTCCCACATGACATAACAATTTATTTTCATATACAATTTAAGGTCTCTCATAGTATTTATCAAAAGTATAAATCGTGTTATGATAATTAATTTATTTCTTTTGACGTTTCCTCTCAAATATTCACTTAATAGAATTATATCTTGTGTGTTAGAGGTCAGAGTGTTTTTAACTGGTGGTTTTATTTTGTTATTTTACTATGTTTAATTCTTTTTTTATTAGGATTTTGTCCTCTCAATTTTTTTACCTAATAATATTTATTTGGGATTTTCAGTTTAATTTAGTAGTGCTTCTTAGAATATAGTACTCTTTTTCATAGAGGAATACTCTTAAATCATATTCTCAAAGTCGTAAATATATATATATATATATATATATATATATATATATATTACAATCATAATTTTTCATTTATTATAAGCAATTGCTAATTTAATTATATGGCTATCTATTTTAATATGCAATTCATATTTTCTCATATTTATTGAAATCTATGACCATCGTTAAACAAATTAATATTTTTCATGTTTGAATCAAAATTTAAATACTATCAAAGAAGGTTGACAGTTAGTTTTTTCAAAATTCACTATCTCTTCTTCAGTTAAAGGTGTTCTAGAAATGTTTATGATAGAGTTAAAAGCTCTACAAACGAATGGTTCGGATCGAGATGGAAAATGGAATGTTGTACATGAATTATATCCATTCAATTTTTTTCTATATTTGCAATTATAATTTTACAAACAATTTTTATAACGTGGAAGTTGAAAAGGTGAAAAAATTGAATTAATGAAAATGTTTTTTTTTTATAGTAAATTTACTAAGCCACCCACATGGTATACAATAAGCACGTGGTATGCGATAAATGTATGAAGATTATATACTTAGACAAGTCATGTTGAATCAATATACTTCTTATATGAATCAATATACTTTTTATATCACAACTATGAGAATCACATGACTTGAGTGTCTTGTTAAAATCTTTGATTTTCTACTCTATTTTTGTTTATATATTTCTCTTGAGATCAAGTAGATCACTTGCACATTATAGACACTACTACTTCAATAGAGTTAGAGATAGTCATGCTTAGTGACAATATCGTTCATTAGTAATAGAGAAAGGTTGAAATAAGTTTTGATTATAGAATGTGATTCATATATTGCAGTTTTGGTTTTTTCATATTTTGTTGTCATTCATTAAAAGCTATAAGAATAAAAAAATTACATGCAAAAAGTATCACATCCACAATCATTGAACAAAAAATAAATTATAGAAATCTCAATACCATATAAAATCAAGTATGACATATTGTTCTTTATGTATTATGTATAATATTATTTGCCATTAAAAAAAGTCTCAATGCCTACTAATGAAACAATAGATTATAGAATCATATATCCATATAAAAGTTTTGCATGCCAATTAAACTTTTAATATAAATCATCTCTTAAATCCCACAACATAAACGAAAGTATATTAAAAAAAAAAGGAATAGTGCTTTGTTATTCTTACACCTCCCCTTTTAATATGTGATTTTTAAACACCCAATTATAAAATAATAAACCCTCTCATTTGTATTTGTCTAGCAGAAAAATATGAAATAAAAGTTGTAAGGAAAAATTATCAATGATCAGCAATCTAAAAAAAGCATGTCACTACAAGAAATATGATCTTTGGCAACAACTTTTTTTGTTACAGGTCGCTGGCAAAACTATCTTGGGTAGTTTTGCAAGCAACTTGTAACAACTTTTAACAAAAAAAGTTGTTACAAAAAATCATATTTCCTGTAGTGTGTGCTCTTTAAATTTGATCCTCCACATACTATATAAAAAATCATATAAACCAACAATAAAAGTAAAAGGAAAAGGGAACCAAATGCAAATCCAAACACAAAAGTAAAATGAAAGAAAACCAAATGACACTTACCAAAGCCAAGAGCAAGAAGTCAATTTTCAGTTTTCTCAATCTTATATATGGATGGAGATGAAACTTAATAGAATACCATAATTATTTTGAGTGTTAGAAATGGTGGGATTTAATTATAGATAATCCATACGTTTTTTTTTCCATGCAAACATAAAGGTGGAGTGTAATTATAAAATAGTTAATATTAATCTCTTGAACTTCAACTATACATGTGCCATAGAAATTTAGAGAAGCTTTTTATCTTTTTTTTATAGGTCATAAAGTAAAGCTAAACAATCGCTTAACAAAATATGATATATATTAGTGACTATTGGTTTCCCCTCTATAACTTTTTTTTTATTATTTAAAAAGCACAAAAATTGTGTGGCAATTAATCAATAGGCAATCAAACTTCTCTTACAAAAATTGAAGCTCATTTAGATATGCCACATAGGCACAATGGAGACATAAGATTAACATAGGAGCTTCCTTTTATAAGTAAAAGATAAAAGATAAAAGGTTAGAAATTCTATAATTTCTATTGTAGAGATTATAAATTTTTTATAGAATGACAATAATTAAATTGTTTGTCTAGGACTTGTTCAAGCTTCCTTTTATAAATAAAAAATAAAATAATATTATTTGTCACTTGTACTTTCACTTGCATAATTATCAACATTAACCATAGCATGTTTTTATTTTTTATTTTTTTGCAAAAAATATATTGGGACACAATATTATTATTGTAACATATAGATAACTATTATGGAGAATGAATGGACACATAAAATAAATTCTAAGATGATTTTTAAATAAATATGAAAAGCTCTCTAAAGCATGCCACATAGGCAAAATGGAGGCCTACAAGCTAACATGAGCTTCCTTTTATTAGTAAATAAATAAATAAATAAATAAATAAATAAATAAATAAATAAAAGATAGGTCCCACTATAATTATGCACCAGTGGAGATCATGCTGGTAGTGGCTTTGCAAATTGACCGGCTAGGATTTCTTTAACAGTTCCATTAGTAAACAATAGCATTATGCTCTCTAAATTGTATTTGAAATGTGTTGACTCTTTCTCTTGGTGGAATTGGAGATTTGTTTTAATGGTCTTTATTTCATTTTCTCTTTTTTCAATTTACTCGCTCAATTATATTGAAATAACAGGCCTCTAACATTTATTATAGTAGAGAAATTACAAGAGATACTTCAATTCATACAAAGACATGAATTAGAAATCTCAATATACACACATTGTTAAGCAATATTGAAATGGACAACTATACCAATTAAAAATAAACCTAATAGGTTTAAAAATAATCTCATTTATCATTAACCAATTATATATATAATTAGATCCTAAATACAACATCCTAGATTCACTACAAAAAATATGATTTTTTGCAACAACTTTTTTTGTTAAAAGTTGTTACAAATCGCTGGCAAAACTACCCAAGATAATTTTGCCAGCGACCTGTAACAAAAAAAGTTGTTGCCAAAAATCATATTTCTTGTAGTGATTATTTTTCATTAGCACATTCATAGTGTGATTATAAAATATGATGGAGGAAGTATAAACAAAAAAGACCATATATTTAGTTCAAAATTTAAACCAAATTCATATAACTTTTCATATACTATCAAATGTCGAAGCATCTGCTAAACTCTTTAGTTTTCTATCTTACCAAACCCCTTTGTACGATCTGTTCTTGAAATATTATTTTATTTCTTTCTGTTGATTCCAAAAATAAAATTAAAGAAAGCCCCACAAACACACGCACGAGCTTGTATTTTAATTTATGTTACATGGGCTAGGATGTAGTCATGATGTATACATAACTACACTACAAAAAATGTGGTTAATTGCAACAGATGGATTGCGGCAGTTTAAAGAAACCGTCGCCGCTAGATTCACTTGAAGCCTTTGCGGCCGTTCAAGAAGCAACTGTCGTGGAGTCTAGATACCCGCGACAAAATTACACGCCTTCCCTCGTTTTTCATATTCGATCTCACAAATCTCTTGCGCAAAACCCACGCACGCACAAAGCTTCGTTCGTCTTCAAACTTCAGATTCAACTTGTCTTCAAGCTTCAGATTCATCTTCAAACTTCGTTCAATCCCTAAATCCACAAGCTACAGATTCGTCTGCAAGCTTTAGGTTCGTTCAATCCCTAATTCCTTTTATATTCATCTTCAAATTCGTTCAATCCCTAATTCCTTTTATGTTCATCTTCAAATTCGTTCAATCCCTAAACCCCAAACTTCAAGTTCGTCTTCAATTTCGTTATTCAATCTTCCCAGCTTCGTTCAACCTTCAGATTTATCTTCAATCTCTCAAGCTTGAATTTCAACATTTAGATTCATCTTCATTCTCTCAAGCTTGAATTTCAACATTCAGAATCATCTTCCCCAATTAGGTATATGAAATTTATTTATTGGTTTGTTGTATGTTCTGAATCCAAAATCAATTTGATATGATATTTAAATGTGTATGAATCGTCGCAAAATCAAGTTGATTTGAAATTTGAATGTGTATGAATTGCCACAAAATCGATTTGATATGAAAGTGTTTTTGGATGAAATTGAGGTGTTGACAATGCACATACTGTATGGTTACATTAAACTTTTTTTGAATTCTACATCTTATACTATATTCTCTTCTCTAGTTGATAACATTATAAATACAAGTTATGAAATAGAGTTTTTCTGGAGTTGTGAGTATGTGATCCATTTCCTTCAATTGTTAGTCTATATAATGTTAGTATTTGACTGGTGATTCTGCTACTCTGATACCGTAGGTTCTATGATTTCATGACATGACAAAATCTGTGGAAACAAATGTTAGTTTATGAGGGAAAAATATGACAGATACTTAGTTCTATCTCATAAGACATTCCATCTTTCAAAAGTGAAAACATTAAGCTCAAAGTCCATTTTAGATTGTTCACTTTGAATCAACTTGTTACTATTACCTTTCTTTGAGTTAAGTAGAATTTGAAAAGTAAACAGTTGAAGCATTAGCATATTACTAAAATCTCTGTCTTTGACTCTTATTTTCCTGTACAAATGCAATTCAAACTTCAGCATTAGGACCTGTTAGGCATAACTATGCTAGAGAATTTCTACCCTACACACACTCTGTCATACACACTGTGTTAAAGGGTTTCTACCCTACCCTAATCTATTATATATGGTGGATTCATAGCAGAGTTGATGATGTGGTGGCTGATTTTTTACAATGAATCAATGGTATCAAGCATTTGGAATATAGATTGCATCCGGACACTATGGTAATAACAATAATTTGAGTTATTTTAGACCTTGTTCTTAATTTTAGTTTTTGATTTATTGATTGTTGTCTAATATAGAGTAAAGCGGGTCAAAATGTAAAGAACCGCCAAAAGCAAGGTATTCCCCATAAGTTGATTGTTCTTAATGGGTATGTTCGAGGAGTGAGACTTGGTGTAACAGTTTGCTTTTATCATGGCTAATATGAAAGAAAACCATGTAAAAAATCTTCCTATGTATTCATTATATAATTTAACTCTAAATTAGAAGTTTATCTTCCTATGTATCATGGCTTTATGATAAGGTGTAAGTTTGTTTAGCTCTTTATGAGTGGACTAATAGTATAACAAGTTTGACAGTGAAAATGAAGACCATATATCATCTCGAGATTATCAATATTTAGCCACTATTTTTGAATTAATTTCTACATCATGGACTAATAGTATAGTTCAGATTCACACCTGCTATATATATAATATCCCTTAATATTCATTTATGACAATAAAACTGTTTCATTAACATTTAATTATACATGAAATCAAATAGTATATCATTTTAATCCAAACATATCCTTCTTATTCTTTGTTCTTCCAGGTAATAGAATAAAAGACAGGACATAATGATGCAGGGAAGTGGAGAATTAACAGTTCCCTCAGGATTCAGGTTCCACCCCACTGATGAGGAGCTTCTTTACTATTATTTAAGGAGGAATGTTTCTTATGACGCCATTGATCTTGATGTTATTAGAGAAGTTGATCTAAATAGACTTGAGCCTTGGGATCTCAAAGGTACTACTACACTACATCTAAAATTTATCTTCAAATCATCTTTTGTCTTATAAACTTTTTCTTCTAAGCTTCTCATAATCACTTTTTCTTCTAAGTTTCTCATAATCACTTCTTAGAATCATAATAAGTAACAATGTCTCACCTTCCATGCAATCATATGACACCTTATTATATTACTTCTCACAATATATCTCAACAAACATATACGTAGTAAGATATGATCGAATAACATAGGGTGTAGATAATATAGGGTGTAAGTCTGTTTAGCTTCTTATGTATCATGGTTTTATGATAACATAGGGTGTAAGTCTGTTTGTCTAAGTTCTAATGATACTAATTTGTTTATTAGTTCCATGGCAGTCTAGTGAATACTAGAAAGTAATGTGTTTCAAAGGGTAACTATGTTAGTTTCTTTCATTCATTCTCAATTTTGGGTCTAGTGAATACTAGAAAGAAAATGTGTTTCAAAGGGTCTTTAAAAAAAATTCAATCTCCTCTCACAGTTTTGCGGGGACCAATCGTGCATGAAGTGCATCAGCAAATCCTGGTTATCTATTTGTCTAACTCATTTCTGAATATGTTTTCAGGCAGGAATTGGTATAGCAGAGCTAATTGCTCTTTAGATATCAAAACAGGTGAATCAGATATTCATTGTTTCTATACCAGTAACCCTGGTTTCTTTAGTTTTTTTTTTCTTTCTTTTTTTAAATTTCAGTTGGTGATGGTGTTCTATTTATTTATGTTGTTTATGCTGCAGACTAAAGCACCTATTGAAGAGAGTCGTAAGCAGATATGGCTGGTAGACTCAAAGGTAGTGGAAAGCATGATAAGTTTCCATGGGACAGTTAGGCAGTTAGTTAGTAATAAGGAGAGATTAGTTAGATAAGTAAATAAATAGGGGGTACAAATGACAGATAAGAGTTGAAGCATGGATACATATTATCGGCCGTCCTTGTTAACTTTGTACAACTTCATGCAAGCAATGTGGATGTGTGCTTTTGTATTCATGCATAATGGAATTCTTAAAATTTATTAACAAATGAACAAAATGGATATCATACAATTTCCCTAACATTAATTTCAATTTGTCTTTGAAGGCTTCTCCAGATATAAGTTCTCGTAATCCCACTCTAGCTGGTGCCTTGACAAGGCTTCAGAGGTGTGCATTCAGCGGAAGCTGGGAGGTATAAGTTATCCGAGTCATTTTCCTTATTTACCTCTTTACTATGCTTATCACAAAGTTTGAAGTGATTTGTTAAGTGGTATTACTCTATATGTTTATGTACATTGATATTTATTGTAATTATAGTGCAATGCAAAATTGTTGGCTTACCCATAATTTTAGTCAGATTCAACCACCGGGTATTTGTGCATATTTTTACTGCACGGTTGTTTGTTCTTGCTGTTTATTATTCTCTATTGAATGGACTTGAAGATTCGAATCATTGCTGCTCAGGCTCTTACAACAATGGCAATTAGATCTGGTGAACCTTTCAGGTTACAGATTTACGAGTTTCTGCACACTTTAGCACAAGGTGGTCTGCAATCACAACTCTCTAATATGCATCTTAGCAATGGAGAAGATCAAGGAGCTGGTGGTACAAGTTTTATTAAGTCCCATGATAAAGGTTCTGGATGAGATGTATAGTGCACAAGATATATAGTTTATGTTTAATTGTGTTTCAATGTATTTTGGCTGATTAAATAGATGTTGTGTTAAACTTTTGTTGTGTTTTGGATGTTTAGGTATATGTAGCTATTTTTATTTTATCTCATTGACAAGTTGTATAATTTTGCTTTTATGAATTATTATTAATGGATGGGTCCTTGTTTAGTACGATTAATTGCAGCAAAAAAATTAGTAGTCATTAAGTAGAAAAGAACAATTAATTGCAGCAAAAAGAAAAAACCCAGATTTTTTTTATTTTAAAATAGAGATTGCGGCGGTTCAAAACCGTCGCAAAAGGCTAAAATTGATTGCCTTGCACTTTTAAATTTCCCGACGGTTGACATGCATTTGCGACGGTTCTGAATGGACGTTAAATTGGTTGCGACGGTTTGTGCGGCAGTTCGTAAAACTGTCGCTGTTGGTGCTGCCGACGCCAGGATCAGGGACCTTTCTGCAACCGTCGCTATATGGTGCTGCGGCGGTTCAAAACCGCCGCTAAACCCTTCCAGAACCGCCGCAAACCTGGAAATTTCTTGTAGTGCTAGTACCACTCCGGTCTCATATCTTTATTATATACATTACGAGATTCTCACGGAGCTTTCTCGTGCATTCTCAATAGTAATTGCTTATGTGACATTCAATTAGAGCCTCTCTTGCTTAGGTGTCATTCAGAGTTTTTAACTTAAGGTATGTTGTTCGAATCTCACTGGTAACAATAATTGAATTTTTATAATATTTTAAGGAAAACTACCTTTCTTTTTGTAGAGAAAATTACCTTATAATTACTAACAAAGGTATGTTGTTTAAATCTCATTGACAACAATAATTAAATTTTTATAATATTTTTTTTTGTAAAAACTCTTTCAAATATTATATTTTTTTTGTTTTCTTTTTGTATAAACTTTTTCAAATATTTTATTTTTTTAAACTCTCAATTTATTTTTTTTTTTTTTTGTGAAAATCTCTCAAATATTATATACTATCTTTTTTTTTTAGAAACTCTTTTTTTTTAGAAACTTTCAGAATTTTTTTTTATAGAATCTCTAAAATATTTTATATATATATATATATATATACTTTTTTTGTGTTTATAAACCAAAGGTATCATCCGTGCGCAACTGCAGAGACTAATCTCCTCGATTTAATTGAAATCTATTTAAGGGATTGACCTCTTCTAAGAAATGAATTCTCCATATGCACCGGTCAAGATCAATCTCAAGACCAAATGGTCAAGGGGCCCAAGTATCTACCACTTGTGCGACATTATCTTAGTACATTTTTTAATATTTTAATTTTGTAAAATGAAGGAACATTTATATTTAGATTACTTCGAAACAAATTGAAATAAGAAAGTAAACTATTTTTTTCATGGATAAGATCACTCGAAGAATTGAAGTTTTGAACCCAAAAAATTGCTTATGAAATATCTGTAAACTTTTTTTACGTAAAAACATTTTATTTTATTTTGAAGAAAAAATTATGTTCATTAGACACAAAAACGAAATATAAGATTTTGAAAGAGAGAGAGAGAAAAAACTCGCAGTGTTGGAGAATGGGAAACGACAAGTACTTCCCACCTAGGGATGTCAATGAATATTCATGCACGCGGATAGTGTGATATCCGTAACCGCTCTGTCATACATATATGATATCCGTGTCGGCTTCATATTTAAGTAATTTTACTAATTATTTAGCGGGTATAAATATCCGCGGGCGTGGATAGTATCCATTAAATGCGGATAATTGAAACATCCATTTATTTTATCCTTGGATATCCATTAGGTTATCCGCTCCGTATCCATGGTGGATTTTATCCGCAGATATCTGTGGGTATGGATATTGTTGTCATCCCTATTCCCACCCCAATATTAAAAATACACATTGACGAATTAAAATTTGAATTTCAACTGCAAAGAATTATCCTTATTTTCATATTCATATTTTATCAAAGGGAAAACTTATTCAAAATTTTATCTAGCACAAAGAAACGTGATCCTCATGATGAAAAGTGTACGTAGATCATAGTGAGAACTAAGCACGAAAATTTAATTGATATTCATTAAAAAAATATAGAATTAATAACTATTTTTTGTTGATGAAGCCTCTATAGAATCATATAATTGAGATGGAAGAGAGAGAGAGAAATCTCTTAGTGGTGTAGAATAGAAAACGGGAAGCACTTTTCACCCGACTATTAAAAATACACATTGATTAATTAAAATTTGAATTCCGACTGCTAGAGTTATCCATATTTTCATATTTAATATTTTATCACGGGGATCATTTATTAAAAAATTTATTTAGCAGGATAAAAAGTGATCATGCATGATGAAAAGTGTATGTAGAAGATAGTGATAACTTAAAACGAGAATTTTATTGATATTTATTAAAAAAAATACTAGAATTAGCAACTATTTTATTGTTGATGGAGCTCCTATAGAGTATTTTGACGGAGACGAGAGAGAGAGAGAGAGAGAGAGAGAGAGAGAGAGAGAGAGAATCTCTCAGTGGTATAATATAATAGGAAACTAATAACATTTCTCACCCCACTATTAAAAATACACATTGACTAATTAAAATTTGAATTTCGACTAAGGGGGTTTTTCATATTATGTGTCCATCACACTTTCGTTATATTACATATGGCTGATGAAATATATGGAAAATAAAAAATAAATTAATATAATTTTGATTTTTTGTAATGTATTCTATTTTAAACTTTTCATAACCTTCGTTCGAACTTTTTAAACTTTCCATAACCTTCGTTCGAACTTTTTTAAGAACCATAATTTATTAATGTGAGTGGAAAGATTCACACATATAGGTTTTCCCATTTGACTCTCACGCGTGAAGATTGCTTCTTTGTGATACGGTGAAAAGAAAATTTTTGAGAATAGAAACAAGGTCAAAGTATGTTACTATTCATTTAAAAATTAGTATAAAATTTACAATTATTTTTTGTTGATGAAGTCCTATAGAGTCCCGTGTTAAAAATATATCGTATTTTCATACTCAAATAAATTAAAAGAAATTAATCTCATAAACAATTGAAAAAACATAGATAACCTTCTAAATAATATAAAATGAAAAAAAGACACAGACAACCTTCAAAAGAAAAATAACATATGAAAATAAATATTATTGAAAAAGATAAAAATTATCTCGTGTTTGACAATGAACTTAATGTAAATTTTCTATAAAGAGTCGGCACGAGATGAAAAAAAAAATGGTATATTTAAATTTTTATGGGTACGGTCCCAGAAAATTTTAAGGCCATGAAAAATCAAAGCATATTTTCCTTTGAAAATGTAGTTTATAATAATTTTATATTTATAGGATCACTATATAATTTCGGTGATGAAAATGTGATAAAGAATCTATCTCATAATAGTGTAAAATTGGAAGCGAAGTAATACTCTTAATCTCGCTTTATTCTGTAACATCGTTAAATTTATATCATACAAAACCTATCTCAATTTTACCTTAGAATTTTAAACCAAAATAATCAAATAATATATCAAAATAAGCATATTAATAATATTAAAAAAGAAAATAATCCCGTGCACGGCACGGGCTAACATACTAGTATAAGCAACAAAGCAAAAAAATTGAAAGTCTCAAATATAAACAAAAGTAACTTCTAATCATTATAATAAATGTCACTTTTCCAAATATATCTCTACTTTTTTCACATTCTCATGTTTTTAACGATTTCCAAATCAAAAGATAGGGGTAAAATTAGAAAAGTGTACGGCTTAAATGCATTTAGACATTTTTCTTAAAAGAAAAGATTTTTTTGTAAATTTATTTATATATAAGACCAGAGGGAGTACTAAATAAATCTATCAATTAAAGAAACTTAAGTATTAATTAAATTAAATTATGGCTTAAATGCATTTAGACATTTTTCTTAAAAGAAGAGATTTTTATTTGTAAATTTACTTATATATAAGATCGGAGAGAGTACTAAATAAATCTATCAATTAAAGAAACTTAAGTATTAATTAAATTAAATTAAATTAAATTAAAGGTGTTATAAGTTATTATGTTGTTTACCCAAAAGTGCCTTTTGCCTTTGATACTACTCAAAGGCTGCTTCTATGAACCCTAAATTTTGAAAGGACTAATGTACTTTGTCACTATTCCTTCCACATGCACATTCCCACTAACTAAGGAAGGACTCCACTTGCATTTACAATGCAATTAACTAGGCCATGATATCATGTGGGATTTCATTAGGTTAATATTTTGTAAGTAATGCACCTATAAACTATGAGTATTATGAGTATTATTTATAAGACCTACCATTTATTTTGGTGTACCTTCATGAGAACCGTGCACTCACACACACCTCTGGCAAACCTACCCTAGCATTGCAGCTAGAGGATCCAAAAGAAGTAGTACCTAAAAAGAATATACTACTAAAAAAGAAGAAAACAAATGAAAACTCAAAGATTCTCTCATGTTTAATAAAGAAAATAAACAAAGAAAGAAATACTTGAAAAAAAAAAGTTGATTCCTCATACTTTGGGCGATCATTGGGTCTCAACTCGCTTGCATGATTGGAATTATAATAATTTAATCAGATTTTGCTACACAGTTGTATAATAATAGATTAATAGTTCAGCAGCCACCAGATAGTACTTGCTAATGTTTTTAAATGCATGAATCTATGTTAACTAGAAAGAATATGCCAAATTTATGAGAATATCACTCATTCGGCACACATTTCCATTTCCTTGACCAAGTTCTTGGCAATGTATTATTCGCTCGGAACTTAAATATGAAAAAAGATTGAGTTAATAAAAGTTGATGTGTATGGTTCAAAATTTGACCTTGATTCATCATCGGCTTTTGTTGATCTAACTTTTTCTCCACAATGTATTAATCAAAGTTCTTTAATTTCTTGATCTTCTTAAACAAAATGTTGCTTCACGATGCTATCCACTTGTGAATATGGAAAGACTTTATTGTTCAAATTTGGGAGCCAAAATCCAAAGGTCGGTCTGGGCGGGAGCGGGAGTTTCTGAAGAGGAGGAGATCGTGAACTTTTTTTCTTTTGTAAATTATTTAAGTTATAAAATATTTTTAAAAATAAATAAAGTGTGTGATTGAATTAATATGATTAATGTTCTTTCAATTTTTAAAAATGTTTAACATTAATTTAAAAATATAGACCCCGTCCTCTAAAATTCTTCCTCAAAACCCTCCTCCCAAACTGAACCCTTAATTTTCACGTTGGAAGGCTACATATAGGTTTTTATCGTGTCAATTTTTATAAAGTTTGGGTTCAATTTTTATCATGTGCAACGTAAAGAGTACATGAGGGTAAAACATATTCGCCATGTTGGAATTGACTTATTTGAGTTTATCCACTAATTAATATAAGTTTTATGAGATTATTTAGAAGAACTTATATAAAAAAAAAAAACTTATGTAATTTTTCATTAATTTTTTCAGCTTATTTTCATAAGTGGTCCAAAATATATAACTTATTATGAAAATAACATATAACAAAATGGTTTATATAAACTTATACATAGGCATTTATCATTATAAACACTTGTGGTATAATTAAGTCCCAAACAAGATTATTATTTGATTTGCTGTTGTTTGATCTATTTGTGTGCATGGTCCCTTTGAATGTTTAGAAGCATATTCTAAAGACATAATTTTTGGACGCAGTTTTATATGTTGAATGTTATCATTGGCAAGGTTTATTTTGTAAGGAGTGCAGAAATTTGAGTTTTCATACATTTTTATTGGAATTTTAACCCAATATTATAGAATGCTAGAGAGTTTTTTAATATGTATCACTATCATCTTTAATATAATAGCCATTATTTTTATTTTGATGGTTAATACAATAATGAGATCATGGTAATGAATTTTGAGTAATACAAGTGAAATTGCACATTAATTATATGCTCCTAGAGGGGCGCATATCCTATCCAACGAATATTTCATGGGAGAGGATTTGCACCCGCTCCTAAAGTAATGTCTTAATAGGAGTCTAAAAAATCATTTCATTCAACTTTGAGTAGTTATACAAATAAATTTAACACCGCATTTTTAACAATAACTTTCAGACATTAGATATATGAATTCTCGCATTTATATATTATTCAACGTCATTTTTTTTAACCAAATGTGAGATTAGTAATTCACACTCACATGCCAACAACTAATTAAGCATAATATTAACAATATTAATATTTGTTTTTAAAAAGAAAGACTACTCCAGAAATGAAAATTTTAGTATAATATAGTATTATAACAAACATAAGCTAGTCAATCATAGTAGTACAACACAGAAAGCTTATCACAAATCAATTGCAATATTAATGCATGCATGAAGCATGCACACAATAAAAACATAAGGTTCTAATAATATTGATTAACTATTAATGGAATGACCAATTCCAGGACTATGTCCAGGAGTTGTTGGCCTAAAAGCTTCAACATCTCCCTCCAATCTTCTATGGTAGATTTGACTTGATTTTGCAACTCCAATTTTTGTTATGTTTGTTGGAATGCTCATTGTAGTTTTGGTAGAGTCAATGTTTGGTGGCTCAATGCTCTGTCTCAAAGTCCTACCCTCAGTAGTAGTGAGTAGTAGTTCATGAGATAAAAACAATAGTACAAAGCAAATGCGAGCTAAATGTGCCATTGAATGATAAATATTGTGAGTGTGCAAAAAGTAAAGAAATCAAAGGAAAAGAAGCTAAAAATGAGGGTTTGGGGGAGAGGAATTGAAGGAAGTTTGAGAGTACATATTTGAAAGCAACCACCCATGTAGTATTTATAGATCTTAAAAAGGAGAGAAGCATGCAACAACCATTGGCTCGTGTACGACTTAGACTTTCACAACATAGCGAACCGAAACACGATTTGATGATTTTGAAAAAAATACAATTTTTACACAGCTTCAAATCCCAACTGTCTAATCTAACATGTGTGGCCAAAATTTGTTATAACTACTTTATAGCTACAACAATCTGAATCGTTCAATCTGTAATTAACAACACAGCTTTAAAACTTTGTCTTTTTTCACAACCAATCCTAGCGAACCAATATTCTAATTTAGATCGGGAGTAGAACTATTAAATAAGCTCCAATTTCAAATTCTAACACCAATATTACGAAATTTTCTCTTCCCACCCCCATGACTCTTTTTAACCCCCCAATATTCCAATTTTACCCCTGTACAAAAACTTCGGAACGTGTTTTCCGAAATTCTTCTAGTTCAAATTCATCAAAATTTCGGAAAATACATTCCGAAATTCGTATTCAAGGCAAAAATAATTTCGGAAAACGCGTTCCGAAGTTTAAAATTAGGGGCAAAAATGAAAATCCGGGGGGGAAAAAAGAGTCACGGGGGGTGGGATGAGAATCTTACTAAGGCTCTTATATATAATTATATGGCCTTTTTATTAGAGAATTTTTTTACTCTAGCCCATTTTGTTATTATTATTTTTGTGGGCTTTACATAAGGGGATTCCAAAACCCATTGTTTCTTCTTAGAAAAAAAATATATTTATGGAAGGAAAAAAGTTATTTTTTGAAAATAAAATATGGAAAAAAGAAAATTCTCTCTTTTTTTTTTAAGAAACTTTTCTTTTTGTCAAAAAGTTGGGGTCTGGGGGCCAATTTTAGTTTTGTGGCTTTTTTGTTTGATTTGTAAAAGATAACATTACAAGAAAACACAAAATAGAATAATATATAACAAACTTTTAAAAAATTACCAATTTTTTTATCTTATAAAATATTTAGTAGACAAAAAATTATTTTGGTGTTTTTAACAACTTGTACTTGAGACGAAAAGTTGTCTTGTGGTTTAGTGATGAACAAGAGTTTCAATTTTTTGTTCAGTCCATTAACCTCCAATTTGTTCAATCTCAGACACTGATATAGAATTAAACATACAATATAATAGAAGTAGTGTTGTTCGGTCTTTTATTGTTCAGTAAATCAAACGCACCAGCTTTAACAATTCAGAACCTTTTGGCCCCGACTGTGTTGGATGATGCAAAATGGACTATATGAATTGATACAATCATATAAAAGGGTCATGCTAACATGTGCCCTTTAAGCAATAACACATATGTTAAGAAAACTAAAAGAAGAATTTTTACATTAAATACATTTAACGTTAGAGAATGATAAAGACACTAGCGAAATTCGAAATTGGACTTTCCAAATTGAAGATTTACCTTTTTACAATTAGATCGAGCTATTGAAGTTCAATACTTTAGATTACATAACTCAATTCCAATTGTATATAATCATGTGAAATATTCATTGACACAACTAAATAAATATTTTTTTTCTTTCAAAAATCACTAATAACTAAATAAATTTATCATTTATGTAAGATATATTAAATAAAGATATAATATATATAACTTGTAAAGGACAAATCTATACTAAAAAAATTCTTATTTTGTTAATATTTTATAATAGTTTTATACTTAAGTATCTAATTTTATAATACACTTTTTTTTTCTTTCCGCATAGCCGACTCTAGTTTTTTTAGAGGGGTGATTTTGAGTAATCACTACAAGAAATATCGTTTTTGGCAGCGACATTTGTTGCTGCCAAAAACGCAAAGTTGCTGCAAAAAGTGTTTTTCGCAGCAAAAAAAATGTTGCTGCATGTCGCTGCCATAAGTGCCGTTACAAAAAGTTTTGCAAGGACAATTAATGTCGCTGCCATAACTTGTGTTTTGCAGCAACAATTAATATCGCTGACAAAACTAGTGTTTTTAGCAACAATTAATGTCGCTAGGATAACTAGTGGTTTTTTGCAACAACATTTATTGTCGTTGTCATTACTAATATTTTTTGCAACAACAATTATTGTCGTTGGCAAAAAAAGTGTTTTTTGCAGCAATTTTTTTTTTGTTGCATACCGTTGGTATAAGTGCCGTTGCGAAAATTTTTACAAGGACAATTAATGTCGCTGCCATAACTTGTCTTTTTGCAGCAACAATTAATGTCGCTGGCATAAATAGTGTTTTTCGCAGCGAAAAAATTATTTTTGTCAACGATATAAATTGTTGTTATATCTTTTATATCTCAACAATAAAAATTGTTGGAATAAATTAAATTTCCCAACTATAAATGTCTTTATATAGTTTTATTATTTTTTTTATCAGAAATTAGCATCAACCACTGAATTTCAATTGTCATAACTATGCATAAATAAATTCTTTTACATTGTAATGTTTTTAATCAAGAAACATAAGCACAAATTATTGTAACTTTAAAATATAAAATGTCGTAAATTATCATTGTACGTCAACATCAAAAATGAAAAAATATTCTAAATTATCTTGTTCTAATAAAAACAACTAAAAATTAACACCCAAATAAAAGGTAGCGAAACGCAAAACACCATTGCTGACAGACAAACCAAAGGCCCCGGAGGCGACAACATCAATTCTTCTTTATTAACTTTGTGATTAGATTCAGCTGACTTTATCCAGTGCACTAGAAAATTCTCCACCCTATATAAATATTTCAAATAACACCCATAAGATATATTAATTCAATATAATAAAATAATAGAATTTTATAATATGAACAACTAATTTATTATATTGTGTACCAAAAAGAACTATTTATATACTTACCAGAATATTCAGCATTTGACGAAGCATAGTTGCCACTTTTGCTTCAACTTGTTTGTCCACTTTTTCTCCAAGTTGTCTTTGACTCTCTTCAAGTTGTCTTTGTCTCTCTTCAATCTTTGCTGTCATTTCTTCCATCATTTTTAGTTTTTGTTGGCGTTGAGTCTCTACATCTTTTAGTTTCTTTTCGATGTCCTGCCTCTTTTCACACTCCTTTTTCAATTCTTCATGTAAACCTACAACATTTTTTCCCTTTTGTGGTTTAATTCCAGCTCCTAACCCACGACTGTATCCTGATCTCACTCCTACAACTGCTTCAAAAGCAGTATTTGTAAGTTTGTCTTTATCTTCGTCCATATATCCGAGTTTTAGAAGCTATGAACAACGTTCTTGAACCGTTGTCTATTAAAAATATTTTATAATTAGAAATAACAAATTAATCACAATTATATATTTTACAAATTACTTCACACTTAAACATGACTTACGTGAACTTCCTTAGAATCATCATTTATCCATTCTCCATTGCTATTTGTGTGAGTCATTCGCCACAAGTCTTGATAGTTGGGTTCTTTTTGAGTTTCAGGGTCTCTCTATAGACAAATTTACATCATTAAGTTGTCAATTCAATGAACAATATACATAAAAAATAAAAAAACTATTGTTCATAATGTTATTGATTACCGCATCATAGCTCACGGCTTGAAATGACTTTCTTCCACATCTATGATTAATAACTTGTTTTGCTTTATTTAATTTGTTTCTCTCACTGATTACCTAAAAATAGTACAAATATGAAATACAGTAATTGTTTACAAAAATCATCTATATTTATAGTAGATTAAATACAATTATACCTTATAGTTAGGACTTGAAAAATAATCTACCAAAAATTTCCAGTCATCTTCACCTACATCATCTGGTCTATGTTCCAAAGCTATCTCATTTGTCTTGTATTGGTTCAAATGTCGATGAAATCTACATCTATGATTTCGATATAGTCTTTTAGCAGTATCAAGAATAACTTCTCTATTATGTGTTGTATTATCAATGTCAAAAACATCCTACACCCAAAAATTAAAATAAAACTATTGTAAGTTCTCCATAAAAGAAATAAAATAAAATAAAATTGTAGAAGATTAAAATTTACCAAAACTATCTTGTTAAATATATCTTCTGGTATGTTTTTCCACTTTTCGACATTAAAAGGAGCATTCTTTAGTACAATGATAGAGATCTCAGTCACAAAATTTGCAGCTCCTGGTCCAACTGCTACCATTTTATCGATTGGAATATCAACATGTAATTTTCCGGTAGCACTCTTCTTTTTCTTTTTTGCGACACCTAAGCCAATAGTTCTTCCTCTTCCCTTTTTTCGTTGTATTTGTACATTATATTGCATTTTGACCTAAATGAGAAATTTATGAGAAGTATATATAAAGTGAAATTTTAAGATGAAAATATAAGAATAAATAGTATATGAATAAGAAAATTTAAAGTTAAACAACACAGATAAATAGTACCTTCTTGTTGTTGATTTATAGTAGTATTTAAAGAATTTGAAAGTGTAAACCTGAACCATGATTTGAGGCTGCCATAGCTATTAAAAGAAAACAAATATAGAAGTATATAAGTTAGAAAAAAGAGGTACTAATGGTCAATGTCTATTTTGGTATCACACATGTTGTTGGGGTTGTACCCTGAGTTGTGGTTGTCTATGACTCTTTGGGTGCGTGAACTCAAAAACAATTAAACAAATAGGGATGACTAAGAAAATGGAGATTGATAAAGGATAGCAATTTTTTATTGATTCCATAACATTGCAAAACAAGTTTGAATTTTGTGTTGTTTTTACTCTCTAAAACCACCGGTTTTGGGTGTATGTTATATATTTAGCGGAGAAGAAGATGGAAAAGAAAAATTAGTAACGATGCGAATTCGAAGTTAGCAAGATGCATACACGTGTTTTGTTCTAATTGGTGAACAGCACCACAAGTATCTAGGTTTTATAAGTTTTGTCTTTTAAAATTATCCAGATTTTTTTGTTATTTGTTTTTAAAAAATCGGTTACAAAAAGAAAAATAAGGACATCAACAAAGTACCATCTATGTAACTCTAGGCACGACAACAATTCAAAAAGTCGGTTTGAAAACAAAGAAACAAGACAAATTCAATTTTGCAAGGATTTTGTTGATTATTATATTTTCTAATAAGGTTTTGTTAATTATCGATGAAGTTTGATTTAAGAAATTATTCGTTACATAAACTCTAACCTTGTGAATTTAGTTTACCTATGATTCCTAGAAATCTAGAACCCATAATAAAATTGAAAACATAGAATTTATTTAGAAAATAAAAAAATCCACTTACTTGTTCAATGAAGTATTATAGAACAATTTGTGATTTATCCTGTAGTCTTTGATCACAGGCGATTTACAAGAGAGTTAAAGATTTAAAGTGAAAGAGATGAGTTAAAGATTTATAGTTGGAGAGGTGAAAAAACAGTTTTTTTTAGGTTTGATCTTATAAGTTTGTTTGTTGAGTTATTTCTAACTTATCACTTTTTTTCTTTCTTTCTTTATAGAATATTTTATTTAGAAAATAAAAAAATCCACTTACTTGTTCAATGAAGTATTATAGAACAATTTGTGATTTATCCTGTAGTCTTTGATCACAGGCGATTTACAAGAGAGTTAAAGATTTAAAGTGAAAGAGATGAGTTAAAGATTTATAGTTGAAGAGATGAAAAAACAGTTTTTTTTTTAGGTTTGATCTTATAAGTTTGTTTGTTGAGTTATTTCTAACTTATCACTTTTTTTTTCTTTCTTTATAGAATTTACTTGATTTTCTATTTTAACTAGAGTTTTTGTTTTTTTTTTGTCCAAAAAAAAAATCTAGAGTTTTGTTTCTTATCTATTTGAGAGTTAAAAGATTAATCTATTTGAGAGTTCGACCTTTATCTATTTGAGAGTTAAATTTTTTCTTAAAAAAAAAGTTTGTTTTCTTGTTAAAATAATGTAGTATAATAATATTGTAAATTTTTTACCCTTAATATTATAGATTTTACTTCTAAAGATATAAAAAAATATACAAAACATAAAAATAGGATAAAAAACAAAAAAGATAAAAAAAAAGTTAAGTTAAAACAAATCTACGCATAAATATAGGAACAAAAAACACGTAAAAGATACGCATCAAAAGATAGTAATTGTTGGTTTCCCAACGACTTTACAAGGTTTGTTGCAAAAAAACCACACAATTAGCGGCAACAATAATTATTGTTAGGATAAATAATTTTTCCCAACAATAACGTAGTTGTTGAGAAAAAAACTAACTTATAACAACAACTTAAATAAGTTGTTGCTATATGTATGTTTTTCTCATCAATTTAAATGTCGCTGCGAAAAAGTCGCTGCGAAAAACGATATTTCTTGTAGTGAATTTTTAGTCTGAAATTACCCCTATGCACAATTTTTTTCATTTATCTAAATATATAATTAAGTGTTATTCACTTATATCTAAGATTTTTTCTTTAATTTCTTCGTCTAAATTCAACATTGCTGTTTTATTATTTTTCCTTGGTATAAGATAGTTTGGTTTCCTGCCTTGATCGGTTCATATTGATAGATCAACTTCGATCAATTACAAATTCAACCAAATGATAACTTGAATATCAACGCTATAAATCTTGACACATATATATTCTGGTCACTTTCATATAATTTTTACTATTTTATGCTGTTAATTTTAATATTGTGAGCTTATTTACAAATTCATCATTTTTAAGTTGTAGTGATGTGGAATTTATGTTGTTTTTATTGTAATCTACTATTTGAATGACTAAGTTTTAAATAATATCATCTAACTCTATAATCTTTTATAAAGAAAATTTAGAGAGAAATAGGAACTTGCCTCTAAAAAAATTAGGTCCATAACCCAACTTAAAATATTTGAATCATTCACACATTGATGATCAATTCCAAAATTACGTAAAACATTATTTATTTTTCCCTAAATTACAAACTTGAAAAACATTAAATTTTGCACGTGTATAAGATTATATCAATTAAATATAATCAACTATAGTAAATTAATTCCTCTTTGCCACTACACACAGACAGAAGAAGTCTTTCGTCTTGTTGAGTTAAAAATAACTTAATGAACAGAATCGGTGTTAGAATATTCGCATTTAATAATTTAATTTTTAATTAATATACAAACGCAAAAGTTCATACTTGAGATAAGTACAACTATGCAATGACTGGCGAAACACCAGAGATTCACATGGCTTTCATATTGTCCTAGCTAAGCTTCTTTTGATTCCTTTTGTCTTTTGAACATGACCCTTTTTGAAGCTAGATACAAACTGTAAAACCTACACCAATACTATAATAAATTAAGTGTTCATCAGTTACATTTCAATATGAAATTTCTGGCGCGTCAGCAAACGAATATTCTATGTAATGTTTTAACACTTAGAATGTTAAGATCAATATTGAAATATTATACTAACAGAAAATATAAATAAAGTAAACTAATAAGGACATAAAACAATAAAGAACATAAGTAATTTTTTAACCCAGTTCGGTGCACAACGCAACCTACGTCTGAGGGATACCAATCCAAAAAGGAAATTCACTATAATAGCCATAGTTCTAAGACCTCAGTAAACGCCCCGTTTACGTCTTACAACCTCGCAACTATCCGTGCAACTTCATCCTATGAATTCCTAGAGTTGAGATCTCATCTCACTTCCACTCTATCACACACCCTGTGGTTACAGTAGTGTTTACACTGATTTTTGGTAAACAAGCGCTAGTTTGAGTTATTACCAGAAGTATCAACTAGTAAATTCTAGGACATAGTGCTTTGTTTATTTTCAATGAATATTGAATGCTCATTATTAATAACTAGCCGTCGTGCCCGTTTGTGTGATCGATATTCTTTTTTTTGTTTGTTTGCTGTGATCGATATTCTCTATTGTACAAATATAAATAATTACTTAATCTCCTTTTTATTGGATTTAGTTAATTGATAACTACTTGACCTCCTTTTTTGTTGTGCTTAGTTATTAAGAAGAAAAAAATATTTTTTTTTGTACTAAACTGAAAACCTACTTTTATGTGGAAGTTATGCTTAGTTTGTTTTTTTGGTAGTTTTTTTAAGGGTAAAATAGGAATAACAAAAAAGCCATCCCAAAAATTTGTATCCCCTTTATATATTAGTATAGATAAACATTTATTGATTGTTTGAAAAAGCGTTAATGGTGAAATAACTTGAATTGCATGAAAAGTAAAGTTCATTCGACAAAATGATCAATGGATTAAAATGCTCGAAATGTAAAAGGAAAAGACAATAAACTTGCATAAATTGTAAATTGCATTGAATTTTAAATGATTACAAAAAGTTTAATTGTTCACAGATGCATACATTGGTCTTTTTGCACTCGTTTCTCGCGTTAACATGGATACTTTGAGTTTGTAAGGATTTTGTAAATGATTTGTGACCCCTTGCTTGATCACTGACAAATAGTATTTATAGGCAAATACAAGTAACTGTTAATAACGCCTATTAACTGATGACTCAACGTGTGTCTTGCCATGTAACAGCCGTATTTTAATAAATAGGATTTTTGTGTGATTATATATTTATCTATTTATTTAATTGAATATATGTGATTTTGTGATTTTATGAATAATTATGTTCTGGTTAAGTTAAGGGTAGTTTAGTAATCTACTAAAGTCATTAATCTAGTTGAGAGCATTTAATTAGGATTAGAAGGAGTTAATCATTATTAATTATGTGGTTTTCATTTATTAATAGAATGAGTAGTAAAGAGTAAAATTATGATAGATTGAGAATTGTGCTTTGGTATTGGGCCTAGGTTCAGTTAGTAAGGGTATTTGAGGGATTTCATATAACCTAAGTTGGGGTTATATATAGGAGGTTTTTGTGAAGAGTAGTGGTGTGATTTTATTACTATAAAAATGAGAGAAAGAGAAGTTAAGAGAAAGAGAGAGTTGAGAGAGTAGAGAAAGAGAAAGAGATGAAGGAGAAAATCAAATAAAGAATAAGCCATGGTAGATTAAAGGAGATCAAGTGGTGGAGTAGAGATTCCAACTTTATTGAGGTAAGAGACTTATATAATATAACTTTGAGATGATCAAAGAGGGGGGAGATGTCTATTCTCCATACCCAAACTCTCTCATCTCTTTTGCTGGGGAATTGTAATCAAGGGAATGTGTTATTGATTTTATGTGTTGTTGTATGATGTTAATATGTCATTATATGATTCTATCTTCCATTTCTATCATCAATTTCGTGATTTATGAATGATTTGTTGTTGTTGATATTTGAAAATGAGTTTTATGCAAAATGAGGAAAAATCTCTACTTTCTACTTGAGATGATGTTTGATGATGTTAGAACTTGTACTTCTAGGTCTATATATGATATATATATGCTTAAATGTGATAGCTTTAAGAGTTTATGACATGAAATTCGTGATTTTTATGTGATTTTATGTGAAACCCGTGAGCAGAGCATGAAAATCTGGGTTTGGTCGCTAAGCCACCAATTCGCCGCTGCAAGCGAGGATTCATGTGTTCTTCATGAATCCAGAATTTTAGTGCTGGCTGAGCAACCACCAGCGACCAAGACCTGATTTTCGTCGCCAGGTCTCGCTCTGAGCGATGAATGCTCTGCCTCTTCTCGCTTTTTCTTCGCTAGTAGTCGCCCAGCGACCAAGACCTAATTTTGAGAATTTTCTTCATGTTGTATGATGATTATGAGTGTATAACATATTTAGATTTGGTCTTATAATATGTTATATGTTTGGATTGATTGAATCTTGAGTTGGTATGATAATAATATGCTTATATGTGTATGTTTGATTGAAATTGATAAATGATGATGATAGATAATTAGTAATGATGTGTGATGATTAATGATGTATGAAGGTTAGTTAATAATGTATATTAATTAGCTAACAATGTGTGATGATTAGAAGTTAATTAATGATGATGAATTATGATGTTCATGTTTTATGATGATGATTGATTATGGTGAATATTATTATTTAGAGTTTGATAATAATAATTGGATGCCTAATTGAATTAAGGTGAATGAATTACTTTATGATATGTGTGCTTGAATGTATACCTTAATGATGATATGATGATGTGAATTTGATGCGAATTGAGAAGGGGTAATAGGGTTGAGCGGCCTATTATTCATGAGTAGATGTTTGGTGTTATCATCATTATATGGTATGTGTACATTCATGCATTCATGAGTCAACTTGATGCGAGTCCCCCATGACTTAAAACTGACTTGATGCGAGGGATATATGTTTATCCAGAACATTGAAGACTCCAAGGGCTGCGGTTACTTGGGGGGTGTTCATTATTTTGATGCGGGTACCACATGCATTTAGTTATGTCTCGGATGACATGACATGAGAATTGTGACATTAGTTTGCATTAGGGTAATTGTGCACTCTAATTGGTATTTGGTAATTGTCATTGTTTCTATTATGTTTTGTCAATGGTTGAATAATGTGATACTTATGATTGAGCGTATTATGAGATGTGTGATAATGAATGATAATTGATGATGATGTGTATACTTGTCAATTGATTGAGAATGTGATGTTATTATGATGCATTATAATATGAATGACATGAGATTGATATTTGTTTATGGAATGAATTGAGAGACATGACCATGCTATGTCCTAAATATTAAGTGTGTTCTTATACTTAGTTTCTTTTATGGTTATATTATCTAACCCTCTGTTTTGTGTATGTGCTGGATTTGGGTTCCAGATCCTCAGGTTTTATGTTGTTGATGTCCGAGTCATCGGTGAAGCTCCGCTCTGATGTGACACGGGGATGAGATTATTTCTATAATGTATATTAGAGTCTTGCTTCTTATTTCCAATGTATCTAAATATGTATTTTCTTATAAACTTATTTGTACAATAATCGTTTTACTAATTAAGTTGTTGGTAAACCTTTATGTGTACGATGTAATACTCGAACCAATACTTTTATAAATTAAATTTTATTTCCGTTGCGTATTTTGGGGAATATTTTATTAAGATAGTATTTTTATTAAATACGGGTTTGGGTGTTACAATTTGGTATCAGAGCTCTGGTTGTCCTCGGACATAGTGAGCTTTGTGTGTGTCGTGTGTCAATCAGAGCAAGTCTATGCAATCAGGCTAAGTGAGCATAGTGTCGGTTGTGTTTGTGTATCAGTTGTGTCCTCTTGTGATGTAATTTTATAGTTACACTTGCACATTAGTCACTATTAATCATTTTGCGGATGTGTGATGAGTTTATTGAATCTTGTTTTTATTGCTTATTGGCATGTGTTTTACTTGATCCTTAAAACTTGTGTTTTAATTGGTGTTGACTTATGAATCTATTGTTTCATAAATGTTGATAAGTTGTGATGTGTTTATTTTATGAATATACTTAGTGATTGTTTATTCATGAACTATGAGTGATATCAATTAGATTATGTTATCTATTATTTTGGTGAGTACTTGATGAGATTGATAATTATCTTAGTTGTAAGTTATCTAGTCAAGTAATGAGTATGTATCCTTTAATGTTGATTCATGATGAATGTTATGTTTTTATGACTATAATAGTTGTATGTGCTTAAAGCTATAATCCTTGTGTAGTTTTGACATGATTTTATTTATTTATGATTTCATGATAAATGAGTGATTATAACATGATATAATTGTGCATAATTAATGATGAATATGCATCCATGATTATTGTTTTTATTTCAAGATAATGACTTAAATGATAATGTCTTCTTGTTATTGCTCTATTTAAAATGATTATGTTCGCATATTAGTATATGTTCTGGACTGGGCCTAAAGCCCAACAAGTCTCGAGCAAAAGAAAGTGCGCGTTCGAGCATCGGTAACTGGCGAGCATTCCAACGGTCAGCGATATCAAGCATATCGTAACGGCCGACACCGGATTGATGAGCATTTAAGGCTCATTATGGCTTTTCAGCCGTTTTCCGGCAGCCACTTGATGGGCATTTATTGCCATCATTGGCCTTAGCCCAGCGCTGGGGGCTATATATACTCCTCATTTGAAGGAGCTCAGGTACATTCTCTTACTTCTGAAAACCTATACTCTACCCTCACTAACTTGAGCGTCGGAGTGTAAACAGGTACACAACCCCCTCTCATTCCACCGTAACTAGGGGCGGAGCACCGTACAACGGACGTTGGTCGACTCTGATTCTTGTAAAGATCAGTATAGATTCATTCGTTGATGAAAATCTATGTTATATGAAATAAGTGTGATTGTTTGTGCATATGTCGTGAATGAATGTTGTGATAATTTATTTATGATGATATGTATGTATTCACGTAATTACTTGCGAATTTATGAATATGAATGCAATAGTGAAATTACTTGAATGCTTTAACATGAACATGTATTGGTGAATTCTATGTATTCGAATAACTTATTGATTATGTGTGAGGTTGATTTCATGAATTTTATTGTTAGTTCCTCGTTAGTATGTTATTTTACTTGATTCTTGGAACTTGTGTTTTAATTTGGCAATAATTATAGCATCTATAATTTTACTTCATGTTTGGGAGTTAATTCATGATTATTATTATGCTTCTATGTTAGCTTATAACTTCATATGCCTAATTAGTACATGATGTGATTATATCCTTGTTGATTGGTGATACATGATATTTTGTTCTAGTTGCTTGATTATGTGACTGTTGTTGGAATCTAAATTATTTTCTTTTGAGTATGTTAAACCAATTTTTGTGAAAGTTATAGAGTAAGAATTGGTAATAAAGTTATATGGATTCTAGGATATGTTAGTTGTAACATGCACTAGATTATGACCATGAGAATGACTTAATTTGTTCTTTTCATTATTTGGAAGTTATATGACTATGCTAATTGCGTAAGATAGATTTGGTAAATGCATTGTGCATGTTTTTACTAGTTTATTCTACCATGTTAAGCTAAATTATTTCTTGCATGAATATACTTATATGAGTATGATTCGTTGAGTTTTGGAATTTGTTGTTATGGAATATTTATCTTTTCTTGTTTTGATGTGATTATAATTTTCTAAAAATTCGGATAAGACATGTATGTTCCTTAAATGCTTTCATGATTTTGTATAGATGATTGAGTGTCATGTTAAGTTAATTATTTATCTTGTATGATATGTTTATGTGAAATGTTGTATCATGCTCTTGTGCAATGAAGAATAGACACTTGTGCGTTCGATTTGTCTTGCAAACATTATTTGTTAATCATTGTTGGAGTATTTTGAAATTATTTAAGTGATAAGTATGTCTAGCATGACTTGTGTTTGATAGATAATAATATGCACTATATTCGTAAATTATTCCAATGTCTTTTAAGGAGTTGTTAATTGTTTCGTTGCATGATTTATGGATATGAATGTGAATGCCTGATTTACTTAGAATTCGATGTTATGAAATGTTTGTTCTTTTACCATGACCAAATTCTTAGATTGATGATTTAAGAATGAGAAATTTCATGTAGGTATTTATTTGTGTGTCCTTGTGTAGTTTATACATATGTTGGTGATGTGTTATTTTTGAATTATCGAGACTTTAGATGAATACAACATGATAGATTTAGTTGTAGATTATTTGAATATTCTTTACCATGATTCCTATGTGAGTAACTATATGAATTGGGCATTGTGAATGAATCTTTCAAATGTGCTATTTTCATAAACATGTTTTCATGACTTTACGGATTTGTCAAATTGTGGTTTCCTCTTTTGATGAATCTTGAAATGTATGAATGATCTATGTCTCCATAATTGTTTCTCTTATTAGTCATTACATGATTTTAGATGAGATGTTTTGGTGTGAATGTTCTTGTTTGGTAAGAATGGTTGAATTCTTAAGATTTATTGTTGTGGAATATCTATCTTTCTTGTTTTAAGTTGATTCTTGACTTTTAAGTTTAGAGGCAATGTATGCTAATTTAATGTTCATGCGAGACGATGTGATATGCTTTTGTACGTTCATGTGTAAATGTTTTACATATTTATTCAGTTATGCTACCTCAATATTGAAGGAAAATAGCGTTATTTTAAGCAGCAGAATTCAAAAAATTTCCTTAGTTTGATCCTTACGAATTGGGCATGATATGTGTTTTAGGGTTTTTACCTCTTGAAGGGAAGAACCTTTGAATCATGATCTCTTGTAGGGAAGAACCTTTGAATCACGAACAAGACGATCACGAGCGTTGATGAAGATCACCGACGCCTCTAACTAGTCCACACGGACAGTCACCTTCAATAGAGTGCTAGCCCTTTATGTTTGAAGGCTATGCAAGAATATTGAGAGAGAGAGAGAGAATTATTTTAGGATTTTCAATTCTAAAATATTCTTGTGCTTTTTGTTGTGTATTGAGCAATGACAAGAGGTCTCTATTTATAGATATTTCTTGTCTTGTGCATCAAGACAACTCTTGTCTTGTGCACCAAGATATCTCTTATTGGGCAAAACCCAACAAGAAACAAAACTAGGGCGCGCACCCCCCATGAGTGGTAGTACTCATGTGCGCGCCCTCCCACCATAACCTATGGTGTTCTTGATCGTTTAAATTACCGTGATACCCTTATCACATTGCACATACACCGTACCTTACGGTGTTCCTTAATTATCTCAATATTAGACTGTCCTTTTGTGTGTGACCCTTGTAGGTTTCCATAACGTTGGCAATTATATTAAATCCTTTATTTAATATAATAAACAATGAGCGGTATCTAGCAACACATCATTGCTACCCAAGTTATGAGAAATTAACATGTGATCATAACATAACATTTAGTGATAATATATGCGTGTATAATTACCCCTTTGCCCTTTATGTCTATATTGAACACAAAGCATACTTGGTGTCATCTTTGTCCAGTTCAATATTGGGCCCATGACATTTATCCTGGTATGCAGGATTGGCAAATTCCATCTAGGTCACTACTGTCCCTCAGCATGCTTTGTGAAGTACCCATCAACCGCCTTTATGGTTATCCTGTTACGGACAACGTTAGATCAGCAACAAAGTACTTGACTCCACATCTAGGGTACAAAGTGGTTTCAGGTCTAAGGGCGGTTTACACCATTATCACCATGAGAGTAACTTATGACACTTTGCATAACTTTGCATGTAGTACTCTCATAGCGGGTCAATCCGGTATAAATATTACTCCTAATATTTCTTATACCTATGTCAAGACTTGATAACTCCTTATCCCATGATCCATGAGATGCGATCATCAGTCTATAACGCCCCAACTAAAATATCTAGAATATTTAGTTAAGACATAATTAAATGGATCTGAGTTCCTTAAATTTACAGATGAATGTAAATAGTATAGCGGAAACAAAACATGATTCTAAGATAAACAGATAAACTAAAACATGGAAAGACTAAAATCGTCTAATGTGATGATCCAAGCCTCGCTCCAATCATCAGCTCCATCCTGGTCCTTGCTCCAGTTAACCTGTCTACCTAAAAAAAAAATTGGTTTGGAGTGGGGTGAGACTACTAAGCCTCAGTGAGTCCTACTACCCTCCTAATGGTGACTACACCGGGGAGTCCTAAACAGTCATAAATTCTAACATATAAACATAATCATAACATAATATTGAATTCAAGGTGTAACACAGATAAAAACTCTTATTCATTTTAAACACAAGGACACTCTGAGGTGAGCATGTCTCAGAGGCCTGCCATATCCGTCAACCGATTCGGTCACGGCATGCAGCTCACAATAACTTATCCTAATGGATTGTCCCATTGGGAGTCCATAGCGTGATACCACAAAATCGCTCATAATTGACTGTAACTAATATTGTTCATGCTACCATAATTATCCCAAAACCCGGGGAGCATACAAACTAAATTTCCTAAGTTATACCCTAAGATTCCAATTGTGTTTGACCTCCTGTGAAACATTATATTAATTACACAATTGCAAAAACATCTGTAGTAATAGAGGATATAAAACGAGTGATCAGTTTTTGGAAAAATTGAAAAATTGAGTTAATTCTGCTCCAGCTCGCCATGGCGAGAAATCTGCTCGCCATGGCGAGAAAACTGGTAAAATTTTCCCGCCCAATCTCGCCATGGCGAGAAATCTTCTCGCCATGGCGAGTAAACTGGTTCTGGCCTAAATCAGCTCGCGAGGCGAGAAAACGCTCGCCATGGCGAGTTTCATCAGCCCAGAAGTTGTTAACTCGCCATGAAGGCTCGCCGTGGCGAGTTTATGCAGAAAACACCCTGTTTTACGAATTTTGATAATTTTGCTATGAAGTCACTTACAATCCTCTTTTATAACAGTGCAATCACATAATAGACATAATATATGACAGAATGGAGGGAAAATTGGGAGTTATTTCCCCTCACACAATATTTTCCTAATTTCCTAGGTTAACATGCATATTTCATAAAATTGGGGAAATCTAACTACCTAGCCTAAGAACCCACCTGGAATGAAGCTTTAAACTTGATTCCTGAGCTCTTCTAACAGCTACTGAACTCCCAGCTACACCCACGAACTCAAACTGGACAGATTGGAATTTTGATGAATTTGGTTGAACTTGGAACTTTTAGCTTGCTCTAAGAATTGGGGTTTTTGTTAACTGAATTACTGAGGCTAGGGGATTTGAAATTGAGGTCCTCTATTGTAGAACACAGTGGGTGTTCTTGGTTTGGCATGCATGCAATTCCGTTGGCTAGAAAAATGATGGATTGAAGTTGTTGTTGTTGTGGTTCGTGAGAGAAGAGAGAAAGAGAGGGTTTGATTTATGTTGCTGAGTTTGTGAAGGGGTTAAGTCACAATGAATTAACATATGTACATATATATACATGCTAGGTGGTGGTGGTGGTGTGGTGTGTGTTGTTTAGGCGTGAGAGAGAAGAGGGAAAGAGAGCTTGAGTTTTGTCTTAACATTTTTGCTGAATAGTTAATGAGGAAAGCAAGTCATAACACTTATATTCTTGTATTTCATCTTTTGAATTGAGATGGGTGGAAGTGTGAGTCACAACAAAAGGGGTGAGGTGTTGCCTTGTGAGGGAAGAGGCTAATGAGTCATGAGTGAGAGAATTGATGAGGAGGGAAATCACTTGATTTTTCCCTTGTCTTAGTGAGAGCTTAGTGTAGATAAATTAATAGGTTTGGTCACTTGAATAAAACAAATCCTTTACTTTTATTATTTTTAACTTAATTTCCAATTAAGTTTCCAAGATTGACTCTAATCAATATCTTTTTATTAATTAAAGTTTAGGGATGTTACAATCTCCCCCCCTTAAAGAAATTTCGTCCTCGAAATTTAAGAATTTCACCTCATAAAGGTAGGGATAACTCCTTCCCACATCGAATGTCAGCTCCCAAGTGAATTCTCCGTCTGGGAACTTAGTACATTCTATTATGACGTTAGGAAATCTCTTGTTCCGAAGCATTCTAGCATCAGGTTCCACAATCCGAACGGGATCTGGTTGATAGGTCAGGATTACATTTTCGAAGCTGAGACACAAGAAACACGTCGTGTAACCCTGACGTGGATGGAGATAAGATTAATGAACAAGTTACAGGACCAACAAGTCTAAGAATCTGATAAAGACTAATATACCAAAATAGAGCTCCTGGGTTAAGAGCACACCATGTAATCCAACTTTGGTGTTACTACAAGATACGAGATCTTCTAAAACCAATCGTTTTGTTCAATTCCCTTGGAATAAAACTTTCCTCTCTTAAGGGTTACTGGCTAAAGGTTGCGTTCGAATTCCCGAAAGTTCCAGTGCTGCGCACTCTGATGTAACTCTCTACTACCACTACACTTCTTCCGTTCTCAATGGAATTAGTTCCGGTTCCAACTGGTTTAGAGGGTCGGTATCTGGCCTGGTATTGATATTGTCATATCCAATTTCTCTCATTCATATAGTCGTTTTCTTTCTGAGTACCGCCATGCTTTCCATGTTAGATGTACCCCTGTATCACGTGTTGTGTAATTACTCCGGGATCGATCGAAATATAAAACGAGTGGAAAATTGTCTAGACACTACTGGTCCTTCTACCAATGAGTTGGACTCATCCGTAGACGGACTTATAGTTATCCGATAAAATCCCACCTACAATCTCCATCTATCCCATCACGACACGATGATCTAGTTTGTATATTTAACACGCGGGCGCACTTAGGTTCAGATCATTTTCAGGGTTACAGATCAAACTTGTTTGAAGTCCTTCGCTGGTAACTAATGTATGGTGCTTGGCTAGTTGGAAGCATAAGGTATGAATTTGTAATGCTAAGGCCGGATCGAATGGTTTGGCTTAGAACGGTTGACTGAATTATCTCAACAGATCACTAGAATAGGAAAAGGTTTCCAAACGAGGATGACACATTACTCCAAGTGAGTAATTAACTCTTACACTTACACTGGCTAATTACTGGCAACTATACTAGGAATTGGAAGGCTCTTGTTCAGGCGTTCAGGCTTCTATACTTGATCTCACGAGATTATAGGAATTGAATCATGAAAAGTTGGAATGTTCGGGTAGAGACACTCAAGGTTAACACACCGATCTAACATGGTTAGGGGCACGGAGTCAGCAGGTTTGAATCCTTAACACTGCTTTCACTGGTATAACTTAATTCCACTGAATTCTACTGATAAGGCTACGAAAGTTAGATAACTAGCTTTACTGAAAAACATATTACTGGATTCGAGTGCATGAAGTTAAACTGATTTTCTGATACTGAGCTAGGTAAGTTTTTTTTTTTTTTTTTTTTTTTTTTTTTTTTTTTTTTTTTTTACCGGAGTGGTTTTGAAGTAGGTTGATTAACAGATCAACTGAAACGGGCATGAAATTGAATCGAAGTTATTCTTGACTTTCTCAAGATTAATTGACTTCTGCAGATAGGATGGAGCCATTGCTAACATAGCTGGAAGAACCGGGAACAAATTCTAAGATTACCTAAGGATGACGTTGATTACCATTGATATAACTATTTGGCTTCGAGAGAATTTTCTTATCTGATTCGCAATCAGATAAATTAGAGGGTGCATACGTCCATAGTGTTTCAAGACTTATGAACGTAAAATTGACCAATGTTTGATTCAACGAGTCAGTTGAAAGAAAATTTAGAACGAAATAGGGTTTATTGAAGATTATCCTCCAATTGAATTCAGACTAATATTTCGAAACTCTATTGCTGAAGTCAGGGTTTACGGGCTAGGATAGCTAGACTTACACTCAAGCTTTCTTGCTGACAAGTTCTTACTGGTAGATCTAACTGATTCTATAGTCTTCATGCTTGAAGGGTTTGAATATGTACAAAGTGTCGACGGTTGACTAAGCTAGGTTGATCTTAACTACTTGTCTCTGGTTAACTAATGTTTACCTAAAAGGTTAGTCTAAGTGATATATGTCATTAATAGAGTCTTTTGTTTGTTATTCCCGTCAAGTATTGGTTTCCTACCTTCGGGCACTACGGTAGTGGTAAACTATGGCTGGCTAGATCTGAGTTTCAACTGGTTAACTGTTTTAGTCTATGAGATTGAATGTCTAGTTAAGGGATGACTGAGTGACATCTCTCAAGGTATGGTCAACTAGGTTTTTACTCAAAGTTCATACTGACATAATATCACAGGAAGGTTTAACTATTTCTAATAGTCTCTTAGCTGAAAGGTTTTGGTGTGTGAAATTTTGTCGAGTGGCTGGCTAAAGCTAAAATCAAACTTAAGTACTTGCTTCCTGGTAGCTAACATATATCTAACAGGTTGGTCTAAGGAGAGTGATAAAATATGGTAGTTTACATTTAATCTTCAAACTGGGTCGCTAATAGGTCCATAATACAGAATCACTAGTCTAACGGTAACTGAATGGTAATTCTCAATGTACGGTTTAACTAATCCTACTGATTCCTTAACTAACTGGTCCAAATGTATGGATTCGTATACTAGATGGTCGACCTATCACGGAACTAAGTTACCGGTCTCTAAACTATCTAATGTCAAGGCAACTACGGATCGACTTTGGCGACTGCTTGTGTTAACAGTGATTTCTAACTGGTATTTAATCAAGGCTTAACCTGCGATGGTTCGGTGCAATTTCCGTTCATTGAGTAATAGACTAATCCTGTTTATTGGCATCTAGAGGTGGTGTCATAATTGTTAACTTTTTAGGTTTGCGGTAATTCGAATGTTAAGGTATGGGTGCTAAGATTCCACTATTCTTATCGAGGTAGTTAATTGGTCCGAAGTGCTGGATTACTAGTTTATGGGTACTTAATTTAACGGTCTTTAGTGAACCTATTTGATGATGGTATCGCTAAGGAAGAATTCAACTTGATGTAAGTCGGGGTTACACTTTTGTGACAGGGTTTTATTACTGATTTGGTTGCTAAACTATTCAGTGGTAATGTTCCAGGGATTTGGCTAAAGTGTTCTAGTGTTGGGACCTACTGTTAATCTAGTTGTATACAAGGATCTCTAAAGTTTGCTGGGTCTACTGTTAGAGACTGGTGTAGTTGGAAAAATGATTTCTAATTGTCGTACTAATAGTAACTTGGCACTTAGTGGTGAGGTCGAAGTAACTTAATTAAGGCATACTAGTGGTTAATCTAACAAGATAATATGAAGGGGTATTGAAATGTGCTTATGTCCTAATTTGGTTTCTTACATTTCGAACGATTCGATTTGAACTTCTCGTACGGTGATATCTACCAGGCTTCCTACACTAGGTTGCTAACTCAAGATCCTTTACATAATCGAGCTTAGTTATGCTTCCTCGGGTACGGATACGGATTACAAGGATTTTAACCGTTACATCAGTCATGATTAAGCTCCTAATAGTTCTACTATTCTTACTGGTTTCTGGTACAAAGGGTACTCTCAGTCCAATTTCCTATTGTCTCCTAATCCTAATATCATCTCCTAACGTAGTTTCTCTACAACTCTTATACTTACAAGGAAGTTTAGGATTTTCCACACTAAGGCATCAGTAGATTGAATGGTAAGATTATGGAAGAGGGCTGGAAGCTACACTCCATGATTAAAACAACTGAACAGAGAGTAAGGCAGCAACAAGCAGTAGCAGCAACCTGCTAAGCTCGCTACAGCGCGCATTTACTCGCTAAGCGAGTTAGACAGAAGGTGAAAGAATAATTCTGCAGTTCATCCTATAAGGGTGAGGTTACCTCTGGTCTTAGGAAGTCTAGCTGACACTCAGTGTAAGTGGAACTATTGTTATGTACTACACATTTCAGTTTAGGGTACACTTGCTTTCGTCACTTGTTTTACTACAACTTACTCCTGTGGCACCATTTGCCACGTTCCAAAATCCACCTAAGAGATCTTCCTTCGACGACTGCTCCTCGCTTGTAGTTTCACTACAGATTTAACGCTGGAATTTCAGAGTTCACTTTAGTCCTAAACCATAATACACTGCCTACCATACACAATACTGAGCTGATCAGACTCAGCACGCGATGGTTTCAGCGTAAACAGTTCAGATCCAAAGGGTCTGTATTACTTAGGAAAGGGTTGTTCTGACTCATGGCAAGGTCCGATACTAGATCGACCTGCTCTGATACCAATTATAACGCCCCAACTAAAATATCTAGAATATTTAGTTAAGACATAATTAAATGGATCTGAGTACAATAAATTTACAAGTTTTAAACAGCTGATTTACAAGAGTTCCTTAAATTTACAGATGAATGTAAATAGTATAGCGGAAACAAAACATGATTCTAAGATAAACAGATAAACTAAAACATGGAAAGACTAAAATCGTCTAATGTGATGATCCAAGCCTCGCTCCAATCATCAGCTCCATCCTGGTCCTTGCTCCAGTTAACCTGTCTACCTAAAAAAAAATTGGTTTGGAGTGGGGTGAGACTACTAAGCCTCAGTGAGTCCTACTACCCTCCTAATGGTGACTACACCGGGGAGTCCTAAACAGTCATAAATTCTAACATATAAACATAATCATAACATAATATTGAATTCAAGGTGTAACACAGATAAAAACTCTTATTCATTTTAAACACAAGGACACTCTGAGGTGAGCATGTCTCAGAGGCCTGCCATATCCGTCAACCGATTCGGTCACGGCATGCAGCTCACAATAACTTATCCTAATGGATTGTCCCATTGGGAGTCCATAGCGTGATACCACAAAATCGCTCATAATTGACTGTAACTAATATTGTTCATGCTACCATAATTATCCCAAAACCCGGGGAGCATACAAACTAAATTTCCTAAGTTATACCCTAAGATTCCAATTGTGTTTGACCTCCTGTGAAACATTATATTAATTACACAATTGCAAAAACATCTGTAGTAATAGAGGATATAAAACGAGTGATCAGTTTTTGGAAAAATTGAAAAATTGAGTTAATTCTGCTCCAGCTCGCCATGGCGAGAAATCTGCTCGCCATGGCGAGAAAACTGGTAAAATTTTCCCGCCCAATCTCGCCATGGCGAGAAATCTTCTCGCCATGGCGAGTAAACTGGTTCTGGCCTAAATCAGCTCGCGAGGCGAGAAAACGCTCGCCATGGCGAGTTTCATCAGCCCAGAAGTTGTTAACTCGCCATGAAGGCTCGCCGTGGCGAGTTTATGCAGAAAACACCCTGTTTTACGAATTTTGATAATTTTGCTATGAAGTCACTTACAATCCTCTTTTATAACAGTGCAATCACATAATAGACATAATATATGACAGAATGGAGGGAAAATTGGGAGTTATTTCCCCTCACACAATATTTTCCTAATTTCCTAGGTTAACATGCATATTTCATAAAATTGGGGAAATCTAACTACCTAGCCTAAGAACCCACCTGGAATGAAGCTTTAAACTTGATTCCTGAGCTCTTCTAACAGCTACTGAACTCCCAGCTACACCCACGAACTCAAACTGGACAGATTGGAATTTTGATGAAATTGGTTGAACTTGGAACTTTTAGCTTGCTCTAAGAATTGGGGTTTTTGTTAACTGAATTACTGAGGCTAGGGGATTTGAAATTGAGGTCCTCTATTGTAGAACACAGTGGGTGTTCTTGGTTTGGCATGCATGCAATTCCGTTGGCTAGAAAAATGATGGATTGAAGTTGTTGTTGTTGTGGTTCGTGAGAGAAGAGAGAAAGAGAGGGTTTGATTTATGTTGCTGAGTTTGTGAAGGGGTTAAGTCACAATGAATTAACATATGTACATATATATACATGCTAGGTGGTGGTGGTGGTGTGGTGTGTGTTGTTTAGGCGTGAGAGAGAAGAGGGAAAGAGAGCTTGAGTTTTGTCTTAACATTTTTGCTGAATAGTTAATGAGGAAAGCAAGTCATAACACTTATATTCTTGTATTTCATCTTTTGAATTGAGATGGGTGGAAGTGTGAGTCACAACAAAAGGGGTGAGGTGTTGCCTTGTGAGGGAAGAGGCTAATGAGTCATGAGTGAGAGAATTGATGAGGAGGGAAATCACTTGATTTTTCCCTTGTCTTAGTGAGAGCTTAGTGTAGATAAATTAATAGGTTTGGTCACTTGAATAAAACAAATCCTTTACTTTTATTATTTTTAACTTAATTTCCAATTAAGTTTCCAAGATTGACTCTAATCAATATCTTTTTATTAATTAAAGTTTAGGGATGTTACACAGTCTATCTTCATAATAGTCTTTATGCTTTAAGGTTATCCCTTTTCACCTTAAAGCTCAACTATGGATACGTTAAGAATAGCGTCTTTATGTTTAATGTAATCTCATGATTAAGTCACACTTAATATTAAACGGACTTTCTATTATAGGGACTTCATTATTTTGAACGTTACAAACATAATAAAGAAATGCCTATTATTATTAATAAATAAAGCACTAAAGTATTGGACTCTAGGGCTTACTCCAACAATCTCCCACTTGCACTAGAGCCAATCAAGCATTACCTTAATACCCATAGACCTAGTATGCCCATCACGCTTCAACTGCGCAAGAGCCTTTGTTAGTGGATTAGGAACTGTTTCCTATGTTGGTACCTTACGTATCTATCCAACTTTCTATTTCGATCTTTATCGAAATATAGAAGTGTCTAAGTATATATATGAATCGTCGGTGAGATCTATTCTCCGTTATTGTTTGCAAGATCAAACTATTACCATCACTAATGTGATTTAATGTAATTTGCAACACCGGAATTATAGCTTTAGCTCAATCATGAGCTAAACGATCCAAAATACTCCACCTCTGTAACTGAAATAAACATATTACTAAGCTATATAGCTTACAATGTCTATATTCAGACATGATATACAATATATCAGTATGGAAACTACCATCAATATAACTTCCTTATAATGATATTTCCCACACCTACGTATTTCAAGAAATTGTCCTTAGTTCCTTTTAAGGTCCTTAGGGATATTCTTGAAGATCAGTTAGTGTCCAACAATAGTCTCAATTTTGGTACTTATTGAATATGCTACAAGCATATTGTGTATCTGATTAAGTACATATTATGATGTGTATGATTAATCCATCTTCCAAAGCATATGGATTATTTTCACGTGTCTCTCTCTCATCCAATGAGATATGCTATTGTCCTTTAGACAAAGACCAATCTTCTGACACATGCGATGATTTTACACATCAAGTGTCTGAACAGTTCATCAATATATGTACATAGGCTATTCCTAACTCTTTAGGAATCCTTGCCCAAATACATAGGATATTCCTAACTCTTTAGGAATTCTTGCCTAAGTATTTCATCAAGAGTTATTTCCTTAACCATGTCTCACATGTAAAAGGAAAAGGTTTTTGATGATTATTATGTCAGCCACATATAACACCAGATTAATATTATTACTCCCACTAACCTCCTTGTGTGCACAAGATTTTATTATTTGTTCCTTTTTGAAGTTTTGTGAAAAACGAATTTATAAGGGACAAATAATTAAACTTATGAGAATTTTGATATAATCAAAATTAGATAGCTACAAATTGTATACTTTTCTAGCATCCTTTGAATCAAGCAAAACCTTCGTATATGTCTAGTACATATATATGAGGTCACTCCAATTAAGGAATGCATCTTTGTTGTCCATCTGCTAAAACTTGTAGTACAATATTCAGTAAATAGAATTTAAACAGATTTTAAGCTTTATGATTACAATTATGATTTCATCATAACTTGCATTATGACCTTGCGTGAAACCTTAAATGATCAATCAAATCTTAAAGGGTATTCTCAATACCATTCATATCAGTGTTCAATAAGAATACTCACTTTCATCGTGTAAGACCCAAGATTTCACTGTACAGTTTTCCTAAGGAACTTTATTGTTGGCTAAGTTTTTAGGGTTTTTGGTGAAGTGGTTTCGTGAGTATTGTCGCGATAATAGGATTTTTGCTGAAATGGAGCCTGTGTTGTGCTTGTGCGCTGGAAAGGCACAGACTTTTAGGTCGTAGTCTTCTTTTGAGTATAAGAAGGTTTATGTGTAGTCAGAATAACGAGTTTTGGATTATTCTCGCTTTTGGAAAAACGAGTAGGAATTTTACCCGCTGATGTAAAATTTTACGGCTTCTGAATTCCGTAAAAATTTAGATGGAGGTTTTATATATCTGCGCGAGTTAGGAGATGTCCTGAGAATAATTTTCGAGGGTGAGGAAGAAAATTACAGTCGAGGAAAAAGATTTGGCGATAATATTTGGAAACGGTTTACGACGGACGTTTATTTGGTAGATTTTATATTTTTGTGATTTCCGTCCGTTAGCAAAGTACGACTTGCCGGTGAACGAGCGCGAGAGCTGAGTAGCGTAAAGCAAAATATCTAGATATTTATTCCAAAAAGTCATCATGACTTAATTAGATCCAATGGCTAGGATTTGATCTTAGAACTTTAATATTGATCCAAGGGCTTAGATTGAGCAAGACAATTTTGCATAGTAAGGAGGTGTAAGCTTTGTGGTCTTGGAAGAAAAAAATCACAAAAAACTACTCCCCCTCATTTTCTCTCCCTCGGCCAAACACTCTCTCTTTCTCATCATCCATTCAAAGTTCCATTTTTCATTTTTATCAAGCTTGGATCATTAACTTGCCAAGGAATCTTCTTCACTTAAGGTAACTAACCTCTTCTCTTCCTTATCTAGCCATGAAATTCCTAGATTTTTGGATTTTTGAGGATTATGTTCTTGAGAGAAAAATCCTAGAATTTAGTTTTTATTTTGTTTTGATTCCATAGAAGTGTTCTTGAGAGTTTCTTAGTACACTTTAGTGAAGCATGTAAGTGATTCTCATGGTGATTTCAAATTTCACAATTTTGTTAGTTAGGGTTTAAAGAAAAATTTTGAAAAGATCATAAACTTGGATTGTGTTGTAAGATTTTGGTTTTGAAGTTAGTATTGAGCTTTTTAACAAAATGGATTGGTGAATATGAAATTTGTTTCGAAAAATAAGAAAAAAAAATTTCTCGTGTTCTTGAGCGACTCGAAGAACATAATTTAGAAAAAATTTATTTCGAGTTTCAAAAAGAGTCGGGTATACGATCGAATATCGTTACGAGCTAACGAATGTGGGCTAGGGTTTCAAATGAAAAAAATGTGTAGGGTTGCCCTTTTTGCCTCATTTGGCCGTGGCACTCATATAGGGTTCGAGGAATCGAATTTCGAAAATTGTTTAGAGGCATATAGCTTCCCATGATCATTGTTTAATTGTTTGATTGGTTATGGGATGTTTTGAAAAGAAAATAATCACTTGCCTTAAGAAAAACTTTATTTGAGATTTCTCGAAATTTGCGATTCGACTCTATAATTTCTAAATCGTTTTGATAAGTGCTAGTTAGGTATTATGGGATATTACCATGCATTTAGAAGTGAAAAATTTTGTGTGGAAGGGTGTTTTGAAAATTTTTGGCCGTGGCCTTTCTTTGTAGGGAGGGAGAAATTCCAAAATTTTTCTAAGTCCACAATTATGTGAAAATTTTGTATGTGTTGGATAATCTTAGTTTTGAAGAAAAATGAGTATAGGAAAGGTTGTTAGGAAGAAAAAAAAAAGTGTAACTTGTAACGCAAGAAAACTTCGATTTTTCATAAAAATATTTTTGAAAAGTTTTAGTTGTGTTTCAAATGGTCTTGTTGTGTGTGAAACAAGTCCTTGAAGTGGAAAAATCCAAAATGGTTTTAGTTTATGATTTGAAAACAAAATGATTTTCGTGTTATAAAAATAGTACAATTAACTTCGTGAATTTTTAAACACTATGAGAATAACCTGAAATCATTGAGGGATAGCTTTAGGGAGTACCTTAGACCCCTCTGGAGCTTTGAGAGCAAGTTTCGTTTCGATAGGATAATCGAGGAGTATTTTACTGATTGTACGCTGCTTAACTTTTAGGTAGCGCGTATAATAGTTTAGACGAGAAAGAGATTAAGGAAAGCTTGCTGAGGTAAGGACACCTTTCTTTTGTATTATTTCCGTAATGGCATGTGTGTATGCTTTGTTTGCGGTGTATTTTGAGGGCTTGACATGTATGTGTGATGTATTCTCGGGATGAGAAAGTGTTTACAATATATGTGTGGTTTACATATGTTTGAGAATATATGTATGAATACGTGATTGGCGTGCATATGATTTTGAAAATATATGTACATATTATGATTGGTTTACATACGCTTGAGAGGTATGTATTTGTTGCATTAGCATATAAGGGGAATCGTATGCTCATGCATTCATAGTAAGTGGTTAACGGGAATGGACCACGGGGTGCGATGACCAGTGATTGGTGTCCTCCTTTTTGAGTTGGTGTTGTCCGTGTGACTCACCCGGCGTTATCCCACCGTGATTGTTTTGGTATTGTCGGAGAGACTCTACCTGGTGTTATCCCACCACTAGTAGGAGGTGTTATCCCACCTGAGCCTACGACCTTCTGCAGAGGTTTATTCCGGAATAATTCATGCATGTGAAAAAGACCCGGCTAGGGTGATCACAATCATTTAGAGTCTGCATTGATAGGCTGGTGTGCATTTCAATACTGTGTGCAAGTATATGAACTGCTAAGTGTTTATTCGCTTTTATATATACATGCTATTTGTTGTTGTGTTATGTGTGGTGACCCTTGCAACATTTCATTTGCGGGCTCCTCCCACCCCAAATGATGATGTAGGTCGCGAGGGCAGCGGCTGCTCAGGGTCCCAGTGAACTCGTGCCGGAGCTATAGTTAGATTTAGACTCTGTGCCGGTGTGGTTGTACATCGTGCCTTTGGGTTAGGCATAGGGTTCTATCTTGGTTTTGTTTTGGGTTGTAGTGCTTGGAGTGTTTTGAATACTTAGACTGAGACTGTAATTATTCAGGAACACACTTTGCTTGTCGAAGCACCTTATGGTAATGAGTTCTTTTGTATGTTTAATGCCGGCTCACTGTGAAATATTTTCCGCGCACTCTGTCTCGTGTTTTTAAAAAAAAAAAAAAAAAAGTGCCTACTTTTGGGCCTATGAAAAACGGGGTGTTACATTGTGGTATCAGAGCCCGGCTTTAAATCTTCAAAGGGAAAGTGTGCACTTGAGTCGTTAGTCCAGAGTCGGTTAGAACATAGCTAGAGTTGTGTTAGTTCTAGCGGTCGTTTTTGTTGTGTTGTGGGTTATGTGGTTGGTTGTTTTGAGTCTAGCATGGGATATGCTTAGACACTGGTTTGTGTCTTACCGAAGTAATGCAGGGAGTGAGGCTTCAGTAAGTGGAATTGTGAAACCCCGAGGCTTGGTCGAATTTATTCGAAAGGTGCCTCTGAATTTCTTGAACGGAATGGTCCGAAGATGATGGACTTGAGGCGAACGAGAACCACAAGGGATTCCTGGAAGTAATATAATGGATGGGAAGTGGCGTTGGTTGTTGTCGCTCGGAGGTGCTGAGTGTCGACGAGTGGGCGTCGTATGGATAAAGGATTGTAAGTAAGGATCAGATTGGGACGACCTTTTGAAGAAGGTATTGGATGTTCGTCGGGTGAGTTAGGGCGGGACTTGATGAAGTCTGTCGGTTGCCAAGGGGATGCGGCCACTGTGGAATTGTGGACCAGGCAGAGATGTCAGTTGGATTTAAGTACGATGTTTGGATAAATCATTTATGCTATTCGTATTGGAGTTAAAGTGCGTCGCGCGCCAAGGGTCAGCGGACCTAGTGTTTTTAGATGAGGATTATACCAATGGTGGAATACCTTAAGGGTTTAAGTTAAGTGTTTGAGGTATATTAGATTCGAAACTGAGATTATTATGGATTAATCTCGTGATGATTGGAGGTAGGAGACCAATTATCACGTTGATAAGTGACAATCTATCCGTAGTTCGAGGGATAGTAAGTACAGATACCGATGGGAGATACAATGTTAGGTAAATGATTGTTGGATAAGTGCGTATATTGAGAGATATTAAGGTAAGAACGGGGAGTTCAACCTTAGAAAGTGAGTTGCACATCGCTGATAGGTGATGCTAGAGGTGTATAGTATGGAAATACCTTGAGAATTTTAGCAGTGTAAGCTAGAATTATTAATTATTGGCAAGTAAACCATAAGAGAAAGTAAACTGGTTTAGCAGTTTGAGGAGATTAGTCAAGATTGAGTAGAGATCTTATGTGGATGCGCATATAAGTTAACGATTTTGATCGACCAAGATGGTTGAAGGACTAAGTAGCAGCTTGAATTTATGATACCATAAGAGTTGAGGTGGGCAAGTTTTGAATAAATTCAAGTTATGGACGAGAATTTTTGGATATTTTCTAAGAATGTCGTGTTTGAGTAGAAAAGGAGTCCGTTAGTAAGAATACTAAGACAATGAAAGTTGATAGTTGGAAGGACTTTTATTGTATATTAGGATTAAATGGATAGTACGACGAGTTTTTAGAGTTCTTGAGCAGTAAATTCAAGAGTTTGATTTGGGTATCGAACGTACTAAGGATTAAAATCATAGCGAAGTGTCGTGCGTTGGTAGATATTTTTGATAAGTCGAGCATTAAGATTTGAGATGAATGTTTAATGGCTTGATGGATGAGTAAGACGAGTCGATTGGTAGGTGAATTGCAGTGACCTTTTAAGGACGAGTTAGAAGTGAATAAGAAAACGATGAGTGAATAGATGTAAGAATATGATTGGCCAGAACTGAGATCTGGGAATTGATTCCCTAGTGGAAACATACCTTATGACTTTAGAATAGTCACGATGATGAAGGACCAATCGAATGGAGAGGAGATACTTAATAGGAACTTGAGGAATTAATCATTTGGAGCGTTTGATTACGACACGTACAATAGTTGACACCGTAAGGGAAGTTAGAGATGGATAAATCCAGTTAGTGAATGAATGTGTCAGGTTGGATAGCGAGAACGTATGTGGGAAGTTGGTTATTGTTATTGGAGAATACTGTAGCTTTCGATGGTTATGAAGGTTTGAGATTGGTCAAACGGAGAAGGGTATGCTTGTGGTGATTCAAAATTATGTGGAATGAGAGAGTATTTGGATTGTGTGCGGCGAATTAAAGATGTTGTTTTGATTTAGCAAGTTATTGGTCATGGTGGTTTGGGAACCAACTCTAGACAGTTGTTGGACTAGAAAGTTGCAAAGTAGTAGATTGATGATACAGGCCTGATTGGAGTTTTGTAGAGGTTATGACATCGATGAGTTAGTCGTAAAGGGAGGTTAGTCATGGAAAGAATGTGTTAACAATAAGTGTGGCTAGTGGTGTTTCTAGCCGAACTCGTAGAGAAAATGTTCCATTGGTTGGTTGTCTTTCATTTGATGAATTCATCTTCAGAGAGGGGAAGAGTGATGGAGATGAAATGATTTGGGGATCTGTTTCTGGGTCTAGAAAAGAATGGGGATTTAGAGAGAAGCCCATGAAGATGTGGCTTATGCCAATTGAAGATTGACGAAGGGATTTGTCTCACACCTAAATTTTGGAAATAAGAAGGATAAGAAATTGTCTAATGGCAAGCTGATGGAAGCTTGTAGAGCTTTGGTTCATTGTAGTGGTTACAATGAAGAGAGGGGTGGTATGATGGAAATCGGTAGTGAGTAAGTATAAGGGATTCAGATGTTGTCAACAAGGATGGTTAGACAATAGTAATGTGAGGAATGCCCTAAGAGTTATTTTGAAGGTAGGTACCTCGACGAGAGTGGTGATGTTTGGAGTGTTTAGGAATGGTCAGGGTGACCTACTCTTTTGAGTAAGAGAGGATGTTATTGTAAGAGAAAAAGGAACTCAGGAGAGTTCAGGAATAGAATGAGAATACGTTGTGAAGAGGATGTGCGCCGACGATGGCCGTCGACGAGGATTAACGTTTGTTTAAGGCACGCGAGATGCGTCTAAGTGTCATTCTGGAAGTAATGTTAACGTATAAGGAACCGATTCTGGGGAATTGGAGATTTGGATAAGGGAGTCCAAGAGAAGTAGATGGTTTAGTTTGGCAAGTGCCAAGACTATAAGGAATGTAATTACCAACCAGAGGTGGGGGGTGGTATTATTTAAGTCGTGATTGGAAATAGATCCGTATGTGAGCAGACGGTTCGGCATATTCATTGAGTTGCGGACTGATGGATAGTGGTAAGGTGGGAAAATCTTCTAGAAGAGAAGAGAACTTGTTTGGGATGAAATAGTTTTGGTGGTAATTGTCGTGGTGGCACTGTACTACTATTGGATGATACTCCACGGATACTTCAAGAGTGGAAGCATGAGAGCTTATGCGACATGTGTTGAGCGTTGTGTCTTACGACTTTAATCTTGTATTCGTAAGAGATCGAGGGAAACGTGTGGGAAAACCTCGAAGGAAGTGTTGGACCATTGTGCCTCGGAGGACCTTGAGCACAAGTGGAATGAAGTATCACTTAAGTTAGGTAAAGAGGGTCTAAACCACCATCATGATTGTCGACTATCTATTGGCAAATTGAGGGACTGGCCGTCCTTAATTTATTGTTGATAGTAGACGGAATCGTGTTGAATGGAATTGACTAGCTTTGCTAGCTTTGGTAGTGCGTAGAAAGTTTCGGTGTTTCTTTTGGAGGGTAGCCAGTCACTGCTTCGCGTGAACCTAGTGGTTTAGGCTATGTCGCGGAGGCAAAATAAGTGATTTTGGAAAGAAAAAAAAAAATTGTGTGGACCTTTGAACATTCGAGGAACTCGAGGTTGTGAACCTCTGTTGTGAGGTTAATTTTTGAGTGGTGAACTCGTTGAGAGTGGCGGTTGAAGCACGGTTGTGCTAGTGTGTTGGTGAGAGTATCTGTGTGGCTACACCTAATCCTGAGGGATTTTGTTGTGTTGGTGATAGTAATAACTAGTTGAGTTGTTACTCTTACCTTTAGTTTCGAGGACAAAACTTCTTTTTGGAGGGTAGTAATGTAAGACCCAAGATTTCACTGTACAGTTTTCCTAAGGAACTTTATTGTTGGCTAAGTTTTTAGGGTTTTTGGTGAAGCGGTTTCGTGAGTATTGTCGCGATAATAGGATTTTTGCTGAAATGGAGCCTGTGTTGTGCTTGTGCGCTGGAAAGGCACAGACTTTTAGGTCGTAGTCTTCTTTTGAGTATAAGAAGGTTTATGTGTAGTCAGAATAACGAGTTTTGGATTATTCTCGCTTTTGGAAAAACGAGTAGGAATTTTACCCGCTGATGTAAAATTTTACGGCTTCTGAATTCCGTAAAAATTTAGATGGAGGTTTTATATATCTGCGCGAGTTAGGAGATGTCCTGAGAATAATTTTCGAGGGTGAGGAAGAAAATTACAGTCGAGGAAAAAGATTTGGCGATAATATTTGGAAACGGTTTACGACGGACGTTTATTTGGTAGATTTTATATTTTTGTGATTTCCGTCCGTTAGCAAAGTACGACTTGCCGGTGAACGAGCGCGAGAGCTGAGTAGCGTAAAGCAAAATATCTAGATATTTATTCCAAAAAGTCATCATGACTTAATTAGATCCAATGGCTAGGATTTGATCTTAGAACTTTAATATTGATCCAAGGGCTTAGATTGAGCAAGACAATTTTGCATAGTAAGGAGGTGTAAGCTTTGTGGTCTTGGAAGAAAAAAATCACAAAAAACTACTCCCCCTCATTTTCTCTCCCTCGGCCAAACACTCTCTCTTTCTCATCATCCATTCAAAGTTCCATTTTTCATTTTTCTCAAGCTTGGATCATTAACTTGCCAAGGAATCTTCTTCACTTAAGGTAACTAACCTCTTCTCTTCCTTATCTAGCCATGAAATTCCTAGATTTTTGGATTTTTGAGGATTATGTTCTTGAGAGAAAAATCCTAGAATTTAGTTTTTATTTAGTTTTGATTCCATAGAAGTGTTCTTGAGAGTTTCTTAGTACACTTTAGTGAAGCATGTAAGTGATTCTCATGGTGATTTCAAATTTCACAATTTTGTTAGTTAGGGTTTAAAGAAAATTTTTGAAAAGATCATAAACTTGGATTGTGTTGTAAGATTTTGGTTTTGAAGTTAGTTTTGAGCTTTTTAACAAAATGGATTGGTGAATATGAAATTTGTTTCGAAAAATAAGAAAAAAAAATTTCTCGTGTTCTTGAGCGACTCGAAGAACATAATTTAGAAAAAATTTATTTCGAGTTTCAAAAAGAGTCGGGTATACGATCGAATATCGTTACGAGCTAACGAATGTGGGCTAGGGTTTCAAATGAAAAAAATGTGTAGGGTTGCCCTTTTTGCCTCATTTGGCCGTGGCACTCATATAGGGTTCGAGGAATCGAATTTCGAAAATTGTTTAGAGGCAAATAGCTTCCCATGATCATTGTTTAATTGTTTGATTGGTTATGGGATGTTTTGAAAAGAAAATAATCACTTGCCTTAAGAAAAACTTTATTTGAGATTTCTCGAAATTTGCGATTCGACTCTATAATTTCTAAATCGTTTTGATAAGTGCTAGTTAGGTATTATGGGATATTACCATGCATTTAGAAGTGAAAAATTTTGTGTGGAAGGGTGTTTTGAAAATTTTTGGCCGTGGCCTTTCTTTGTAGGGAGGGAGAAATTCCAAATTTTTTCTAAGTCCACAATTATGTGAAAATTTTGTATGTGTTGGATAATCTTAGTTTTGAAGAAAAATGAGTATAGGAAAGGTTGTTAGGAAGAAAAAAAAATGTGTAACTTGTAACGCAAGAAAACTTCGATTTTTAATAAAAATATTTTTGAAAAGTTTTAGTTGTGTTTCAAATGGTCTTGTTGTGTGTGAAACAAGTCCTTGAAGTGGAAAAATCCAAAATGGTTTTAGTTTATGATTTGAAAATAAAATGATTTTCGTGTTATAAAAATAGTACAATTAACTTCGTGAATTTTTCAACACTATGAGAATAACCTGAAATCATTGAGGGATAGCTTTAGGGAGTACCTTAGACCCCTCTGGAGCTTTGAGAGCAAGTTTCGTTTCGATAGGATAATCGAGGAGTATTTTACTGATTGTACGCTGCTTAACTTTTAGGTAGTGCGTATAATAGTTTAGACGAGAAAGAGATTAAGGAAAGCTTGCTGAGGTAAGGGCACATTTCTTTTGTATTATTTCCGTAATGGCATGTGTGTATGCTTTGTTTGCGGTGTATTTTGAGGGCTTGACATGTATGTGTGATGTATTCTCGGGATGAGAAAGTGTTTACAATATATGTGTGGTTTACATATGTTTGAGAATATATGTATGAATATGTGATTGGCGTGCATATGATTTTGAAAATATATGTACATATTATGATTGGTTTACATACGCTTGAGAGGTATGTATTTGTTGCATTAGCATATAAGGGGAATCGTATGCTCATGCATTCATAGTAAGTGGTTAACGGGAATGGACCACGGGGTGCGACGACCAGTGATTGGTGTCCTCCTTTTTGAGTTGGTGTTGTCCGTGTGACTCACCCGGTGTTATCCCACCGTGATTGTTTTGGTATTGTCGGAGAGACTCTACCTGGTGTTATCCCACCACTAGTAGGAGGTGTTATCCCACCTGAGCCTACGACCTTCTGCAGAGGTTTATTCCGGAATAATTCATGCATGTGAAAAAGACCCGGCTAGGGTGATCACAATCATTTAGAGTCTGCATTGATAGGCTGGTGTGCATTTCAATACTGTGTGCAAGTATATGAATTGCTAAGTGTTTATTCGCTTTTATATATACATGCTATTTGCTGTTGTGTTATGTGTGGTGACCCTTGCAACATTTCATTTGCGGGCTCCTCCCACCCCAAATGATGCTGTAGGTCGCGAGGGCAGCGGCTGCTCAGGGTCCCAGTGAACTCGTGCCGGAGCTATAGTTAGATTTAGACTCTGTGCCGGTGTGGTTGTACATCGTGCCTTTGGGTTAGGCATAGGGTTCTATCTTGGTTTTGTTTTGGGTTGTAGTGCTTGGAGTGTTTTGAATACTTAGACTGGGACTGTAATTATTCAGGAACACACTTTGCTTGTCGAAGCACCTTATGGTAATGAGTTCTTTTGTATGTTTAATGCCGGCTCACTGTGAAATATTTTCCGCGCACTCTGTCTCGTGTTTTTAAAAAAAAAAAAAAGTGCCTACTTTTGGGCCTATGAAAAACGGGGTGTTACACATCGTGTGAGTCTTACTCATCCTGATGACAATACTATTATCACCATAAGGTATGTGTATATGGATTATGTACAAGATTTCATGGCATTTAGCCACTTCTCAGATTTTAGGCCTTTTACGACCTCTTACCAAGTCAAAGATTCATCTTTCATGAAAACCATATCACCTTGTTGAGTCATGATTAGATCATACATCTCACCCATGTAATATGTTAGACTTATCTAGGATTTTGTGCAACTTAAACTGATGGTCCTTCAACAACTTTGAGGAACCGGTTTATGTTCCCTTTTCAAACAAATATATTTTGTGGTACTTGAACTTATTCAAGTTCTATATCACTCCCACTGTTTCTTTTAGAGACACACTCTCACTAGAGGAATGCTTCAAATCTAGCAACAAAACAACTTTTGTCCCAAGAGTGATATAAGACCAGTATCCCTTATATTCTTTAGGATATTTCCACATATTTATTCTTCCAATTTTGGAATTAAATTTATCTGATAAATTTTTAGTCCAAATTTTCATAAAGACAAACTTGGTGGTCTAACCTTTATATCATATATATGGTGTTTTTATGATTACTTTAAAAAGGGAAACTATTTGTGGGTAAAGATTAATTATAAGCAAATAAATTTCTAAGAGTCAATGACATAATTAAACTATCTTATATCATGTCAAACATGATGTGATAAAATTAGTTTATTATACTCCTTTAATTAAGTATTTATTACTCTGACTTATTCATATGACTTAAATACTTTTGTCGAGTCATATCCTTTTACTCCATTTATCGAACTCCTTGACAAATTCAAAGATTTTCTAATTTGTGTCACACACATATCCCCATCTAATGATTTTAATCATCAATGTAAATGAAGTAAAATATACTCAATATAAATATGTTTAGTACTCGACATACATCTCATGTATATTGTTCAAATAGATCATGTCAATTTACTTTCAACAAGTAATTAACACATCAAATGTTTGTACTAAATAACAATGCTCTTGATATATACATATAAGGTCCAAATCTTATTTGGCTCTTATTACAACTGTTATAGATGTTCTTATCAAGATCATGGAGCCCTAGTCCATTACTTGATTTAGAGCACTAGTATAGAAGACTTTGCTCAAATGATGGGACCACTACTTGCCTTATCATTCAAAGCTACTTTTCATATCTTGTCAATACAAGGCATTTAATTAATACTTCTATTACCAAATAGAACTCAATAACAATTATTGTATTCTATTTCAAATTTGATTTTAAGTCATGGCATAACTTTTATTGTCAATGAAACAACTTGTTTCATTCTAGACATAGCTTGACTTAAACTTATAGTCAATGTTCTAATTCTTTAAGCACCTCTTTAGAGATTCAACATCGTGTATCATTTACCCTTGATGTAGAAATAGAAACTTTGACTTTCTATAACTAGGTGTACAAAATTGAAGTCTCACTTCATTCTTTTATTTTGACTCTTTCATGAACTATCTATGGCACTCCCATTTCAACCAATTTGAAACATCCGTTCTCCTTTGGCAACCTTTATTGTTCTATTCAAATAAGAGGAGTATAAATCTCATTTATATCATATCTATATTCTTTGACAGTGCAAATTATTTCTCATTCAATTCAACAATTTTCCGATTGATATAATAATTTTGACAATATCTATCCACTAAAATTGATTTGATTGAACCTATGACCAACTCTTTGGTCTATTGAGAAATTCTATCATACTTTGTCGTTCTTTCAAAAGAACTCGTTTTAAATGATCCCATCATGTCTTTTAAAAGTATGAAATATTCTATATCTAGATGTCAACTTGATGCTTCTGACAAGCATCTTTTTCCAATCTAGTTTATAGTAGGTACTTTTATAGAGTATAGTTCAATAGCTTATAGTTCTTCTTGCGTTTGAGAACAATTCTCAATTTGTGTACCAATTCAGAAACTCTTTTCTGAGATTCTTGTCCTTCATAAGGACAATATAATTTATATTGTATAAAGTTTTAATTACAAAGATATGTAAGATATTTGTATAATTTTTAATAAGGACTTTTATTAAAATGCTTCCACTATTTTATTCAAAACAAATGACCCTCACCATTTGATTCGGAAAATCCCGTTGGAAGATTTTCTTGGGGGTCAAGATCCATATTTCACTTTGTCTTAAGTCCGCGGTGGGCGGATTACACAAGACTTAGTTATTTAGGTAGGAACTCCTTCCAATTGTATCTCATACAATTCTTGAATATATCAATTGGGTGAATAACTCCTTATTCTAATTCATCTTATGAATTATTCCCAACCATTGCTTCTTAAACTCATATAATCTCATTATATTTGTTAAGTTAAGTTTGACCCTTACTTTAGAAGTTGGATATTACAATTATCCCATCGCACCTTACCAATATAGAGTATGCACTTCGCGGTGGGCGAACCTACATAGTTCGATACTAGTCTTGATGAGTTCTAAAGCTTGGAAAGCGTAAACTTAATATTCACATATTTTATTATTAAAGAGAATGCACTCCGTGGTGGGCGAACCTACATTTTCTTTATTAATCTCTTATGTGTCTTTTGAGGGATATTTAATTGTTTGGTCTCACCGGCTTGTTTAACATATTAAACGCTCTCACATGCATCAACATACATACATACAATAATATAAAATGATATGGTTATGGCCTCCTAACGCAAGTGTCCTCTCAAGCCAATGAGAGAACCCTAAACTAGCCTAACGATGATCTACTTCTCCAAGCATCATCTTCATGGCTGTCCTCCTTTGTTCCTCTTGTAATTATATTATAATGTTACATCAAAGAATACTCGTTTTACATACGAGGGACTAATATGAGAAAAGAAGTTACATCAAGAAATTCAGAGAGAGGCACGACACGCAGGCCGTATTTAAAATCCCAAATTAAAACAAAAGAGTAAACTAAGGCCATAACCAATCATCACAAAAACACAATAATAAACACATATTTTATTATTATCAGATTAAGTCCTGTAGATTAATAAAATTAAAATTTTGGCGAACGATCAAAAATTGGCTGCTATCATCTACGCCCAGCGCAGCCTGCCCTGCGCCTAGCGCAGGTCTGCAGCTGAAAACCAATTTTCATTCTGCCATCTGCGCCTAGCGCAGCATACCCTGCGCCTAGCGCAGGCACGTAAACAACCCTTGTTTTTCCGCGAATCCTAATGCAGCAATTTCGTGCCGTCAAAACCTTTCATGACCGAAATTCAATATGATTGATTAACATGTTATTGCTTCACCATACTAATGTCGGATTCCAAAGCAAATGAACATGAATCGCTTCAATATCAAATAACTTTCATAATATGTTTTAATGAACGAAATTATGAACGATGCATCAAATACACCGCTTTGCATCACAATCACTTATATCACATATAAGTCTTGATCATTCTTATTTGTATAAACTTATGACGATTAACATATCGCTGCTTCACCATACAATTGTCGGATTCCGAAGCTGTTTCAATGTCAATCATCAAATTTTACACAAATAGATGCCAAATTTTAATTACTCGATTTTAATCTTAATAAGCTGTTTTAATCAAATTAAAACAAAATACATGAACTAAACAAACATCAGATCATGGATTCGTAAGTGGCTCTGATACCACTTAAGGAAAATAGCATTATTTTAAGCAGCGGAATTCAAAAATTTTCCTTAGTTTGATCCTTACGAATTGGGCATGATGTGTTTTAGGGTTTTTACCTCTTGAAGGGAAGAACCTTTGAATCACGATCTCTTGTAGGGAAGAACCTTTGAATCACGAACAAGACGATCACGAGCGTTGATGAAGATCACCGACGCCTCTAACTAGTCCACACGGACAGTCACCTTCAATAGAGTGCTAGCCCTTTATGTTTGAAGGCTATGCAAGAATATTGAGAGAGAGAGAGAGAATTATTTTAGGATTTTCAATTCTAAAATATTCTTGTGCTTTTTGTTGTGTATTGAGCAATGACAAGAGGTCTCTATTTATAGATATTTCTTGTCTTGTGCATCAAGACAACTCTTGTCTTGTGCACCAAGATATCTCTTATTGGGCAAAGCCCAACAAGAAACAAAACTAGGGCGCACGCCCCCCATGAGTGGTAGTACTCATGTGCGCGCCCTCCCACCATAACCTATGGTGTTCTTGATCGTTTAAATTACCGTGATACCCTTATCACATTGCACATACACCGTACCTTACGGTGTTCCTTAATTATCTCAATATTAGACTGTCCTTATGTGTGTGACCCTTGTAGGTTTCCATAACGTTGACAATTATATTAAATCCTTTATTTAATATAATAAACAATGAGCGGTATCTAGCAACACATCATTGCTACCCAAGTTATGAGAAATTAACATGTGATCATAACATAACCTTTAGTGATAATATATGCGTGTATAATTATCCCTTTGCCCTTTATGTCTATATTGAACACAAAGCATACTTGGTGTCATCTTTGTCCAGTTCAATATTGGGCCCATGACATTTATTCTGTTATGCAGGATTGACAAATTCCATCTAGGTCACTACTGTCCCTCAGCATGCTTTGTGAAGTACCCATCAACTGCATTTATGGTTATCCTGTTACGGACAACGTTAGATCAGCAACAAAGTACTTGACTCCACATCTAGGGTACAAAGTGGTTTCAGGTCTAAGGGCGGTTTACACCATTATCACCATGAGAGTAACTTATGACACTTTGCATGTAGTACTCTCATAGCGGGTCAATCCGGTATAAATATTACTCCTAATATTTCTTATACCTATGTCAAGACTTGATAACTCCTTATCCCATGATCCATGAGATGCGATCATCAGTCTATCTTCATAATAGTCTTTATGCTTTAAGGTTATCCCTTTTCACCTTAAAGCTCGACTATGGATACGTTAAGAATAGCGTCTTTATGTTTAATGTAATCTCATGATTAAGTCACACTTAATATTAAACGGACTTTCTATTCTAGGGACTTCATTATTTTGAACGTTACAAACATAATAAAGAAATGTCTATTATTATTAATAAATAAAGCACTAAAGTATTGGACTCTAGGGCTTACTCCAACAAATATTATGTTTTCTTACTTATAAATGCTTATGTGTTTCGTGCTTAAGAAAACACTATCGTAGCTTGGTAAGGACGGGTTGAACCACCATCATGATTGTTGTCCATTTATTAACAAATTAATTAATGGATAGACATGATTGTGTTGATTGGATGATACTAATCTTGTCAAACTTTGGTAGTGTCTAGAGTTTGCTAAGAGATGTGGAAAATGATTTTTTTATATAGAATGTGTATTGACCGTGTTTTGTGAACTTGAAATTTTGCGATGAATGTGTATATGTGATGATTATAAATGATTTTGTGAGAGTGAGTTATATGGTAATCCATGATATGTTTAGGGTTATGCTAGTTTCGTAATTTTGTATGACTTTATCATGTGCGCATCAATGGCATGTGAGTTTGTATTTTATGGGTTAATCTTAGTTTTAAATTATGTCGAAGCCATATCTTTGAATGTGAGGCATGTCATTTTGTTGATTGAAATATCATGTCATTCTGTGTATATAATTTGTAATAGTATGAGGTAATGCCATGATTAGGTGTTGTCCATTTTGGTATTGTATGCAATTGGTGATGAATATTACATTTATTTGGTATGGTTATAACCGTTGATTATTATTGATTGATCTATGAATCTTGAACTTGTTAGTTGTAACTTTTGCGTGAAATTTTCGAGGACGAAAATTCTTTAAGGGGGGTAGAGTTGTAACAGCCGTATTTTAATAAATAGGATTTTTGTGTGATTATATATTTATCTATTTATTTAATTGAATATATGTGATTTTGTGATTTTATGAATAATTATGTTCTGGTTAAGTGAAGAGTAGTTTAGTGATCTACTAGAGTCATTAATCTAGTTGAGAGCATTTAATTAGGATTAGAAGGAGTTAATCATTATTAATTATGTGGTTTTCATTTATTAATAGAATGAGTAGAGATGAGTAGTAAAGAGTAAAATTATGATAGATTGAGAATTGGGTTTTGGTATTGGGCCTAGGTTAAGTTAGTAAGGGTATTTGAGGGATTTCATATAACATAAGTAGGGGTTATATATAGGAGGTTTTTGTGAAGAGTAGTGATGTGATTTTATTACCATAAAAATGAGAGAAAGAGAAGTTAAGAGAAAGAGAGAGTTGAGAGAGTAAAGAAAGAGAAAGAGATGAACGAGAAGATCAAATAAAGAATAAGCCATGGTAGATTAAAGGAGATCAAGTGGTGGAGTAGAGATTCCAACTTTATTGAGTTAAGAGGCTTAGATATTATAACTTTGAGATGATCAAAGAGGGGGGAGATGTCTATTCTCCATACCCAAACCCTCTCATCTCTTTTGGTGGGGAATTGGAATCAAGGGAATGTGTTATTGATTTTACGTGTTGTTGTATGATGTTAATATGTGTCATTATATGATTCTATCTTCCATTTCTATCATCAATTTCGTGATTTATGAATGATTTGTTGTTGTTGATATTTGAAAATGGGTTTTATGCAAAATGAGGAAAAATCTCTACTTTCTACTTGAGATGATGTTTGATGATGTTAGAACTTGTACTTCTAGGTCTATATAAGATATATATGCTTAAATGTGATAGCTTTAAGAGTATATGACATGAAATTCGTGATTTTTATGTGATTTTATGTGAAACCCGTGAGCAGAGCATGAAAATTTGGGTTTGGTCGCTAAGCCACCAATTCGTCGCTGCAAGCGAGGATTCATGTGTTCTTCATGAATCCAGAATTTTAGGTGCTCGCTGAGCGACCACCAGCAACCACCAGCGACCAAGACCTGATTTTTGTCGCCAGGTCTCGCTCTGAGCGATGAATGCTCTGCCTTTTCTCGCTTTTTCTTCGCTAGTAGTCGCCCAGCGACCAAAACCTAATTTTGAGAATTTTCTTCATGTTGTATGATGATTATGAGTGTATAACATGTTTAGATTTGGTCTTATAATATGTTATATGTTTGGATTGATTGAATCTTGAGTTGGTATGATAATAATATGCTTATATGTGTATGTTTAATTGAAATTGATAAATGATGATGATAGATAATTAGTAATGATGTGTGATGATTAATGATGTATGAAGGTTAGTTAATAATGTATGTTGATTAGCTAACAATGTGTGATGATTAGAAGTTAATTAATGATGATGAATTATGATGTTCATGTTTTATGATGATGATTGATTATGGTGAATATTATTATTTAGATTTTGATAATAATAATTGGATGCCTAATTGAATTAAGGTGAATGAATTACTTTATGATATGTGTGCTTGAATGTATACCTTAATGATGATATGATGATGTGAATTTGATGCGAATTGAGAAGGGGTAATAGGGTTGAGCGGCCTATTATTCATGAGTAGATGTTTGGTATTATCATCATTATATGGTATGTGTACATTCATGCATTCATGAGTCAACTTGATGCGAGTCCCCCATGACTTAAAACTGACTTGATGTGAGGGATTTGAAGACTCCATGGGCTTCGGTTACTTGGGGGGTGTTCATTATTTTGATGCGGGTACCACATGCATTTAGTTATGTCTAGGATGACATGACATGAGAATTGTGACATTAGTTTGCATTAGGGTAATTGTGCACTCTAATTGGTATTTGGTAATTGTCATTGTTTCCATTATGTTTTGTGAATGGTTGAATAATGTGATACTTATGATTGAGCGTATTATGAGATGTGTGATAATGAATGATAATTGATGATGATGTGTATACTTGTCAATTGATTGAGAATGTGATGTTATTATGATGCATTATAATATGAATGACATGAAATTGATATTTGTTTATGGAATGAATTGAGAGACATGACCATGCTATGTCCTAAGTATTAAGTTTGTTCTTATACTTAGTTTCTTTTATGGTTATATTATCTAACCCTCTGTTTTGTGTATGTGCTGGATTTGGGCTCCAGATCCTCAGGTTTTATGTTGTTGATGTCAGAGTCATCGGTGAAGCTCCGCTCTGATGTGACACGGGGATGGGATTATTTCTATAATGTATATTAGAGTCTTGCTTCTTATTTCCAATGTATCTAAATATGTATTTTCTTATAAACTTATTTGTACAATAATCGTTTTACTAATTAAGTTGTTGGTAAACCTTTATGTGTACGATGTAATACTCGAACCAATACTTTTATAAATCAAATTTTATTTCCGTTGCGTATTTTGGGGAATATTTTATTATGATAGTATTTTTATTAAATACGGGTTTGGGTGTTACATGCCACGTATCTCTAAATTTGAAACTTCTCCAACGTTTCCTGATATGACTGTTGTATGGGTCGAAGTCGAAGTAGATAAAATACATGAAAGTTTACTAAGTCCACAAGTCATTTGAGTACACAGTAATGCCCTTCGACCCCAGTTCCTCTTCGAGCAACTCGAAGTGAAGTTGAAATATGATCTTTAGCCTCCTCAGCTTGTTCGAAGTAGAGAGATTTGGTGAGATTCATGAACACTCTTCAATAGAACTCTCTTGTTCTAGAAGACATTACCCTTCACCTTCATGTCAAAGAGAAATTAATCAAAGCTTTAATGTTCTCAAATTCAAGACTTATTGAAGTAATAACATTTAATGGCCTTAAATGAGAATCTAGAACATATTTTGACTTAGCTAAAATATGGGCTAACTAAGACCCAACTAAGACCAGCAAAAATATCGAACTGGTTTACAAAGAGAATATCTTCTCTAAGTATATTGTTGAAAACATGGGCAAAGAAGGTGAAGAAGTTTCAGATGTCGACATGTAGCCTTCCTGACGCTGTGGTTATCCCACTTTGTGTTTTGCTCAAAGTCGCTACAGGTGGCGAAGATGTTCATTCATATGGCTATACAAATCCATGAAGGCCAGGACTTTGCATTAGGGCGTTTACTCCTTGCAGTTATGTATGAAGCCATTGGTGATGCTTGTGACGACATCAAGGATTCGAAGGATGGATATCCCTTTTTGGTATCTGGACCAATATCGTTTCTTCAATTAACTTTGGCTAAATGCCATATTCGAGGAAAAGCTGGGGTTGATTGTCCCTTCTGACTATGTTGAGGAAGTTGCCAAACGAAAGGCGAAGGAGGAAGATTGGTTTGATTAAGCCCTAGCTCGCTCGAGCAGAATACCCAGAAACTTTTCATGAAGTACATGAAAATTTTCCGCATCAAAATCCACAAACTCACCAAATCTGGCACCCACAAGCTTGAAGAAATTTTCCCCCCACACATGGAGAGGAACACCTAGAACCTTCACCCACACCTCCCTTCTATCATTGAAGATGTTGGCAGCCCAAGGCTTCATCTCTTTGAAGTAGTACGAAAGCCAATCTTCTTTTGACTTCACCATTGCACCCAACTCACCCTTTCTTGGGCTATGAAGTAAGATTAGCTTGCCACTTATCGTTGTGACCGAGATATGTTGACGTCCCTCCATGAACAACATTGTTTTAATCTTTTCTATCTCCACCTCTACCGCCAGTGTTCCCACAAAACTTTGTTGCAGCTCTGTCAAAACCGAACGGTCCACCTCCACTTCAAGCGTTGGTTCTTTAGTTGCACCTCCCATCGTTATAGTTTTGGATGATAACAGTGCCTCCAAGAAAGAACGTCCTCTGTCTACGATACCCTTGTTGATACAAAATCCTATTTTGATGTTTTAAAGATAACAAAACATCCTTAATTAAGTTTTAATTATATTCTGATTATTATGTGATCTAACAAGTGCTTTTGAGTGATTTAATATAAGACAGATGCAAAGAATTAATATCACTATGTTGTAATCACAAGAAATAAATAAGCAAGTTTTTGTCAGAGAATGGTCTCTGATTGGTCTCCCAGACTCACGTATTCATTGGATAGACACTTATTTAAGTCAACTTCATATGAGACAAGGATGAACTTTATTCAAGACTTAAATATAGTATCACAATAGTTTGGAATAAGTCTTTTAAGGCAAGGAATAATTTTGATCCTTGAGCTTACTCATTTAAGTGTTTTTAAGGAAGTAAAAACTCACAAATTATTGACAAGGTCTTATGTTCTCCAAGAACATCATTAAAGAAAAATCTAGACCAATGAGAAGTAGACAAAGCATGCAGCAAAGGACCGAATTTCTGTTTGCAAGTACAAGCTAAAGAAAGAGAAGCTTCACTTAGTCATACAAGTGTCCAAGACTTACTATTCACATGTCCTTTGGTAGTACACTTGAATAGTTGCTATGCTAGGCCTTGCTAAGTCTTTTACAACTGTCATACAACTTGCAACAACTCAATGGATCCGTTTGCTTCTTTTCTTGCACAAGAAGTTTGGTCTCCAAAAGACAGGAGAATGGTCTCCAGCAGACAGGAGAATGGTCTCCCAGATTTTGGCTACAAGTTACATTCTTATCCAAAAGCTATTTTCACACATGGGCTATTATTCCACAACGGTTATATCATCAGAAACAGCTCATTACAGTTGGCAAAAAGAATATCTTTGATATTCCTACAGATCCATATAGCAGAGACCATAGGAAGAATGGTCTCTAGGCTCACTTAAAAAGGACGTATTTTGAATGGACTGTTTTGCCCATTTGACAACGGCTATTTCACACTCCCAATAGTCATATTTGAAGTTCAAATATCAGAGGAACTTCTTCATCTATAAATAGCATGGTTGGCTACAAGGAAGAGCAAGAGTTTTCAACCAATCTAAAGCATCGATTCAGATTTCACTAAGCAATCTTAAAGCTCTCCTTTTTCACTCGTACTCCAAAGCTTTCTAGCATCTAGGATCTGAATCCATTGAGTATCTTGAGTGTAATTTATTTTAAGCATATACAACTAGTTTAGGTTGGTATAAGCTTGTAAGATCTAAAATCATTTCATATCTTTTAAGAGATCTAACTCAAGTTAATTAGTAAAGAATTGATTGAGTGAAAAAATCAGTTGGTGAAACTAATTTTGTTACTTAGCCTTGGTTAAGTTTAAGGGAAGAAATTGTTGTAATCTTGGTCTAGATTATAGTGGACAATCTCACACAAGTAGGGACTGGAGTAGCCTATACTATTAAGGGGTGAACCAGGATAAATTCCTTGTGTTTGTTTCCTTCCTTTCCTACTCTTTACTTTAAGCAAACACTAATCACACATATCGCATTTATTTCTGCTTATACATCTTAGGAGATTGTTCTCCAACAAATTGTGTGATTTCATTTAGTTACTTACTCTTTGTTTAGTATTGCAGCAAATTTTTTTAAAAGGCCACAATTCAAACCCCCCCTTTCTTGTGACAAACCTTGTTACTTCAACCCTCCCTGCCTACCTGCTGCTTTGACCCCGCCGTGTCCTCCGAGCGAGGGCTCTGATCATTACAATCGAACCTAGCTTTGTTTATCCAAAGCTTGAAAGACCCGCTCCAAACATTCTCCAATCTCCTTTTTAGCTCCTCCACCTCCTTAACCCCCTTAAACTTCATAAAAGCAAACTTTTTCCCCCATTTATCCACCTTATTAGGGATGTAGACATCACCTACACTCCCATAATGCGCAAAAATCTTCCATAAATCTCCCACGTTGAGCTCCTCAGGGAAGTTTGAAACATAGAAGAAAGTGGAATTTTTGTCAACATTACTGACATAACCACTCCTTCTCTCTACTTTCTTTCTCATCTCCACAACTCCCCGCCTCTGATTATTGAAACGTTGTTGGATATTTGGTTGTTGGCATCATTTTTCCAAAAACAAATATTCAAGCAAGATGTGCGATGTCATGTTCCAACATCTGGATACCTGTCCAGGTGATGAGTTTTCGCGCTGACTTGGCACCATTTCTATTTATGGAATCCGCGCCTTTATTCTTGAAGTCCAAGGAATATACTTTTGTACATAATCTCGCATTGATTAATTTCCAGATCACGTTCGTTTGCTAAAGGAAACGTTATATATGATTCTGAAATATGTAAGCTGGATTTGATGGTGAATGAAGCCCATGCATGGAATGCAAGCCCATGCTAGTTCACCCTATTTAAGCAAAGACAAGAAACCTAATTTCTTTACTGAAGCTGTCATTATTCATAGAATATTTTAGGGTTTTGAGTCTTGTTATTTGTGAGCCTTTCTTGTATCTCCTTGATGCAAGTTTAGGACTTTGTTTTTATTGAGTTGTACTTTGTTAATTTCTCAAAAGGTTTGAAGCACGGAGTTAGTTTTAGTTTTTGAAAGTGTTTTCAAACCGCTATTATAAAGCATCAACACAGGGTCTGTGTTTTGAGTGGAAGTGAGATGGGATCTCGGCTCTAGGAGGTTCCTAGGGCGAAGTCAAACAATAGTGTCTAGGCGATAGGTTTTAAACGGTGGAATTTTGCTTTGAACTAGAACTATCATAGTGGATTTCCTTCCTGGATTGGTATCCCCCTGATGTAGGTTGTGTTACTGACTAGGGCCTGGCAAGTGCACCAGTCTGTCGTCGAGTAATAATTCACACTCTTGGTGTCTAGAATGAGTTCGTATCCACAGGGATCGTGCCGAAGCTTCACTAGCGTCATTTAAGTTTGTGATAGTTTGCATTCGCTTTGGTTTTTGAAAAGGGTTTTATAAAAATAGCGTAATGCTTGCGATAAAATAAATAACAGAATGTATAAATATAATAGATTCAAGAAATATAGAGGCTAGGTATGGTGGTTGGACTTACTCCCTTCTTCATATTTGGCATGATCGGTGTATAACATAGGTACTTAGATTATGTTCGGCGGTGAATTCTTCTTGTTGTAGTAATACCTGACTATTACACTATGTCTATTAAAGTTCCCCTACGTTAATGACTAAGGTACCTACGAGAGCCTAACCTCGATGTGTCACATACCCTAATTACTAAGTGAGTTGCTTATAAACATGCATTATAATCTTCACCAATTAACCTCTAGGTCCTAGTATCGGGTTGTTCATCTTCTAAGTGCTAAGTTCACACCTATTTCATGATTCCTCCTCTAACCGCTCAGTTCACGACTAGTTCAGGATGTAACCGTCTCTATACACCTAGCATTATTTACTACTAGTTCCGGACCATATTAAGTAAGAACCTAATATCAATTCTAAGGGCGCACCCGCTTATCCGGCCAGATTACGAGAATACGTTATTAAAGTGCAAGAAAGTAAATAACAAACATAATTACTAAATATCATTTATTATAACTTAAACTCAACCACAGACTCCAAATATTCATAGGGGAGTTCATCTTCTCCACCACAACCTAAGGCATAATTACAAAAGACTACATATTTAAATTACAATAAAGAAATTATAACCTAAACATAAAAACCTAAAGAAAACATACCTTGCTGAGTTAGTTTTCCCGTAAGGGGAGAAAACAATGCCCAATAGAGCTCCTCTGAACCTCTCCTTATAGTAGAGAGTGTTCTACTATTTCTGAATGATTAAAACAATGAATGGAAAGCTCTATTTATAGTTTTCGTAATGGGCCTCAGCAAGGCATCGCAGTACGATGAAGCCATCGTGCTGCGATGTGAAGATTCAGTTCAATTTTATAACTGATCATGTGCATTTCATCAGCTTGGGCGCCAAGTTACTCCATCGTGCTGCGATGTAGTGCATCGTGCTGCGATGAACAGATTTTCTTCAGATTTATTCTTCTGATTTCTTGGCAAGCAAGCAGCTTCTATCGTGGCACGATGGAAGTCATCGTGCTGCGATGAAATGCTCATTTTCTTCACTTTTTTGGCTTTTTCTTGTCTTTTTGCATCTTGGACTATGTCTTGATGTTTTTTCTTGCTTTTGTAGGTTTTCCTTCGTATTTGGGCCTGTCTTGGTCTTTTTACTACTAATAATACTACTAAAAATACCTTAGAAATTCCTGTCATCACAACCTCAAACTTAAACTGTTGATTGTCCTCAAGTAACATGCTGTCAGACAAGATCGTTAGAGAAATAAGAGATAAATAATAATGATAGGAATTTCACAACCTTGCTTGTAATTCAGCAATGGTACCGCTGATTTCTTACCGCCGCGATCATGCTCAGTCCTGCTAGGCTCAGGAGACGTCAATAGTAGCAAATCGGACAAATTCCCACAAGAGTCCATGTCCAACTTTTTCTCTCTCTCACATTTGTGTTTTTCGCTTATTAATTGAAATGGTTATCTCTCAATCATCGTACAACCTGCCATTTTACCATAGGCTTGCAAGAACTCTAAGCAACCAGTCAAAATTTAATATACATGAATTATTGGAGGTCTTTTTCAGGGTTATAACGTGGCTTGGGTCAAGGTAGGACATTTTTGGGAATAGTAGGCTATGTAACATCCTAACCCATATACGTAATAAATAAATAATAAACAAATAATAAATCAAACACATGTATAAGCATCAAGGTGTATACGATTAAATAACAAAACATATCATTTTTGATTTAGAAACATAGCAGCGGATTTAATTATCATATCATAACATCCAAAAGTCTTCATACACATACGAATAAAAATCCCTAGACGAAGATCAACAGTTTCAAGACAATCCGAATATGAAAGATCATACATAAGTTATAAGCAAGGTCATAGAAGTAGATAAGCTCAATACATCGCAAACGGAAATAACTACCCGACACGATGTTACAAGTACCAGAGCACTAATTATTACAACCCATACTAGTAAGAGTCTAGGAGAAGCATAATGCTAACTCCTTACCACTAGTAGTTAAACAAATCTCCAAGCTACTCCTCACGGGATACGTCCTCACCCTGCACCTCTGAACCCCCAAAGATTCAGAAATTAACAAAAAGTAGAGAGTTAGTATAACATTCCAAAATAAGCGCAAGTATAAGCATTACTATACAACTTCATACAAAATAATTGAGAAACATTCAATACTCTCATAATAGGTGCATAATCATATATACAATAAACATTAGCAATAGGTAGACATATAAACCAAGGTCATGAACCAAGCTTACACAATTAATCACAAAAGATCAAGGATGCACAATGATGACAATTAACATTTAGTTCATATAATTATTCACCTTCATCTCCTAATGCAATATAATGTCACATTCATGTTATGCATCCTAGTAATAATACTAAGTGCATGTGGTACCTCATAGTTATTGGAAAACTTATTCCAAATATATCTTAGTCAACCGCAGCTACTAAGATATCTGCCATACTTTAGGATCCCCTCTAAAGTATCTGCTCATCATACAACATGATGCATGTATGCTAGATTACCAATCATATAGTTTAATCATCTCATCCCATAAGGATATCACCCACAAACATATCTCAATAACTCAATTGAAGATATACAATCCCATTGATTAAATCATATACAATAAACCTCACAAGTAATCAAGCATACATATTCAATAACATCATCACAATCACAATTACTCATTCATGATTCAATACTAACTTAAGCACTCAATCATGTTATCATCAATAAGTCATTCATATATAAGCTATCATGCCATTCTATAATCAAAAGACCATAATTAAGACATGTTACAAGCATAGGATTCATTAAATTAAAGTCGGAATAAAGTTGCATCAGGGCTTGCTCGCTTAGCGAGCACTAGCGAAGGCCTAGCGAGGACAACACAGACAAGAACAGGCTCACAGCGACTGTCGGCGAAGGGCTCGCTACCTCTCGCTACTACTTGCTCAGCGAACAAGACGAGTTTTCTGGACAACGTCAAGAACAACGAATCGCTCGCTGCAACATTCATCGTGGTCGCTCAGCGAGCGTACCCAGAAAATCGTCCCCTGTTTCGGTTTGAACATAGAATCACTTAAAAACATCACCTTTTATCACATTTATTCTTAAAGTCATCAACTTTAAGCATACATAAGTCATATAAGTTTAGAAGTACAACTATAATCATGAATTAACACCAAAAAGTTAAAAATCATGGATTTTCATACATTACTTCAAAGTTTCATAACAACACAAAATCCCTAACAAACATCTACACATTCCCATTTTTAATCCCCAAATTCGTGTAGCATGATTCAGTTATCAATAACAGCTTCTAACAACCCTAAAGTTATCATTTTTCCTTAATCAAAATTATCCCACCCAAAAGAGAAAAGAGTGAGAGGAGTTGGGGTTGGAGAAATAGATTTTCTCCCTTCCTCTTGATCACTCTTATAATGAAACACTACTCTCTTACCTTGAGAAATTCTGAATTCTCTATTCCTTCTATCTCTAGCTCTTCCTCTTGTTCTATCTTCTTCAAAGAAAAAGGGTCACTTTCTCTCTATTCTCTTTCTACCTCCTTTTCTTCAAAAATGAATGTTTCTATCTTTCTTATCTTAACCTAATGACAATTAGATTACCACTTATACCCTTTTCTATCTTATCCTTCTATATTGGGCCTAGCCCACTTACTAACAATAAGTCCAATTACTTAATATCTTACTAAGTGACATAAACCACTATTCTACTACTTCTCATAATTAACCAATTAATTCATCTAATCCTAATAAAAGGTTCTCAATAGAAGTAATGATCCTAGGGGATTACTAAAATACCCTACACTTAGCTAATGCATAACTAACGATAAAAATTAAGAAAACACATTTATTCAAGAAATTAAGTAAATAGACAAATAAACATATAAAAATCCTATTTAATTAAATACGGGTGTTACAACTCTACCCCCCCTAAAAAGAATTTTCGCCCTCGAAAATTACCTGAAAACAACTCCGGATAGGACTTCCTCATCTCATCCTGAAGCTCCCAAGTAGCGCTTTCACCGGCCGGTCCTCCCCAAACAACTTTAACCGACGCGATTTCCTTGTTCCTCAACTTTTTCACTTCTCTCCCTTCGACTCTCAAAGGTAAGGTCTCGACCACAAGATTCTCCCTTACTTGAATATCATCCGTTTCAATTACATGAGTCGGATCGGAAACATACTTCCTCAATTGAGACACATGGAACACATTATGCAAATTTGACAAAGATGGTGGCAAAGCAATCCGATAGGCCACCTTTCCAACTCTCCCAAGAATTTGATAGGGTCCAATAAATCTAGTAGTCAACTTTCTTGATCTCAAAGCTCTACCAACACCGGTAGTAGGTGACACTCTCAAGAACACATGATCACCTTCATTAAATTCCACACACTTCCTTTTCTTGTCATAGTAACTCTTTTGTCTACTTTAAGATGCTCTCATCTTCTCTTGTATCATCTTAATCTTCTCCGTTGTTTGTTGAACTATCTCCGGTCCTAATACTACACTTTCTCCCGATTCATGCCAACACAAGGGAGTTCGACATCTTCTACCTTATAAGGCTTCAAAAGGTGTCATCCCAATACTTGCATGGAAACTATTATTGTAAGTAAATTCTATTAGAGGCAAGTAACTATCCCAATTTCCTCTTCCTTCTAGAACACAAGCTCTCAACAAGTCTTCAAGCGATTGGATAGTCCTTTCCGATTGTCCATCTGTTTGTGGGTGATAAGCGGAACTCATTCTTAGCTTAGTCCCCAAGGCCTCTTGCAAACTCTCCCAAAATCTAGAAGTAAATCTTGGATCTCTATCCGATACAATACTAGAAGGAATCCCATGCAACCTCACAATTTGGTCCACATAAATCTCCGCCAATCTTGGTACTAGTGTTCCGGTCTTGAAAGCAATGAAATGTGCTGATTTTGTCAATCTATCAACAATCACCCAAATCGAGTCATTTCCCTTTGTAGTTCTTGGCAAACCACTCACAAAGTCCATAGCGATGCTATCCCACTTCCATTCCGGTATAAACCTAGGTTGTAGCAATCCCGAGGGCCTTTGATGTTCAACCTTAGACTTCTGACAAGTTAAGCAAGCATACACAAACTCGGCAACCTCTTTCTTCATACTAGGCCACCAAAACAACTTCTTCAAGTTTTTTTACATCTTGGTAGCTCCGGGATGAATACTCAATCCACTCTTATGCCCTTCTTCTAAGATCATTTTCTTTAATTCGGGCAAGTCAGGCACACAAACTCTATCTCTAAACCTTATAACTCCCTTCTCATCAATCTTAAAATCGGTTTCCTTCCCTTGATTGATCAACGCAAGACGATTCACTAGACTCAAATCTCCTCTTTGACCCTCCTTTACTTTATCAAGAAAATCATTGGTGAGTTTCAACATTCCTAACTTGATGCTATGAGGTGTCGTTTCACACACCAAACTGAGATCTCTGAATTGCTCAATCAAATCCAATTCCCTTGCCATAAGTGACGATATATGTAGAGACTTCCTACTCAAAGCATCCGCAACCACATTCGCTTTCCCAGGATGGTAACTTAGTCCAAAATCATAATCCTTCAAGAATTCTAACCAACGTCGTTGTCTCATATTCAATTCCTTTTGGTCAAACAAGTACTTCAAACTTTTGTGATCACTAAAAACCTCAAATCTCGAACCAAACAAATAGTGCCTCCAAATCTTCAAAGTAAAGACAACGGCCGCCAACTCAAGATCATGTGTTGGATAGTTCTTCTCATGCACTTTCAATTGCCTAGAAGCATAAGCAACCACTTGTCCATTTTGCATAAGAACACCACCCAATCCCATCAAAGATGCATCACAATACACCACAAATGGCTCATTCGGTTTCGGTAGAATTAAAACGGGTACCGACGTCAAACGCCTTTTCAACTCTTGAAAACTCTTTTCACAAAGATTATCCCAAACAAAGGCTTGTCCCTTCTTAGTTAATCGAGTTAAAGGTAGAGCCAACTTCGAAAAACCTTCTATAAACCTCCGATAGTATCCGGCCAAACCAAGAAAACTTCTTATCTCAAAAACCGATTCTGGAGTCCTCCACTTCATCACCGCATCAACCTTAGAAGGATCTACCGCAATTCCTCCCTTAGATATCACATGTCCTAGGAAACTCACTTCTTTAAGCCAAAATTCACACTTGGACAACTTAGCATAAAGCTTCTTCTCTCGCAAAGTTTTCAAAACTATCCTCAAATGTTCCGCATGCTCTTCTTCCGTCTTAGAGTAAACCAAAATATCATCTATGAACACCACAACAAACTTGTCTAAATATGAATGAAAGATCCGATTCATATATTCCATAAATACACCGGGTGCGTTGGTTACACCAAAAGGCATAACTGAATATTCATAGTGACCATATCTTGTCCTAAAAGCAGTCTTCAGAATATCCTCCGCCTTGACTCTAATTTGGTGATATCCGGACCTCAAATCAATCTTACTAAACACACATGCCCCCACTAACTGATCCATCAAATCATCAATCCTCGGTAATGGATACCTATTCTTAATTGTCACTTGATTCAACCGACGATAATCAATACACAGTCTCATACTTCCATCCTTCTTTTTCACCAAAAACACAGGTGCACCCCAAGGCGATACACTTGGTCTAATAAACTTCTTTTCCAATAGTTCCTCCAACTGTTTCTTCAACTGATCTAACTCTGATGTCGACATTTGATAAGGTGCCATAGAAATTTGGTTAGTACCAGGTACAACTTCAATACTAAACTCAACCTCTCTCTCTGGTGGCAAATCAGACACATCTTCTGGAAATACATCGGGAAACTCACACACCACAGGTAACTGATTCTCCTTCCAACTTCAAGGAAGCAAACATCACAAACATCTCTGCATGCTCCTTCAGGGACTTAGTCACTTCACTACTATCCATAAGATCTAACTTCAAATCCTCATCCGGCTTAGGGAAAACTACGGTCTTAGTACAATAGTTGATATTAACACGATTAAACTCAAGCCAGTTCATACCAAAAATCACATCAATGTTACTCAAAGGAATACATACAAGATCCATACCAAACTGCCTACCAAAAATAGTCACCGGACAATTAACACATACTTATTTAGTAGTAACTGAGTCACTAGCGGGTGTTTCTATAACCATGCATCTTGACATAACAAAAGTTTCCAAATTAAGACTTTTCACACAGTTGAAAGAGATAAAAGAATGGGTAGCCCCAGTATCAATCATGGCACGTAAAGGAGTATCATGAATGAAGCACGTACCTCTGATAAGATTATCCGTTGCTCCTGAGACACCTCCATCCAAAGCAAAGACTTTTCCTCCACTCTTCTTAGGCTTCTTGCATTCCGGACTCTTATGTCCCAATTCTCCACAATTGTAGCAACTCACCGGTTCGGTGCAATCATAAGACTTATGACCGGGCTTCTTACACCTAAAGCATGTGACCTTCTCTTTGTCATAACTTCCAACCGGTTTCTTACCACTACTCTCACCAATCTTCTTCTTTGCCTTGTTGTCATAAGGCTTCCCACGATTCACATCTTTTCCTTTATTGTCATTAATCATCTTGTAGTGATTGGACTTAGCTCTCCCATCAACGTCACAAATCCTACTCTTAGTCACCAAGGTAGCAAAATCTCTAAACTCCGAGAATCCAATAAGATGCTTCACTTCGGGTCGCAAGCCATTCTCAAACTTCACACATTTGTCATGTTCGGCCTCAAGAGTATTGTAGTGTGGTGCAAACCTACAAAGAGACTCAAACTTGGCGGCATACTCCGCAACGGTCATGTTTCCTTGCTTAAGCTCCATGAATTCGATCACCTTGCGGTTCCTCACATCCATAGAAAAGTACCTATTCAAGAATTCCCTCTTGAACATGGTCCAAGTCAATGCCAATCCTCCCGTTCCAAATCTTAGGCTAGCATGCTTCCACCAATAGTTTGCATCATCCCTTAGCATGTAAGAACCCAACACGACCTTTTGTTCTTCCGTGCATCCCATAGCCGCAAAGATCCTCTCAATGTCCTCAATCCATTTTTGAGCACCCTCCGGGTCAAAACCTCCGGCAAAAGTGGTTGGTTGATTCTTCAAGAATCTCTCAAGTCTTGACTCCACTTTATTACCCCTCCTAGCTTCCCTTTCCATTCTTTCCGCATTCCTATTAGCCGCTTCTTGGTTCATTGCATTAGCCATCATGGCCAAGGCATCCGCGATTGCTCTATTAGAAGTCATCACCTGGACACATCAAAGAATCCTACCAAGGTTAGAACTAATGCATCAACAGTGTACCCCACACATGTCTTACATACGGGTAATCTATCCTAGTTGATCTTACATAGACCGACCAGGCTCAAATACCAATATTGTAACACCCTAACCCATATACATAATAAATAAATAATAAACAAATAATAAATCAAACACATGTATAAGCATCAAGATGTATACGATTAAATAACAAAACATATCATTTTTGATTTAGAAACATAGCAGCGGATTTAATTATCATATCATAACATCCAAAAGTCTTCATACACATACGGATAAAAATCCCTAGACGAAGATCAATAATTTCAAGACAATCCGAATATGAAAGATCATACATAAGTTATAAGCAAGGTCATAGAAGTAAATAAGCTCAATACATCGCAAACGGAAATAACTACCCGACACGATGTTACAAGTACCAGAGCACTAATTATTACAACCCAAACTAGTAAGAGTCTAGGAGAAGCATAATGCTAACTCCTTACCACTAGTAGTGAAACTAATCTCCAAGCTACTCCTCACGGGATACGTCCTCACCCTGCTCCTCTGTACCTCCAAAGATTCAGAAATTAACACAAAGTAGAGAGTTAGTATAACATTCCAAAATAAGCGCAAGTATAAGCATTACTATACAACTTCATACAAAATAATTGAGAAACATTCAATACTCTCATAATAGGTGCATAATCATATATACAATAAACATTAGCAATAGGTAGACATATAAACCAAGGTCATGAACCAAGCACACACAATTAATCACAAAAGATCAAGGATGCACAATGATGACAATTAACATTTAGTTCATATAATTATTCACCTTCACCTCCTAATGCATTCTAATGTCACATTCATGTTATGCATCCTAGTAATAATACTAAGTGCATGTGGTACCTCATAGTTATTGGAAAACTTATTCCAAATATATCTTAGTCAACCGCAGCTACTAAGATATCTGCCATACTTTATGATCCCCTCTAAAGTATCTGCTCATCATACAGCATGATGTATGTATGCTAGATTACCAATCATATAGTTTAATCATCTCATCCCATAAGGATATCACACACAAACATATCTCAATAACTCAATTGAAGATATACAATCCCATTGATTAAATCATATACAATAAACCTCACAAGTAATCAAGCATACATATTCAATAACATCATCACAATTACTCATTCATGATTCAATACTAACTTAAGCACTCAATCATGTTATCATCAATAAGTCATTCATATATAAGCTATCATGTCATTCTATAATCAAAAGACCATAATTAAGACATGTTACAAGCATAGGATTCATTAAATTAAAGTCGGAATAAAGTTGCATCAGGACTTGCTCGCTTAGCGAGCACCAGCGAAGGCCTAGCGAGGACAACACAGACAAGAACAGGCTCACAGCGACTGTCAGCGAAGGGCTCGCTACCTCTCGCTACTACTCGCTCAGCGAACAAGAAGAGTTTTCTGGGCAACGTCAAGAACAACGAATCGCTCGCTGCAACATTCATCGTGGTCGCTCAGCGAGCGTACCCAGAAAATCGTCCCCTGTTTCGGTTTGAACATATAATCATTTAAAAACATCACCTTTTATCACATTTATTCTTAAAGTCATCAACTTTAAGCATACATAAGTCATATAAGTTTAGAAGTACAACTATAATCATGAATTAACACCAAAAAGGTAAAAATCATGGATTTTCATACATTACTTCAAAGTTTCATAACAACACAAAATCCCTAACAAACATCTACACATTCCCATTTTTGATCCCCAAATTCGTGTAGCATGATTCAGTTATCAATAACAGCTTCTAACAACCCTAAAGTTATCATTTTTCCTTAATCAAAATTATCCCACCCAAAAGAGAAAAGAGTGAGAGGAGTTGGGGTTGGAGAAATAGATTTTCTCCCTTCCTCTTGATCACTCTTATAATGAAACACTACTCTCTTACCTTGAGAAATTCTGAATTCTCTAGTCCTTCTATCTCTAGCTCTTCCTCTTGTTCTATCTTCTTCTTCAAAGAAAAAGGGTCATTTTCTCTCTATTCTCTTTCTACCTCCTTTTCTTCAAAAATGAATATTTCTATCTTTCTTATCTTAACCTAATGACAATTAGATTACCACTTATACCCTTTTCTATCTTATCCTTCTCTATTGGGCCTAGCCCACTTACTAACAATAAGTCCAATTACTTAATATCTTACTAAGTGACATAAACCACTATTCTACTACTTCTCATAATTAACCAATTAATTCATCTAATCCTAATAAAAGGTTCTCAATAGAAGTAATGATCCTAGGGGATTACTAAAATACCCTACACTTAGCTAATGCATAACTAATGATAAAAATCAAGAAAACACATTTATTCAAGAAATTAAGTAAATAGACAAATAAACATATAAAAATCCTATTTAATTAAATACGGGTGTTACAGGCTAAACATTGGAGTTAAGTTCTATTTTGTTGTTCCTTTTTGTGTACGCAACCTTATTCCTTAGGGTGCCTTTTTGTGTTGGTATCGGAAAATAAGAACTGGATGTGTCTTTGTGTGGTTCTTTTCTATCACTGTTTGTGCCCTTTGACTCTTTCTTTTTCCCTTTGGCTCTGTCTTTTTCATTTTTTTTTAAGAGACTATTTTTTTAGGGAATTTTTGATGTTTTCCCATCTTTTTTTTTTGTAGTGATAGTTCTCCGTATACCCACCCCAAACTTAAACGTTGTTAGTTCCATGAGCAACCCCAAACTTGTTTTGTTGCCAAGACTTTGAGAACTATTACCTTAACTCCAAAGAGGGTAATTTCATTGTTTTTCTGTTCTATATGCTTGTAATGTGGTTTGTCACCGAAACAAAAGGGATAATATTTTTTTACGGCTCAAGATTGGCTAGCAAAGGATATAATATATAAAGGGTGGCTTGAAAAGGCTCTGGGTTATAACAAACATTTGCCTCAATGCATATGATATCAAACTAACCAGTCAGAAGAGAATTAGAACAAGTTCTAGAAAATAAACAAGTGCACGACACTCTCATATTAATTCGAAAGAAAGTGGTAATACCGTTTGGAAATATTTGGCTCAAATCCTCACATGGCTTAGGTATATCTGAATGTTTGAACACTTGTCTCACAGACATTAGCTTCATCACTCGTCTCTCTGTCTCCCGAACTTCGCACTTCGGAGCAATCACCTTTGGTTTTTGTATGAAGGTGTGAAATTCGGATCATCAAGATTTATAACTCATTTCGCCGCAACCTTACCTATAACAGTTAGTCATGCACTAGATAATAAACATCAACACAGTTATTTAATTTTTTTGTAAGTTTGAATAAGGGGTTAAATAGATGAAAATGACATGCGGAATTCTTGGCATACTTTATTGAATTGAAAAACTGAATTGAAATTACTGAATTAAAATACTGAAATTAAAATACTTATCCTTGGGTTGCCTCCCAAGCAGCGCTTGTTTAGTCTCTCATTAGCTTGAGGCATTTCCTCCATTACAGAGGATAGGTTCGCATGTCTCTCTATTGTGCTTCTTTGTTCCAGCTTGAAGCACAGACCATCCTTCCTTCATATTGATTACAATCTCGGCAGGACCAGGTCTGTTTCACCATATCCTCAACTATCCGGTTGGCGACTTATTTACCGATGCAGTTTCATAGAACACAGTAATTTCACCCCCAAACTTATATTCGTGCATGTCTTTCGTTTTAATGCTTTCTTCATGAGGAAGAAATTGTTCTTCAGAGATGACTTTACAACTTGATTCTACTGATTGAATTATTTCTTTCCTGATGGCCTTTCTCTATTTTCTTTGTCATCTTTCGCCAATGGTTCCTATGTTTCTGAACCATTCCTGTAACAGCCCTTTTACTCTCTTACTTCCTGTGGAAGCTCTAGTCAAATGATCCGCCTGACCATTGACTTTTTGTTGCAGCTTTCTCTCTTGCAATGTATTCCATCTCTCATCACTTTGAGAGTTTTCCTGTGAGAATGCTGTCTTTATTCGGCTGTTGCTAGCCTTTGTGATTCCTAGTGCCTTGAGTACCTGTCTGCATGCGCTTTAAACAAAATACCTCAGTAGTACTGGGATAAATATCTTTTTGTAAAACTATTTTTGGTTTGTCTCATGTGTCTTTGTCACTATGAAAATTTCCAGGTAAGTGAGGTGGATCACAACGGATCGCTCGGAGACCTTGACTTATCCTTAGCCAGAATTTTCACAGATTAAAATCCACAATCATCAACAAGATTTTTGATTTTATAATTTTTTTTTTGTATTTTTGAAATTGTTTTTGACAAACTTAAATAAATCTAGTAAGGCTTTGTAAACACAATCCCCGGCAACGGCGCCAAAAACTTGACTAGGGTCTGGCAAGTGCACCAGTCTGTCGTCGAGTAATAATTCACACTCTACGAGTAGAATGAGTTCGAATCCATAGGGATCGTGCTGAAGCTTCACTAGCCTTACTATTACACTATGTCTATTAAAGTTTCCCTACGTTAATAACTAATGTACCTACGAGAGCATAACCTCGATGTGTCACATACCCTAATTACTAAGTGAGTTGTTTATAAACATGCATTATAATCTTCACCAATTAACCTCTAGGTCCTAGTATCGGACTGTTCATCTTCTAAGTGCTCAGTTCACACCTAGTTCATGATTCCTCCTCTAACCGCTCAGTTCACGACTAGTTCAGGATGTTACCATCTCTATACACCTAGCATTATTTACTACTAGTTCCGGACCATATTAAGTAAGAACCTAATATCAATTCTAAGGGCGCTCCCGCTTATCCGACCAGATTACGAGAATACGTTATTAAAGTGCAAGAAAGTAAATAACAATCATAATTACTAAATATCATTTATTATAACTTAGACTCAACCACAGACTCCAAATATTCATAGAGGAGTTCATGATCTCCACCACAACCTAAGGCATAATTACAAAAGACTCCATATTAAATTACAATAAAGAAATTATAATCTAAACATAAAAGCCTAAAGAAAACATACCTTGCTGAGTTAGTTTTCCCGTAAGGGGAGAAAACTATGCCCAATAGAGCTCCTCTGAACCTCTCCTTATAGTAGAGAGTGTTCTACTATTTCTGAATGATTTAAACAATGAATGGGAGGCTCTATTTATAGTTTTCGTAATGGGCCTCAGCAAGGCATCGCAGTACGATGAAGCCATCGTGCTGCGATGTGAAGATTCAGTTCAATTTTATAACTGATCATGTGCATTTCATCAGCTTGGGCGCCAAGTTACTCAATCGTGCTGCGATGTAGTGCATCGTGCTGCGATGAACATATTTTCTTCTGATTTCTTGGCAAACAAGCAGCTTCCATCGTGGCACGATGGAAGTCATCGTGCTGCGATGGAATGCTCATTTTCTTCACTTTTTTGACTTTTTCTTGTCTTTTTGCATCTTGGACTCTGTTTTGATGTTTTTTCTTGCTTTTGTAGGTTTTCCTTCGTATTTGGGCCTGTCTTGGTCTTTTTACTACTAATAATACTACTAAAAATACTATAGAAATTTCTGTCATCAGTTACGCACCGAACTGGGTTAACAAACCTCATGTGTTCTTTATTGCTTTCTGTTGTCCTTATTATTTATTTTTGTTTATGTCCAATTTCAGCATAATGCTTCAATATTGATCTCGACATCTCAAGTGTTGAAGCATTCGATAGTTCATCTGATAGCTGACGCGCCAGGAATTTCAATGGTGGTTGAAGAGGTTGAAACTTGATTAATGACGGTTACAACGGTGGCGACAGATTGAGAAACAACAACGATTACGGTACCGCACGGTTGTTTGCTGATGAATTTAAGCAAAAAACATAGATTCTAGGGTTGAACGTTTTCGTCACGGTTAGGGAATCTCAGAGAATAGCAGCGATATGCAAATTCTTCTTCTATCTTAAAAAAAGGGAAGGAGTGAATTTTTTTTATTGAAAAGGAGTAAATTAAAGCAAGTTATACTACAACGTTTTATGATTTTGCTTATGATACTTTGGGACAACGGTTAAAAAAATGAGGCGTTGTCTTATAGCTAAAAAGTTGTAGTGTACATGTAATGACTTGACTTGTTATGTCATTTTGATTATGGGTGTACATGAGCCGGATTAGATTGAGTTTAGGCAAAATTAAAACCTGAATCACATAGGGTACTCCGGATTGGGTTGAACAAAATAACCACCCACTTTAATATTGGGTCGGGTTGGATAAACCCACTTATTTCTGGGTTGGATTGGGTGGATTGTGTGGATTACCCAAATTTTATTTGTATTTTTTTTAATATGAAATGACCAAATGACGAATCGTCATTTTTTTTTATAAAAGTGACACAACTTTTTAATTTTCTTAAAAAATAGTATTACATATTTTTACTACTTTATCAGCATCATAAAATGATGATATCATCACGATATTTTTTTCTTCATAAAAATAACATATTTTCACAATTTGAAAATAATGATATTTAGCACCACTACTTTTAAATGAAAAAAAGAAGACGAAGATTGGAGACTGGAAAGAGATGATCAGAGAATGTGTTAAAACTATGATATACAGAGGAGTAATCATTTGACGTTTAGAATAATAAACTCGCATACAACTTATTTTGGAAATTTGAGTATTAAACTTGTTCCTTTTATATTTTAATAATGGAAAATCTTTAATATTAATATGAAAATTATTTTAAAAAATTATGACACTACCGATTCAGTGGGTCAATGGATTTTTTGGGTTTGGGTTAGATTTTTCCCAAAACCCGATTTTTTACATGGATTTTTCATTTTGAAATTTATACTCACACAATAACCCGACCCAACCCACTTTTTTGGGTTGAATTGGGTGTGTTTGACCGGATCGATTGGGTTTGTCCAATCTATATACACCTCTAATTTTGATTATGTTATTTTGTGTTAGGCACAAGTGTGTGAACTTTCATTCTCAATGTAATGAGATATATGTAATGATTTGAATATTTATGTCATTTTAATTATGTTATTTTGCCTCTACAGTTTATGCTTAACAGGTTTATTATTTGCTTATATTGTTTGGTAATTTTGTTGGGAAGGGAATAAAAAATAATATATAGCTTATGTGCTAATACTTAAAACAAAAGATAAATTTTGATACTAGTCAAATTGTGATGCTAATATAGTATTAGAATTGTGCAGACCACAATTCAAATATATATGAACCAAAATTTTGGCGAGAGCAACAAGTAAAATATGAACCTAAATTTTCATATGCTACTTGAATCACGTTTTTTTTTTTTTTTTTTAACCAAAGAGGTGCAAGCAAAGAGCTAGAACACCACAAAATATATTAAGGAACAAGAACATACAAAAAGGAGGGGATCAAACCAAACTCCATCAACAAGATACAATCCTAAAATTGGCAAAACCCAATTTGTTTTTAAACAGGTCTACTTTAATGAAATCAGGGGGATCATGCCAAAACAAAACATAATTCAGAACTAAACCATGGTTTGCTAGGGAGTCTGCTGCAACATTGCCTTCTCTAAAGATGTGAGATACAACAAAATTCATTTGCCTAATCAGAAATAAAGCATTGTGCAATCTGTTTCTTAAGGACCAAGAAACCAACTTATCAGGATTCTTAAAAGCTGAAACAACTAATTCAGAATCAGTCTCTAACCAGAGGTTTCTCCAGTTCATTTGATGTGCCACCTCAATAGCTCTCAAAGCACCATGAAACTCAGCAAGGAAAAAAGAAGCATAACCAAGAGGTTCAGCAAAACAAAGTAAAAAGTCAGCATTACTATTCCTGAAAATACCTCCACAGGAAGCTTCACCAGGATTTCCTTTGGATGCACCATCGATATTACACTTTACACAGTTCATGAGAGGAGGATTCCAAACAACTTCTTTAACAGTATTCATTCTAGGGTTATGAATGGCAACATTGAATTTTTTGAGAATTATGAAATCCCTAAGAGAATTTGAAGCTACCTTCAGGATTTCCTTTGAGAATTATTCACTTGAATCACGTTTGTTTGAGCAGGAGGAGTGGAATCAGGATATAATCTTACATAGATATAAGTGTTTGGACATAAAATTTAGACACACTCATACATCAAAAAAATTAAAAGAAAAATAAAATGGTCACTTCAAATAATATAACTTTAATAATTTTTTATTTAATTTTTTTAGTTTAATGTAAGTGTGCCTAAAATTGAGGTGTTGTATTTGTGCCTATAGTAACAGTCTCGTGGAATCAGTGAATCACATTGAGTGGAATCTTTTTTTTAATTATTAAGAAAAACCCTGACGTGACAGCTAAGTTATTTAGCGTTGACTTGTTCAAAATTGACGTTTTGCAAAAAGAGGTAAAGATGAAATCTAGAAGTGCTATTTTGAAACATAAGGGGACAAAATTGCAACTTTCTAAAACATAGGGGCCAAAAGTGCAATTTTGCATATAAATTAATATTTTTTGAATATAATTTTTTAATAATATTATAAATAGTTAAATGATATAATTTTTTGTTTTTGTAGTAAGAAATTGTAATTCGTAAGTTTCCACAATTGTATTTTATTTTTATGAAAGAAAAGTAAAGAGAAAAATACACAATAAAATATGAAAAGAAATAAGAAAGAAAAGAAATAATGATGCATGTAGTAATTACATGAAAAAATTAACGAGAATTAATTCTAATATATTTATGGTGTTATGCATGTAATAATTGGTTGTGACAATTTTTTTTGTTGATATGCATGACTCAAAATGTCATATTTAATACATGAGAATTGGAGAATTTTGTATGATTTATTAATATAGTTTAATGGAGATGCACTGACCATGTAAAATATTTTACACTATCATCCAATTAAAAGCTTTCAATTTGTTGGGGTGGAGCAGGGTGAAGTGGAAGAAAATATGTTGTTATTAGTTGACAGTGTAAAATTATTTTACATTATCAATGCATGTTCCTTTTTCTCTTATTGATATTAAGATTTTAATTTTGTTAATTTAAACTTCATATTTGATTGGTGGTGTCATGCATGTAATTAGTTGGTAGTGTGTTTGGTGAGTGATTTGTATGACTTGTAGAGTCGTATTTAACACATGAAAATAATGGAAAATAAATTATATATTAATTATCTAATATTGAAAAATTTAGAATATTATGATATAAAATTTATGTTTTCACCATTTCTTTAATTAAAATTTGCAACAATTAAATTTTAAAATTAAAAATAATTTTTTTTTAAATAAAGTTCAAAATTTAATATTCAATCAAGAGTATTAAAGTTTGATCTCTAGAATGAATAAAAATTAGGCTAAACTGTACATTTGGTCTCTTACGTTTATTTTTGGTTTCAATCAGGTCCCTTACATTTTAAAAATTTCAATTTGGTCACTCACGTTATCAATGTTTGCATTAGTTAGTCCCTTCCGTCAAAATTTTGACTAACGCCGTTTGAATTTTACATGTGGTTGACGGTTTAGACATGTGGACATTATTTTGGACACGTTCGGTAATATATATTAATTTTTTGGGGCCAATTCCATTTTTATAAGTAACATTATTAATTTTAATTATTATTATTTTTGTTTAGTTAACATCCCATATGACCCTGAATGTGTCCAAAATAACGTCAATGTGTCCAAACTGTCAGCCACATGTAAGATTCAAATGGTGTTAGTCAAAATTTTGACGGAAGAGACTAACTAATATAAGCATTGATAACATGAAGGACCAAATTAAAACTTTTAAAACATAAGAGATCTAATTAAAACCTAAAATAAACATAAAGGACCAAATATTCAGTTCAACCTAAAAATCAATGTATATTGTCCAAAAATTTTAAACCAACTCATCAACTTTTGTTTATCCACTTTTATTTATAGTTAAGAATAGAACGCGAGAGAGAGTACAAAACACAGGAACATTGAATTCCACAACCCTTCTTCCTCCGCAATTTTGAAATCTTGAAGCTCTGTCAATCGTTTATTTCTTTTTCTTTTCCATTGCAACAAATACCATTAGAATTTAGAAAATTTGTGAGAAAACAAAACCAATAAAAAATAGTTGAATTAAAGACTTGCGCACATTATCAAAATGGACCCTGCAAAAAAAGATACGGGGATGATTGAGTGGTCTTTGTTCAATCTCACAAGTCCTTTTTAATTAGTTTTGTCGACAAGTTCAAGTGAAATACATCTGTCTAAGTATCCATTAATTTGTTGTATCAAATTAGTACACTTATTTATATATCTTTGTTTATAAGTGCTAAGGTCTAAGTTTCAAATGAGTTGCATGATTGCAGGCTCAAATCTAAAGAAGTAGAAAGATTCTAGTATTCTACTTGTAATATATTACTACTAGTAGTAGTCTTTATGTTTGACCTCCATTAAGAAATAAATTGGTATCAATGCATTTGTGATACTTTTAATATGGAAAGGGTACATGTTAGAAATATAAATGTAATAATATTCTCTTGATATTTGTGTATTATACTTTTTTGATATTAAATTTTTTATAGTATTAATTAAATACAAATTTTTAATTTTTTATACGTCAACGTATATTCTTAAACACGTGTTAACATGACCCATTGCATATAAAATGTAGAGACCAAAATTTGCCATTAATATTTAAGCCGTCTTTGTGATGGAACACCACTAGATGTGATTTGAGATACCACTATAATGTGGGGCTCTCCGATACAACGTGTGACACAATTAACAAAATTTTCTTTTGACACAATTAACAAATATTTAAAAGTTGGTTCTTGTAATAGATTTGATATTTAACTCGTGCATAAAGTGGCTGTAGCCTGTAGTAATATGATTTGATCATAACAACAACACAAAAACAACACTTTATTATAAAAAATATGGTGTGTATTTACTATTTAATTTGTCACCTGAAATCTAAAACTAATTCTTGGAGATATTGAAACTAATGGTTTTCACCGCTAGTTGAATCTGGTTCGGGTGTCAGTTCTGGCATAAAGTGGTTTCAGCCTCCTCCCGATCGTAGTTGCGAGATATTGAAATTAATATAAGATCTTATTAATTATCTCTCAATGTAATAATCACAATATTCATTTATAGAGATGAAATAAAATGCAAAGTTATCTTGAACCATTAAATATCCAAACGCGTAATGTACGTGTAAGTAACCTATGAACCAATTTTCTTGAATTTGGTCCATTGATATTTGATTTAACAAGCATATAGTACTTCTTTTATTTTTTCTCTTTTGTAATTGTCACTACTTCTATCACCATTGACATACTTTTCTTCCAAGGCATCTGTATCTACCACAAATTTAAGTGATGAGATTATAAGTTAACCGTCAACTCTACAAATAACGATAATTTTATGAAATACTTAAACTTTAGTGATTGAAGTCAAAATGAGGTATAAAATTAGTTAATAATTAATTAGTGCTAGCTTAGGGCACTTTTAGAAGAAGTTAAAGTAGCAGAAAAATTTGATTTTTAAAGTTTTAATGTATCAATTTTAAGATAAGTTATTTTTATAGACATCTTAACAAGTGCTCCAACGAAATTTGTTAGCGTTTCTTCGATTGTAATTCTCCAAAAAAAAATTTCTAGGAATACAAGTACATATGTAAGTTATTAAGAGTTAGTTTGATTTTGCAAAAGATAATTATCGGACATAGCAACACAATACATGACACAACAATACAAATTTTTAAAATATCAAACAATATCTTGTATCTTAATGATGTTTGATGGATAAAAAATGATTTTACAATTTTTTAAACTAATTATATTTTAAATAAAAAATTATCATGTGGTTCAATGAATATAATTTTTTTAATTTTTGTTGAATTTATCATCCTTTAATTTATTTAATCAATTCTTGAAATAATTTTAAAATCAAACATTACACGGCTAAAATTATCATATTCAAATATTTTTTTTCTTAACAAATCAAATGCACACTTAGTGTATTTTTTCTTTTCAATGTTTCTATAAAAAAGGAACTAATGGAGTATGTGGAGAGTGAAAGGTATAACAGAAGTCAAATGAAAAGAAGCATAACTAGCCGCACCACACTCACTAATTTGATCTAGACCGTCATTATTACAAATTAAGAACGTGATACTACATAGAGCACTTGTTAAGAAACTAAATATAATAAAATTATCTTAAAATTTGTATAATCAATTTTATAAAAAAAATATAAAAACATTATATTCTATAAAGATAAAAACTAATGTTTTTAATTTCTTTAATTAGTATTCCGGAATACAAATTAATATGATCCAATAAATTAAAGTTGAGATGCACACGAGATTAGAGAATCTTCTCAAAATGTTTGATGAATAAATCAAATCAAATAAATTAAAATTGATATGCACGGGAGAATCTTCAAAACAATTGGTTCCAGAGTCTGGGGAACCCCCACCATATGGAATACCAACTTTATGTTTTCCTTTTTCTTCAATTTATTTTGGGATGACTTTATAGGATTTTTTTTAAAGCATTATAGGAATATTTTTTAGAGATGCTAACATGTGCATTTATGGAACATGTTAAAAAAAAAGTTATACAATCAATTTTTAAAAATAAATTGGAAGTTTTTTTTCAATAAAATTCTTCAACTTTTAATTTCTTTAACATACTCCAAACAGATAAAATTATAAATAAAAAATTATTTTTATTAGGTTCATTATGTAACTGTTATATTTAGTCTATATTATAGAGTAAATATATCAGTTATATACAACAAATTTAAAATGAAATTTTTTGTTTATAATTGTTATTGGATGGGATATCTTTGTTCTTATAATAGTATTTTTTAAATAGCAAAGTGCAATAGTTAGTAGGCCAATAGCATATTGACTGCTCTGGCTGCTATCTAAGCCTTTGAGCTAGAGTGCACAAAGGTTAATTAAATAGTTTCTCCTATTTCTTTTATTCGAAATAATTTATTTTTGGAATAATTACATATTTGGTCCTTTATTTTATTTTTTTGTAATATTTTGGTCATTTATCTTTCATTTGTAACATTTTGGTCTTTTATCTTATCTTTTTGTAACAATCTGGTCTTTTATCTTTTATAACATTCACATATAAATAGGGATGTCAATGGATATGACATAGACGCGGATAGTGTGATATCCATGTCCGCTTTGTCAAATAAATATGATATATGTGTCTGCTCTATATCCGTGCAGATATCCACTAAGCGGGTAATCCACAGATATTGAAGTATTCACGGATATTAACAGATATACATGGATGATATTTTTTATTAAAAAAAATTTAACCATTAAAAAAATATATTAGTTTTTCTTAAATAATTTACACATAATATTCATAAATTTTGCTCTCTTTTTTTGTCAATTGTATGAAGTTAAAAAGTTTTTTTTCTCAAAAATTAAAATGGAAAGACAAAATATAAAAGTACAATTTTTTTATATAAAAAAAATACTATAATTTATATGTAAGTAGGGATATTTAAGTAATTTTACTAATTATTTAGCGGGTATGGATATCCACGGGCGCGGATAGTATTAAACCCACATTTGTATCCATTAAATGCGGATAATTGAAATATCCATTTATTTTATCCATGGATATCCATTAAGCTATCAGCTCCGTATCCATGGCGGATTTTATCCGCAGATATTCACGGGTATGGATATTTTTGCCATCCCTACATATAAACTTTTTTTTTCATATTTTTTTTATTAAAAAAATGCTTAATTTTATTTGTTAAGATGCCTTTTTATTAAAATTAAATAAAACTCATAATTTTGATAAATATGTTAATCATCTTCATCAATTTTTTCATATCTTCATATTCTTTAAAGGATCAAAGTGTTACAAATAAAAGATAAAGGACCAGAGTGTTACAAAAAGATAAGATAAATGACCAAAATGTTACAAATGAAAAATAAAGGACCAAAATGTTACAAAAAAATAAGATAAAGGACCAAATGTGTAATTTTGCCTTCATTTTTTAAGATTAATGAATAAATAATTGCCACTGCGTGCTACAGAAAGATATGTTTTTAGATCTCGCATTTTAAATCCTCCTTCGTTTTTTTTTTTCTTGTAATTTGTAATACATAATAATAATACATAATTACATATATCTAATTTATAATATAAATCACAAATATATAAGTTATTCAAATGAACTTAAATTATCTCTATTATAAACAAATGCAACCATATTCATAAGAACATGACATGTGTCCTTTTTCATTTAATTATTTATTACATTAATTTTAATTAATATTTTATAATGTTACATTTTTAATTAAATACTAAAATAAATAATATTTATAATATTATTCCAATACGTTACATTTTATTTAATAATTGAAGACGTTACACTTTATATTAAATATTTTTTATATCTATTTGAACGTTACATAATAGTTTCCTCGGTTACATACAAATTAGAATTAATTAAATAAATGTTTTGGAATAATAAAGTTGTAACTGATATTTTATAATAAAATCGTATTTACTTCCTGTCTTTCCAAAGGTAACTATAAATACATGTCCTTTTTTTCACAAAAACTCACAAAGTCATTTGCTAAAATTGGCCTACTTGAATTATCGATAAACATGGCTTATATTAATATTCTCTTTTATTATTCATGGAAACAAAATACATGGTACAATGCGTCCCACTCTAATATATAAGTTTGAATTGGATGATTTTTTTTATTATGATGATTTATTCTTTGTTATGTAGGGAGATTGAATTAAAGTTTTTGTGCGAAGAACATTGATCTGCATGTTCAAAGACCAACTTCAAGGGGTATGGTTTACAGGATATTCTCATCAGATGTTGGTTCTATCGATGTTTGTAATTTTTATTATATAATAATATTCTATGTTAATTATATTTATAAATTTCATACTTCACACTCGAAAGAAAAATAAAAAAATGCCATACTTTGTGTTTGTGTTTGCGTTTGTGTTTGTGTGTGTGTGTGTGATAGGATGTAAAGGAAAAAAAAAACCTACAAGTTATGAAAGGGGGTGTTGTTAACTTGGAGTGTGTCTTCACTATTTATGTTAAGAAGATAATGTTTTAATTAGTAGAGATATGAGTAACATCCAATGCAAATGTCCAAGTGGGCAAAAAAATTATTAAAATAAAAAAATAGTTGTTGAATATGAATATGTTTCTTTTGAGTTTTTGCTTAATGTTTCTAGATTGAAATTTCAATTTAATGTAAAATTGTGTTTTCAAATATTATTTTTTCAAGATTATGTGTCAATGTACCTATATTATTGTCTTATATATAAATTCATATAAATCCATTGATAAAATAATTTCGGTCCTTCATGCGGATCCTAAGTCAAGCACTAAAAATATGGTCTCTTTACCTTCTTTTCCTCCAAAATGATGGTCTCTTATGCATTTTCATTTGTGTGCATTCGACAATTAACCCATTTATGTAAAGAAAAAACATTAAAATCTACTATTTCAATCACATATAAAATACTTCCACAAATATTAAATATAAAGTATTTTAAGTTTAAGTTTTACATTATATTTTTGTCGGTTATAAGAAAAATATTAATTTATAATTTAACCGTTTCAAACAAATTATAATTAATAAAATAAATGATTTGATATATTTATATATAAATGTAAAATAAAAAATATGTCTGTTACATGCAAGCCTTAATTATTAAATTAAACGTTTACATATATTTTTAAATGCAAAAAAAAAAATCGGTTACATGCAAGTTATAATTAATAAAAGGGTTTTTGTTACATGTGCAAATATATATATTTTATAACTTTTCATGTGCAAATTTGAACATGTTAATAAGTTAAAGTAATACATGAGAAGATGAAGAACAAATTAGGGATTTTGACAATTGTATGTTTTATTTAGATTTAGTCATTCAATTTAAAGAGCTGGTGTTCAATGGTCATGTCACTATGTGACATGTATGTCTATGTTTGCTACTTATGTGTTTATTTAACAATGACTAACGTCAGAGATCAAAGTCAAACAATTTCAATCTTTCCATGGTTATTTCCTTAAAAAAAAAGAAGACACAAGGACGAAAGCTAAAAAATAGATACAAGGATGAAAGTTTAAAAAACGTAAACTTACGAGGAAGAACTGCTTATTTAAGCCTAAATTTTTTGACAAATTTTATGTCATGTTAAAATGATATCATATGTTTTTAATTTATCAGTTTATTCTTAGTAAAATTGTGGGCAATGAGTGCAGATATGAGTACTCTGATACCTCAAAATTTATGTACAAGTACGAGTGCAAATATTGTTGCCCGCGCATATATGAGTATAATACAACCTTATTTACAACTGAAAGGAGTATTAATTACCCGTACTCTGCACAGACTCCATAAAAATACTTATTTTGTCACAAAAAAAATCATCAGAATAACAAAAGCATTGAAATTCAGTTCATATGTTAACTCTTTTTTTTATTCTCCCTTAATTGTTGGACAAAACTAAAGATGTTCAAACAGACTATCCGGCCCTCAACGGGCAGACCTAGATGGACTTCCAGCTTTATCTGGCCGGGGCAAAAAATCCATATTTAAATACTGCTTAAATACTCTAAAAATATTCGGGCTAATATTTTAAGGTCTAAGCCCTACATTTATTCGTGTTCGGCGGGTCGGTGCATACGAGCTAACCTATTTTGATAACTTCAAAGTTGTTAACACTGGTCGAGCCAAAAAGCCCATATTTAAATTTGAGCTTTTTCGGGCTGGGGTAAGCACCTAAAAAAAACCGGGCTAATATTTTAAGTTTCAATCCCTAAATTTATTTCGGCTTTACAGGCTGGCCAATATGGGCTAGCCCATTTTGATAGCTCTAGAACTGTATCTCAAAAAGAGTTAATATCATTGATGCATTAACATGACCATAAAAAAATCATCAGGACAACAAAAACACTGAAACATTCACTACCATATTAGAAACATCATACCCAAATAAATAACACAAATAACTAGATTACAAAGGGATAAAACAATGTAAAAGTTCACAATTGGCGAACTGACCCAATCACCTCTATAATTTCCTTTGAACTTTGATTCCCCTAAATTTTATGTTTTAAATTTTAATCCTTTATTTTTTTATATAATTCATATTGTATGCTCAAAGCAACTTTAAATATATCTAAAGAGTTGGTTTGTTTTCAAGGATGGCAAGTGGACCCATATACAGTAGATATCTGCAAAAAATGAGCTCACACATTGGTAATTATCCGCAATAATGAATGAGTATGGGTACCTTAGTACCCACCTCTCCTCATACTCACATTATATATATATATATATATATATATATATATATATATATATATATATATATACACATTTGTTATTTATATTATTATATAAAAATATATGTATATCAATTTTAAAAAATACAACAATACTAAACTGTTACACATTTGCAATTAAAAAATGTGTGTTTATAATATAATTCAAACACAATATGAATATGTCAACAGAGATATATATGAATATTAGTATGATTAATAATAATTTTTTCTATAATTTTTAAAAGTCAACATTAACTTTTAAAAAAAAAAAAATTATATTAAAACGATATCTTATTTTTAATTGATCAATTAATTCTTAGTAAAGTTGAAGGTAATGAGTGCGAGTATGAGTACTGTGATACTCAAATGGTACGTGTTTGATACGGGTACAAATTGTAAGACCCAAGATTTCATTGTATAGTTGGTTTAAGGATTATTAGGGTTCCGATGTGTTCGTGTTGTGAAACATCGTGTAATTAGTAGTTTTTGCTGTAATTGAATCTGTTTTGGGCTCGTGCGCTGTAAAGGCACAGGCTTTTGTCTTGTAATCCTCTTTTGTGAATGAGAAGGGTGCTGTGGATCTAGAATGATGAGTTTTGGATTATTCTTGTTTTTGGAAAAACGAGTAGGATTTTACCCGCGGATGTAAAATCGTACTGCGTCTGTTTTAAGTAAGGTTTCGGATGGGAGTTTTATATATCTGCGTGAGGGAGGTTATGTTCTGAGAATAATTTTCTAAGGCATGGAAGAAAATTGCAGTCGCGGAAAAAGATTCGGCGATAAGTTTTGGAAATGTTTAACGTTGGACGTTCTTTCCGTAGTTTTTACGTTTTTGAGATTTACGTTCGTCGCGACGCGCGAGAGCTGAGTACGTGTCTTGTTTTGGAAGATTGGAGTTAATCTTGTGTTGATTCATAAAGCAATTTGATCCAATGGCTAGGGTTTAAGCTTGGACTTTTGTTTTTGATCCAAGGGTGGTGAGTTAGCAAGAGCTTTAAATAGTAAGGAGGTGTAACACTTTGTGGACTTAGGATTTTATCACAAGACTCTCCTTTCTTTCTCTCTTTCACGTGGACTCCATTTCTTACTAACCTTCTTCACCAAATTTTCATTTCCTCAACATTTCACTCCATTTCAAGCTTGGAAGCTTAGTGGGAAGTTGTAGAGAATCACTTTCTTAAGGTAACCCTCTCTTCTCATCTCCTAGGTTGGTAGATTTTTTTGAGTTTTGAGGTTTTTGGGTTTATGTTCTTAAGAGGGTTTGGTGAGAAATGTTGTTCTTGCTAGTTTTGTTTCATGAAAGTTGTTCATGAGAGTTTAGTAAGCATGCTAGGCTTTGTTGTTTCAATTTTCCATGAGTTGGTGAAAATCTCATGAGAAAAGTTAGGGTTTTAGGTTGGTTATGTATTGATCAATAACATGTGGTTAAGTTGTAAGGTTTTGAAAAGAAACGTTGTTTTCGAACTTTTAGGCGAAAGGGATTGGTGTTGTATGGTTTTGTTTTAGAAAATCCGATGAAAAATATTTTGGGGTTTATGAAAATATTTCCTAAGAGTTTTGTGTGGTGTTTTTGGGGTCAAAATGGTTTAAAACTCTTGTGTTATGTGGCGTTGCTTTTGCCTAAGAAAACATGTTTAAAAACGATTACCGGTCGGTTGAGGCCCGTAATAAAACTTGTGCTTGAGTTTGGTTTTGATTTTGGAAATGAAAACCAAATAACTTTCACTCGAAGCAACCAACATACTTTCGAAAATGTAATGCTTTGTTGTGCAAACGGTTGTTGGGAACCAATACTATGCGTATGTGGTGTGTTGCGTGAAAAGTTGTTTTGGGTGAAAAGTGAGTAAACCAAGTTTTTTGCTGTTTCTGCTGTTTTGTCTCTGGTGTACTCGCTGAGCGAGCTATTACTCGCCGCAACGAGCGTGCTTTGAAGCAACTCGCCAGAGCGAGCTCCAGAGCGAGCTCCAGAGCGAGCGAGATCAGTAGCTCCTGACTTCACTCGCCGTCAACTCGCCGTGGCGAGCTCTGGGACCAAAATTTTTGGAGTTTGATGTTCTAAAATTATTTTTAGGCTTCCTATCCTTTTTTATTAATTTATGGAAGTGTCGGGGATTGGAAACGGGTTTTTCGGGTACTCGGAAAATACGTAGCTTGTAACGCAAGAAAACGGTCATTTTGCATTTCAATTTATTTAAGACTTTTGACTATTGTTTTGGGTCCTAAAAATAGTACAAATAACTCATAGTGGTTGATCAATACGGTAGTTTTTGGTTTGATGTCCGAAAGAGTGGATTTTCCTTAGGAACCTTTAAGTTTTAGGGGTTTTTAGTTTAGTTTCAATACGATTGGTTGAAAAACAATGTATTGATTATACGCTACCTGTTTTAGGAAGCGCGTTGTGTTGTTTGGACGAGTTTTAGTAAACGGAAGCTTGTCGAGGTAGGGGATCCACTTTATTTCTGTCTTTTAAAACGTTTACGACATGTTTGGTTTTGCTGTTATGCATTTGCTGTGTGCTTTGGCATGTTTGTACTTATGTATTCTCGTTGATGAGAACGTGGTTATGATTACGTGTACAATTTGCATATGATTAGGAAAATGTATGTAGGTTGTGATAGTTGTACATAGGCTTTAGGCTATGTGTTGGTTGCATGAGCATATATTAATGTGTGCGTCGGATAGGACTACGCGGGGATTTTGTCTGTGTGACTATCCTGTATATGCCAAAGAGAATATATGTCATGCATTTCATAGTTGCGTGCCTAGGTGTATGTCTGTGTGACTTTGCCTACGTACCGGGCGTTGACTGTGTGGCTTCGCCAAATCCGACTGGATTTTATTGAGTTGGTGTTTGTCTGTGCGACTTCACCTGGTGTTTGTCTGTGTGACTTCACCCGCCTTGTGTGGCATTTTAGTGCGGGTACGTATATGACTGTGTGGCTTTGCCTACCCCACGACTCTTCGAGGAGAGGTTAATTTTCCGGAAAATCATGCATGTGGCGAACCAGTGACGGTCGTCACACCCATTGTAGAGGTCTGCATTAGGATTGGTGATTTATTTATATATACCCGTTGGTGGGAACTACTTTTGAGTTTAAGAGCTTTCTCTTGTGTATGTGGAAATTTGCTATGTGTACATCTTTCGCACCGATTATATATATACATACTTGTATTTTGTGGTGACCCATTTCTTTCATTTGCGGGCTCATCCCACCCAGATGTTGGGCTAGGTCGTGGTGACGACGGTGGCTGTTCCGGGTCCCAGTGAGAGGTTGGAGTTTAGCTTAGTTAGACTATGCGCCAGTGTGGGTTGTACACTGTGCTTTTTGGGTTAGGCATAAGATTCTAGCTAGTTTGTTGTAAGTATTTGAATACTTTGACTTGGACTGTAATTATTCCTGAATACACTTTGCTTGTCGAAGCACCTTTTGGTAATGAGTCTTTGTATATTTGAATGCCGGCTCATTTAAAATCTTTTATGTGTAACTCTGATGTGTATAAAAAAAAAATATATATATATATATAATGCCTTTTCTGGCTTTATGAAAAACGGGGTGTTACACAAATATTGTTATACACGCGGATATGAGTTAGGATCTATAAATCACGGACACTCCTCAGATTAGTTGTGTCTCATGTTGGACACCAACACTTATGATTATACTTAATTATATTATTTTTTCAAATTATTATCGATGTCTATATATTAATATTTATGTCGTGTCCAATCCATATATATATTTGTGTTTCATAAGTCAGGATAAATGCTTATATTTAAAACTGAAAAAAAATATGTTAATTATCTGTGCTTGGCACGGGATCCATTCTAGTTTCTTATAAAGGACATGAGAGCGTATTTCCTTATATACTCTTATTAATTATAAGAAACAAATTACTTTTTATATTCATTGAATTAATTATTTGGTTTGTAATATAAATTAAGCTTAATTTAATATTTTGTCCTTTGTGTTTATTTTAGATTTCAGTTTAGTCCCTTATGTTTATTTTAGGTTTCAATTTGCTCATTTCCGTCAGTTTTGTCATATGTGGCAGACGGTTTGCTTACGTGGACAGACACATGGACACCTTGACACTTGGACATGTGTCCAAATTAAATGGTGTTAATGACAAAACTGATGAAAAATATAAGAGACCAAATTGAAACTTCTAAAACATAATGGACCAAATTAAAACCTATAATAAACATAATGGAGCAAATGTTGAATTAAACTTATAAATAAGATACAATAACTATACAATAAATTTAAAAAGTGTGATTAGTTAATGCCTAAGGATTTCATATAGAAAAATTATTTAAAGATAAAGCTAAATATTTTAATTTCTAAAATATATATAGAATTCACACTTTTCTACAGAAATTTATTGTTAGACTATCAAACAATATTTGTAGGACACTCATTAATATTTTCTTGAATATAATTAAGGAAAAAACTTACATGCATTGTTTTATGTGCAGTTTTTGCTGTTCCACTCATAAAGAAGTGGTTTTTTGTGTTTTTAAATTTAAAAAAAGAGCTTTGCTATACGTAGCGAAAAGCTTTCTCGTGAATTTTCACGAACATGTCTATTTTATAGTATTTCGTTAATTTCTTTCCTGTATAGCCACTACTCTAGAAAAAGAACATGTATCTTAAAATGAAAAGAAAAAGGGCACATCAAAAGAAGCATCCCACCGCCATCACACTTGTTGAAATACTAGTATTTGTGGTATGCAGCTTCAATAGAGACATAGTGCACGGTGAGTCAAATTTTGCAGGCAATATTGACAGCTGCCATGAAATCATAGACGTGAGATGTTTATCATGATCTTGCAGAAGGAGATGATAAATAATAATATATATGGAGGCCAAATTAAGTTGAATTGTTTGTTGCTTGACACATTCGTGAAATATTCGCGATAAAGTTTTCGCGAGATATATCATTTCTCTTAAAAAAATAAAAGAAAACTGTTTTTCAATTAAAATAACTACCTCTTTGTGAGAGGAAAAATAAAAACTGTATGTATTGCAATGCATGTAAGTTTTGTCCTATATATAATTAATATTTCTAATTAGACTCACTAAATTGTAATTTTTGTTCTCTCAAGTTATTTTAAGTTTTATATTGATGCTTTAACTGTTTTCTTTTTTTCATTTTATTTTGGTCCCTTGATTAAATTTGAAACATTATAATGATTGGCTTTTTATTTTTTGTCTTCATCTTAATCTCTGAAATTATAAACGTGAAACATTTAATTTGATACATCATGTCAATTTTCTGTTTGAGTCCGTCAAATATTTACTATATATATTTCCTTAATTATTCTTCTTCTTGTTGATCGAGTCAGAAACTTAGTCACCAAAATGTAATTCCATATAGAACAAATTTAACATATTGCTCAAGGAAACGCCGTAAAAAGAACACAAAAATATAATATTTAGATCAATCAATAAGAACAAATCACATGCATGTGAAATAAAAGTTAATTACAAGTTAGTTGTGAGTATCACATGCAAATTTACTTATGTAACTTGTTTTTATTGGTTGATGGATAAATACCTCCAAATTATGAAAGAGTAGAGTAGACCTCATCAAATATCTAATGTTTTGTAACACCCTTTCTTGATAGGATTTATATGTGTTGTGATAATTGTGAATATTTGAATTAGAGAATGTGAATAATTGGGTGGTCTTGTGAAATTATGGTAGATATAATTAATTGTGCCTTAACATAGAGTTATAGCTACTAGATTTAGGAAGAGTAGGAAAAGGGTATGTTGTGAGAAAATACGATAGGGATCAAAATAATTTTGTAGAAACCAAAATATAACATTTTTTTATAGAGACTAGAAACAAAATTTGGTAATTTAATAAAGATCAAAAACATATTTAACTCAACATAATTCAATTTGGGGGAAAATATTTTATATAAGACCTCCATATATAATTATAACAGAACAAATTTTCAAACCTTCATTGAATCAAATCAAGAACCTTAAGTTAATACTACAAATTCCTACACATATTAAATCTGCAATCACACTACAATAAAGTACACATACATAAATACAATGAAAATACTAATTCATATTTAAAGCATACACACAAGGATCTATATATGAACCATATATAGTGAAGATGATGTTGTAGCTAGTTGTGAATGGAGTGTCCTACCCCAGGGCTGTTCCCTGGGGTTGTGGGTCTAAAAGCACCAACACCATGACTAGGAGGAGGTGCATTTCCTACTACAACACTTGGTGGAAATATTGGTGGAGACAACGTAGCTGCAGCACTTGTTGTATCTAAAATTCCGGCATGTTTATCGTGCACTATGTCCTTGTTCTTCACGAGGTTACTTTCGTCAATGTACTTTACATGACGCCCCTCGACCGACTGACCAAAAATGACCAGTGCAAGGAGAGTAACAGAGAAAGCTATGTTTTGTGCCATGTATTATTTGGTGACAAATTTTGATTTGTTTAGGTTGTTTATATGTAGCAACTAATTAAAATACCAAGTAACAACTAAAGATTATCTTGAAACAATATATTTTAAGTGAGAAGAATATGCCTATAGACTCCACTATACTAAACAAGAATAAGCAAGTGAGATGTGTAGAAATAACTTCATTGGGAGTGGTTTTTATAGGCACGAAGGAAGTGGTGTCAACCAAAATTGGTTAAGTGTGTTTGGTACTACATATTAACAAAAACTGTTTTTGGAATTTTGATTACTAATAAACATAAGTTGATCGTAAATTGATTTATATTTCAATATTTTCGTGTAAAAATGACTCGAACAATAATTTTAAATTAGAAATTAATTAACTAATAACTCTGTTGACAAATGCTACAAATTCTAATTTTTAAGTCAAAAAAATCAAGTAGGAAGTAAAAATTACTATTAATTTGAATACATCAAACATAACAAAATCAATTAAGTTACGAGGTGCATTGAAAATACTTCAGACACATTTTTCATAACTATAACATCTAACAAAATAATACTTCATTCATTCTAAAATAAGCATAATAGTTTAACTACGTGCATTATTCACATAAACCTATTTTGACTTATTTTTTACTAATATATAAAAGCAATTATTAACCTATAAGATGTTGGATTTATTTCGATGAATATTTTTTAAATTTCATCTTTTTATAATTTTTAATAATATATAACTAAAAATATTTATAGTCAAAGTTGTACATTCATATATGTGAGTAGTCAATTGCGACACTTATTTTGGACAAAGGAGTCCCATATGAAATAACATGTTTAACTATTTGGTCATGTTAAAATATGTCTTAAGGGAACATGTTTGAGATAACCAAATTTAAAAGTTAAGTATAAAATATCAAATGCAGAATTTCCAAGATTTTTTTTTTCTATATTTATTTATACAATATGTGCCTTAAGGACACATGTTAACATTTTTCAAAAACTATTAATGACTTACTTAGAACTTGAATTGAAAGTCATGAAAGTAGAAATGATTGTAAAACAGTCGACTTGAGAGTTGTGAAAGTATTGATGATGAGTTGTTAATGATTAACGGGTATAATTATATTGCAAATAATTTTTAAACCTGTAATTAGTTGTTAATGTAATTATTGATTATTTACAAGAGAAAGAAATGTGAGACAAAAATTTAAGGGTGTATCTAACATGAACATTTCAAAAATAGTTTAAAGGTGCACATTAAACATTTTTTGTAAGAATACTCAACATTAATTTCTATCTACTCATTTTTGTGAAAGTTATAACCTTTGGCCTGAAATAAGTTCAAAAAACTGAAGAATTGCTTTCATAGTTTGAGTTAAGAGTTAAAGATAGCTCAATTTTTAAACACCCGCAAGCTCATTCCACTCACATTTTTCAGAAGTAAAGGAGAGGTAGGGAATAAAATCTCATCTTTATCTCCAAACTTCTCTTGAGAAAACTTTGTTTTTCATCTTCATCATCAAGGGAAAAAAATTCCCATCTTCAATTCTCTAAATGGGATAATCTCCACGGAGATCTCGACTTACCGATACAAATGACATCTCTTTTAGTTAGTCTAATGTTTTGGTAAAATAAAATAAAAAGAAGGAACATGTGCTTATGGGTCCTTGTATGTCGCTAGATTCCCAAGTTAAAAAGTATAAAGGGAAAAAAATTCGGCTTTTGATTCTCTCTCGCTTAGAATAAGTGGGCGCTGGCTTGAACTTTAGCAATGTACAATTTTGTCATTGCATGCACGAGACACGCAAATTGAACTAGTGGTTTTGCGTTGTCCTAGCCTCTTAGCTATATACTTGTAGGTATACAGTAAATCACATGATATATTATCAAGTGAGGTCAATTCTTAGATACTCAAATGAAACTCCACTATTTTAATTTAATTTTATGACCATCCAAGTTGTTCAAGATTTACTATAACATTACTCTTTAGTGGTTGCCTAACAGGACTATATAGGGGAAAAGTGTACTTTGAAACATGAATTCCTCCAACATGAAAGGAAGATATGTTTTATACTTTTATTGATATTTAACACTTGTTAAAAATATGCAATGCTCTAAGACTTGAATTAGATTACTTTGAATTATGTTCACTAACTATTTTAAATATCAAAATTATTAGGTTATATGTCGTGATTAGAATTCGAACCTCAGTCTCTCTATTTTGTGTATATGAGTTTTTAAATTGATACAGGATCTCCTATAATTATAGAAAATTGGGAAGAAAAAAAAACGGTTTATTGTTGCACATGAAAGTTGGGATTGGTTGTTATGCATAAGTCATCCTTATGCATCATGCATAAGTTACTTAGTGCACCCCCAAATTATTTGTGCACCCCCCAAATTACTTGTGCACCCCCTAAATTTCTCATGCACCCCCTAAATTTCTCATGCACCCCCCAAATTTCTTGCACACCCCAATATGACTTTTGCCCCCCAATTTTTTTTTTGTCCCCTCCACATTTCTATCCTAAACTATTTTGCTGTGGGAATGGTTTCAGAGATATGCACTAAAAACTCATTAAGTGCGTAAGATTGTTTTAGAGTACAACCCTATAATTAAAATAGAAACAATAATTGTGATTTAATGGTTTCGATTGTCTTATATGAGAAACCAAAATTATTGTTAAATGATTTTAAATAATGATTATAATTGTACCAAAAAAACTAAAAAATAATGATTATAATAAAAAACCATTAAACCATTTTGCTGTGGGAATGGTTTCAGATGGTTGTAATAAAAAATCATTAGGTGCATAAAATGGTTTTGGAGTATAACCCTATAATTAAAATAAAAACAATAATTGTGATTTAATGGTTTAGATTGTGTTATATAAGAAACCAAAATTATTGTTAAATGATTTTAAATAATGATTATAATTGTAACAAAAAAAAATAAAAAATAATGATTCTAATTATAGGTTGTACTTCAAAACCATCTTATGCACTTAATGATTTTGGAGTGTATATATGTGAAATCATTCCCACAGCAAAATGGTTTAGGCTAAAAATGTGTGGGGACAAAAAAAAATTTGGGGGCACAAGTCATCCGGGGGGTGCGTGAGAAATTTGGGGGGTGCACAAGAAATTTAGGGGGTGCATGAGAAATTTGGGGGTGCACGAAAAATTTGGGGGGGTGCATTAGAAATTTAGGGGGGTGCGCAAGAAATTTGGGGGGTGCACGAGAAATTTTGGGGTTTGAGATTAGATGTGAGTGTGTGAGTTGAGATTGGCTAGGATTATTACATGTGGATGCTCAATCTAATGAGTGTTATTGACTTATGTACCATGCATAAGGATTACCCTTATGCATAATAACTTCACCCATGAAAGTTATGTGTATTTTCTAAACTTCCTTTGCAAGATTTATTTGAATTCAAGAGCCATTTCCTCTAACTTGTAAACTTCATTTAATTTTTTTAGAGAAAAGCCTATTTTTTTCAACTAATAAAAGTTCCTTTGAAAGTCTTCTTTACTTATTTCAAAATATTAGTGTTTAGATTAACATTTAAATCTTTTGTAAACTTCTCCTTTAGCGTGATGTGTTTTCTTGCATAATTTTTTGCAAGTATAATTCTCATTCAAATGCAAAATTGAACTATAACTTTTAAACAAAACCACTTGAATTCAAATTTGATTTCATGTGGTGGCGAAACTGGGGTGATTTGGTTGGACCATGACCCACTTCAAAAAAAGTAGGAAACTGGGGTGATTTGGCGAAACTAGGGGTGATTTGGTGCTGGCGATGTGTGGTTATGTTGTGTGTGATTGATTTTCTATGATACCTGATTCTCTGATCGTTTTTTAAATTTGTTGAGATTTGCAGGATTCTTTTATAATCTCTGATGGTTTCCAAATCTGTTGAGATTTGCAGGTTTCATTGTATCTGGTTGATCTCTACCGCGTCGGTGTTGACTGTTTAGAGGTTGTCTACAAGCAAAGACTCATATGCCTATTCTATCGTTGCCCCATTAACTTTTGACTCAAAGAGTTGTTTTTTGGATTCTGGTGGGCCGATCACTTTTGATTCGAGATCGGAAGTTAGAGTCTAGTGGTATCTTTTTGGGTCGGGTTGATGTCTTTTCTGATGGTCTGGTAGCTGAGGAGTGTCCTTCTAAGAATGACATTAGAAGTGGACTTCTATTAGGTGGTATTTGTTTTTGTATTTTCATTGGTGTTCCACTTATATAAAGCGCATTTGTCTTGTAGTTTCTCTTTTACCGGGCTCTGCTCGTCTTGTGCAGAGATTTGGTTTTTAATAATAATATATTTGCTGTTAAAAAAAAAATTGGAAATTACTAATATATCTTTGGTGTATTTTAATAAAATAACATCTTTAGACTATATATAGTTGTTTGCACGAAAAATTATTGATTTCAACATGTAATCTGGTTGCAAATGATATGATATGGTGCAAATTAAGGGTTGCGGGTTTGAGCCTTTTGCCACAGTAATTTTTGCATTTTTTTTGTGTTTTTTAAAATTAAAAAAAAAAAAAAAAACAAACAAAAATCAATTTTAACAAGCGCCACAGAGATATGAACAAACATCTAAATACATTTTTTAAAATTTAACTGCTTTTCATATCTATATAACACTAAATTACTACATTCGAAAATTTGAATATATCCATACATTTGATTTTTAAATTAATAAACATGATTTTTATAAATCAAAAAGTTATTTGCCAACTATTTTAATTAAGAGAAAATAATTTCATAAAAAAAAAACTATACTAGAATATGGGAGAAGTCATTTGTATAACTAAAACAACATACTACAAGAAAACTGCTATTTAGCTTCCAAAATTTTAGCGTCAGACCATTTCTGATGCTAATAGCGTCTATTTAGCGTCCATAAAATTTAACACAAATGACTTTTTTGTAATTCATTTATTTTTCACAATTTTGTGTCAGTCCAACGGATGCTATTGTTGACGCTAATTATTTTTAATTTAAATTTTTAAATAGCATCTACAAATTTTGGACGCTAAATTTTTAAATTTTAATTTTTTTTAAATAGTCCATTATTTATGAAACTAAAATGCCTTTATACAATTTTTATTCCCCCTTCTTTTTATCACATTTCCCTCACTTATTGTGACTTTCCCATTTCCCTCCTCGGTGAACAAAAAAACCCTAATCAATTTCTTCTCTGAACCTCGCCGATTACGTGTCCGTTCTCTCATCCTTGCCATTTTCTCTCCCACTGAGTTGCTTAGAAGTTTGGGTTTGTCTCACTAGCAGTTCGCTCCACCGTTCGTGGACTATTGAAGTCGTTCACCCTGCTCCTTTGTATCTCTTATCATCTACATTCACTCGGTAGTTTTCTGTTTCTCTCTCAAGTCCCTTGTTTTTATTTTCTTCTGCTATGATCTATTCTTTCTTTTTTGGGGTTTTCCATTTCTTATCTTTATATTTTACGGTTTGTGGTTTGTGTAGATTTCTTTTTTTTTTAAGGGAATTTTGTTTGATATTTTTTCGCCCTGGTTTTATGTTTCGTTGATCTATTAGATTGGTACGGTTCCTTGTTGCTTGTTTCATCCTTTTTCTGGTTCAGATTGTTTGGATCTGGTGTGGTTGCTTTTTAGTTTTGTTAGTGTTGTTTGAATCTGTTTTAGTGGTTGAGTTTGTTAGTTTGTTCTCTGTGTTGTTTGGTATGAGAGCCAGATATTAATCAACTGTGTGTATCAATGGACCATAGATTATGCTAGATTATGTATTCCATAATCTATAGATCAATTGTTTGTGTTAGAACCTGCTGCATATAGAACTTTGTTTTCTTTTCTTTCACATTGGAAGCATATGGGATTATTTAATAATAATATAATGGCAGACAACAATATGTGATGTCATGGTATCTGGATGTTTTATACTCGTTGTCATAGAAGAGTGTTAGGGATTGATACCTATTAAAGTGTCTAGGGATTGTGTTTCTATGTCATGGATTTGAGGAAAATTAAATTCACTAGTTGTTAAACATTGTGATTTTGCTTTAAGTGTGGTACAAAGTGTATTGGTGACTAGAGACATTGTTCTAACTATCTCTCTGAATTTGTTGTTATATTTGAAGTTTTGAGTTGGGTTGCAAGGAGTAAGAAAGTCTGAAATATGCAGTGGTTGATGTAGAGAAATATGAAATTAAATGCATTAACTTTGCCTTTCTTGTACAATATGCAGTGGTTGACATAGAGAGTTGCAGCTGGAATTAAACGCATTAATTTAGACGGTCTATGGCGGCAAGCTTTTGACACCAAGGGCCAGGTGAGTGTACAATTTTTGTCTTCTTTCTTCTCTTGAATAAACTACCTAGGGTGTGAATGTGACAATAAAATGATGATTTTGACAAGGGTAGCAGACAGAGTAGTCACATGAAATTCTAGTGCGCTCTCTCCCTCACTAATCAATGCTTCATCATCATCACCATCATCGTTATCTCTGATTTGGGCATCGTCTCTCATGTGCGCTTTCTCTCTTGTCCAAGTAAGCTTCTTCGATCTCTGTTTTCAATCAGTGAGTTTTCATTTCTTTAATTCCTTCTTGTTTGCAATAACCTCTAATTTCCCCCTTCTCTTCAATTTAATAAACCATTCAACTTTGATTTTCGGGGTTGGTCAAATCGTACATCGACAATCCATGGTGATAACAATTTGTTTCTAACATTGTATAGATTACATAAATTGTTGTTTCGATTTTGCTCTCATTGGCGAGTTTCGGTCATCGTTGTTCTCGTTCTCACTCTCCTCGGTGAGTTTCTGTCATTGTTCTCTCTGTCTCTCAACTCCTGTGTTTTTCATTCTCTTCTGCATCTTTCTTTTCTTTATTTTTTCGGGTTTTGGTTTGTGAATATTTGCCATTTTACTTGTTTCTATTGTATTTGTGTTTTGATTGTAAGTATCTGAATGAAACAAATAGGGATCTGTTCAATTATAGGTTTTAATCAATTATTTAGTTATTAATTTGTTGAAATTAGCTGCCGAATTAGTTCTCAGAGTGAAATTTAGTAGTGAGTGAAACAAACGTAGACACATAATCTTGGAAAGCATGTGGACTAGGAATTCAAAACCATAATAAGGACTAGGAATTCAAAATCGTAATACTAATGAGTTTAGCTCAACAAGAATGAGAGCCTTAGATGCATACTGATATGCTTCACATGTCAGCCTTAGAAAATATATCCTGTTTTATATTTCTCTTTGCTTAAATGGTTAATTTTGTTTCGGATTGATGGATCTTGTTCGGATATTGTGTCAGGATGTAGAAGTATGGATAGAGTTCTACTCCTTACTATAGGTATGCTTCCTTTTCATTCTTTTTGTGAGGAAGTTCACTATTATATCTTCTTCGGCACACCATTATTTGGAGTCAATGAATTAAAGCAAGGAAACAATACCTTATAAAGGCATGTCTTTGATTCTAGTACTACTAGTTAGGAAGTTGTCACAAACAAAGAACATGACAATATTCAATTAATTGTTCACTTTCTTGATGAATTTAGGTTGGAAGAGACATAAGGCCAGTCATGAGGGGAGCATATACATTATTTAAAGATGGTGGAGATCCTGAAAAGGTGTGCTCAATATTCAACTAATCGCTGATATGGTTTGCACTACCTGATGCTTGTTTCACGAGTCTTCTGTTCTAGTTTTCTTCTTATTGCCTAGCCTGTTTTAAGCATGTGCAGGGCCTTTGTTATGTGAATTAGGGACATACATTTTCTTTAGTATGACTCTATTAGAGAATTACATCATGTTTATTTGGAGAGAGTTACATATAGACTATAGATTAAGCAAAGGAGCATATTAAAATTATCTATAAATGTATTCATGGTTTTACTTTTATGTGAATTTGCATTTGAATATCTTTTTGACTGCTTTCTTGTAGGTAAATTGCATTGTTTTGAGAAAAATGATAACCCTCACTATTGAGAAGATTATGATAGCAAATACAAAACTATTGATCAACTTGCAAGTCTTCTTATGTCCAAAGGTTTGATTTTGAATATTATGTACGCATTTCTTATAGCTAGACCAAAAAAATGTAACATGTAAAAGTAGCAAAAGGAAGATAATTCATAATTTGTTCTATACAATACATTCTACAAAGATGGTTAATAGTAGCTTTTATAATTTTTTGGCATCTAAATGAATATTAGTTGACTGTACTAGAATATTTATTAACATGTAGATGCTTATTGAGAAAATATTTTTGACCTTCACTCTTTGTTGAATCGTAGAAATAACTTGCACATAAATTTTTACATGATTAATGTTTATTAAGTGTTTAATTAATTATATTAGCATCAAAAACTTTAGTTATTAAGTTTGTATGAAATTATGGTCCACGTACAACATTTGGTTACGTGAGGTAGAAAAACGGAAACTTTTTTTTTTATAAAAAAATTGACCTTTTAAATCGGTTGAAGTTTAAACCGATTTTATAGGCAAAATTTTCACATTTTTTAGCATCAGTAACTACTGATGCTAATTAGCGTCCGTAACTTATAGCTTCAATTTTAGCGTCCATAACAGTAAACACTAATTAGCGTCAACATGGACACTAATGTTTAGCATCAAAGCTTTTACTGTCCTCAAATTTTTGGACGCTAAATTGACGCTAAAATGCTTTTAGCGTCCATTTTTTGCCCTTTAGCATCCGTTTTGTGTTGAAGCTAAAATGCATTTTTCTTGTAGTGATATATTTTTATTTAGGCTTAATTGCAGTTTTGGTCCCCCTATTTTCAACTTTTTGCAGTTTTGGTCCCCCTATTTTAAAACTCGACAGTTTTGGTCCCCCTATCATAATTTTTAACTATAAATTGACGATATGATGTGATTTAAACGGCGTGGTATATGATTCAATGATGAAAAAATACCAACATCGATGTAATTGTAAGAAAAATCTTTCATAAAGTTCATTTAAAACATGTTGTATCATCGTATTTTAGACAAAATATCTGTTAGGGGGACCAAAACTGTCGAATTTTAAAATAGGGGGACCAAAACTGCAAAAAGTTGAAAATAGGGGGACCAAAACTGCAATTAAGCCTTTTATTTATTTTGCTAGTATCACACGAACCAAGCAATTACAAATATAAAGAAAACGAACTTTACATATTTTGAATGATAACTCCCTAGCTACTATAACCCTCCAAACAATAACCAAAAGCCAACTCTTAAACAAATAACAGAAGTCCAAGTTCATGTGCATGATGTAGCATGTAGATGCAAAATGAAACTATAAGGACATTATTTTTGGTACACACACGATGCTAATTAAACTCGATCGCTATGGTATCTACAAGGAATTACTCGATCACACCACTAATTTAAATGTCCAATTTTGGTATGGTAAGCATGGCCAACTCCAGGGCTGTGACTAGGGTTAGTCGGTTTGAAACCATCATCGGATCTCTGATTAGTCATAGAAACCTTAATATTTGGACTTTGAACAACCGCCATTGTTTTCATGTTTTTATCTTCTGCAACAAAATTTCGGTGGCCAACACCAGGACTACTTCCAGGTGTTGTCGGCCGAAAAGAATTTGCATGGGTTGCTCCTGAATCATCTGCATTTAGTGATGATGGTTGGTTCAATGGTTTAATTGGCCTGGCATGAGTTATTTGAAAGGAATCATTGTATGCAATATTTAATACTAGAAAAACAACCAAATATTTTGATGTGACTTGAAACAAACCCATGACAAAAGGTACTTAAGTGAAAGGTTTTTTTTAGGTAGAAACTAGACAAAACTAATGACCTATGAATTGGAAAACAAGATGATATCACAAGTTATGGAGTCTTCTGGTATTTATAGATTTTGTATTGAGATCAATGTCTTGTTTGTATGATTCTTACTCTAAGTATGACAATTGATTTGACTAATTATGTGGACAATATTCTCTTCAAATGTGGACCGTTGGTGGGTATAAGTCAAATAATTTTTTATAGGCTTCACTATGTCAATGCCATGATCATAATTCCATGTCCTTTGGTGTACTTAAAAATAAATAGTGCTCATAATCTTTTTGTAGCATTTCTTTTTGGTCTTGAAAGCCTTTGGTTATCACGAAGAGGTCATGGTAATTTAAAATTCAGCTAAAAAATAAATAAAATTTTATTAATAATTGTTTTAATTAAAATTTAAACTTGCTTCACTTAAACAATATCACTTTGATAAGATATTGCAAATCTCTTATAGTTTAACGAAGGTTTTAAGTTCAATCACTAATTTGGTCATGCAGCAGTGTTAAAACTTTTAAGTAGAATTTATATCCATTTAAATTTTATAAGATTCAATGAATTAGTCTCTGCCACAAAAATAAAAAAGAAATATCTCTCTTTAACTGATATTCATTAACGATTTGAACTCAATCTGTTGGTTTTTCTTTTAATAGCGATTTATCGTTAAATACTAGTATACAAATTGAAAGAGTTATAATTATAATAAAATTAATAAAGCAATAAAAATGTTGGTAGAGAGTTGAGAATCTAGCATAAAATCAAAATGGACCCTGAAAAATGATAAGGGGATTCTCCTACCTTCCCTCTCCACTTAGAGAGGTGGAGCATTAATTAAGGTACAAGTGAATGGTCTTTGTTCAATCTCATAAATCATTGTTTAAGTGAGATATACACATATCTCTCACTCTATAGGATCCTCTGTTATATATCTATCTCTGTCTATTGGAATTACCCTAACTTTTCAATGGGTAGTAAGCATGATGGCGCAGCCGCAGATTCAAAGCTAAATTAAAGAAAGAAAAAGATTCTTCTATAGGCTTATTCTCTTTTGTATATAGTTAGTCTTGTTTATGTTTGACCTGCATCAAGTACTGGTGAAACTGCATTTACCTTCCATTTGATTGGGTAGAGGTAGAATGGAAAAATCATGGTAATTTAATTTGCCATCCATATTCAAGCCACCTTATGAATTCAAATCCTTTTCTTTCTTCTATGGATTCGTTTGATGGCACAAACTACATATCCTTTAATCTTTTAACCTCTTCTGAGAGGTAATTGTTCTAATACATCTAAATTGTTGTTAACAAAAATAATTTCACATTGCTTGAGAGTTAAGGCAAATAATATAATAGTGTATAAAAGAAATTTACACTCCCAAATCTAACGAAACACCTTTTATAAAGTAAAAAACTGTGACAGCTCATACAAGTTTCAAAGCGGACAATACCTCAAAAAAGCAGTACGTCGACGTGGATTTGAATTCACAACAACACTAGGAATAAAATAAAAAATCTAATGTTTTTCAATTTTTTGAATCATTTTATGATTTTTATTTACATCAGTTTGATTGTGAACGTCCATATATTCTCAAAATAGTACTCTAATTAATTAATCAACTATGAGCATGTCTTAATTACTTAATTAAGAAATCATGTACTTAAGGAAGGGAAGAAAAACGTCAAGTCAAAAGAGGGATGGTCGCATAGCCCTACCACTTGAGATTGTCACCTCACTCACATAAAATAAATGCAAAGAATGAATGATCTAATCAAATTATAAATAGTTGGAGTGGAAATGGAGAATCTTCCAAAAGTTTGGCTACTTGCCTTCCATAGTTCCATGGACAGGGGAGTGCTCACTTTTGCCAGGTCTTCACTTAATAATCAATTAATTAAGGCTTAATCATTATTTTCGTCTTTGTAATTTTGCGATTTTTTGGTTTTAGTTCTTGTATATTTTTTTATTGCAAATTAGTCTTTGTATGTTCAAATCTTTTGGTTTTAGTCCCTTAAAACTAAAATTCGCAGGAAAATCCGCTGGAAACCAACGAATTTTCATGCGGATTTTAGTTTTAGGGACTAAAATAAAAAAGATTTGCACATGCAAGGACTAATTTGCAATAAAAAAAATACAGGGACTAAAACAAAAAATTTATGAACATACAAGATTAAAAATGATGTTTAAACCATTAATTAAAGTACGGAAAAAATTAGATGACAAAAATAGGTACTGAGTTGTTATATTCAGTTTTTTATTTTTTTTAGCGTATTAAACATACTCAAAAGAAGTAAACAAGAATTATAAAGTTAAAGCAAATAGTTTTAGATGTAGAGCCGTCAACGAAAGAGAAAAATATACTCCCTCCGTCCCATTTTAAATGATCTCTTTTTGACTTAGTATACTATTCATTTGACCTGCTTTGACCTTATTTTTCTACTAATATATATATATATGCAAATATTAACATATGAGATGCTGTTTGATTTGTCTCGACGAGTACTTTCAAAATATACCATTTTTATAATTTTTAATAATATATAATTAGATATATTAACGATTAAAATTGTGCATTGACAAACGTGTCAGTGGTTAAACAGGTCATTTATTTTGGAACAGAGGGAGTACTATGTTTTTATACATTCTTTAAGGTGTGAGTGTATGATATATTAAATATGATAGAGATCTAAAAGAGATTTTAAAAAAGTTGGAATATTTAAAATTTAAAAATCCTTAGATTCGATGTTTTATTTTAAATCAATGGATCTGTAGTGTCGTCTTTGAGGTAATAAAGAAGACCAAGGAATCTTTGTGGTCTCTATCATCGAATCTCAACGGAACACACATGAGTGGTGTGGAATTATAAATTAAAGTAAATGTTAAATAATGCTTCCGAAACGCTAGTTAAAAATATTAATAAATTTTTTTAAAAAATAATTTATAAATCAATAATTTATAATTGTAAAAAGTTGTTTTTTATCATTAATTTTCTTTTTAATTTTTTTTTAAAATATGCTTAACTAATATCCTGAAAAATTGTATAAGCATAACCATAAATTAAACCATAAAGTATTTGGATTCATAAGTTACCTATATATTATTGAGTCAAAAAGAAGTTACCTATAGAGAGAATTTTAAAATGAATGAACTTTTTATAGTATTTTTCCGAAACTAATTTTTTATTTTTGAGAATTATAAATACCAACTAAAATTTAAGAAATCGAAATCTCTTCATTATTCTATCCAATGTAAATTTCAATTTGGTCTCTATAATATTTGAAAAGTTACAAATTGGTCTCTATTTTTTTCAAATATTGCAATTTGACCCTTATAAATTCTCAAAATTTGCAAATTGGTTCCTATATTTTTTAAAAATTTACAAATTAGTCTCTATTTTCATATTTTGAAATCGGTCCCTCAACTTTTTGAAATTTAGTACAAATCGTTCAACAAAAATTAAAATGAAGGGAATTCAATTACACTACAAGAAATATGATTTTTTGCAACAATTTTTTTTGTTAAAAGTTGTTACAAGTCGCTGACAAAACTATCTAAGCGACCTGTAACAAAAAAAATTGTTGGCAAAAATCATATTTCTTGTAATGATATTGAAGCATATGAATTGCCTAAAATTTTAATTTCTCTAGAATTTACAGTTACCTCATCTAACTACCCTTAAAAAGTTTGATGGAATAAAAGAACATTTAAAATACAGATAGTTTCTTTTCCCACCCTTCAAATTTTTCTTCTTACGCAGAAAAACTTCGGAAAATGTTTCCCAAATTTTTTCAATGTAATTTTTCTTTTCTTCCCTCTCTAAATTTTCTTTTATTTTTGGAGGTTAGAAAAAAAATTTACCTTAAAAAAATTTCGCAAAATTTTATGCGTGAGAAAACAATTTGGGGGTGGGAAGAGAATGGCTTTGCGTGAATAATTGCAATATTGTTATGGAGTTTTAAGGATCTTTTATGGAGATCTTGGTAGGTGAATTGAAGGTCATTCATTCTTAAAAAGTTTGATGGAATAAAAGAACATTTAAAATACAGATAGTTTCTTTTCCCACCCTTCAAATTTTTCTTCTTACGCAGAAAAACTTCGGAAAATGTTTCCCAAATTTTTTCAATGTAATTTTTCTTTTCTTCCCTCTCTAAATTTTCTTTTATTTTTGGAGGTTAGAAAAAAAAATTTACCTTAAAAAAATTTCGCAAAATTTTATGCGTGAGAAAACAATTTGGGGGTGGGAAGAGAATGGCTTTGCGTGAATAATTGCAATATTGTTATGGAGTTTTAAGGATCTTTTATGGAGATCTTGGTAGGTGAATTGAAGGTCATTCATTCTTAAAATGAAACCAACAATGTCGTATATCACCTTGTAATTATTTTCCATTGTTTGTAAAGGAATTTAAATTTTACCTTTAAAGATGCAAAACCAAACTCTTAAAAGAGAAATGATACCTCTTAGATATTCTATATTGTTTGTATATGCATTTCTCTTTCACTAAAAATATATGGCAGATTATAATGGTTAGTAAATCAAAATTCGCTAACATTATATATATTTACATGGGGCAAAACACTATTTAACCCAAATAGTCATAAACCAACATGTTCGGTAAGAGACTAAAAAGACAGAATCTTTACATTGCGTATTTAAGAGACCAAAATTTGATAACATTAAAGTGAAAAAATACTATTAATTTAACCCATTAATTTAATATTTTCTCATTATTTTTAAACTGTTTCTAAATATAAAATATTGATATATGTATTATTTTCTCATTAAACCAAAGCATAGGATCGAAGTTTTGTCCTATACTTTATACAACATTGATATATGTATTATACAATATAGACTTAAATACATCTTAAATTATATGTCTGTCATAAAAAATACGGAGAACATGATTTTTAATTTATATATTATATCCTTTCAAAAAAAATTATATATATTATAATAATTATTACTTATAAAAAATCTTGCACCCTGAACTCGGACCATGTCAAATCAAGAAATACAAAAAAGACAATGTTAGCTGAACAAAAAGTTTAGAATATAAAAAACAGAACATTTGTATAAACAGAACTTCTGGCAGTATGCTTCACATAACTTATAAATATAGAAGATGCTAGCTACTAGCTAGTAGCAAGCTTACATTTTGAATTGAATGATACAATAAATAGCCAATAATTAATTAAACCCAAATCTCATGCAACATATACAAGAATTCACAATATACAGTACTGCAGATTGAAACTAAAGATAAATTAATTGTATATTTACAAGACGAAAATCATCAATTTCCAATTTTGTTATTGAAAGAATGACCAACACCAGGACTGTGACCAGGGTCGGTTTTTTTTAAGTCATTTATAATATCCTCATTAGTCGCAGTTATATTATCATCTGGGCTCTGAACGACCACCTTTTTCGATTTCATGTTGATATCTTTTTTTGCAAACGATTTGTGGCCAACGCCAGGACTATTACCTGGCGTTGTTGGTTGGAATGCATTTGTGTGGTCTTCACTTGTTGGTTGAAATGCTACTTCATTGTTTGACTTCATTGATGAATCGATTTTTTTTACTGATCTTAAAATAGGAACATTTTGTTTGTTCAATGGTTTAATGAGCCTAGCATGAGATTGAAGGGAATAATTGAAAGCTATTAGTGCTACAAAAAGAGCAAAATGTTTTAGTGTGGATTGAAATTTAGCCATTAACAAGTATAGAAGCAAGAGTAGAGAGTATGAATGAAAACTTAGAAATTTAAGAAGTTTGAATTTGAAATTAGAAGTTATATGATATGACAAGTAATGGGACTTTAGGGGGTATTTATAATCAAGATTGTTGAGTTAGTGTGACAGTGAACTATAATAAGATTCTAAATACTAATTATATCATTTGACTAAATTTGTGGAGAGCTATGATTTGCAAATTTGGACCGTTTATGTGTATAAAATGGCTACATTTTTAATTTTATATGTCAAATTGGCACATTTTTTATAAGTGAATTCTTTGGTGTACCTTTTACTTAATATATAGTGGACCATTACATGTTAATTTAAATAGGTCGGCCTAGTAGGTTAAAAGGCTTTTTTAATAGCTTGCAGCCTGGCCTATTTAACTAAATAGGCTTATGAAAAAGTTTTGGCCTGTCCTTTTTAAAGAAATAGACTGGCCTAGCCTAAGCCTATATAGGCTAGGCCTTAAAGCCTCGTAGGCCGGCCTGACCTATTCCCACCTCTAGTAGTGGTATATTTGTTGATGTAAACATATATGATAGATTTTAAATAATGTTTGTTGACATTTTTTATATTAAATACTATTTATTAAAATTGTATATATTGACAGTGTATTGATACATAAATAAGATATATACTAAAGTGTTTAACTTTTTGTTTTTTTAATTTCATGGCTCTGATCACTATCACACGTGGGCTAACATGCTCAATTGGGTGTGCATATATAAAAATCTATATTGGGGTTATAACATTTTTTATTTTAGTCATTTTGCATTATGACATATCTCTCTTTTGATCTTCACCTCTCTTCTTCTGTTGTATTGCATATCAATTTTATTATATAATTTGATATCTAAGTGTCTTGAATTTTAAGTATAGAACAATCACAATAATCATTATATTATAGGCAAAATAGCATCAGAGGTCCTTTATTATACTTTTTAATATTTTCTTCCTTTATTTTTTATTTATAATACTTTAGTTCTTTATCTTTTATTTGTAACACTTTAGTCCTTTAAAGAAAATGAAAATATGAAAGAATTGATGAAGATGATGAACATATTTATCAAAATTATGAATTTTATTTAATTTTAATTAAAAAGGTATTTTTAAAAATAAAATTCAGCATTTTATTAATAAAAAAAATATGAAAAAAAGCTTTTATATATGTGAATGTTTTAAAAGATAAAGGACCAAAATGTTACAAATAAAATGTAAAGGACCAGAGTGTTACAAATAAATAAGATAAAGTATCATAGCGTTATAAATAAAGGATAAAAGATCAAAGTGTACAAAAAAATAAGATAAATAACTTGCACTGTAATTTTGCTTTTATTATATAAATAATTGAAGCCACCTACAAAACAACCGACTTAGATAGACACAATGTCGGCACATAAATATTAGATACTAGTAATAATTTGAAAAAATAAAATATTTGAATGTAACTATAAATGGTGTTAATGTTAGACATTGAGAGATTTTTTATGTAAAGTGTCGATACTACATAATTAGTTGTCCCTAATGGACTCATTTTAATGAATTAATTCTAACTAAACATAGTCTAGTTAGCCACTTTAATTTCTTTTGTCAATTATGCAAAGCCATGCTTTATAATTAGTTAATTTGCAGGTTGAGAGAGTGGCAATTGGAAAGAGCTTGGGATGTGTTAATTTTGTTACAAACTTTGAAGTTATAATGGACTGGCGCATCATTAGAATGGACCCTAAAGAAAAATTAGATATGCATATATATGAGATTCTTCTGTACCCTTCCCCTCCACTTACAATGGTATGGTATTAATTAAGTGATTGATTATACTATAATTAAGCAGCTAATGGTCTCTGTTTGATTTCAGAGAAAATATCATTTTATTTTGGTGGACAAGTTGAAGTGAAAGGCATTTTTGTCTTTGTTCCTCTCTTCTATTTGTTTAAAATTTATACAACTTTTTTTTTTTTGGTTTGTTTGTATAGTACGCTAATTAACAAATGGGGGGGGGGGGGGGGGGGTGTGTGCATGATTGCAAAGCCGCATGCGCAAAGTTGACAAAGATATAATTTTTTTTTATAAAGTTCTCTCAACTCTCATTCAGCCTTATTTTGAATTGGGTTGTAGCAGAATTTCATATTGCACTGCATGTATAAATTACTATTTCATTAGGTATTAGACAAACTATGGAGTATTAGTTGGCAATTAATACTCCAGTAGTAAGCTAGGGAGAGAAGACAAAAGCTAGCTAGGAGAGATTTACATCTTGAAATGGAATAAGAAATTCATAAAAGTTGAACTCCACAATGTCTAGAACAAAATGTATTTTTGACTTTTGATAATATTTAATTAATATTTAAAATCAGGAAAAGTAAATGAATAATTAAATATCTTAATTACAATTTATTCGAGATTGGAGTGTGACGCGTACAACTGACAAAGATAGTAAGTGATTGTCGATGTATCTATAGATAAATGAGTAGTTTCTTGTAATTTTCAGTCAAAAGAGGCTATACAAATAAACCAAATTTACATCGGAATCAGAGAGATCTTAAGGCGATACGACTATAGGACTTCATGGTTAAAAGAAGGTAGTTATAAGAATGTTTATAAGAAATTAAGAATTGATTTGCAGTATTTATATAAACAAAATATGCATCTTCTTTTAGTAGAACATTCTATAAGAACTACACAGATAAACATATTTGACTTTGGAACACTCTTTAGAATGATGATCTTCCGAGAAGTTTTAAGAAAGCGAGTAAGTAAAGAAATAGACACCAAAAGACTCATATTAGTACTTAATCCAAGATACTAAGTGTAAGACCCGAGATTTTACTGTACTATTTTTCTAAGGAACTCTAGTGTCGGCTACGAGTTTTAGGGTTTTTAGTAGAAGCGGATTTGTGATTATCGTCACATTAATGAGATTTTTGCTGAAACGGAGCCTGTTTTGTGCTCGTGCGCTGGAAAGGCACAGACTTTTGGGTCGTAGTCCTCTTTTAAGTATGAGGAGATTTCTGTGGTCTTAGAATAACGAGTTTTGGATTATTCTCGTTTTTGGAAAAACGAGTAAGATTTTACCCGCGGATGGAAAATCTTACTGCGTCTGTTCTGAGTGAGGTTTCGGATGGGAGTTTTATATATCTGCGCGAGTTAGGATATGTCCTGAGATTAATTTTCTGAGGTATGGAAGAAAATTACAGTCGCGAAAAAAAAGATTCGGCGATTAGTTTTGGAATGGAAAAACGATGGACGTTCTTTCCGTAGGTCTTACGTTTTTGTGATTTACGTTCGTCGCGGCGCGCGAGAGCTGAACGTGTGAGTGTTCTATGAGGTATTGAGTTTAATCTCAAGTGGATTTGGTTTGGTTTGATCCAATGGCTAGGGTTTTGTCTTGGCAATGTGTTTTTGATCCAATGGTCATGAGCTAGCAAGAGCTTTAGCATAGTAAGGAGGTTTGCTCATTGTGGACTTAGAAACATCACCAAACTATCTCATTCTTTCTCTCTTTCACGTGGAACTCCATTTCTTAACCTTAAACCTTCACAAATTTTCCATTCTTCACCATTTCACTCCATTTCAAGCTTTGGAGCTTTGAAGAAAGTTGTAGAGAATCACTTTCTTAAGGTAACCCTCTCTTCTCATCTCTTAGGTTGGTAGACTTGTAGAGTTTAAGAGTTTTTGGGTTTATGTTCTTAAGAGGGTTTGGTGAGAAATGTTGTTCTTGCTAGTTTTTGTTTCATGAATGTTGTTCATGAGGTCTATAGAAGCATGTGTAGGCTTTGTTATCTTTGTTTTCCATGAGTTGGTGAAAATCCCATGAGAAAAGTTAGGGTTTTGAAAGTTTAGAGTATTGATCAATAACATGAGGCTATGTTGTAAGGTTTTGAAAAGAAAAGTTGTCTTCGAACCTTTGGGCGAAAGGGAAATGCGTTGTATGGTTTTGTTTTAGAAAATCCGATGAAAAATATTTTGGAGTTTATGAAAATATTTCCTAAGTGTTTTGGGTAGTGTTTTGGGGTCAAAATGGTTTAAAACTCTTGTGACATGTGGTGTCGCTTTGTACTTTGAAAACATGTTTGAAAATGATTACCGGACGGTTGAGGCCCGTAATGAAACTTGTGCTTGGGTTTGGTTTTGATTTTGGAAATGAAAATCAAATAACTTGCACTCGAAGCAACCAACATGCTTTCGGAAATGTGTTGCTTGCTTATGAAAATGGTTTGCTTTTATGCCTTGAAAAGATGTTGGGAACTAATAGAATCAAACTAGGCTTGGGTGGATAAAGGTGGTGTGAGTTGCTGTCTTTTGCTGTCATGACAGTTGAAACTCGCCAGGCGAGTGGTTACTCGCCAGGGCAAGTGTCACAGGTCCTGACAACTCGCCAGGGCGAGCTCCAGAGCGAGTAAGACCAGTACTCTCTGCCTTCACTCGCCATCAACTCGCCAGGGCGAGCTCTGGGAGTTGAAATTTTGGAATATGATTTCTAAACTTGGTTTTTAGCTTTCTAATCCCTTTTTATTAATTTATAGAAGTGGTTGGGATTGGAAACGAGTTTTTCGGGTACTCGGAAAGTACGTAGCTTGTAACGCAAGAAAACGGCCATTTTGCATTTCAAATTATTTAAGACTTTTGATTATTGTTTTGGGTCCTAAAAATAGTACAGATAACTCATGGTGGTCGATCACTACGGTAGTTTTTGGTATGGTATCCGAAAGAGGGATTTTCCTTAGGAACCTTTAGGTTTTTGAGGTTTTTGGTTTAGTTTCAATACGATTGGTTGGGAAACAATGTATTGATGGTACGCTACTTGTTTTAGGAAGCGCGTTGTGTTGTTTGGTCGAGTTGTGATAATCGGAAGCTTGCCGAGGTAAGGGCTCCACTTTATTTCCGTCTTTAAAACGGTTACGACATGCTTTGTTATGCTGTGTATGCAATTGCTGTGTGTTTTGGCATGTTTGTATTATGTATTCTCGTGATGAGAACGTGTTTAAAATACTTGCACTGTTTACATATGATTATGAGAATATATGTATGAACAGGTGTTTGGAATACACGTGATTAGATGTATATGCATGTGTTGTTGTGGTGTGATTACATATGCGTGTACGATATGTACGTGTTGCATTAGCATAGATTTGAAGATCGTATGTTCATGCATTGTTAGTAAGTAGTTGCGAGAGGGGACTACGGGGTGCGACTGACAGAGATTGGGTCCACTGGTGTTTATTTTAGTGGGCATAATACGTAGTGTCCGTGATGGGCTACGGGGTGTGATTGACAGAGATTGGGTCCACTCTAATCTTCGTAGTGTCCGTGATGGGCTACGGGATTTTATTGATGTTTCACGGTGTTTATGTGGTTTATAATACGTAGTGTCCGTGATGGGCTACGGGGTGTGATTGACAGAGATTGGGTCCACTCTAATCTTCGTAGTGTCCGAGATGGGCTACGGGATTTTATTATTGTTCTACGGTGTTTTATCAGGTTTCGTAGTGACCGTGATGGGCTACGGGTTTTGTATTGGTTTGTTAGTTGGGGTTGGACCTACGATTCCGGAATTCATGCGTCGTGGTAGCTAGGGTTAGTACCACGCATTGTAGAGGTTGCATTATAGGCTATGTGTGCATTGCTTATATGAACCCGTTGGTGGGAATTGCTTGTTGGTTAAGAGCTTTCTCTTGTGTTTTGTGGAATTATTGTTATGTGTACAATCTTTCGCACCGGTTATATATATACATACTATATATTTTGTGGTGACCCTTTCTTTCATTTGCGGGCTCATCCCACCCAGGTGATGGGTTAGGTCGTGATGACGACGGTGGCAGTTCTAGGCTATAGTAAGCATTTGGTGAAGCTTAGTATAGGTAGACTATGCGCCGGTGTGTTTTGTGCACCGTGCTTTTGGTTAGCATAGGGTTGTCTAACTTGTTTTGTTGTAAGTACTTGATACTTAGACTTGGACTGTAATTATTCAGGAATACACTTTGCTTGTCGAAGCACCTATGGTAATGAGTCTTTTGTATATTTGAATGCCGGCTCATTGAAAAATATTATATGCGCACTCTGAGTGTTAGTTGAAAAAAAAAAATAATGCCCTTTTTGGCCATTGAAAAACGGGGTGTTACACTAAGTACGACGGTTAAGGAAGAAAAAAAAAGTAATGACTATATGTACTCCTTCCGTTATAATATATATAAACAAAATTGCACTTTTTAGGTTCATTGTATAATTAATGTATTTGAACAATGTCTAGATACATTAATTATACAATGAACTTAAAAAATATATTTTTGCTTATATATTGTAACGGATGAAATATATTTTATTTTGACAAAAGTAATGACTAATAAATATTGTTAGTGAACCCATGCATGACAACTGTGAATTAATGTGCCTCATGAATTTAATAAACTATGAAATTATGGGAAATATAGGGTCAAGTCAAAAGCAACACGGTCTTGTGGTCCCAAAACCCACTTGAATTTGTGACCAGTTATATAGTCAGTGTCTTTTTTACAATATTTATCAATATATTACTACTATAATATAGTATAGTAGCACACAGATACACACATTTTAGTATAAAAACAAGGCAAGAATGAATGAATTGGGAAACAACAATATAAGAGCTAAAGTGTAGAGCAGTGGGAGCCATATGGTTGCATTTAAATAACTAAATCAAATTAAGCTTTCCACAAGCAAGCAGTACTACCACTAGTTTAACTAAGTCCAACTGTTTGAGAATCTACCAAAATGTTGGCTCCAGCCTCCAGGGAGTGGGAGGAACACTCACTTCTCCTGGTCAGATCCACTTGCCAATAAAATAATCAACTGGTATTTGCATCTATACTTATAAGTACAGTTCAGTCGGTAGCTATCAAAAAATATTATTTAAAAGGTCGGAGTTTGAATCGCACAATTTTTACTTTTTCGCATTTATAGTGTGTGACGGTGTGTGAGGCTAACCATTAAATAAATTGGACAAAAAATAATCAATTTGTAAAAGTATTAAAAATTACTGTAATATTTTTTGGTATATGGCACAATAAAACAAAGAATTAATACTCCCCCATTCCTAATGTCTTTATAATAAGATCTAGTTAGACAAAATAATTGTCACTTTTTATAAAATCCATTTGTAATTATCAATGATATTAACTATTATTTTTTCAAATCTATCCTTATTTACTTTATATATAGTTTTTTAATCTAATTAATTTTTTTTTTTTGATATAAATCACTACAATTAATTGTAAGGATAAACATATAAAATCAATATAATTTATCAATCAATTTAATTCTAAAACTCACTTTTTAATATACATGTTTTGTCAAACTAACTATTATAAATAGGGACGGAGGGAGTATATACATCAATTTTTATTGATGTATTTGATTTATAGTATTGATCAGATATATTAACCATATATGATCTTAAAAAAAGGGAAAGTGTTATAAATAATGATCCAGTTGAAAATTATCTAAGCTTCTTCTCTTTTACTATAAACTGTCTTTCTAAAATCAAGTGCTAAGGCTTTCAAATAGTTAAAAATAAAAATACTTTTTTTTTACCACTAATTGAATCTGGTTTGTGGGTCAGTTTTAACATCAAGTGATTTCAGCTCTCTTCCGATCACAGTTGACTCAAAAACACTTTATCTAAGGTCAAATCTATGATTAATATCTGATTTTTAAAACCATAGAACAACTTTTGACTTAATTTTAATTAGCTATCGGCTAAATTACATTTTTTTTACCTTTGACATATGTTGTAGTTTTACTTTAGTTTCATATTTATTTTGTTTCATTTTAAACTCATAATAATTTTATTCAAATCTGTGTTAACTTTGCTTAAAATCCCAGCTTTCCTGTCCCTTATTTTTCAAATTTGCGTTCTATTGTAATTTTAGTATTCTTTTTCATCTTGTTCATCCCATTTCTTCAAAAACTCTTTTTTTAGTTCTATAACTTTAAGGATTAGTCTTTTAAGGCACCATAAAACTTATGGGGTGTTGAACTTGAATGGTTTAATTCTAAAAAAGGTTTTTAATGGATGGATCAAATTGCGGGGTATGAGGATAATTGTCTGGGTAAATTTTTCTTGTTATGAATGGATAACTCCAATTTAATTAAATAGTTTTGTTCTATAACTTCTTTTGTTAAACTTTTTTAGTTCAATAATTTCATTTTGACAACTTCTAATCACACCCGAAAAAACTTAGTTATACCCCAAATTCACCAAAATACTCTTTAAATAAAATAAGTTTATCTACTTGTATGTAATAAGTAAACTCCACTAATGAATCTTACTAATTTTCTATTTGTATTTATCTCTTTCATAAATAGTCAATACATGAAGGGTATATAAACGAAAGTGAGTAGACTCTGTTTTAAAAAAACAAAAGGATTGTTTCAAAAAAAAAAAAAAAAAAGGATAAAACAAACCTCAAATTGGATTTCCTGCATTAATTATAGGACGCGGTAATAATATGAGCCGTCCAATTTTATCTACTTGTATGTAATAAGTGAACTCCATCAATAGATCTTATTAATTTTCTACTTGTAAATGAAAGTGAGTAGGCTGTGTTTAAAAAAATAAAGGATAAAACAATCCTTAAATTGGATTTCCTGCGTTAATTGCAGGACGGGGCATTAACAAATATGAGCCGTCTAATTTTAAATTGACAACAAAGATTGTTTTGTAATGTTAAGCTGAGTTTATAATTATAATCCTTCTAATTATATATATATATATATAGGATAATTACACTTGAATGGAAGGTAAATGGGCAACAAGTTGCGCCGTTAACCCTTTTTGAATGGCAAAATCAATCCTCTGAAATACTATGTCTAGAAATCTAGGAGACACCACATTGTTATGCATAACTATTTGAATCATTTTCAAAATATTCACAGCATCTGGTGCTAGAAAACCGAACGTGTCGAAAGCAAGTGGTATAAATGCATGTTGATTGTTAGAACACGCTCTCTCATGTTTTGCCACTTTGCTTGAAGCAGCTTTGAGGGCCGCCTGTCCTACAGTAAAATCTCCAGTGGTCAATCCCACAAGTGGGGATACCTCAGTCAAGTCCACACATGCATGTTTTCATCCTACCCACCCGTACACCAAAATATCGGCTGGCCTCAGTGTAGATCTCCCCTCCAGTGGGTCTGTCAAGAAGTTCACAGGTGCCTCTTTCTTCACAGATATTCATGCGCGCTTAAAAACATCAAAAAGGACATCACGGACAAAGTCATGTCTGTATTTGAAGCCCGGAAGCTCTCGACAATGAACTGCATGCTCCCCAAATCTATCCAGACACACTTTGCGACAAACAGGACAAACCTCATCAGCAGGAAATAAAGGAATCATCAGGCGGTATTTGAGGATAGTGCGATATTCTACCGGAGACATATGTTGACCTAATCCCTCGATTGGGATAGCTATAATTGGCCAATTTAAAATCAATAGTTGAGATACAGTACAACATGAAACTGTGTGTAATGTCTACAACATGGAATCCATAACTAACAAATTCTTACGACATTACATTATACATATATAACATCAAAATTATAGTATTATCTCCGGTATTTTTATAAAAAACAATTGACTTTTTAAGTTTATTGAATAACTGATATATGTGGTCTATATTGTAGACCAAATACATTATTTATTTAATGAATTTTAGTTATTTTTTATAAAAAGGATCACATGAGTGTATTGATTATGGCCAGAGAGGATCTTTACTCTATTTTTGTTGGAAAATTCTATAACTTCTTGGCAGGAATCACTACGAGGAATAACTTCTACACCTTTAATATTTTTTCTTTTTGCTAATTTTTCACTTTTTGTGTTTTTCCTTCTTTCATAATAATCACGACGAGAACGAGAGTATGAGCCTTTCTCTTCCACCCCCCTCCAATATTTCTTCCAACACCCTTGAAATTCTAATTTTGCCCTCATAGTTTTTGAAAAATATTTTTCAAAATAGACTTAAAGGTAGTTTTTATATTTATTTTTTTCATTCATATTTTAGTATTTTTCGGATTCAATTTTTCAAAAAGTTAACTTTTTTGGAAAACGTTTTTTGAAAATTCAAATATTTCGGAAAGCAGAATCCGAAAATGCTATGGAAAACTTTTTCTATTGAAAAACATTTTCCGAATTTCTGTTATATCACTACTAGAAAACTCGCTTTTAGCAACCGATTTAGAGACCGAAAAATTTTGGTTGCTTTAGAGACCGAATAAGAAACCAAAATTTCGTGTGCCAATGTCAAAAAAATTCAGTTGCTAAATCGGTCGCTATGCAATTATGGCGACCGAATTAGAGACCGATAGTTAGCAACCAATATTTCGGTCGCTTTAGAGACCGAATTAGAGACTATTATTTTGATGGTCAAAGCCAAAAAAATCCAGTAGCTATATCAGTCGCTGTAGAGACTGAATTTGAGACCGATAATTAGCGATAACAAATCTGTCGCAAACAATTTTTTTTTACAAATCACTAAAAAAAATTAATCAAATATTATCACTATATTTTATTTTTGTTGAATTCTTTTATTTCTACACTTAAGTCATCTTTTCTTAAATCAAGGACCACTTAACAAACAAACCTATTCTAAGTTACTATTTAGTTGAAATAACAAACAAAGAAACCTATTCCTGAGTAGTTACTATTTAGTTAAATAAATTAATCATAACGAAAATCTATTCAAAAACCTTTCAGATCAAATTTTCATCTTTCACAAGCTGAATCATTCTTCATCCATCAACATCTTCATCGATCAGAATCATCTCAGAGATCTTCATCGATCAAACTGAAACGTTTCTCTCACATTTACGCTCACGCTCTCACCTCGAATTGACGCGGTGAAGATGGAATTGCTCGCACTACGCTCATCTCTCAAATCGAATTGCTCTCAGATCGCTTGCTTTCCAATTCCAATTGCTTGCTTCTCTTCTTCTTCATCTAACAATTGCTGGCTTTCCATTCCAATTACTCTCATATTGAATTTGATTTTACTTTCCAGAAGGTTCGTAAAATTCATCTCATGTTTAGGGTTTGATTTTTTAATTTGATTCTAAGTTGATTTTTAACTTTGATATTTCTAGGTTAATGCTAATATTTCAGTTTCGACTTTTGCTTATGCCCTGTAAGAGTTACTTCAATTATGTTTTAATTAAGGTGCTCAATGGTATTTTTGACTAATTTTCTGATTTGATGCTAAGTTGATTATGACGTTTGAAGTTTTTAGCTTATTGTGATATTCGTAGTTTTATTTACTGCTTATATCATATAAAACTCTTATTATGTCTACTTGATTTTGTAATAAATGGCTTGTTTGTGTCCATAAAAATTCTAGCACTTGTTATTATTCTTTCGACGCAGTTATTAAAATATCATTTTGTATTGACTGATTGGAGTAGTGTATTCTGTTTTATGATATACGGATTTGTCTCTTTTCTACAACCTTTATTGATGTTTTGAGCAAAGACCTAAGCCATAAGACATTCTTGCAGCATCCAAAACTGTATGGTTCAAGTAATAGGCATGAAGATTACAATATGCAAATATTTTGGATCACACTGATTGACACTTTGTGACAGAGCCTTGTTTTGTTCTACATTCCCCTATTCATACTACATATATATACTACATTACATTTACATGCATTGTCAAATTGATGATTCATACTACAATATATATACTTGATTCATGTCAAATTGTTGTCTAAAGTCAACGATAACCATTTTCAATTTCTTTTTTTAATAGTATAGACCCATTATTAGCAACAACAAAGTGTTTTCTAAACTCAAAATATGTTTACTTGCGTTAGAATGCTTCCTTTCTGGATATACTATATAAATTTGTTAACTATTAATATGTATTGTTTGTAGATTTTGCCTTCGTATGCTGCAGCTGGTGGGATTGGAGATATCATGAGGAGTAATTATAATATGTCATGAAACTCATGGAAACATATAGACACTAATACGCGGGACTGGTTGGATTGGAGATTTGAGGCCTTCTTGTAATACCAACAAATGCCTTTGTTGCATCAATTGTGAAATCCCATATCTGTCTATTTTGATTAGAATTAGAAAATTAGAGTCCATTATCTGTCAAGTGTTGAGATGATTACTTTTAGGTAGGTTCGTTATGATTTCAACACATATCCTTACTTTGGAGGTAGGTTTGCCTTCTTTTCTTCTTGAATATATTGTGCTTACTAATATTGAATCGTCTTCTCATGTTGCTTCTTTGATTCTTCCTAATACAATGCATACTCCTTAGTGTTCTGATACAAGGCATATTGCTTTCAGATTTCAGACAATGTCTCACACACTCTTCAAGTTTCAGATACGTGTGCGACATCGTGAAGGTAACTTAATTCATGTATTGATTTCATTTCACCGTTTGATATATAGTTTTTTGCTTTTGACGTGTGTATTCTAATTTATGATGTGTGAGGCTCTGGATCCATGCAAGACCCAACTATTCTATAAGATTAAGTACTTGTAAAACTCATTTAAGGTCCAAATTGGTTTTAAGCATGATAAAGTTGTGTGGAATACTCGCTCTTTTAGTTTTCTTCCTACAATTGTTTGTTTATCTACTGGTGCATATGAAGATGATTTGACTCTGTTTTTTGTGTCAAAAATTGATAGTGATATTGTTGGAAATTAAATCAAACAATCTAGAAGATTTTGCATTTTAGGGACTATATACTTTCAAGGACTGAAACTTGTTTTTTTTGATGCAGTCATATATTTTGTTCGACCGAAAGCAGTAGACAGTAGTAGGTGAAAGTGTGCAACAATCAATACTCTACTTGATAATATTTTGATTGATACAATTTTTCTATTTGAAGTTATGGATGCAAGAAGGTAATTTCATTTAGTTTTAAGTCCTAATTTGGCTATAATACTTTAACAACCTTACTTTGCTTCCAACTAATGAGTTTTGTTGGTCTGCATGCTTCAGAGGTCAATTTTATCCCGTCGAAAGCTCTTTGCCTTAAACTGAAGCATTCATTAAAGCTTGACCTTGAGTTGCAAATAGTTTGCTTTTTTTTTCTACTTAGATTTTCTTAGACCATATTACTAACTAAAATGCATATCTTATTGAAATTCAATGGTTTTATTTTTATTTACAAGACTTCCCATTAATTATTACATTTGTTATTAAGTAGAAATATGTCATGATTAATCTTTGGTGGTACTTAATTTTCATGTCAAGGATATATATATATATATATATATATATATATATATATATATATATATATAGTAAAACACAAATTTGGACCGAGAGGTTATATCTGCTTGATTAGTTTAAATGCAAATTGTATTTGGATTTGAAGAGTTTTTGTTTTATGATTTTTCATTGACGTGATCTTGGATTTGATTGAATTATTTTTTCGATTTTTTGCTAGAAAATGAGTCAAAGGAAGCTATGTATGAAAGGAAGCTATGAAGGTTATGGAGTCTTTAGTTACAGAGTGTATTAGAATGAAAGAAAAAAAACTAAGTTTTATATAGATATAACATGTCTATGTATTATTCTTGTGTAACCAATTGTGTGATTCTTGATTTGCACTGTTTTTATTGCGACTTTCTATATAATCTTTGATTAAGCAGAACTTTATAAGAATTTAATTTACTAATGTGTTTTGTTATGTTTATATGTGTGCGTGTATATATATTACGGGGGCTACAAAAAAAATTTTAAAAAAAAGTGCAATCAATGACCGAATTGGTGACCGATTAAATAAATGTGGTCGCTAATTTAGTCGCTAAAACTGGTCACAAAATTAGTCTCTTATTTAAATCGGTCACTAAATCAGTTGCTATAATTAGTCACTAAATCAGTCGCTAATAGCGTCGCACAATGCGTCGTAAAATCTGACTCTAAACCGTTCTCAGAAATCAGTTTCTAAATCGGTCACTGCTATAAGTTGCTAATTCGGTCTCTAAATCCAGTCGCTATTTCGGTCGCTACAAAATCAGTCGCTAATTTGGTCACAACAGATCAGCAACCAAGGTATTTGTTACCAATTTTCATCGGTTGCCATTTTGGTCGCTAACGAATTTAGCGACCGATTTTCATCAAAATCGGTTGCTAATTCGGTGGCTAAACGATGTTTTTCTAGTAGTGTATGTCTAAGAACCTCAAATTTGTTGTTCTAACCTAACTTTTCATCTGTCTGAATTTTTTTACCTTAGTTTTTACAGTAACCAGTATCCAAACATAATCTAAAATATATATAATTGCATTGATGGATGTTATAAACATCTCATGACAACTCCATATGATTTTATAATAGATCTTTAATATTAATATTCTGAACAATTTTGCTTAAATAACTTTTCAATTGCTATGAAAAACCAGGATAAAAAATTTGTGGATTATGTTTGGTTATTGATTAGTGTTAAAAAAAAGGGTAAAAATGATTTAGACTATGAAAAATCAAGTTAGAACAACAAATTTGCGGTTGTGATTACTTATAATAGAATTTCGGAAAACGTTTTCCAATATCACTTTGGAAAATGTTTTCCAAAGCAAATTCGGATTCTGTTTTCTGAAAAATTTGAATTTTCGGAAAACATTTTTCAAAAAGGTTAACTTTTTGGAAAATAGAATCTGAAATACTAGAATATGAATGGAAAAAATAAATCTAAAAACTATGTTTAAGTCTTTTTCGAAAAATAGAATCCGAAAAAATATATATTTTGGAAAATATTTTCCGAAAACTATATATGAGGGCAGAATTGGAATTTTGGAAGGGTTGGAAGAAACATGGGGGGTGAGAAGAGAAAAAAACCCGAGAGTATTAATTATGGGTTGTGTCTTGTATATGGGCTGAAATGTTCCTTTCAATTCGGAGGCCATTAGCTCATTAAACAGTTGAAAAATAATTAAGAAAGCAGCGCTGGTGTACCATGATTTTATAGAAAACACTAATTTATCAAGAAACCACTTCCACGATGAAAATTTTATTTTATTTAGTTTTTCTTACTCAACTTTTATAGTTTCGACTTACAACTATTTCTCCTCGATCACATTTCTCTTACTTTAAAAAAAATAGAAATAACATTATAATTACAATTTATCAATATTTCTAATTAGATTCATAATAAATATTTTGATAAAATAAATATTCATAATTCATAATAATTGTACATATTTGCACACTTCATATGAGAAATATAACAACATGCTATGAAAGTAGTAGACTTCAAAATAATAAATCATTAGAACTACTTTTTTTTTATTTCTTTGATCATTGAAATTCATACATATGCAGTGAATCAAAACATAGATAGACAATTAATTAATTAATCAATATATACATTATGCAATATTGTGAAGCTGTTACCTTAGTTGTGAATGGAATGTCCAATACCGGGACTATGGCCAGGAGTTGTAGGTCTAAAATCGCTGACGTCACGACCCGGTGTTGTAGGAGGAGAAGGAAGAGATGGTTCGCCGGTTGCACCATTAACCACCGCACTTGGTGGAGACATGCTTGTAAGTATTGCTGCATTTGAAATTGAAATGCTTCCATGGACAACATTCTCATTATTAGCATTATTATGTTTCATGAGACTTTGCTTAACTTCATTAGACTTTAGATATCGTCCCTCAATGGACTCAAATGTTTGACTAAAAACTATGAGTGCAAGAAAAATCAAAAAGAAAATGGATTTGTTTTGTGCCATTTGAAGAAAGTTAAGTAACCAAGAAATATTAATGTTGAACGAATATTTTTAAAGAAGCAATCAAAATATGAAATAGTAAGAAGCATATACTATAATGCAATTTTGAGTTGTGACATTGAAGGTCCATGAATGTGGGCTTTTTATAGAGCTCAAAGAACATGTGTATGTGGGTCACGTTTTGAATATTCTCCTAAATTAAATGGTGGGCTAAGTAGTGGGAAACCTTTTTGATTTAGATTCTCTCCGTTTTCGATGAAGTGCGCCTCCAATGTACAGCAGCCCTAACTCCTAATATAACTATTAACTATATATAGTCTGTCATTAACAACTAATTTGCATGTCATGCCAAATAATAACTTGCAACCTATAAATATCATTTATTTTTTTTGTTTTTTACTATCAGTTTAATCTGGTTCAGGGGTCAGTTCTGACATCAAATGGTTGCAGCTCCCTCCCGATCGCAGTTGCGGGGGATCGAACTGTGGTCCTCCCTACCAAGTTCAGCGTCAATCACTACTGAACCAACTAACGATTGGTATATCATTTAAATTACTTATTAAGACTACATACGTTCATAAATATAAGAGCCCGCTAACTAAATTACATATATTAAAAAAATTGATGGTAGTAATAAATTTATTGATATTATGGATATTTGCTTGTGCTAAGCGTGAGCTCTTTACAATTTTGTCGTTTATAAAAAGTGACTCGTTGAATCAAGCAATTAATGTGAAACTTTGCCGTTCAAAAAGAAAAATTAATGTGAAACTTTAAGGTGTATCGAAACAGTTTCCTCCCAGTCGATGCTAAGAGAACCCGTGGGCTCGATTCCACGAATGGCGCCAATGATTTGTCTACGATCAATGATGACAACTGAAGTAGGTGTGATGTGACGGAACACAATTGTCATTCATCAGAAGCAAGAGTGGGCCTATCCCAAAAATAAAGAAAAAAATAAGGGCAAGAAGGGTGTACCTACAGAGACACTTCAAAGCTCAAATTAATGAAAATTTAAAGAGCTTTTATGTTTTTATGGAATGAGAATGTATACCTTTCCAAAGGGGGTTGGTTTCGTTTGTTGGCAGTTGAAGTTGCCACGTAGGCCTTAGGCAACCACATCTTTCCAATTGAAAGGTTTGGACGATTGTATTGTTATGATCAGAGGGTTCATATAAACTCTAGAGTTCTATTCTCTGCTTCGCAACCTTTTGTCTATATTGGTAGTCTGCCATTGAGTCAGGCACCTAATTGGACCAATAAGTCTCATATTGCACCTTCAGTCCAGTTCAGACGCCCCTATTCAATTCCCAAATGTTGGGTATTGGTATTTTTTACAGTCTCTGGTTCATTCTCACCATCGCCTAACACCTAAACTAATATTATCTTGTCACTGTTTATTTCATCTATCATCTAATTTGTTTTTGCCACACTTTCGATGACGTCTAATTTGTATGGTAATGTCGTTTTTGTCTAGTTTGTTGCCGCTGTGTTCTCGCCATACTGTCGATATCAGTAACGTGTTTCATCTTTTTAATTATATAGATATACAGCTATATATATTTTGCTTCATTTTCGCTGTTTTGATATATATATATATATATTTTTTTTTTTTCTTTCCACTTTTCATGTTTGAGGTTTTGGTATAGAGAATGAATAACAATCCTAAGCCAGCCAAATAATAAAAATTGTAACAGTTAAATAAAGCAACACATAATTGGTGTTTTCTTGAGGAAAGGCATAGAGTCTGGTCTTGGCAACCAAGCCAGCCAATCATATATGTATTTTTAATTTGTGGCAGAGTAATGGTGTTAATTATGTACGTGGAGGGTATGGGATGGTTAATTGGTTCCTCAGGTTGCTTATTTGCGCTCTCTATGCTTGTTGTCTGGTACGTGTTTCTTTTATGGATGGATATTTTGCAGCAAAAATAATGCAAGATTGGAGCCGTGTTTAAGCGATTTTGTTTTACAATGAGTACTTAACAGATTTGTTAATGGTGTCAAGTTATAAGGGAGGTTTAAATCGTTTTTAAACAACTTGAAGGGAGGTTAGTGTCTATTGTAAAATTAGAGGGGGTGTCTCTGACATTTAAAGAAACCTCAGGGGAGGTGAGTGTAATTTCCCCTATCATTTAAGAAGTACTCTTATATTTTTGTACAAAGTAATGGTTGCATAGTTACGCTTATTTATTTATTTATTTTTGAAGTGATAAAAAAGGTACCGTAGGTTTTGAAGTGATTTATGACCGTCCAAGTTGTTAAAGTTGGAGATTCTTTTTCCTCTTTTCTTGGGTACGTGGTGGAGATTCTTTAGTACCATATATGATATAATGGTTTTTTGTTTTTGAAAAATGGTAGTATAAGGATATAAGAGGAAATTGTTAATTACTTTAGGACAACAATATTTTTTGGTTTTTCACCACTGGTTTAACCTGGTTCGGAGGTCAGTTTTGGTATCAAATAATTGCAGTCTCTTCCCAATCGCAGTTGCGGGGATCCAACCGCAGTACTCCCTACTAAATTCAGCGTCAATCACCACTGAACCAACAAACGGTTGGTTACTTTAGGAGTACAATATGAGACACGATTATTGGACACAATTTTTTATATCAAATATTTTTATTTAATTTTTATATATATTCTTAAAATATGTGTAAGTTATAAATAAAAAATAAGTTAAAAACAAGACTTAGTTTTGATTTCTTTATTTTAATTCATTCACAATAATTTTTGTATTTAAAATGGTAAATTGTCTATTAAAAAATTATGAAATTAAAGTTGAAATGATTTTTTTTTTTGGACAATGTTGAAACAAGTTTTTAATATTTTATTTTTTTGCAATTTAATGTGAGTTGATCGGTCCATATTAACATGTCATATGTCATGTCATTTAAAACATGTGTTAAATTTTCTATTTAAGTATAAAATCTGATAGACAACTCAAAATTTAGTGATCTTAAAAATTACTGTTTTTAATATCACTTATCACACTTATCCACTTTATGGGTGAAATTTTCTAGTCACTAGGCTACGTGATCCAACAAAAATTATTTTTAATATCAACAGTTTAGTTTTGGATTGCGTGAAGTAATATGTTTTGACAACTTACTGTTTTATGGACTCAATTTGGGTTGGGCTTGTTAAATTGGACTAAATAATAGGTTAATTGACTATATATATATATATATATATATATAATTGCGATTGAAAAGAGGCTGGAATTATTTGATTTCAGAACTGATCCCCAAACCAGAATCAAATTAAACGGTTGGTGAAAGAAAAAAAGATACAATATAAATCCATCTACATTCATGAGGAACACTTGGTTAGGCACAACACCAAATAAGAGGTGTTGGGCACACATACAAATTTAAGCAAAATTTAAAGATAAATTGATTAGTTAATATTAGATGATGTGACTAAATTATTTAATATTTATTTTTTCTCTTTCTTGTGTGTATGCCTAAATGTAATTTATTTGGGGTTGTGCCCAAGTAAGAATTGGTGCTACATTCATAGAATATATTTCACATAACTTTCATCAAAGAGAACGATAATACTTTGATAGTCTAATCAAAACTATTTTCTAATGTAAAACTTTAATATGTTTAATAGGGGTATTTAGCCGGTTCAAAAGTGAATCATACAATTTATAATAAAATTTAATAAAATATTGTTTTATGTTTTGTACCAAAAAAAAATTTGTTTTATGTTTCAGTTTTTATATTATAATAAAATTCATTTTTATTAAAAATAATATTTTAGAAGTCTTTATTTGACACCAACTTGTCTAATAATCCACAAAAATTGATCTACTTGCTTAAAAAATATACATTGAAACTCATAGATTTTATATCAATAGAGCTAGTCAAAAATTCAATTAACTGAACCAAACTGTAATTCGAACTGTACTGAATCATATTTAAAACTGAATCATTTAATACAATTTTGAATTTAACCACTTTTTAAAACAGTTACAATTCAGTTTATAACCGGTTCAAAACCAATTTGAATACATATCCAGTTTATTAAAAAAAAAAGAATATTTTATATTTTATATTTTATCAATATTTTCATTTTTAATTATAAAAAATATATATTTATTTTTATTTATTAGTAGAAAAATTGGTTGTTTCACATATGTCAATACATAACTTTGACGAATTGTATGCTAGTAAAAGTAATCAAAAGTTGATATTTTAAAAATATTCCTCGGGACGAATCCAAAAATATATTATATGTTAATGTTTATTTTTATTTATTAGTAAACAAATTGACTGTTTCACACATATCAATGCATAACTTTGAGGATTAATATCTTTAATTGTATAAGAGTATAAATTATGAAAAATGATATTTTGAAAATACTCTTCGAGATGAATCCAAAAACATATTATATGTTAATGTTTATTTTTATTTATTAGTAGAAAAATTGATTGTTTCACACATGTCAATGTATAACTTTGACGATTAATATCTTTAATTATATGATAGTAAAAATTATAAAAAATGATATTTTGAAAATAGTCTTCGAGACGAATCCAATAATATCTTATATGATAATGTTTATCTATATTTAAACTTAATTTAACATTTGGTCCCTTATTTTTATTTTAGATTTTCAATTTGATCCCTTATGTTTTAAAAATTTCAATTTGGTCTGTCAACGTTGTTGAGTCTTTGGTGTTGGCTGCATTTTTGGTAAAATAAACTTTGTGCAAGATGTGCGATCCAATGCCTCAAGCATTGCGTAGAGCATTGTAGCGTCTCACGAGTAGCGCTCATGACAAGTTCTATTTATGGAATGTGTGGTTTCTCTCTCATGAATCTTGCATGGCGTATTTAATCAGGCTTTGTATAAGGAATATTATTAATGCGTCAGATTCTTCTCAAGAATACTTCTGAAGAGTATCTCCTTTGAAATATATATTTTTAGAGAATCTCTTGTAATTAATGTGGAGTAATTGTTTGGGTCAATCAAACCAAGCCCATGCATGTCTGATCTGCCTGAAGTATTTAAAGAAGGAGCAAAACCCTAATTTAGTAGTTGTTCACACCGTCTTGTGTTTTGTCTAAGAAACTAGGTTTTGCGTGTGTGTTATTTTTGTGAGCCTTTCTTGTGTCACCTTGATGCAAGCTTAGGACGTGTTCTTTGTGTTGTATTGTGTGATCCTTCTCCTAAGCTTTGAAGTATGGAGTTAGGACTTTTGGTGGTTTAACACTCTAAGCCTTTAGGTACGAGTGTGCAGTTTTAGGAGTGTTTCTCCAAAATCTTTGTGTATTTGAGTTATTGAAATCCTTGCTGTTTGAAAGGTTGTAAGGGAGTGAGATGGGATCTCATATCTAGGAGTTCCTAGGTAGAAGAGTCATTGGTAGTGCCTAGGTTATAAGTTGTAAACGGGGCGTTTGCAGGTAACTTAGAACTAGGACTATTATAGTGATATTCCTTCCTGGATTGGTATCCCCCAGACATAGGTTGCTGTTTGTGTCGAACTGGGTTAACAAATATTTTGTCTCCTTTATTTGTTTTCCTTTACTTGTTTTAAATTATTACGCGCTAGGCCGGATACAGTGCTTAGAGCATCGGGTAGAGCATCGTGCATAGCGTGCCAGGAATTTCAATTGGTATCAGAGCAGGCACCCTAACATATTTGGGTGAGCTCCAGGGAAGTTATTTTCTGGTACTATGGACATGGAAGGAGGATCTGTGGGCAGACCACCACTTTTAGATGGCACCAACTATGATTACTGGAAGTCGCGTATGATGGCCTTTCTAAAATCTATGGATAGCCAAACTTGGAAAGCAGTTATCAAAGGATGGGAACACCCTGTGATGAGGGGCACAACCGAATTAAAGCCAGAAGAGAACTGGTCTAAGAAAGAAGATCAGTTGGATCTTGCAAACAACAAAGCCTTAAATGCTTTATTTAGTGGAGTGGACAAATACATATTCAGGCTAATCAAGCAATGCACTGTGGCAAAAGATGCTTGGGAAATTCTCAAGACTACCCATGAAGGGACACCCAAGGTAAAGATGTCAAGGCTCCAACTTCTAACTACTAAGTTTGAGAACCTCAAAATGAAGGAAGATGAAAGTGTACATGATTTTCATATGAACGTGATTGATTTTGCCAACTCATTTAATTCACTTGGTGAAAAGATCCCTGAAGAAAAGCTTGTGAGAAAAATTCTCAGGTCTCTACCAAGGAAATTCGACATGAAAGTTACAGCCATTGAAGAAGCTCAAGATATCTCAAGCATGAAAGTGGATGAGCTTATTGGATCACTTCAAGCCCTTTGAATTATATATAAATGAAAGATCTGAAATGAAGAACAACATCAGTAAAAATGGTAATGTTCAGAGAAAAGGTGAACCTAATGATGAAACTGTTGAGCATATTGCAGCATTCACTGGTAGATATGAATCTGATGAAGATTCTTGTGATGAAGACATAACTTTTGATGAGCTTGCTAGCACCTACAAAGAACTACTTACAAGGTATGAGGAAATGTGTAGAATTCTTGAGAAGCAGAAAAAGACCATTAACAAACTTCAAGTTGAAGTAAACATACAGGTTGAAAAGGCTACACAAGCTGAGGAGAAAGTCATCCAAGTAAATGTTCAAATGGATGATCTAAGGAAATGTGTAAGTCAGCCGAATCCAGGAACCAATTTTCTTGAACAAATCCTGGAGAGTGTACCAAGTGGTAAGGCAAGGTCAGTTGGGTACAACTACACAAGCCTTAACCAGCATCAACTAAATCTGGAAACCAAGTTTATGCCCGCTGAAGGAGTTTTTTATCCTTGCACTGGGAACGTGATGTTGAAGCATCATACTCAACATCTTAGAACCTACCTCGTTCCAAAATTTGAGTATGATTCAAAACCCCATGTGCACCAAAGACCTAAAAGTCGGAGGAGATATCGAAGTTGGGTATGTCACCATTGTGGTAAGAAGGGACATATAAGGCCTTTATGTTTCAAGCTGTTTGGGTATCCCGAGCGGAATCAGCAAGCAAAGCCTGCACCTGAAGTGATAAATGTGAAGAAGGAATGGAAACCCAAAGATGGCTCTTCTACTTTAATCACCAAGGCAACTCCCATTACTACTTCTACTATGAAGAAAGGAACATCTATGCCTGTAAGTGAGTCTTCCTCTTCCTCGATTTATGTCCCTTTTGGTACTGAAACCAGGCCATTAGTAAAGGCTAAATCTGATGAAACTCTAGGACAACCTAGTTTGAATGTTGGTATTGAATGTGTCAATATGTCACCTACAAAGGTTGTTGATACTGTTATTGGTTCGCTCAAGGAAACTCTACATGAGTCGAATATTGTGCCAGATGTCTCAGCATTTGTGGTCTTGCCTTGGCAGACATCCGATTTGTTGTTACTATTCTGATTCTGGGCCTTGCCGTGGATATTTGAGCACTCTTCAGTGCATATGGTCTGTAATATTAGTAAGTACTTTGTGGTCTACTCTGCTGCTACACTGTTCTTATGTGCTAATTTGTCAAATTTGTGGCAAAAAGGGGGAGTAAAAATTTGTATGTTTTGATTATGATTTGATTAATCTCTGGTTGGTTTATCTGCACTGCTCTGGTTATGATATACTTGAAGTGTAGCTTGAATGGAATATGTAGTAGTATGTAGTTGTATGGCTGTGTGTGCCCTGGTGCAGGTGTTGAGGGGGAGCTGATTTGTGTTATGCAGGGGGGGATGTTGGATATGATGCTCCAACATCCCATGCATATGTGCAGGGGGAGATATGGTATGAAATGTTGGATACAATGTTGAAGCATTCTAATCCCCATCCTATCAAGTTTATTTTCCTGACCATTTAAGGCGAAGTAGTTTTTGTGTTCCGCTGTTGCATGCCTCTCTGATAATCTTAAAAAGATACATCTTATTCTTTTCTACTGTTCTCCATGAAGGAGTAGTATGGTAACTGTTTTGAAGGATAACATCTACTGATCTTTATGCTTGTGTGCTTATGTTGAGAAAAAGACATGTAGTTGAAGTATCTGTTTAAGTAATATCTGTATGGTCATAATTTGTTTTAGCCAAAAATTTGCCAAAGGGGGAGTTTGTTGAGTCTTTGGTGTTGGCTGCATTTTTGGTAAAATAAACTTTGTGCAAGATGTGCGATCCGATGCCTCAAGCATTGCGTAGAGCATTGTAGCGTCTCACGAGGAGCGCTCATGACAAGTTCTATTTATGGAATGTTTGGTTTCTCTCTCATGAATCTTGCATGGCGCGTTTAATCAGGCTTTGTATAAGGAATATTATTAATGCGTCAGATTCTTCTCAAGAATACTTCTGAAGAGTATCTCCTTTGAAGTATATATTTTTAGAGAATCTCTTGTAATTAATGTGGAGTAATTCCTTGGGTCAATCAAACCAAGCCCATGCATGTCTGATCTACCTGAAGTATTTAAAGAAGGAGCAAAACCCTAATTTAGTAGTTGTTCACGCCGTCTTGTGTTTGGTCTAAGAAACTAGGTTTTAGGTGTGTGTTATTTTTGTGAGTCTTTCTTGTGTCACATTGATGCAAGCTTAGGACGTGTTCTTTGTGTTGTATTGTGTGATCCTTCTCCTAAGCTTTGAAGTACGGAGTTAGGACTTTTGGTGGTTAAACACTCTAAGCCTTTAGGTACGAGTGTGCAGTTTTAGGAGTGTGTCTCCAAAATCTTTGTGTATTTGAGTTATTGAAATCCTTGTTGTTTGTAAGGTTGTAAGGGAGTGAGATGAGATCTCATATCTAGGAGTTCCTAGGTAAAAGAGTCATTGGTAGTGCCTAGGTTATAAGTTGTAAACGGGGCGTTAGCTGATAACTTAGAACTAGGACTATTATAGTGATATTCCTTCCTGGATTGGTATCCCCCAGTCGTAGGTTGCTGTTTGCGCCGAGCTGGGTTAACAAATATTTTGTCTCCTTTATTTGTTTTCCTTTACTTGTTTTAAATTATTACGCGCTAGGCCGGATACAGTGCTTAGAGCATCGGGTAGAGCATCGTGCATAGCGTACCAGGAATTTCAATTGGTATCAAAGCCGGCACCCTAACATATTTGGGTGAGCTCCGGGGAAGTTATTTTCTGGTACTATGGACATGGAAGGAGGATCTATGGGCAGACCACCACTTTTAGATGGCACCAACTATGATTACTGGAAGTCACGTATGATGGCCTTTCTAAAATCTATGGATAGCCAAACTTGGAAAGCAGTTATCAAAGGATGGGAACACCCTGTGATGAGGGGCACAACCGAATTAAAGCCAGAAGATAACTGGTCTAAGAAAGAAGATGAGTTGGCTCTTGCAAACAACAAAGCCTTGAATGCTTTATTTAGTGGAGTGGACAAATACAGCTAATCAAGCAATGCACTGTGGAAAAAGATGCTTGGGAAATTCTCAAGACTACTCATGAAGGGACACCCAAGGTAAAGATGTCAAGGCTCCAACTTCTAACTACTAAGTTTGAGAACCTCGAAATGAAGGAAGATGAAAGTGTACATGATTTTCATATGAACGTGATTGATTTTGCCAACTCATTTGATTCACTTGGTGAAAAGATCCCTGAAGAAAAGCTTGTGAGAAAAATTCTCAGGTCTCTACCTAGGAAATTCGACATGAAAGTTACAGCCATTGAAGAAGCTCAAGATATCTCAAGCATGAAAATGGATGAGCTTATTGGATCACTTCAAGCCCTTTGAATTATATATAAATGAAAGATCTGAAATGAAGAACAACATCAGTAAAAATGGTAATGTTCAGAGAAAAGGTGAACCTGATGATGAAACTGTTGAGCATATTGCAGCATTCACTGGTAGATATGAATCTGATGAAGATTCTTGTGATGAAGACATAACTTTTGATGAGTTTGCTAGCACCTACAAAGAACTACTTACAAGGTATGAGGAAATGTGTAGAATTCTTGAGAAGCAGAAAAAGACCATTAACAAACTTCAAGCTGAAGTAAACATACAGGTTGAAAAGGCTACACAAGCTGAGGAGAAAGTCATCCAAGTAAATGTTCAAATGGATGATCTAAGGAAACGTGTAAGTCAGCCGAATCCAGGAACCAATTTTCTTGAACAAATCCAAAAACATATTATATGTTAATGTTTATTTTTATTTATTAGTAGAAAAATTGATTGTTTCACACATGTCAATGTATAACTTTGACGATTAATATCTTTAATTGTATGATAGTAAAAATTATAAAAAATGATATTTTGAAAATAGTCTTCGAGACGAATCCAATAATATCTTATATGATAATGTTTATCTATATTTAAACTTAATTTAACATTTGGTCCCTTATTTTTATTTTAGATTTTCAATTTGATCCCTTATGTTTTAAAAATTTCAATTTGGTCTGTCAACGTTGTTGAGTCTTTGGTGTTGGCTGCATTTTTGGTAAAATAAACTTTGTGCAAGATGTGCGATCCGATGCCTCAAGCATTGCGTAGAGCATTGTAGCGTCTCACGAGGAGCACTCATGACAAGTTCTATTTATGGAATGTTTGGTTTCTCTCTCATAAATCTTGCATGGCGCGTTTAATCAGGCTTTGTATAAGGAATATTATTAATGCGTCAGATTCTTCTCAAGAATACTTCTGAAGAGTATCTCCTTTGAAGTATATATTTTTAGAGAATCTCTTGTAATTAATTTGGAGTAATTGCTTGGGTCAATCAAACCAAGCCCATGCATGTCTGATCTGCCTGAAGTATTTAATGAAGGAGCAAAACCCTAATTTAGTAGTTGTTCACGCCGTCTTGTGTTTTGTCTAAGAAACTAGGTTTTTCGTGTGTGTTATTTTTGTGAGTCTTTCTTGTGTCACCTTGATGCAAGCTTAGGACGTGTTCTTTGTGTTGTATTGTGTGATCCTTCTCCTAAGCTTTGAAGTACGGAGTTAGGAGTTTTGGTGGTTTAACACTCTAAGCCTTTAGGTACGAGTGTGCAGTTTTAGGAGTGTGTCTCCAAAATCTTTGTGTATTTGAGTTATTGAAATCCTTGCTGTTTGTAAGGTTGTAAGGGAGTGAGATGGGATCTCATATCTAGGAGTTCCTAGGTAGAAGAGTCATTGGTAGTGCCTAGGTTATAAGTTGTAAACGGGGCGTTTGCTGGTAACTTAGAACTAGGACTATTATAGTGATATTCCTTCCTGGATTGGTATCCCCCAGACGTAGGTTGTTGTTTGCGCCGAACTGGGTTAACAAATATTCTGTCTCCTTTATTTGTTTTCCTTTACTTGTTTTAAATTATTACGCGCTAGGCCGGATACAGTGCATAGAGCATCGGGTAGAGCATCGTGCATAGCGTGCTAGGAATTTCAAACGTAAGCAAACCATCTGCCATATGTGACAAAACTGACAGAAATGACCAAATTGAAACCTAAAATAAACATAAGGGACCAAATTGAAACTTTTAAAACATAAGAGAACAAATAGAAATCTAAAATAAACATAAGGAACCAAATGTTGAATTAAGCCTTTATTTATTAGTAGAAAAATTGATTGTTTCACACATGTCAATACATAACTTTAACGATTAATATATTTAATTGTATAATAATAAAAATTATAAAAAATATATATTTTGAAATACTCTTCGAGACGAATTGAAAAACATCTTATAATAAAGAAATGAAGATTGTGATCTAATTCAAATGTTGTAGGAATTTAACACACATGTCAATACATAACTTTAACGATTAATATCTTTAACTGTATCATAATAAAAATTATAAAAAAAAATGATATTTTGAAATACACTTCAAGACGAATTCAAAAACATCTGTTAATAAAGAAACGAAGATTGTGATCTAATTGTAGGAATTTATCAGATTAATGGTAGGAATTTTGAATTTTATAAGATTATGATATTTTTTAAAATTAAAAAAAATTGAAAAATGGTTTAAAATCCAATTCTTATTTAAAAAAATACAAAAATTGATTTTTTAAAACACACGGAAAACAGGTTTAAAATCAGTTTTTCAAAAATGGTTCTATTAGAAAACCGGTTAGAAACTAGTTATCTAAAACTAAACCGGTTTAAATATGTAAACTGATTCTAAACGGTTCTGAACCGAACTGATACTACTTTGAGAAATAAATTGGTTTTAGTAAAATGATTTTTATGAATTGAACTCAGTTCACTTCTGTTCATGAACCATGAACACCCCTAGAGCTAGTCAAGGGGTTGCAGAAGGAGCTATGGCTTGGGAACTATGAAGTCCCAATACGCGACACGATACGGATACAGATACGATACCGATACGCCGATACGTGAAAATTTTAAAAAATTCATATCCGATACTAGCGCGATACGTTATTTAAAAATTAATTTTAAAATTAAATATATAAATGCACAATATATAAACATGATTAAAATCAATAATATTAATAATGCTAATTTTTTTTTAAAGACAACAAATTATTATTATTATTATAAACGCCAATAATTCATTGTACAAGGAGTACAAACAAACCAATAAGCTTGCACAAGAGAAAAACAGTTTGAGGCTCAACATACAAGGGCTTCTCAGTCCTAACTAAAGACATATAATAGCTCAAAAAACATATAATAGTCATGACATCAAGCCTCTTCAACAAGCCCATCTTGTAGCAATAGCAGATAATTATATAGGTCCTGCAGTTGACCAATTAAAAGCATAAAACATCAATTCTTATACTAGAATTTTGGAACAAGCTCAAATACTTAACAACCTGTTATATAGTATGACACCGTAGTGACTTCAGAATAGTGACAAAGACAAAAAATACTAATTATAATAAATTAACATCATTAATACTAAGTTTTTTTTTTTAGGGAAGCAAACTTAGTGCATTTCATTCATAATAAAATTCTCAATACAAGGTGGACAATAATTAAAGACTTGGTGACTAGCATATAAACGAGCTGCCTGAGCTAATTCATGGGCTACTCGGTTAGCTTGTCTCCGAACATAACTGACCTTGCAGTTATTAAAAGAACTCAACAATCTCTTACAATTCTCTATGATGGCTCCAAACTCCATATTGTTCCTATTTGTACCTTCAATTCCATGAACAACTTGGATACAATCTGTTTCAATGTGGAACCGTTGCATATTATATTGTTGTAACCACTTGAGTGTCTCTAATACGGCTGTAGCTTCTGCTTCTCTTATCTCTGGTTGGCCTTCAAGTGTCTTAGTGAAAGCCTTTAGGAAACCTCCATTTGCGTCTCTTATACACGCACCAATACAAAACTGGTTTGCATTCAAAAAACAAGCAGCATCAATATTACATTTAAGAGTACCTGGATGTGGTTTGCACCACTTGCTTTCAGCTTCATGTATTGCTGCTAGTTGTTGTCGTGTACCAATACTTCTCGCTTTCAACCAGTCTTCTAATGCATCCCGTGCTCGGCGTCTCACCTCAAAAATAGACTGCAGTTTGTCATTCCAACACATTTGGTTCCGGCGCCACCAAATTGTCCATAGTAACATAGCTACATACGCTTGGGAATAAATTAAACTTAGATGGGGTCGAATTTAAAATATAATTAAACTTAGCTACATTCTATATTTTAAGTCAAACTTTTTGGCCCCTCTATCTTCACATTTATTGTAATTTTGGTCTCAATTCTTGCATTTTGTCATAAAAATTACAAATTTTTGCATTAGAAAAAGGTGAATTTTAATCTTAAAATTCAAAATTAGGGCAATAATTCACCTTTTTGGAAAAAAATGCCAATTTTATGGGTGGAATATTCATTGTGATCAAATTCACAGTAGAAATAGAGCTTAAAAAGTTTTATTGTTTTGACGCAATAGAGCTTAAAAAGTTGAATTAAAGAAGGGGATCATTTTCATGATTATTGATGACAGGAATTTATATGACATTTTTTGTAATATTATTAGTAGTAAAAAGACCAAGACAGACCCAAATACGAAGGAAAACCTACAAAAGCAAGAAAAAGCATCAAGACAGAGTCCAAGATGCCAAAAGACAAGAAAAAGCCAAAAAAGTGGAAAAAAATGAGCATTCCATCGCAGCACGATGACTTCCATCGTGCCACGATGAAAGCTGCTTGTTTGCCAAGAAATCAGAAGAATAAATCTGCAAAATATCTGTTCATCGCAGCACGATGATGCACATCGCAGCACGATGGAGTTACTTGGCGACCCATGAACTAGGTGTGAACTGAGCACTTAGAAGATGAACAGCCCGATACTAGGACCTAGAGGTTAATTGGTGAAGATTATAATGCATGTTTATAAACAACTCACTTAGTAATTAGGGTATGTGACACAACGATGTTAGGCTCTCGTAGGCACCTTAGTTGTTAACGTAGGGAAACTTTAATAAACATAGTGTAATAGTGTCATACCCTAATTTTGCCCCATGATATTTTTTCACTTTTGCTTTTTTTAGAAAAATAAGTCAACAAAGTCAAACTTTGACCAAAAGTCAACAAAGTCAACAAAACCCTTTTTTTCAATTCAAAAACCAATGTTGACACAAAAAATACATTGAATTATTTTTTCTTGCATGGTTATGGCTTAGTATGATCATAAAAGACAAAATTTTACCATTTTACCCTTTGCATTATTTTATTTCTCATTTATTAATTATGTTTAATTAGTTACTTGCATTTCAAGAAACCTTTAAAAAAATCAAGTTTCAATTCTTTTTTTTATTCCATTTTTAATCCATAAATATTTCACACAATCATACCTCATCATGCATATTTTTATTCTTGTCTTTTATTTTTATTATGTCATATATTATTTTTATTTTGTTTTTATTCAAAAAGTGACTAAAAAAAATAAGCAAGCAAAGGTAGCAAAGTTTCTCATTCCCATTACACCTCACCATGGACTTAGAGCCTTCTATTTTTCAGCCCAATCACCACCAATTTTTGGAACAAAAGAGAATAAAAAATAGTACAAATATCTTAATGATAAAACTCCAAAATGCCCTCAATCCTTCTCACAAATCACCACTCACTTAACCTAATTCTATTCTATAAATAGACACCTTGATTTCAGTGCCCTAGAGAGCAAAGAATCATCAAAAACGGCGCAGAGAATCAACACAAGAACAACCACTTTTTTCTTCATTTTCAAAAATTCCAAATCCCACAATCTCACCTCAAGCTCATAACTTAGCCATCAAAACACCTTCATCACGTTCTCAGAAGAAGGAATCAGTCATTTTCAGAGCAGAAAGGTGAAGAAATTGGAGTAGGAAGTAGCCACGGCACCAAGGAAAAAGATAAGCTCAAGTAGGACGATTCAGAAGGTTATCCAGGTAAATATCTACACCATTCGTCTCGTTTTGATGCCTAGAAACTTTCTGGTTTGCTGCTTTTGCTCAATTGTGCCTGAATCGTGTTTTTAAGTTTTTGATGTTGAAACTTTATCCCTTCTTTTTTTATTTTCTACAATGATTTGAGAAAAACTAATATCATTTTCATAATCTACGTGAAAAAACGAGCAAAACCATGTATATATCGTCTGTTTTTATGAAGTTTTGAAAACTCCGGTGGCCGGAGCCGTCGCCGGAGACGTTGGAACTCACCGGAGAAGACGACTGCATGGTGGGTCTTCTTCTTCGCTGAGTTTAAACCTCAGCCGTACGATCGTTTGTTTTAATCTGAAGCGTGGATCTCGTTCTTAAAACGGAGCCGTCAGATCTCATTTAAATGAGATCTGAAGGCGATGAGATGGTTGGCGTGTTCTGCGGCTTCATGCAGCGCCACATTTGATCATTAGTTTTGGGCCGGTAAGCGCATGGCCGTTAGATTTTGATCTGACGGCCCAGAACGTCCCAGCTTACGATGCGCCTTCATTCTCTGTTGTATTGGATCCTTTTTTTTTTGTTGACTTTTGTTTTTTGTCTGACTTTTGCGTGGACTTGGGCCTTGGGTGCAGACCCTGCTTTCTGCACCCCCCAGTTTTTACTTCTTTTCATAATTTACACCCCCCCCAAAATGACTTAATTTTTTTTTAGCTTATTTGTAAAAGCACTTAAGTGACTTCCTAGCTTATTTAAGCTCAGTAAGTCACTGTTTATGCTTATATCATATTTCCATGTGTGATTTCCTTTTAACTTATTTTCATAAGTGTTTTTTTTTTTATATTAAGCTTTTTGTGCATAAGTGCTTATTTAGGGTTTCAAGAAGCTCTTTAGCTTATTTGACCCTAATTTTTACACAACATTTATTTTGATACAGTAGCTTTCATATGTGAATATTATTTTGCTTTTCCAACTTATTTTCATAAGTCATTTTAGTTTAAGTTGCTTTTAGTTTATTTTTTTAATAAGTGCTTAAGTGATCCAAATTACTTCTTTAAGTACTTTTGAGTCACTTTCTTTTGCACATATTTTTGTCTAAATCTAATTAGCTTAGGTCAATCATGTTTGCTTATGTTTGTTTATTTATCTCATACTTACATATATTAATTTAATTGCTCGCAATTTAATTTTCGTATCATATTTAATTTATTGCTTCATACATGTTTACTTAGCATTGCATATTTACATTAATCATTTGTATCTACGCATTTGCATTTGTGTTTTGCATATTTCATGATCTACTTTATTATTATTATCTGTTTTGCTATTGTGTCTGCTCTGTTCCTCCTGATCTTTTCTTCTGGACTTTATTTTCCGAATAATTAATCAAACTCTTTTGCAATAATTAATGGATGAAAAAGGGAGAATCTGGCATCTGCTTCTTTCTTCCCGAGTTGTCTTGGTAGCCGGTCATCTGACTAGTCACTCAAGCTACTCTCATTCTAAAAGTACTAAAATTGACCAACCTTCGTCTTTCTTTTTGACTTTATTTTCCAAATAATCTGAATCAAAACTCTTTGCAATAATTAATGGATGAAAAAGGGAGAATCTGGCATCTGCTTCTTTCTTCCCCGAGTTGTCTTGGTGGCCGGTCAGCTGACTAGTTCACTCAAGCTGCTCTCATTCTAAAACCGGTATTAAAAACAACCAACACTCGTCTTTTCTTTCAGACACTTTTTCTTAAATAAACTTAACCAAAGATTTTCATAACAAATAATGAATGAAAAAGGGAGAATCTGGCATCTGCTTCTTTCTTCCCCGGGTTGTCTCGGTAGCCGGTCATCTGACTAGTTCACTCGAGCTGCTCTCATTCCAAAAACAAGCGTTAAAAACTTAACCTCACACACTTAAATTTCTTTTTCAATAAAACATGGATATACGCTTTATCCATTCCTCTGACACATACACAGCTTAAGCCTCTGATTAGAGCATACAAGCGTTGTTGTATCAGCGGAATGCGAAGTAAGCAACATCCGTTATTCAACTCTTTTTTCAATGGGTACACGTTTTATCTATTCCTCTGACTCACACACAGCTTAAGCCTCCGATTAGAGAATACAAGCGTCGTTGTGTCAGCGGAATACGAAATAAGCGTTATCCACTAAAATTAACCAACCACATAAGCGTTTTCTACCAGAACTACGTGAGTTTTGAGTTTCCCATTGCACCGGGGAATACGTAGGAGCGGGCTCCTACAACCGTCAAACTCGATTAATAAAAACTCTTATCTTTTTTAATTTATTTTGGAAACGAAGTAGAGATTAAGTAAGAGATAAAAAGGCAATTTATTTTAAACCTACGCAAACAAACCCCAAACCACCTAAACGGTTCCCATCGAGTACGATGGATGCGAGGGGTGCTAACACCTTCCTCTCGCATAACCAACTCCCGAACCAAAACCAAAGGTTTTCGTGATATTTTCCTTTCCCCTTCCGGGATAAATAAACGTCAATGGCGACTTCATTGTATGAAAAATGGAAGTGATTTTCCAGCCCGCTACAGCTGGCGACTTCACTGGGGACTCTTGAGAGTTAAGCCCAGTTTAGTTGGTTTGTTGGTTTGTTTGCATTTTCAGGTTTGCAATATCTTGCCTTATCTTTTATTTTTCTGTCAATTATATCTGCTTGGATTGGCTGTTTCTCTTCTTCTACTCCTTCTTTTATTTTTCTTTTGCCCTTGTGGCGTGGTTACTGTGAGAAGCTCTATACCCGAGCTTGAGAAAAGCTTAGGCTAAGCTAGAGGTCTTTATGTTGGGTGACCGGTCATCTGACTAGTGACTCCGGCATAATCACCTCGCCTAGAGTAGATCCTCTTGGAGATGTCAGGACATCGGTCATCTGACTAGTGTCTCTGATGTTTTCTCGTTGGGTCCGTGACTCTAGGGACCTTTATTATCCGGTCTAGAACCAAACCTTGTTACTAGGGACCTCTGTTTAGAACCCGTGTCAAGGTTGCTCAACGGCCTTACCTAGATGAGATTTCCTTTTGGGCACGTATGTCGTGAGCTTTGCAATAGCGACATCGTTTCCAAAGGGGTAATCCGTGATTTTAGGCACTTTGTTAAACCTAGAACAACATGTGAGAGGGATGGGTTACAGGTGACTTTGAACCTTTTTGACCCCAGAAATGATAAATTAAACCTCTGCTACGTTGTGACTTTGTATGCTCCAAATGACATATTCATGCATCATGCACTCATGCATTATTCATTCATCATTAAAATCATAAGGAAATTTTGATTCTTTCAGGGAATTAGGAGATTTTTGTAAACATCAAGGATATGGCTTTTGAAAGAAAGGGTTGTCATCATTTTGTTTTCAAAGTCCCAAAGGTGGAAAGTCTTGTGGCCATGGAGAAAAAATTGACAGCTATTAGTAGGGCCAACTTTGAAGCTAATTTTGGGTCTATTTTGAGTCTCTTGCATGTGGAGGTGGACACTTCGGTATTGGTTACTTTGGCACAATTCTTTGACTATCCTCTTCGTTGTTTCACGTTTCAAGATTTTCAGTTATCCCCAACCATTGAAGAGTTTGAGAAGATTCTGGGTCTGAGTATTGATGGAAAGATGTGTTATATGAGGGAGGCTCCTGTTGAGGCAGAAATTGTGAAGGCATTACATCTAGACCAAGAGGGTATCTCATCACTTCGAGCACCGAAAGGGGTTGAAGGGTTCTTCAAGACTGCTTTGGAGGCTAGGGCTCAGGAGGAACTTGCTAAAGGTAATTGGAGGGCTCACAACGCCATTTTGGCTTTATTAGTATACGGGTTGGTTTTGTTTCCTAGCAGGGACAATGTTATTAGCATGGCGGCAGTTGGTGTCTTCTTAACCAAGAACCCAGTTCCTACCTTACTTGCGGATTGTCTTTACTCTCTTTGCGACCGAAGTAGCATGAGGAAGGGTGGTCAAGTCCAGTGCTGTGTTCCTTTGCTTATGTCATGGTTCTGGTTGCATATGCCCGAAAGGGGACCTTTTGTGGAGGATGTGTCAGCCAAGTGGACTGACAAGCTAGTTTCTCTGTCTGCAAACATTATCCGTTGGTATTCTAGACAATTGGATTCACCCAAGATGCTCCTCAAGTGTGACGGATTTCCTAATGTCCCTCTCATTGGAACCTTAGGCTGTGTGAATTATAACCCGGTCTTAGCCACTCGTCAGTTGGGTTATCCTATGGAGGGTGAACCAGAAAAGGCATTGCTAACGGAGTTCATTTTGAGGTTTGAAGATGATGACCCAGAGTTGTGGGGGAGAGTGAAGAAAGCATGGAAGAGAGTTGACAAGACAATGATGGGGAAGAAGAATTGCTTGGCCAAAGAAGCGTACACTCAGTGGGTAAAAGATCGTGTTCTACAGATTCGGATGCCCTTCACCGCTACCACTCCTATATCCTATGAGCCCGAGCCCATTGTCACAATCTCAAAGGAGGAAGCTGACATGTTGAAAAGCCAAATTGCAAAGCTAAAGAAAGAGAATGAAGATTTGCAATTCAAGTGCTTTAGCTTCCAAGGAGAGGCTAAGAGTTTCAAAAGGGAAAGGGATGCGAAGAATGAAGAGGTTCAAGGGTGCAAAAAGAGAGTGAAAGAAGCCCAAGAAAGGGAAGAGAAGTACAAGGATGGTCTTGCAAGCTCAAACTTGAGCATCAAGGCGTTAAAAGAGGAAATCAAGGGCTTGAAGCGTTCCAATGATGAAATGTATGCCACAGGAAACAAGGCCATGATCGCCCAAGGGGATTGGAGGAAAAAGTTTGAGGAGAAGACTCAAGAGTTGAAGAAAATCCAACAAGAGTTCAAAAAGCTTCAACAAGAGAAAGAGTTTGAGTTGCAAAAGAAAGAAAAACTTCATTCTCAAGAAAGGCGGAAGGATAAAGAGTCCTTGCAAAGATATGAAGAGAGTCTCGCCCAGATCACAAGAGCCCATGAAGATCAAATGATTCAAGTGGCGGAGCAAATTGAACGTCTAGAGAAAGATTTGAAGTACCACAAGTTGGTCATCGAGATGTCTCTGCAGGAGATGGCTAGGTGGAGGATAGCTTTCCGTGAAATGCTGTTGGTGTCTACTTCAGTGTTGGATGAGATGCCTAGGATGTTGAGGATGGCCGAGGCGGAAGTCCCTTTTCTTAATGTTTCAGGAGCGGTCAAAGAGTTCGTGTGTTATTGCCGAGCAGTGGTGACAGCATACAAGAATGTCGTCAAGAAGGCCAAGAAGGGACTTTAGTATTGTATCTAGGATATGTTATGTATTGAGCTTTTGGGACTTTGAATCTTTGTATTTTTGTTTTCAATGACTATGTAAAGACTTGGTTTAAAAAGTTGAATGATATTTTGATCTTTCTATCCATATCCTGAAGTGTTTACATTAATTATATATTTGCAATTCCCTGAAAAATCAAAAAGTAACAAAAACAAAAATAAAAACATACACTTTACATGCATTTGCATTTGCATACATAAAAAAAGCATCATCTCATTACCGCTCTCCCATCTCAACAGCGTTATCCTCGACACCTACATTGGACAAGAAGTGCTTCCAGTTTGGTAATGGAGAATTGGCAAGAACAGCATAGCGAACTAAAGGGGGAGGTTTCCCAGTTGGCAGCTAAGATGGATCGTGTGTTGGAAATGCTGGCTGCGCAGAATCAGCCATCAGCTCCAGCAGTAAACGCAGAGACAGCAACTAATGAACCGGCCAGCATGGTGTGGCCTGTGTACGGTTTACCTCCGGGTTATACTCCACCGGGGTATGTACCTCTTGGGGATGGAGCTACTTCAGTTCCTCCTCCTATCAACAATTCAGGAATTCCAGCCGGGGCAACCCCAACTCAGCCTCAACCTACCATTGTTCAGCAGGTTCAGGAGGATCCTCATGATGTGTACCATAGCTCAGATGTTCAGAATAGTGGGTCGAAGTTTGATGGAACTATTCCTCAGCTGGAGGAAGCAAAACTAAAGTTCAAGGCCATTGAAGATCGTTTGAAAACGATGGAAGGTGGGAGTGACTCGTTGGACTTTTCCGATATGTGTCTTGTACCTGATCTGGTGATCCCGGCTAAGTTCAAGGTGCCGGAATTTGAGAAATACAAAGGTTTGAGCTGCCCTAGAAATCACCTCGTGATGTATAGTAGAAAGATGGCGTCCTATGCCAACAATGACAAACTGATGATACATTGCTTTCAAGATAGCTTGGCAGGGGCATCGTTAAGTTGGTACATGCAGCTAGAGGGTAATCACATCCGATCGTGGAGGGATTTGGCTAATGCTTTCATCAAGCAGTATCAGTATAACTTGGATATGGCTCCTAGTCGTACCCAGTTACAAAACATGACTCAGAAGGAAGGAGAGTCGTTCAAAGTTTATGCCCAAAGGTGGAGAGAGTTAGCATCGCAGGTTCGTCCGCCACTTTTAGAGACGGAATTGGTGGATATGTTTACTAACACTTTGCAAGGAGTTTATTTTGAAAGGATGATTGGCAGTGTGTCTTCTGGTTTCTCTGATCTGGTCAGAATTGGTGAAAGGATTGAAAGCGGCGTCAGGACCGGCAAGATCCAAGCCAGCACAAGTTCACCGAACAATGCAAAGAAGCCAGTCAATAACTTTGTGAGGAAGAAGGAAGGGAATACCAACGCTGTGGCTCACCGCCAGTCGGTGATGCCAGTTCAATATGTTCCTTATGCATCTCCGGCTCAGCAACAACAGCAACAATATCAGATGCCCCAGTATACACCACTACCTCCAGGTTATCCGTATCAACCACAGCCACAACAAGCTTCTCCACCTCAACAACAAGCTAGAAAAGTGTTTGATCCCATTCCGGTATCATACAAAGAATTGCTGCCATATCTTGTCCACAGTAAAATGGTGACACCCAAAACCTTGAAACAGTTGAATCCACCTTTCCCCGTGTGGTACAAGCAAGGTGTCACCTGTGAATATCATTCCGGAGCCGAGGGGCACTCCATTGAGAATTGTAGGGCCTTCAAACATGAAGTGCAGAAATTGATCGATCAGAAGTTGCTGTCATTCAAAGAGGCGGGCCTCAATGTTAAAGGAAACCCTCTGCCCAACCATTCAGGGGGAGGAATCAATATGATTGAAGGCGCCGAAGGTTTGATTAAAGATGTGTCAGATATACGTACTCCTTTAAGCTTAGTAAAGGAGGTTTTGCTCAGCTTTGACCAGTTCTCAAGCATGCATGCAGATTGCATAGAATGTGAGGAGAATCCAAATCATTGCGCAAGGATGAAGGAATGTCTTCAGGAGTTAATGGACCAAGGGTTGGTACAAGTTGGTTATTCTCAGAGGAATGGCATGGTGGCCATGATGGAACCACATGGGCATGAGAAGTTCATGAAGCCAATAGAGATAATCTATCAAAGAGCCGAGGAAAAGTTGCAGCCATTGGTGATTCAGACGCCAGCACCATTTCCTTTTACCAGTACTAAAACTACCCCTTGGGTATACAATACATCAGCCTCAATACAAGGGAAGCCTGTGACTCTGCCAGAACCGGTAGTAGTTAGCATTGATGGGACCGGGGGTATGACTCGGAGTGGCAGGGTGTTTGCTCATAAACCAGTGCAAGACAGTGCAAGAGGACCAGTTACAACGGTTAATGAGAATGTCTTAAGCAAGACTCTTGTGGGGGGAGCACCCAAAGAAACAACCCCTCAGAGTGATTCAGATGAGTTCCTCAAGATAATCAAAAGAAGCGACTATCGAGTGGTAGATCAGCTCGGTCAAACTCCGTCAAAGATTTCTATGCTCTCCCTGTTGATGAGTTCGGAGGCATATAGAAATGCTTTATTGAAACTTCTGCAAAAGGCCCATGTGGATCAAGATATTACGGTTGCCCAGTTTGATGGGGTGTGCAATAATATAACCGAAAGCCGTTGTCTAGGATTTTTAGACGCAGAATTGCCAGTTGAGGGGCATGCACACAACAAAGCTCTCCACATTTCCATGAAGTGTCAGGACAACACTATTGCAAGAGTGCTAGTGGACACAGGATCTTCCCTCAATGTCATGCCTAAATCAACTTTGTTGAAGTTATCTCTTGTTGGACCCGTTCTCAAGCCAAGCAGTATGATTGTCAAGGCTTTTGATGGATCACAAAGGGAGGTTATTGGGGAAATTGAATTGCCAATGGTGATCGGGCCGCATTTATTCAACATCTCTTTTCAGGTCATGGATATAAATCCTTCCTACAGTTGTCTGCTGGGGCGTCCGTGGATCCATGCCGCCGGTGCTGTAACATCAACCCTACACCAAAAGCTCAAGTTCATCGTGGATGACAAGTTGGTGATTGTCTCGGGGGAGGAGGACGCTTTAGTGAGTCATTTGTCATCGTTCAGGTATATTGAAACAGAGGAAGGGGTACTTGAAACTCAATTCCAGGCTCTTGAAATTGCCACTGTCACTGTGGTAGACCAAAAAGAAGAAGATGTGCTAGCCGCACAGTTTAAGACTATGAAGATTGCTACCCCTTCTCAGGCGGATCAGAAGCCAAGGGCCTCCATCACATCTTGGAAGGGTTTGAAGAAAGCCATGGAGGAAGGTGCTCTCAAAGGGTGGGGACAATTGGTGTATCCCCATGAGAAGAAAGATTTGCTAGGTGTGGGTTATCAACCATCCAAGGGGAAGCAGAAGGTTTTCGACTTTAACACTCCCCTCGAAGAGGTCTTTGTGAGCGCTGGGCTCAGGTCAGCTGAACAGATCAACATGCTAGAAAGTGAAGAAAAGGCCAGTCAAGGAACCAACAATTGGGTGAACCAATGCCCTGCAAGCACCGTTCTATCAAACTGGAAGGCTGTTGAGATTCCCAAAGTTTTTATTATTTCAAAGTAATTTTTCTTTATTTTCAAAATTCCCCTTGCCGCGCCCGAGGCATGTGGATGAACTGTAAGGGCTTATTTTTGTTTAACAAATGATTATCAATGAAATGAAAGTATTTTATGTGCATATTTCGTCTTATTTTATTCTTTATTTTTTCAGTTTTAAAAAGATAAAAATAATAATAAAAATGGCATTAACTTCTTGCATATCATGACCACCTTTGCATTCATCTAAAAAACCAAAAATATACATCATGCAGAAATGAATCTCTGGACCATAACAATGCTGTAAATCTTCATGATTTCGGACTCCCGATCAATCTTGCTGAAGAGGAAGAAGAGGAAGATTATGAACTCCCAGCAGAGTTGGCACGGCTATTGGATCAAGAACAGAGAATGATCCAACCTCATCAAGAACCAGTGGATGTGATCAATCTGGGGACTGAAGAGGATAAAAGAGAAGTCAAGATAGGTGCAATACTGCAGTCAGAGGTGAAAGAGGGTTTGGTCAAGCTGCTCAGAGAGTATGTGGACGTCTTTGCATGGTCATATCAGGATATGCCGGGATTAGACACAAGCATAGTTGAACACAAGCTTCCGCTCAAGCCCGAATGTGCACCGGTCAAGCAAAAGTTGAGAAGAACTAGGCCGGACATGGCTCTTAAGATTCAAGAGGAAGTCAAGAAACAGTTTGATGCGGGATTCCTTGCAGTGGCCAAGTACCCCGAATGGATTGCTAATATCGTGCCAGTGCCAAAGAAGGATGGAAAGGTCCGAATGTGTGTAGACTACCGGGATTTGAATAGAGCAAGCCCAAAAGATGATTTTCCACTTCCTCACATTGACGTGTTAGTGGATAATACTGCTCGATTCCCAGTCTTCTCTTTTATGGATGGATTCTCGGGTTATAATCAGATCAAAATGGCGCCCGAAGACATGGAGAAAATAACCTTCATAACACCATGGGGCACTTTCTGCTACAAGGTTATGCCTTTTGGATTGAAAAATGCCGGAGCAACATATCAGCGGGCTATGGTCACTTTGTTTCATGACATGATGCACAAGGAAATTGAAGTGTATGTGGATGACATGATCGCCAAGTCCTCATCTGAAGAAGAGCACCTTGTACATCTCCAGAAATTATTTGAGAGATTGAGGAAGTATCAACTGCGTTTGAATCCTAACAAATGCACCTTTGGCGTCAAGTCAGGAAAGCTGCTAGGTTTCATCGTCAGTCAAAAGGGAATTGAAGTGGACCCTGATAAAGTCAAAGCAATCCAGAACATGCCCGCACCAAAGACAGAAAAAGAAGTTCGAGGGTTTCTAGGCAGACTGAATTACATCTCCAGGTTCATCTCTCATCTTACTGCAACTTGTGAACCGATCTTCAAACTATTAAGAAAGGATCAAGCCATTGAATGGAACAAAGATTGCCAAGGGGCATTTGATAAGATCAAGCAGTACTTGCAAGAGCCACCAATTTTAATACCCCCAGTTGCGGGAAGGCCTCTTATCCTATACCTACATGTGCTTGAGGAATCCATGGGCTGCGTATTGGGCCAGCAAGATGAAACTGGTAGAAACGAACACGCAGTGTACTACTTGAGCAAGAAGTTCACTAGCTGTGAAACCAGATACTCACTCCTCGAGAAAACTTGTTGTGCTCTGACTTGGGCAGCTCGCCGTTTGAGACAATATATGATTTGTCATACTACCATGCTGATCTCCAAAATGGACCCCATCAAGTATATCTTTGAAAAGCCTGCTTTGAGTGGAAGAATCGCCCGTTGGCAGATGTTGTTGTCCGAATATGACATTCTGTATGTATCTCAAAAGGCCATCAAAGGTAGTGTGCTAGCAGAACACTTGGCACATCAACCTTTAGAAGATTATCAGCCTGTGCGCTTTGACTTTCCAGATGAGGACATCATGGCTATGAGTGAGAAACCCCCCATGGATGAGAATGAAGGACCCGAGCCGGGATCCCGATGGAAGCTTGTGTTTGATGGTGCTTCAAATGCTTTGGGGCATGGTGTAGGGGCAGTTATCATTTCTCCTAAAGATACCTACATACCTCTTACGGCAAGACTATTGTTTGATTGCACCAACAACATCGCAGAGTATGAGGCATGTATCATGGGTCTAGAAGGAGCAATCAACTTGAGAATCAAAATCTTAGAAGTGTACGGAGATTCTGCACTCGTCATCTATCAGGTCCGAGGAGAATGGGAGACTCGTCATCCCAACTTAATCCCGTACAAAGATCATGTCTTGAAATTGGCAGAGTACTTTGATGAGATCACTTTCCATCACACCCCAAGAGAAGAAAATCAGTTGGCTGATGCTTTGGCCACTCTCTCATCCATGTACAAGGTCACTTGGCCTAATCATGTGCCTTTGATAGAAATCAACCGTCGTGAGACGCCGGCATATTGCTTGGCCACCGAAGTGGGGCAAGATGAGAAACCATGGTATTATGATATCAAGAACTTTCTTCAAAAGCAAGAATATCCCTTGGGGGCATCTAATGGAGACAAGAAAACTCTCAGAAGGCTAGCATCTGGTTTCTTCTTAGACGGGGAGTTGTTGTACAAAAGAAACCATGATTTGGTTCTCCTCCGCTGTGTGGATAGAAAAGAGGCTGATACACTCATTGAAGAAATCCACGAAGGGTCCTTTGGCACGCACATGAATGGGCACGCATTGGCAAGAAAGATTCTTCGGGCCGGGTACTATTGGTTGACCATGGAAACAGACTGTTTGAACCATGTCAGAAAATGCCATAAATGCCAGATTTATGCTGATAGGATACACGTCTCTCCAACTCCTCTGAATGTTTTAACATCACCATGGCCATTCTCTATGTGGGGCATAGACATGATTGGTATGATTGAACCAAAAGCTTCTAATGGACATCGTTTCATCTTAGTGGCTATTGATTACTTCACCAAGTGGGTCGAAGCGGCATCATACGCCAACGTCACAAGACAAGTGGTGGCTCAATTCATCAAGAAAGAAATAATCTGCCGTTATGGGGTCCCCAACAAAATCATCACTGATAATGGTAGCAACTTGAACAATCAAACCATGAGAGAGTTGTGCAAAAATTTCAAGATTGAGCACCATAACTCCTCACCATATAGACCCAAGATGAATGGCGCTGTAGAAGCAGCAAATAAAAACATCAAAAGGATTCTACAGAAAATGGTGAAGACCTATCTTAATGATAAAACTCCAAAATGCCCTCAATCCTTCTCACAAATCACCACTCACTTAACCTAATTCTATTCTATAAATAGACACCTTGATTTCAGTGCCCTAGAGAGCAAAGAATCATCAAAAACGGCGCAGAGAATCAACACAAGAACAACCACTTTTTTCTTCATTTTCAAAAATTCCAAATCCCACAATCTCACCTCAAGCTCATAACTTAGCCATCAAAACACCTTCATCACGTTCTCAGAAGAAGGAATCAGTCATTTTCAGAGCAGAAAGGTGAAGAAATTGGAGTAGGAAGTAGCCACGGCACCAAGGAAAAAGATAAGCTCAAGTAGGACGATTCAGAAGGTTATCCAGGTAAATATCTACACCATTCGTCTCGTTTTGATGCCTAGAAACTTTCTGGTTTGCTGCTTTTGCTCAATTGTGCCTGAATCGTGTTTTTAAGTTTTTGATGTTGAAACTTTATCCCTTCTTTTTTTATTTTCTACAATGATTTGAGAAAAACTAATATCATTTTCATAATCTACGTGAAAAAACGAGCAAAACCATGTATATATCGTCTGTTTTTATGAAGTTTTGAAAACTCCGGTGGCCGGAGCCGTCGCCGGAGACGTTGGAACTCACCGGAGAAGACGACTGCATGGTGGGTCTTCTTCTTCGCTGAGTTTAAACCTCAGCCGTACGATCGTTTGTTTTAATCTGAAGCGTGGATCTCGTTCTTAAAACGGAGCCGTCAGATCTCATTTAAATGAGATCTGAAGGCGATGAGATGGTTGGCGTGTTCTGCGGCTTCATGCAGCGCCACATTTGATCATTAGTTTTGGGCCGGTAAGCGCATGGCCGTTAGATTTTGATCTGACGGCCCAGAACGTCCCAGCTTACGATGCGCCTTCATTCTCTGTTGTATTGGATCCTTTTTTTTTTGTTGACTTTTGTTTTTTGTCTGACTTTTGCGTGGACTTGGGCCTTGGGTGCAGACCCTGCTTTCTGCACCCCCCAGTTTTTACTTCTTTTCATAATTTACACCCCCCCCAGAATGACTTAATTTTTTTTTAGCTTATTTGTAAAAGCACTTAAGTGACTTCCTAGCTTATTTAAGCTCAGTAAGTCACTGTTTATGCTTATATCATATTTCCATGTGTGATTTCCTTTTAACTTATTTTCATAAGTGTTTTTTTTTTTATATTAAGCTTTTTGTGCATAAGTGCTTATTTAGGGTTTCAAGAAGCTCTTTAGCTTATTTGACCCTAATTTTTACACAACATTTATTTTGATACAGTAGCTTTCATATGTGAATATTATTTTGCTTTTCCAACTTATTTTCATAAGTCATTTTAGTTTAAGTTGCTTTTAGTTTATTTTTTTAATAAGTGCTTAAGTGATCCAAATTACTTCTTTAAGTACTTTTGAGTCACTTTCTTTTGCACATATTTTTGTCTAAATCTAATTAGCTTAGGTCAATCATGTTTGCTTATGTTTGTTTATTTATCTCATACTTACATATATTAATTTAATTGCTCGCAATTTAATTTTCGTATCATATTTAATTTATTGCTTCATACATGTTTACTTAGCATTGCATATTTACATTAATCATTTGTATCTACGCATTTGCATTTGTGTTTTGCATATTTCATGATCTACTTTATTATTATTATCTGTTTTGCTATTGTGTCTGCTCTGTTCCTCCTGATCTTTTCTTCTGGACTTTATTTTCCGAATAATTAATCAAACTCTTTTGCAATAATTAATGGATGAAAAAGGGAGAATCTGGCATCTGCTTCTTTCTTCCCGAGTTGTCTTGGTAGCCGGTCATCTGACTAGTCACTCAAGCTTACTCTCATTCTAAAAGTACTAAAATTGACCAACCTTCGTCTTTCTTTTTGACTTTATTTTCCAAATAATCTGAATCAAAACTCTTTGCAATAATTAATGGATGAAAAAGGGAGAATCTGGCATCTGCTTCTTTCTTCCCCGAGTTGTCTTGGTGGCCGGTCAGCTGACTAGTTCATTCAAGCTGCTCTCATTCTAAAACCGGTATTAAAAACAACCAACACTCGTCTTTTCTTTCAGACACTTTTTCTTAAATAAACTTAACCAAAGATTTTCATAACAAATAATGAATGAAAAAGGGAGAATCTGGCATCTGCTTCTTTCTTCCCCGGGTTGTCTCGGTAGCCGGTCATCTGACTAGTTCACTCGAGCTGCTCTCATTCCAAAAACAAGCGTTAAAAACTTAACCTCACACACTTAAATTTCTTTTTCAATAAAACATGGATATACGCTTTATCCATTCCTCTAACACATACACAGCTTAAGCCTCTGATTAGAGCATACAAGCGTTGTTGTATCAGCGGAATGCGAAGTAAGCAACATCCGTTATTCAACTCTTTTTTCAATGGGTACACGTTTTATCTATTCCTCTGACTCACACACAGCTTAAGCCTCCGATTAGAGCATACAAGCGTCGTTGTGTCAGCGGAATACGAAATAAGCGTTATCCACTAAAATTAACCAACCACATAAGCGTTTTCTACCAGAACTACGTGAGTTTTGAGTTTCCCATTGCACCGGGGAATACGTAGGAGCGGGCTCCTACAACCGTCAAACTCGATTAATAAAAACTCTTATCTTTTTTAATTTATTTTGGAAACGAAGTAGAGATTAAGTAAGAGATAAAAAGGCAATTTATTTTAAACCTACGCAAACAAACCCCAAACCACCTAAACGGTTCCCATCGAGTACGATGGATGCGAGGGGTGCTAACACCTTCCTCTCGCATAACCAACTCCCGAACCAAAACCAAAGGTTTTCGTGATATTTTCCTTTCCCCTTCCGGGATAAATAAACGTCAATGGCGACTTCATTGTATGAAAAATGGAAGTGATTTTCCAGCCCGCTACAGCTGGCGACTTCACTGGGGACTCATGGGAAACAACTACAACCCAGGTTGGAGCAAACACCCAAATTTACGCTGGGATCAGACAGGAAACCAGGCTCAAGTTGCACCTCAACCAAGAAAGCCATCTCCATTGGAAGAGTTACTCAACAAATTTGCTAACATGAGCAAGACTAACTTTGAAAGCATCCAGACTACAGTAGCCAACCAGAGGGCGACGATAAAAAGTCTTGAAACCCAAATTGGCCAACTCTCAAAACTGGTAAGTACTCATGTTTCTAAAGATATTGCAGGTATTACGGTGGACAATCCAAAGGAGAAGTGCAAAGTCCTGAAAGATCAGAAATCAGAAAAGGAACAAAGAGAAGAACAGGTAAAAGACTACGAAGAGTGGTACAAGCTGTTCGATATGACACTAGATGAAGCCTATGACGAGTTCATGAGAGAGCTAAGGGAGTACAGAGAAAGCCGAGCAAGACTGCCACCCAAGAAGACAAATCCTGGAAGCGTCACCATACTCTGTCAGATTGAGGAAACAGAAATCCGAGCATTGTGTGATGTGGGTTCAAGTGTTAACGTAATGCCATTATCTCTGGCGGAGAAGTTAAAACTCACAAAACCAACTGCAGGTACAGAAAGGGAACTCGTCTTAGCAAACCAGTTGACCATCTATTCAGCAGGTACAATAGAGGATATCCAAGAAGACGAAGAGCATCCCATCATTCTTGGAAGACCATTCTTAGCAACTAGCAGGGCACTCATTAATGTGGAGCTCGCCGAGTTGACTCTAAGGAGTGGAGAGAAGGAAAGAACTATCAAAGCTTCCAGAACCAGGAGGGAAGTATGCTACATGCTTGAGTGGAAAGACAGGGAAGCTACACCACCGACTCCAGTTCAAGAAGTACAGGTAAAGGTAGAGATAGCGGAGCTGGAGAATGAAATGGCGCAGCTAGAGATAGATACATCTCAGGAAGAGGAGGTACCCAAAGAACTCACTGACAAAATGAAGAGGCTAGCTATTGAAGTGGACATCCGAGCAACATGGGTCAAAGCATGGGGTTGAAACCGAAAAGTGGCCAGAAAATCTAAATTTGGGGTTAATACGCCACCTCTAAAGAAGCCTGCTGCTGAAGGAAAGAAGTATAACTGGGTTAGAGCTGAAAAAGAACAAAAGAATGAACATCCACCAAAAGGCAAGGGGAAGTCCATCATAAAAACAGTACCTTCAGAAGATGATGGACGACTCTGTTTTGCCACCTTCAAAGAGAAACAGAACCCAGAGAAGTATGAAATAAGCAACAAGAAAGAGGGGGAGCTAAGGCGAAAGCTCCTACAGAAGAGAGAGACATGCGAACCTATCATCTGTAATGGAGGAAATGCCTTAAGCTAATGAGAGGCTAAACAAGCGCTGCTTGGGAGGCAACCCAAGGATAAGTATTTTTATTTCAGTATTTTCAATTCAGCATTTTTCAATTCAATAAAGTATGCCAAGAATTCCGCATGTCATCTTCATCTGTAACAGCCCTTATTTCAAATTTACAAAAAATTAAATAACTGTTTTGCTGTTTATTATCTAGAGCATGACTAACTGTTATAGGTAAGGCTGCAGCGAAATGAGTTATAAATCTTGATGAGACGAATTTCACGCCTTCATACAAAAAAACCAAAGGTGATTGCTCCGAAGTGCGAAGTTCGGGAGACAGAGAGACGAGTGATGAAGTTGATGTCCGTGAGACAAGTGTTCAATTTCAGATATACCTAAGCCATGTGAGAATTTGAGCCAAATATTTCCAAACGGTATTACCACTTTCTTTCGAATTACTATGAGAGTACCGTGCACTTGTTTATTTTCTAGAACTTGCTCTAATTCTCTGTTGACTGGTTAGTTTGATATTATATGCATTGAGTCAATTGTTTGTTATAACCCAGAGCCTTTTCAAGCCACCCTTATTATTATTATTATCCTTTGCTAGCCAATTTTGAGCCGTAAAAAAATTATCCTCTTTGTTTCGGTGACAAACCACATTACAAGCCTATAGACCTGAAAAACAATGAAATTACCCACTATGGAGTTAGGTAATAGTTCTCAAAAAAGTCTTGGCAACAAAACAAGTTTGCGGTTGCTCATGGAACTAGCAACATCTAAGTTTGGGGTGGGTATACGGAGAACTATCACTACAAAAAGAAAAAATAAAAGAAAAAGAGATGGGAAAACATCAAAAATTCCCTAAAAAAAATAGTCTCTTCAAAAAAAAAATGAAAAAGAAAGAGCCAAAGGGCAAAAGAAAAAGCCAAAGGCACAAAAAAGTGATAGAAAAGAACCACACACAGACACATCCGGTTCTTATTCTCCGATACCAACACAAAAAGGCACCCTAAGGAATAAGGTTGCGTACACAAAAAGGAACAACAAAGTAGAACTTAACTCCAATGTTTAGCCTACTATTCCCAAAAATGTCCTACCTGGACCTAAGCCATGTTATAACCCTGAAAAAGACCTCCAAAAATTCATGAATATTGAATTTTGACCGGTTGCTTAGAGTTCTTGCAAGCCTATGGTAAAATGGCAGCTTGTACGATGATTGAAAGATAACCCTTTCAATTATGAGCAATAAATACAAATGTGAGAGAGAGAAAAGTTGGACATAAACTCTTGCGGGCATTTGTCCGATTTGCTACTATTGACGTCTCCTAAGCCTAGCAGGACTGAGCATGATCGCGGCGGTAAGAAATCAGCGGTACCATTGCTGAAATACAAGCAAGGTTGTGAAATTCCTATCATTATTATTTATCTCTTATTTCTCTAACGATCTTGTCTGACAGCATGTTACTTGAGGACAAGCAACAGTTTAAGTTTGGGGTTGTGATGACAGGAATTTCTATGACATTTTTAGTAGTATTATTAGTAGTAAAAAGACCAAGACAGACCCAAATACGAAAGAAAACTTACATAAGCAAGAAAAAGCATCAAGACAGAGTCCAAGATGCCAAAAGACAAGAAAAAGCCCAAAAAGTGAAGAAAATGAGCATTCCATCGCAGCACGATGACTTCCATCGTGCCACGATGGAAGCTGCTTGTTTGCCAAGAAATCAGAAGAATAATCTGCAAAATATCTATTCATCGCAGCACGATGATGCACATCGCAGCATGATGGAGTTACTTGGCGACCAAGCTGATGAAATGCACAGAATCATTTATAAAATTGAACTGAATCTTCACATCGCAGCACGATGGCTTCATCGCACTGCGATGACCTTGCTGATACCCATTACGAAAACTATAAATAGAGCCTCTCATTCATTGTTAAATTCATTCAGAAATAGTAGAACACTCTCTACTATAAGGAGAGGTTCAGAGGAGCTCTATTGGGCATAGTTTATAAACAACTCACTTAGTAATTAGGGTATGTGACACAACGAGGTTAGGCTCTCGTAGGTACCTTAGTTGTTAACGTAGGGAAACTTTAATAAACATAGTGTAATAGTAAGGTATTACTACAACAAGGATAATTCACCGCCGAACATAATCTAAGTAACTATGTTATACACCGATCATGTCAAATATGAAGAAAGGAGTAAGTCCAACCACCATACCTAGCCTCTATATTTCTTGAATCTATTATTTATACATTCTGTTATTTATATTTCTGCAAGCATTACGCTTCTTTTATAAAAACCTTTTTCAAAAACCAAAGCGAATGCAAACTATCACGAACTTAAATGACGCTAGTGAAGCTTCGGCACGATCCCTGTGGATACGAACTCATTCTAGACACCAAGAGTGTGAATTATTACTCGACGACAGACTGATGCACTTGCCAAACTCTAGTCAATTATAATTAGTATTTTTTTAAGGATAAAAAAACTAGTTTTCTTGTTTTGACGCAATAGAGCTTAAAAAACTTAGATTCTAATAAAAAAAAACTAAAAAAATCTTTATTAAATAATCTTGTTTTGCTTTCCATTAAAAAAAAAAAGCTTGATTAAAATAGGCAAGAGGAGTTTTTCAGAATTAAAGTTGTTAAAATCTTATTTGAAATTTATAATATGACAAATTAGATTAAATAGGGGTATTGTTCGTAACAGAAGTCAAGTTTTATCCGAAGATATAAAAAAGAGATAGAGAACTCACATTAGTAGATCTGTAGAAGAAATGCTATGAACTAAAGGTCGGATCTAAGCATGGAGATAAACAACGAAGTAAAAAAAAAAGGGATATCTACATGTAACGCTCTGACGCCCAAGTTATTATAAGATTAAGCTGGAGGTAGAGGTTAGAATAATACATAGCTTAATTAGGAAGTGATGAATGGTTGTATAAATAGGTCAATGTATGTGGCATTGAACCCATGGATGTGACATTGGGCTTGGTTCAGCCCAAAAGTATGGTCCATAACAGGAGTATGCCATTCGATTGCTTATGGCGACATAAGGAGTCCACTTATAAGCATAATCGTTTTAGTATTAATCTGTAAGATTACTTGTTGAAACTAGCAGTATAATATAAAATTATATAATAAACAGTCTAATAATGATTAAATATTTCAACGGTGTCAATGCCAAATCTATTTGCAATTTATAGGACTTAGGCATGAATGTGCAGCTCCACTTTAGTAGCACTAAAAGTATGAAATCATACCTCATTATGCAGCTACCTCAACAAATATCTTCAAGTCTCGATTATCATCCTCTCGCTATTTTTGCTATATCTTGCCGTCAGTCCGGTAAATGGGGACTATTTTTAGATTTATATCTTTCAAAGGAGATCAAACCACTTGATTTATTATCATAATCCCCTACTCTGTGGTTGCAGTGTACTTTATGTAGCCTCAAACTCTTTCTAGATATCAAAATTTTAAAATTCTGCAAGTTATTCTAAAAAGGACTCTTTCTAGATTTATAATGAAGGCTAAGTTAGCATCCCTATAGCTTTTATAATCCAAGCCCAACACAAACCTAAGAATCATCATGGCTCAAACCTCATGAGCAAAGTTGCTAGTCGATTCCTATTAACATCATCTTAAGTATCATTTAGGATAATCAAGGCTCAAATCATATTTACCATCTCAATTTAAATATTTAAGTCACATTACAGTTGCATTTAAAATGCATTAGGATGCAGCATGCTGAAATTTTATTATGAATAAAGAATTCATTCTGCAGATGAATCAAAGGCTAAAACATGTCTCAATTTTGCATTATGAATTGTATTTCATCAAAGCATATGAAGGTTACACTTTACCATCTCATTTATACTTCATGAATAAAGAATTAACATTGCAATAGCACCCAAGTCTGGGGCAATTCAATAGCTCAAACATACCATCTAGGACAAGGACGATCAAGGCTACAATTTAACCATTCCAGTTGTGTGTGCTATAAAAAAAAGAATAGTGTTGCAAGTAAAATAAAACAAATATACTGACAGAGTAATTTGGAAGAAAAGACCATCAAAATTTTGTTAGTGTACTAGTATATAGGTAGAGTGCTTTTGAATGATTGGATAAGATGAACTCAACTACCATAAACTTGTAAACTAAAGGCATTGGTAATTTGGTAGTACCTCAGAAGTTGGTATCCTAATAGTAACCTCAAAGCAGTGAATAACTCTTTCCTTTCAGCAGTTACAGTTCTATGTGACTAGAATAGTAGAAAACAGAATGTTGGAATAATTCTAGTAGGTGTCTCCTTTCAGAACTAATGATAGAAAATGACCAATCTTAGAAAATACAAACATTATTGTTTCTTAAACCAACAATTTGTTTAATGAGTGGAGATCATTTTGTAATGTCGGAAAGAGTAAACGCTTTTTTTTTTTTTTGTGCAGAAAAACACAACCATTTTTGCACAACATATTTTACCTTACACATAGTTGTAAGCTTGTAGCTCTATATACTAAAGTTAAACTTATTTTGTATATCAATGAGATTAAATCACTATTTATGATGATGATCCCTCACTTTTTACATGTACAGTACATGCTTTTGTAGTTAACCATTTTACCTTACAAAGAATCATATCTCTTCGCTTTCACCATATCATATTCTGCACTTTTTGCACTTTAATGTGATGTACTGTTTAAGCTGTTAGATTTAGTAAAACGGGGCATAGAACTACTTTTGCCTTAGGAGTAGTAAAACGACTTCATGTACTTTCCAGTTTTCACACACCAGAAAAATGCAAAATCATATGATATTGTAAAACCAAAAAAGAGCAGAACCGAGGGACACCAAATCAGCCAGCGCCATTATGCAAGCAATACTCTATACAATTAAAAATGAATATATCCTAATAGTAATGAACCTACAATAAAAGCTTTCAATCACAGAAGCATAAGGCTCATCTCATAGATGTTCACTTCTCAATCATAAAACTAACTTATAAGGTGACAACTGCCCCCAGTTCATACTTTATCTCAGTCTTAACACCCCACACCACACCCAGGACTAGACATCTAGTGTGTGACTCGAGTGGTCCGATAGCAGTGACTTCTCAATTCAAACCAACTCCCCACACATAAGCAAATTAAAATAACAATTGGACCTTGCAACACTTTTGAAGTTAGGCTTACCTGTTGCTGCTCACGAGGACCAAAAGAAAGGGATGAAAGAAATAGCCCCATCACCAACAATGGGGTGAGATAATTTTGAACTTGTTTCATGAAAGCTTCTTGAAAACTTCCTTGATCATCAGTGTTTGACTTTGACTCCTCTGAAATCAAAGCAAGAACTCAGGTGTTAAAAATTCTTGAAAACTTCCTTGATCATCAGTGTTTGACTTTGACTTCACTGCAGACGCGTGATTAATTCCCACACACACCTATAAGTACCTCAAAATTAAACCAGTACATACCAAAATCATATGAGTAAGAGAGAGCATATTGTTGGGATTATAAAATGTTCATCAGAATCCAAAATCACCCATCTAGAGTGAAGTTGTAATTTAAGTTTGAACCCAACACTAATTAGAACGTCGGACAGGGGCAACGAGAGTGCTACTTGATTCTCAATTATCCCATCATAAAGGAAGCCCGGATATGTTATATATAAGCTATAAAAAATCAAGTCTCGGAAAAGACAAGTAAACCAAATCCATTCCTTGAATTCTCAAGCTCTAAAATGACAAAATTTAACAAGCAGCATGAAATAATAATACTCATCACATCAGCTACAGCCACAATTCTCAAATAATTTACAATGACAGTTTCCCAATTCACAATGAAACAAGGTACAACACCAATATTTAATTTTATTACCTTTAGAATCATTTTTTTTTTCTCTACTCCCTTGGGAACTTACTTCTTTCAATGAATCAAAGGCTTCTCTGCATTCCCATCAATGACTCAATACCATCTATCAAAATAAAGAATGAAAAAAAAGTTTACACTACAATAGCTTCTAGGTCCAAGGTCAATGATCAATGGCACCAAGATACCATCTCAAAATTTCATAACAAATATCAATTGGTCTTACGGATCATCAAGCCGACATTTCACCATATCAGTTATATGTTTTGAATAAAGTATTCATACATAGCTATTGAACTTTAGGGTCATGACATGAGGCTGCATTTAATCATCTTGAATTTAATAGCCAATAGCAATTGGACATATGGATCACCGACGCTGCATTGTGAATAAAGAATTCACATTGCAATAGCATCTAGTTCCAAGGTCATGAACGACTCAAATATATCATTTCATAATTCACAAAATAAATGACAATTGGGCTTAAGGGTCATCGAGGGGACATTTAACCATCTGAGACCAAATTTACATCACACAAAAGTTTTCAAGAAGCTAGCACACATTGCAATTACATGATTACATTTGTAGTCATAAAGGACAAAAGATACCACCCCATATATTATTATAAATAGAAACTCATATTAAAATTGTATTTAACTCGTGCGAGTCGCGACCATGTTTTACAATATGAAGTTAATGAATTCATATTTTAGCTTCCTTTAGAATCATCATCAAGATATCTCATCCCTTTAAAAAATCATAGAACAAAGTATCAATCTTGGATCAGATTGGGGTTATTAGGCTCATAACTAACACCCCTTTTTTCAAATTCTATAGGTTTGACAAACCCTGCTCAAATTTGATTTGACAAGAGAACATACGTTCTTGATTAGAAAATTTGAAATCCAACAATCAGGCATCACATATAAGTCCAATTTCATGTACTTTTCAATTTTCCACAAACCAAATGAATAGGGGAATTCAAAACCATACTGTAAAACCAAAAAAAAAACATATCTAAGAAGGCGACACCATTACGCAAGCATCACTACAATTACAAATGAAAGCATTAGTGAACCCAAAGAATCAAAAGGTTCTCTCAAACATACCATTTATCCCAATAATGCATTACGAACAAAGAATTCACATTACAATATCATTTAGTTCCAGGGTCATCAATAACTCAAAGATACCAAATTGCATTATGAACAAAGAATTCACACAACCACTTTAAATAAGTCACTAATTACACAGATATTTCATTACAAGATATTTCATTACAAATCACAAAGAGTGGCACAATCAATCTAAAAAAATCATGAGTCAAAGATATATATCTCAATACAAATCTATATGAAGTTAGTAGTAGTAAGCATACCTCACTTCCATGCTCAACCAGTTAAAGGGCTTCACTTTCAAGACCACAAACTAATCAGGCTAATAAGTTTTTATCATAGCATTCATACTTCACAGCACAAGTATAATAGTTATGAAAATTTTCCCTTCTGACAGATATTACACATAGACAAAGTCTTTCACGTACAAAAGGAATTACCAATTCTTAATGAGTATAAATACAGTTCTCAACTTAGCAACAACTTCTTGACTAAAAGGCTACTTAACATTTGTACAGGGACAGGGAGACATAATCCGCTATCAAGTTATTATATTACAAATTTACAACCTATTCACACGGTTGAATTGATATGGATATCCAATAAACTTTTCAACCAGATAAATATACAAAGTGGACAGAAATTGAGGCATCCTTCCTGTCAAATAACCGATTATCCCAAAAGCTTAAGCTGTTAGGATTAGCTATATCAATGGTTTTATATTACTTCTAACACTTCCATTAAGGTTCACATATATAGAATGAACATTCTGATCATTATTTTGCAACTCAATAGAAACGTAATAATATCAGAATCATTACTTGACTCCAAAATTTGCACAATTAATCACAAAACCTTCATTTACTAAAAGGTTATAAGTTACTTTATACATATATATAGATTGCCACTGGTAAACTTTTCTAAGCTAATATCATTTTATTCCAAATGATTGCAAGATATAGCCAACCATAAAAATGGATCTATGCGAAATATAATTTGCCCTTAAATTAACCACCAAAACCCACATCTTTGAATCACACATTATTCCCAATTCATGACAAGCATCATATATATATATATATATATATATATATATATATATATATATATATATATATATATATATATATATATATATATATATATATATATATATATATATATATATATATATATATAAACAATTTCAAGTACTTAACTTATTTATTTTTTTAACTGAAGACTTTAACCCAACCCAAAAGATCAATAGAATTTTTATTAACATTAACAAGAATCAAAACTCTCTCATCAACATTTGACATTCAAAGCCATTAGATATAAACTTAGAAGTAATATTTAGAACCTGTTTCAGCGTGATTATAGAAGGAGCAACCACTACGGACGATGAGTCCGAAGGTTTCGGTGAAGTCCACTGATATCAACTGTGGAGACCTCCATGTTCCCCATGGTTTGCACATGGGTATCTTTCCTGGAATTCCAGTTTAAATGAATCTGATTCAACTCCTTGATAATAAAAATATAGTTACAATGTGCCATTTAACTTTTGAATGTTTGGAAAATCAGTAATAAACAATCCAATTAGATGGGAAAAAACTAGTCCAAAGAGTAAAGCTTGAATAAACAGGAAATCTTCCATTTCTCCAGAAATCAGAATCTGAGTTATGAATTAAAGAATGAACACATAGGAGGAAGTTTTCTTCTAGCTGCAAAAAACACAATATGCACAGTAATCAGCAAGCTCAAAATGTGCCACTTACTTGCGCCCAGGCAGCAGAAGACCACCAGCATAAATCGATAGGACAACATAGCCGGGCATAATGTAACTTTCCAAGTCAGATGGTCGAGTAGAAAGCCAATTGTAAATCTAAAAAAGACAACATATTATCGCGTATTCGCATCTGGCAGATGGCATTTAGTCACATTCAATAAAATGACATCATACAATTGGCAAAAAATGATGGGAAAGTGCAACAATAGTTTCACCTGTGATCGCAATGTTCTTAGGAAATGGCTAGGATGCTTGTCAAATAATTAAAACATTATTTTGGATATAGTGGTGGTACTGTTGGTACCTCCTGAGTTAATGAAGATGATTTATAAGGTTTAGTTGTGCTATTCTCCTTAGTCCATAAAAATCAGCTTAGAAACACCGCACTTTTGATTCACCACACAAAATAACCTTATGATCACGTATTGATATCTGTGGTGGTCTTAAGATCAACTTGAACAGCTACTGAATACTGAAATGAAAATTACAGGTCATTAAAAACAGTCGAATCAACTCAAAGATATTCTTCTTCTCGCCACGAACTATATATTCCAGCTTAAGTTTCTCAAGTGGAGCAACACAAGTTCTGATAAAAACCAAATAGCAGCAGTTGAGATAGGATTTCTCATGGAATGGATTTTCATGGGCAAATTGGTGATTTACTCATATTTTTCCATCAACCATATCTACTGTTCAACAACGACTAGCATTGCAGCACAATTTTTCTAATTCATAGTGGCCAATATTATTATGCAACTTTATATGATTTGTGACAAGTAGAAAAGTGCACAATGAATATATGCTATGATGAATAGAAAATAACACAAAAATAGGCAAATTTTGGACCTTCCATATCCAATTGGTATGCAAAAATTCATAAAAATAAGATAAAAGAGCTAGTTATGATACTCCTTTTAGTTTAAGAGTGCACTTATATCTGATTTAGAAATTAAAGGTGAAACGAGTTTTTTGTTTCTACCTGATGAAAAACTATGAACACGGATACAATACAAGATTGATCGGCGAATTAAAGCGGAAAGAGAACTAAAATGAAGGCGAGAATGATTGGAGCTGACAATCACTTTTTATCATGAAGGCTAAGTTAGCATCCCTATAGTTCATATTAATCCAATCCCACCACAAACCTTAGAAGCAAAATTGCTTGTTTGTGATTTCTATTTTTCATCATAAGTAACTCTTGTTGCTATACATTTTTCATTTAGATCATAAAGCTCAAATCATACCATCTCAGTTTTAGACAATGAATCATATTATGAATAAAGAATTCAAATTGCAGATGAATGAATAAGCTGAAACATGTCTCAAGTTTGTATTATGAATTGCATTTCATGAAAGGCACATGTCATCCCAAGAGTTAGATTTTGAATAGATATTATACTTGAAAGGTCAACGAGGCTACAATTTATCATGTTCTCCTCACTTTGCATTTTACCATAATGTAATTGTTTAAGCAGTTGAATAGAACAAAAGAATTCACATTGCAACCATCAATGGCTCAAATATACCATCTAACCATCTCAGTATTCACACTTTACAATAGCATATAACCATCTCAAAATTTGGATGATCTAGGTCCAGGGCCACCAAGGTCTCAAACATATCCTACCACAGTTTGCATAGTCAATAGCGCTATTGAACGTAATTCATATGCTTCCTGATAAAATTGAACTTAGTTTATATTAATTCTAATATCAATAAATAAATTGTCCTTAATCATGACTGTTAAAATTCAGAAATACACATATCTGGGCATGTAAAATGAAAGACAACTTTCCTCTGCTCCCATCAAATAGTCCAAATAGTTTATAAACAAAGTGTTTACCACTCCTCCTAATCTTATGATAAATAGGGGAACTAACTCGAAGATTGAACTCACTAATATCGGTCATCTCATTCTATTTGTGGTGGGTGCTTCCTAATAGAGTTGAATATTAAAACATATGAATTCTAGAATCAAAACCTAAATCAAGTAATACAACTCTTAATCGTGCAATCATAAAATACGATATTTTGCGTGCAAAATATAGGTGAAAGCTTAAGGTGCTATGTATGTAAACATCCTTCCACCTACAGTCTGTCTAGGACCTCTTTATCCACCATAAACAAACCCATCATGAAACATAACAGTAACAAAAATTAAAAAGCCTAATAATGCCAGGAATAACCAAACATAACCAGCCATTAAAAAAAAGTCCATGTCCACTAAACAGCATCAGCTTCCAGTCTATAAATTCCAGAGCAATACTGCAGATTGCCTAAGTACAATAGCCATTTCATCAGCAAAGTAAATGCAGTAAATAGTAAGCCTGTTGAACGAAGCTTTCATTTTACATTCTGATCAAGATTCAAGTACCCTCTTGGAACAGAATATAAAACGTATATACTTGACTGAGCATATAAGAATGGAAAAAAAACTGAAGGCAAGCCTATCTATTAATCCAGGATATAAAAGTGATAGGCTGCAAAATTTAGCAAGAATTATCCCTGTCATTATACTATATAGATCAAACTAATTCAGCCAAATCATATGATTTATTATTCTGGCATATAAAAATGACAGGCTATAAAAGTATATATCATCGGTCAAGTATCAACGTGTACTATCACTTTCTGGTTTTTGCGTTGATCTAGTGCCAGAAATTTAACTTCAGTATCATCTCCATAATATTTGCAAGCTATTTTTTACTTGATTTAAATACAACTTGATCATATGCTAATCAAATTGTCCAAATCGTTAAAAACCATAGTGTTTACCACCCCTCCTTTTCTATCAGATGACAAATAAGGATAAACCAGAAGATTTGACTAATTGGAGCTGACAATAACTTTTATCCTGAAGACTAAAGTTAGCATCCCTATAGCTTTTCTAATCCAAGCCCAACACAAACCTAAGAATCATCATGGCTCAAACCTTATGAGCAAAGTTGCTACTGATTCCTATATAACATCATCTTATGTATCATTTAGGATAATTAAGGCTCAAATCATAAATACCATCTCAATTTAAATATTTAAGTCATATCACAGTCGCATTTAAAATGCATCAAAATTGCAGGATGCTGAAATTTAAATTTTACCACGAGAACGTAGCAGTGAATAACTCTTCCCTTTCAACAGTTACAGTCATATTGGTCTCCTTTCAGAACAATTCTTATCAGTGTCTCCTTTTGGAACTAAGGATAGAAAATCATCAATATTAGAAAATACAATCAGCATTGTTTCTTAAACCAACGATTTGTTTAATGAGGGTGGAGCTCTTGAGGGTGAGAGAATTTTGTAATGTCAGAAACACTAACCGCACTTTCTACATGCACAGTATATTCTTTAGCCTCGATTCTTTCTAGAGATCAAAATTAAAAAATTCCACAACTTATCTTGAAAAGGATTTTTTTTTGGTTTTTGTAGTTAACCATTTTACCTTACAAAGAATCATATCTCTTCGCTTTCACCATATCATATTCTGCACTTTAGCATGATGTACTACTCAAGCTGTTAGACAGAACAAAAAAAATCAGCCACTAATACATAATTTGAGTTGAAGGAAAGTGGTATCGAACTACTTTTACGTTAGGAGTAGTAAATTGACTTCATGTACAATCCAGTTTCCACACGCAAGAAAAATGTAAAATCATATGATATTGTAAAACCAAAAAAGTGCAGAACCGAGGGACACCAAGTAAGCCGGTGCCATTATGCAAACAACAGTACAATTAAAAATTAATGTATCAGTGCATCCCAAAGGATCAAAGGCTTCTCTGCATTTCCTACATTCAATGACTCAATATCATCCATCCAAATAAAGAATGATAAGAAGTTTACACTACAATGGCTTCTAGACAAGATCAACAATTGATGGCACAAAGATACCATCTCAAAATTCACATAACGAATATCAATTGGTCATACGGGTCATCAAGCCGACATTTAACCATATCAATTATATGTTTTGAATAAAGTGTTCACACATTACAATATCATCTAGGTCAATGGCTCACACATATCATCCCATAATTTGCATAGCCAATAGCTATTGAACTTAAGGGTCATGAGGCTGGATTTAATCATCCTAAATTTACATAGTCAATAGCAATTGGACACCGGCGCTGCATTATGAATAAAGTATTCACATTGCAATAGCATCTGGTTCCAAGGTCATCAATGACTCAAAGATATCATTTCATAAATCACAAAATAAATAGGAATTGGGCTTAAGGGTCACCGAAGGGACATTTAACCCTCCGGGACCAAATTTACATCATGCAAAAGTTTTCAGGAAGTTGGCACGCATTGCAATTACAGGACCCAAGATATTATAAATAGAAATTCATATTAAAATTGTATTTAACTCATGCGGTCATCTTTTACAATATGAATTTAATGAATTCATATTTCAGGTTCCTTTAGAATCATCATCAAGACATCTCATCCCTCTAAAAAACCATAGAACAAAGTATCAATAATGGATCAGATTTGGGGTTATTAGGCTCATAATTAACACCCCTTTTTCAAATTATAAAGAAAAAATATTAAAGTCACAATAGCAAAACAAAGTCAAAGGTTCTTCAACAGGAAATGTACGAAGCCACGCATACAAATTTGATTGAATGAACTTTCCAGGAATCATGGGTAAAGAAGTTTGTAGCCATCTGTTGGATAGTAAAAGATAAAAATAAACTAAGAAATCATGTTTCAGATTTGAAATTACCACATACAGTGTCGAGTGGCAGGCAAATATTAGTAGCAGTGACCCCAGCAACAGCACCAGCAATAAACGTCTCAAAATTGGTAGTTTCCTCATTCCCAAAGAATATAAGTAGTTCTTTCTATATGTATCGTAAGCACTAAAATTAACAGATTTGAACGGAGCTGTTCGCAAAATATTAAGAAGGTTCCCCTTCCAAAAACCTCTCAACCCTTGAGAAGTAGCAATTGATTGAATAAGCTCAAAGATATTCCTCTTCTCGCCACGAACTATATATTCCAGCTTAAGTTTTTCAAGTGGAGCAACACAAGTTCTGATAAAAACCAAATTGCAGCAGTTGAGATAGTATTTCTCATGGAATGAATTTTCATGGGAGAATTGGTAATTTACTCATATTTTTTCCATCAACCATATCTACTGTTCTACAACCACTAGCATTGCAGCACATTTTTTTTATCTAATTCATAGTGGCCAATATTATGAAACTTTATATGATTTATGACAAGTAGAAAAGTGCACAATGAATTCATATTGCAATACCATTTCAGTAATGTGATGTGTTTACCCTAAAAGAATTAGGCGATTGTTGATAGCTCTATAATTCGAGTATATTCCAATGAAAGAATGCTCCTTTATAGAGACAGTCCACAAATTTAAGAGTGATTTAAGTAATTAAAATAAAACACTAAAATTATATAATAGAGTCTAATGCCAAATAAATATTTCAACCGTGTCAATGCCAAATCTATTTGCAATTCATAGGACTTAGACATGAATGTGCAGCTGCACTTTAGTAGACCTAAAAGTATGAATTCATATCTCGTTATGCAGCTACCTCGACAAATATTTTAAAGTCTCGATTCTCATCCTCTTACTATTCAGTCTGGTAAATGGGGACTATTTTTGGAATTATATCTTCCAAAGGAGATGAAACCACTTGATGAAATCAACTATTTTTGTAGCCTCAAATCTTTCTAGATATCAAAATTTTAAATTTCACGGCTTATTCTGAAAAGGATTCTCTATCTGGCTTTCGTAGTTTACCAATTTACCTTATAGAAAATCGTATCTCTTTGCTTCCACCATATCATGTTCTGCTCACTTTGCATTTTACCATTACTTAAGCAGTTGAATAGAACAAATGAATTCACACTGCAACCATGGTCATCAATGGTTCAAATATACCATCTCAAAATTTACATAATGAATAGCAGTTGGACTTGAGGGTCATCAAGGTGACATCTAACCATCTCAGTATTCACACATTACAAGAGCATCTAGGTTCAGGGCCATCAATGTCTAAAAACATACCTTCCCACAATTTGCATAGTCAAAATAGCACTATTGAACTTAATTCACATGCTTCCTGATAAAATTGAATATGTGAACATATTAATTCTAAAATCGATAACTAAACTAGCTAATAAACTGTCCTTAATCATGACAGTTCAAAATCGGAAATACATATCTGGGCATGTAAAATAGCACTATTGAAACAAAGTGTTTACAACTTCTCCTAATCATATGATAAATAGGAACTAACTCGGAGATTGGACTCACTATCGGTCATCTCATTTTACTTGTGTGGGTGGGTGCTTCCTGATAGAATCAATATCTAAATTAACTAATACAACTCTTAATCATGCAATTAAAAATCATAAAAATGATATTCGGCATACAAAATGTACATGAAAACTTAATGTGCTATGTATGTAAACATCCTTCCACCTCCACTTTGTCTAATACCCCTTTATCAACCATAAACAAACCCATCAAGAAACATAACAGAAACAAACAATGAAAAGCCTAATAATGCCAAGAATAACCAAACATAACCAGGCATTAAAAAAAAACCAAGTCCACTAAACAGCATCACCAAAGTCCACTGATTAGTATACCTGTTGAATTGAGCTTTCATTCCACATTCTGATCAAGATTCAAGTACCCTCTTGGACCAGATTAATAGATGGGCTATCATTTTTAAAAATGGCTGAAAAAAATTGACCATAACTTGCCTCAAAGCGGACATCTATAAGTACAGCATTTGAGTCCCCAGACAAGAGCTCAAAAGCTGATTTAGGGGATAAATCTCCTGAGTAACCTCCATATTTCCACAACCAATAAATAGCCCTGCAAATATCTGACATCTATTACAAACGGCGTTTGTGATGAAAATTCAATTCTCCAATAAATAACAAATTTTACTTTCAAGGAAAGATCAATTCATACCACAATGTTTCTGAAGAGCCGACAAAAACAACAAATGGAATAATTGGGTCATTTGGATCCAAGCCAAGACTCTTTTCCAATGAATAGAAAGCCGTGTATATCTGTTTATGGGACATATTTTATCAACATACGCTATCAAATGGAGAATGTTTGCAAAATGAAACAGCATATATTAAGAACAACAACACACAGATTTCAAGCATGAACTAAAAGCAAAGAACTTCTTATGCTGCTAGAGCTAAAGAAGAGCCATCCATATAAAAGTTGTTTGGAATCATTTGATAAATTTAAATCAAGTTTCACAAACATTAAACAAAATGACTAGCAGCACATGTGTGGGTGTGTGTGTGCGCGCGTGTGTGATAATAATACCTGTAATTGATGCATCATGTTGGCCTGTTTGATTTCAATATCTGAAAGTTGATTCTGAATACAAAGCATTTCATTTGCCCTCAGTACACAACATTGATGTGTAATTTGGGGACTTGACTCAGTGACTGTAGAATCAGAACTTCTAGGATTCTGCATCTTTATGGAGTACATTTGTTCATTACAACTTATTTCTTCACCGAACTGTTGGCTTCTCACAATTGGTTTCTGTCGTCCATTGTTCACAAAGCAGTCATGGGAAGTTAAAAACTTGGTTTCATAGTTAGAAACTGAAGAGCACTCATGCTTATCATCCGTAGGCACATAATCATAATCCACATCCTGCATGCTTGTAATGTCAGCACTCACTGTTTCTAGTGGCTTTGTGATTGTGACAGAACTACTCTCAAATTCTTCATTATGGAATTTCACTTCAGAGTATGTTCTGGGGACTGCAACTTCAACGTGCCAATCATCTGTTTTGGGATGGTGAAGATGTCCAACATCATTTTGACAAGGTTTTCTTACAGACAGAGGGATCCTTCCCATAGTTGATTTCTTATTACCTTTTTGGAGCTTGACATCTCTATGTCTGGATTCAGCAGTAGTAGTACTACTACTGAGATCGACAGAGTCACCTCCGCATATATTTTCTGTAGAAAGTATAAGAACTTAGAAGCATGCCAATGTATAAAGGAGTATCAATCACAAAGGCCCGACAAAAATTGACAATTACAGATGATGAAGATGATATTATCGTATTGCTATATTATTGTCATGTGCTCAAGGTTAATTAAGATGAGTGCAACATAGGAAGCCCCCTTTGATAAAGAACTCTCTACCACAATGACTGTGCGGCGCAACACATCAATAACCAAAGCAGGTGCCTTACTCCTGACTCCATTTATCCCACTCGAAACACTAGTAATTTTATTACTTGCCAAATCCCCCGTTTGATCAACAGAGGAAAACACCTTACTAAAAGCATTATCTGCAGATGTAGTAGCATTTTTAACAATAGAATCAACAAAAGAAGTAGCCGTATCCAGCGAGCTTCGTAAAACATCTTCTCACTTATTAACAGCGGCATTGAATGACTCGTTTACTCCAGAAACAAGGTCACAAACACTTGCTTTTGTTGCGTCTAACGATTCATTCCCCTTGAATCAAACTAAACACAGATTCAAACTTCCCCGACAATATATCAGTACTCTATATCGCTTCTGGTTGTGTAGGTACTACTAATGCATCAGATCCTTCAGTTGACTGTCCTGCAAAGTCTACAACTTCCTCCGGCACGGTCGATAAAATATATCTAAATTCACCATTACTAGGTGAATGATGCCAATCTGAATTTTCCCATGCTGAAACACTTTTTATAGCTTGTGTTGCAAATTAATCAGAATATAAAACATATATACCAAGATTTATCCCTATCATTATACCATATAGATCAAACTAATTCAGCCAACTCGTATGATCTATTATTCTAGCACATAAAAATGACAGGCTGTAAAAGTATATATCATCGGTCAAGTATCAACGTGTACTGTCACGTTCTGGTTTTTGCGTTGATCTAGTGCCAGAAATTTAATTTCAGTATCTTCTCCATAATATTTGCAAGCTATTTTTTACTTGATTTTAAAAAAACTTTATCATATGCTCATCAAATAGTCCAAATCGTTAAAAACCATAGTGTTTACCACCCCTCCTTTTCTATCAGATGACAAATGAGGATAAACCAGAAGATTTGACTAATTGGAGCTGACAATAACTTTTATCATGAAGACTAAGTTAGCAACCCTATAGCTTTTCTAATCCAAGCCCAACACAAACCTAAGAATCATCATGGCTCAAACCTTACGAGCAAAGTTGCTAATGATTCCTATTTAACATCATCTTAAGTAATCATAAATACCATCTCAACTTAAATATTTATGTCATATTACAGTTGCATTTAAAATGCATCAAAATTGCAGGATGCTGAAATTTAAATTTTACCACAAGAATGCAGCAGTGAATAACTCTTCCCTTTCAACAGTTACAGTTATATTGGTCTCCTTTCAGAACAATTCTTATCAGTGTCTCCTTTCGGAACTAAGGATAGAAAATCATCAATATTAGAAAATACAATCAGCATTGTTTCTTAAACCAACGATTTGTTTAATGACGGTGGAGGCCGTGAGGGTGAGAGAATTTTGTAATTTCAGAAAGACTAACCGCATTATTTATGATGATGACCCCGCACTTTCTACATGCACAGTACATTCTTTAGCCTAGAAGGCTTCTCTGCATTCCCTTAATTCAATGACCCAATATCATCAATCCAAATAAAGAATGATTATAAAGTTTACACTACAATTGCTTCTAGGTACAAGGTCGACAATCGATGGCAGAAAGATACCATCTCAAAATACACATACGAATATTGTCTTACGGGTCATCATGCCGACATTTAACCATATCAGTTATATGGCTCACACTATTCATCCCATAATTTGCATAGCCAACAGCTATTGAACTTAACGGTCTTGAGGCTGCATTTAATCATTCTAAATTTACATATCCAATAGCAATTGGACTTAGGGGTCACCAGCGTTGAATTATTATGTATAAAGCACAATGCAATAGCATTTGGTTCCAAGGTCATGAACGACTCAAATATATCATTTCATAAGTCAGAAAATAAATAACAATTGGGCTTAAGGGTCATCGAAAGGACATTTAACCATCTGGCACCAAATTTACATCACACAAAAGTTTTCAGGAAGCTAGCACACATTGCAATTACAAGATTACATTTGTAGTCATAAAGGACAAAAGATACACCCCAGATATTATAAATAGAAATTCATAATAAAATTGCATTTTACTGACGCGATCATCTTTTACAATATGAATTTATTGAATTCATATTTCAGGTTCTGTTAGAATCATCAACAAGACATCTCATCCCTTTAAAAAATCATAGCACAAAGTATCAATCTTGGGTCGGATTTGGGGTTTTTAGGGTCATAATTAACACCCCTTTTTCAAATTTTAATAAATTTTACAAACCCTGTTAAAATTTGATTTAACAAGAACATATGTTCTTTGAAATCCAACAATCAGGCATCAAATATAAGTCCAACTTCATGTACTTTTCAATTTTCACAAACCAAATGAAAAGGGGAATTCAAAACCATCAATACTGTAACACCCAAAAAAAGAACATAACTAAGAAGCCGACACGATTACGCAAGCATTACTACAATTACAAATGAAAGCATTAGTAAACCCAAAGAATCAAAAGGTTCTCTCCAACATACCATTCATCCCAATAATGCATTATCAACAAAGAATTCACATTGCAATGGTATCTTATTCTAGGGTCATCATCAATTGGACTTCAGAATCATCGAGGCAACATTTAATTTATATAGCCAACAAACAATTGGACTTGAGTATCATCGAGGCAACATTTAATTTATATAGCCAATAAACAACTGGACTTTAGCATCATCGAGGCAACATTTAATTTATAAAGCCAATAAAAATTGGACTAAAGCGTCATCGAGGCAACATATAGGGTCATGTAGGTTGCTTTTAACTATCCCAAATTCCATTATGAACAAAGAATTCACATTATTACAATAACTCAAAGATACAATCTCGAAATCCACATAATGAATAACAATTTAATTTAAGGGTCATTGAGGCGACATTTAACCATCTTGGTCCAAATTTACACCATACAAAATCTTTCAAGAAACAAGCATACTTTGCAATTGCAAGATTGTATTTGGGTCATCAAAGAATAAAATATACCTCCCTATATATTATGAATAGAAATTCATATTAAAAATGCATTTAACTCATCCAACCAACTTTTCCAATATGAGTAAAGAATCATTCAAACATCTCATGCAGAAGATTGATACGAAAACAATTTCTTGACCAACATTGATCGATGTTTAAAGAAACTGATCTTACACTATAGTACCACCCAACATAAATTCCACAATGTGTATGAATGAATAAAAAGTTATCTTTCAAAACATTGTTTGTCAAACAGGGTCTAGTGTTTTGGGACAGAGCATGTTTCCTCCATTAAAGTTTTTTTTTTAATGTTCTTTGGCACAAACAGGGTCTAGGGTTTCAAAACTTGAACAAATATGTTGGATTCCAAAATCACCTTAGTAAACGGAAAAAACAAATTGGGTATTCCAACACATGATAGATTTTTAATCAAGAAACTGATCTTACTATATAGTAGCACCCAACATAAATTCCAAAATGTGTGTTTCATTCTTTTCAAGTTCAACACATGACTGAATTATGTTTCAAAACATTGTTATCAAACATGATCTAGGGTTTTGGAACAGAGCATGTTTCCTCAATTAAAGTGTTTATTTTGCAGAAGATTGAATGTTGTTGAGTTATGAAGAATGAAAAAATGGGTACCTTTCTTTGAAGACATTTGCTTTACCGCAATCTTCAATCCATCAACCGATAGCCTTCATCTGACGGAGAGAATAGTGTGAGCGATCATGAATGTCTGCTACTTCGCGACATGGGAACGAGAGATTCATCGAAACATTGTTCTTTCTTTTCAAGATCGCGTTTAGGTTTGATTCGATGGTAAGGTCTGCTACTTCGCGACATGGGAACGAGAGATTCATCGAAACATTGTTCTTTCTTTTCTTGTAATAAACCCTAACAATGAATCAAACCTAAACGCGTAGACGCTGAGCTGTGTAAGTTATAAAGGTTATTTCATGGGCTTTTTTATTTTAGTGGGCCAAGGCTATAAATTGAAATCTTTTTCTTTTTAATTTTTTACTCACACTCCCTCATACAATATTTTATTCAAAATATTTTTATCCGAGTGAAGGAAGGTGTTCTGATCCGACCTCAAAACATCTCTGAGAGATTGTCCGCTTTGGGATTAACTCGTCACGGTTTTGTCCTTTGTAGAAAATATGCTTTAGTGGTTTGAAAGTTCTCTGTGTTGTATATAAATTACTTTTTGCCTCGATTACCATGCGATGTGGGACTATTTTGATGTATCCATAACATAAGGGTTCACACTTTAACTTGTGAAAGGTGTTTCGTTCAAAATATTTTCATGAGAATGAGGAAAGGGTGAGAGGGGCAAAAAAAATTCGATTTTTATAAGGTTCTCTACTTAAAGCGTGAACTGTATTTTTTTTTTTCTTCAGATTTTACATTTTTACATACTCTATACTTAACTTGCGAGAGAGATAAAATTGAAAAAGCAAGGGACGCGTGAGAATGTCAGATGGCGCAAAAAGAAACACTCATGCCTCTAAATATTGTTCCCCAAATTGTATCTAATTTCATGATTTTGTGATATTGGTCATGGCCGTGTCTGGCTGACCACAGTCGTGTCAGGCCTCATAGAAGGTTGGATGGCTCGAATGAAGCCCTGTCACGGCTGTGGTTGGCTGACCACAACCGTGGCAGGTTGTGCTGACAGTAAAGACAGTTTTTTGGCCTTCTATTTTCCTACATTTGTCCACTAATTGCTCTTAATCACTTATCCATTAGGTTTCCATAAATTTTGTAGCTCCTATGGCTATATAAAGAGCCTCAAACTCTTGTAATCTCATCAAGCTTGATATTGTAAACATTCCTACATATCAATAACGTTATTTCTATCATTTCTCTTGTGTTCTTAGTTTTAACATTGTTTAGTTTATGTTTACTCATCAGGTGTGAGTAGTGCACCACCATCTTAGGGTCCTGCTGAGTACGCCATATCATTCTCTCTTGACCCTCTTCTATGTTTTTGTTGATTGTGATTACTAACAAGTTATACCATATGCTCTTGACCTTAGAGGTAGAGAGGACTGCAAGCATAGTAAATTTGAAATTGTGGGAAAAACATTTCCACTCATTCTAAACTATTGTAATATTATACTCTCACTAATTTTCTTCTTGATGTTTTAGTATTTTTATTTTGTTCAAAAACTACCTACTGCATGTTTTAGAAATCGAAGACTTAATAAAAATATTTCAAAAATACCTTTGTTAGTTTAAAAAATTAATGATGATCTATACACGATGCTTGCAGGGGCGGTGCCACAGATGCATGAGGGTGTGCATATGCACCCCCTCGATTTGTAATCCTACTTCTAATATCATAGCTTATAGCTACTTTGCACCACTTTTGCACTTAAAAGATTGCCTAGATCACTAACATTTTGTTGCATCACTTCTTATATCCTTTAGCTACTATATTTAAGTTGTTTCTAAATAGTCATATTCATATTTAATTTAAATCACAGGTGATCTATAATGTAAATATATGTATTTTATATATTTGACACCAAATCTTATCCACTTATTTCACTTAATCTAATGGTTTAAAACTATCACCAAAATAATTAATGTACATCAATATCACCTAATTAAACACAAATCTTTATCATCATAATTGCACAACAAAATATTCTCTATTTGTTTTCCCAATTTTTTATTTGCTCATTAGCATGACAAACTATTTTTTTTGTCAAACTAATATTTTTATTTATATAATTAAAAATCATGGCAAAATTTATTTTTATAGGCTATGGCCGTTGTGTTTGTTACTCATCAAAAAAATTATAATTTTTTTAAGCAATATATGTTTTATAACTTATAATTTTTTTTAATTGAAATATGTTTTATAACTTATAATATACGGTAATTCTTAAGCAATATATTATTGGAAGTCTTCTAAAAAAAATATTATTGGAAGTTAACATGATCGATAATTTTAACTGGAACCATTTATTTTTCTTAGTAAAAAATAATATTTTATTCACAAATAAAAACAATGGGAATTGGTGCAATTTTATTTTTTTGAATTATGTAAAAAAAAAACAAAAAAAAATGTGGATTTGTAAAAAAAAAATGGGAAAAACACTTTTTGAGTAATGTTACACCGCTCAATAACGCTTTAACGAATTCAAATTTTACAAAATTCACCGTTGGATTGAAAGTTTATATCATATAGATCATTTATGTTAAGTTTTAGATAAATTTAAAATTGTTTGATATGTTATTGAAACACATAAAAATTAACGGTTTATGTGTTTTTATTGAATATTTGTCTCCAAAACATGTTTTACCTTACGCATCAAAAGATAAGAAAGAAGGGAGTACTAAACAATAATAAATAGTTCACTTTAAGACAACTATTAAGTAATAATGTCACTAACTTCACTGAATTTTTTGTATGAAAGATGTAAATTTCTAACATATATTTGGTTCACAAACCTAGAAAAAGCTTAAAACGAAACTCATTTTTTTGTTGTTCTGATACTTTTCAGTTTGCTAAGAGTTAGTGACATGCCATGATGCCATATATTATGAATTTTTTGTAGTTACACATCTAAATGTTTTTTCTCCTTATTTATTTGTTTATTTATGTGGTTGGTACTTGCAAAAGCAAAATCTTTGGCAAATAAAGTGGTCCTTTGGCACAAAATAATCACGTTTACCAACAAACAACAACCATGAAGCAGCTGGCGTTGATGGTGGTAATCACAAGAATCATATCACACACACACACACACATAATTTGATCCCCTTTTGAATTATAAAAGTACCATTTGATCTTTTAAAAACATCATAAAAGTATAGATAAAGCTTTGTATAAAACACCGACACATATAAATACACCAAACACAACACTAACACATCGACAATGATAATAATTTGAGAAAATTGTATAACTAAATGTAATGCATTAAACACAAGACACATCTTCAATTTGAAATGTCTGTGCTATATAAGATAGAAGCTCGTGCTTACACATTTTAGGGCCAAAGTACATTACTCTTTACAAGATTTTATCAGGAAAAATATGATCTAAATCAATCCTAGTTTATGCAAACCAATAAAATACAGATGTTTAGTTTAATTTTGATACACTGTCATCCGATAACGTGAAAAGCAAATCCTATTAAAAACAACGAAAGAACAAACATACATACAAATGCCAATTTTGTTGCTATGTCTCTTAGAAACAATACCTTGGCTTCCAAATCAATGTCATATCAAGTTGAATTACATAAATGATAAAGGAAAGGAGAAAACACAAAAACAACATACACACAAAAGACCTTTGAATTAAATTAACCAATGCTCATCTTTACTAATTAATAAATTAGCTAACATATACAAGGTCATTCAAAAATGCACAGAAAACCAAAACCTAAAGACTTAGTACAAACCAACCAAAGTCATTCATCTAATCAACAGAATGTTGATTAGAAGTGGAAAGAAGAATTAGAACAATGTGAAAGATTCCTGTAGGCACCAAAACTTTCAACTCTTTCGGCAGACAAAATCAATGTTGTTGATATTTACACCTTTCATGATAATTAGAAGAGGTTATGTTATGATGAAGAATCAACTTCTAGAAAACTTTCATAAGCAGTTCCTTTGAGTGTGTTAGCAACTTCATCCCAGTTTTTAATATGTTCTGACAATGGTCCTTTATGTATCTTAACCTGCCGGCTTGTTAATTCCATTACAGGCAATCCTAAAAACTCTTGCACCTCTTTTAGCTTCTGCAATAAACATAGAAAGTGAGATCACATATTAAGCTTTGGAGTTGCTATATTGTCCAAAAAGTCATTAGCGGAAGACTTTTCAGTCTAGACATTTCAGACTCGAGCATTCACTGCATGACAAAGACATGGACAATGTTGACACTGGTAATAATTTGAGAAAGCAAAATATTTGAATGTAACCACATGTGTTGGTGTCGGACACCAGACAAGACTTCAATCTGAATCGTCGGTGCTACATAGTTACATACACTTTGGTAAAATTTCTGTGATAAAATTGAAATTTCTTATATTATATCATGGGACAACTGTGTAGCAAAATTCAAATCTACCAAGGGCTTGTTTGGATTGACTTATTTGAGTTTATCTAATGACATAAGCACTTGTGAGATTGTTTGGGAGAGCTTATGGAAACAACTTATGACATGTCTCAAAGTTATTTTGAGCTTATTTTCTTAAGCTCTACAGTATAGTTAAGAAAACAGTTCATAGTTTATATGAAAACCGTTTGAAAACTTTATCATTTGTTATAGAAATAGTGTACATAAGCACTTATTCTATAAAACCTTAATTAAACAGTTTATCTAAATAGGGCCTTAGTCATATAGAAGCTACTATACAAATTAAGCTTGTATTATGCATCCAAAAAGATAATTAATTGCAACATTTAGTAAAAGATGAAGGAATTTATGATGAGGCTCTTACAGTTCGATTTCTGATAAGATCCTCATAGTACAATATCATATGTCGTGTGGTGTTGAAGTATTCTAAAGCTATTGCAGCTTTTCTCTCCATATCCTTCAGATCAGCCAGCAACGACGTAGAATTTATGGTAGGCTTGTACTTTGAAAGAGTATCAGCCTGAAAGAAAGTCAAGTATGTGTTTCAATATACTTTTTCATTATATCAGAACGAATCAAACTCGGTACCCTAGAATTTACACCACTCACACACACTGCACACCAACCTCTTGCACTAGACCCTATTGGTATAAAAGAAATTAAAAGAGAGCAGGATAGGAAAAAATACCTCTTCTGCAGAATGAACATGAGACTTGTGAGTGCCGTTCAATAGCTTAGCATAACGATCATAGGAATTGGCAAGTGTCGATACCATTCGGCGTAACAAGTTTCTCCGGAAAAGAAATATGACAGAAACACCTCTACAGTTGAAGTATTCTACTATTTCCTTAGGGTGCTCCATTAATCCCTGCATGAAACTAGAAAATGTCTAAATTCTTTTATTACTAAGTAATAACCTATGCAACAAAATGATAAGTCACTATCATATTCACCGCAAAGGTTCATAACACAAAATTGCAAAGCCTTGGCCAAAATGGTAAACCAAACATCAAAATCATTGCAATCAAAGCAAGTATGTCTTATGATGTTGCATGAAAGCATTGCACTACCAAACATTGAATTCCAAGACAATGGACAATTGACTTCTCATGCAATAATGTTTGATTTTCGTCCTACCGATATTACTACCAACATTGTCATTCCATTTTGATGTCATTTGGTTGTTGTATTGTCATTCCAATAGTTTCCAAAGCAATGCAATTTTATCCCTATTAAGTTCATGTTGGTGTAAAACTCTCATTCTGAATTAAAATCATGCCAAATCATTTCCACATCAAAAAAGAAACTCAATAAGGAAAGATCGAAATTTGCAGAACACTAAAGTTAGAACTTTTACCTGATTAAGCATCCACTTCAAGCCAATAGCAGCAGAACACTCATTCTTGGAAGCACTATTGAGCCAATCTAAATTGTAAATTTTATCTAAAGTATTTACAATTGTAGATACATTTACTCTTCTTTCTGGGACCGAAAATATCTCCCCATGTGAACTTACATTCAAATGGCTATTCAAAAGAGTCTCGAACCAACCACTTCCCGATCTTTGATTTGTCAATATAGCAAACAATCGAACTGGATTTCGAGCACACTCACTCCTACAAACAACAACAACAAAATTAACAAGGATCAAATCAAAACAAAAAAAAAATACGATTCGTTGTTACTAAACTTCTCATTACCTGTTAAAAGACACAGGATTTGGGAAATGTAGATAAGGAATATCAATTAGGTTGAATCTACTCCTAGAAGGGATTTCAATCTGCTGTAACTCAAGAAGAATAGTCCTAGCATGGATGCTTGTTTGTTTCAAACACACATAGCATATAAAAACACCACACGCCATTGAAAACATCAATAATGACATCCTTAACAATAATGGTGATTTCTTCTGAGGCTTTATAACTAGAATTTCCTGCAACAAACACATAGGTACATAAATCATAAATTTCTGCTGAAAATTTATCAAATGTAGAAACTTTATAAAAAATTAAACATACCCATTAAGAGAAATAATACATAAATGAACAATAATAGTCCTAAATTTCAAATAATGACCCAGATCGAAACATGCAGAGGTAACTCAGAAAAAAAAAATTATCTTTTTTTTTTTTTTTTGCTAAAAATAAAAATCATCTTTTTATTCTTTCACTATGTTTGAAACATTTCAAGTTGGAACAAAAAGATAAATAGAATGACACATTGTTTATTATGAATAGAATAAAAGACAAAGATTAAGTAATAGAGGACCACAGAAAGAAACAGAAACAAAGGAGTACTATATTTACCTTGTTGAAGTAAAACATGTCTTCTACTACCATTGTCGTTTTGAGAGAAAGTGGTGAGGAAGAAGGTAAAGAACAAGACAGACAAAGAAGATTGAGGTTTAGAGTTTGGATCTTGTTTGTGTGTTTTGATTAAGGTTCTTTTAAGCTCTCAAAAGCTATAAGCTCAACCAAGCTAAACTGAAAAGCACTGTTCTGTAGTAGTACTTCTCTCTTCTTTCCACTTGCTTGAACACAAAAGAAGTAGTAGGAACATATTGATCATTTTTTAATCAAATTTATTGAATCAATACTAAAAAATTATTAGTACTGTATAAATAGGGGTAAATTCTAAATTATATAGTAGTAGTCTTAAATATAAATAGGAATGATATTAAATAGGAGTAAATTCTAAATGAGTGAGGTCAAATTAGTATTTAATTATGGTGAGACTTTTATAGTGATATTTCATTGGGAAACAGTTATTTTGGTCCCCCAATGTGCACCTCGCTGTCAAAGTAGTCCCTGACTAACATAAAAATACAAAATAGTCCCTGATTCTTTAATCAATTAGTCATATTAATCTCTGACGTTAATTATTCCGTTAAATCTATAAAAAAACTGAAACCCAGAAAAATCTTCACCAATGTTCATCGATCTTCATAAAAAACCCATAAAATCAAAAACTCATCTCCTCTCCCTCTCACCCATAGAGAGCAACAACAATGCCTTAAGAAAATATACATTTGAATCATTGATTTTTATAATCAAACGCACTCCAGATTGTTCTGATCTTCATCATCTCAACACTTCCACTTCTCATCCACTGTCACAACTTACAACCCATTAATCACACAACAAAAGAACCCAAAACCCCATCGTTACCCCCTAAATCCAACCCCTTCTTCGATTTTGTTTGTTAGGGATTAAGCTTGGAATTAGGGGGACCTTCAATGGTGGTGGATTGATTTGTTTCATGGGTGGCTTCATGTATGCTTACCTATATTATAGTTGTTCTTATGAATTTTGGGGAATTGTGTGTCAATTTAGTTTATAAGTTGGTAGATTTATATTTCTCATATGTAGATGATTGTGAGGGTTATGGAGAAGTTGAGAAAATTGAGGTTGTTTTGTTGGATTGTTGTTGCTTTGTGTGGGTGAGAGAGGAGTGTTTATTTTTTGGATTTTTGATGATTATTGGTGAAGATTTTTTGGATTTTTGATAAATATTGATGAAGATTGTTTGGGTTTCTGGTTTTTTTTCTTGAAGATATGAAGATTTTCTGGGCTTTTTTAGAGTTAACGGCCAAAATTAACGTCAGGGACTAATATTACTAACAAATTGAAGAATCAGGGAATATTATAGATTTTTTTGTGAGTCAGGAACTAATATGACAACGAGATACACATTGGGACCAAAATGGTAGTTTCCCCTATTTCATCGGTCCTTTTTTTATAATAGCTAAGTTTGATAAAACATGGGATTAAGAAAGTGAGTTTTAGTAATAAATTGATTGTTAAAATATATTGATTTTACATGTTTACTCTTACAATTAATTGTAGTGTTTTGTATTAAACAAAAAAGAATTAATTGTAGTGTCTTCTAATATAAGCACAACTCGAAATAAAAATCAATCGTTAGTTCGTTTAATGGTGATTGTCGTTGAACTTGGTAGGGAGGACCACAGTTCGATCCCCTGCAACTGCGGCCGTGAGGGAGCTTGAACCACTTGATGCTATAACTGACCCTCGAACTAGATTAAATTGGTGGTGAAAACCAAAAACACACATAAATGAAAAAATTGAAATGTAAAATAATATAGTCATATCATTTAACATCACATCATCTTCTTTTCTATTAATTTAGGGTTGTGTCCAACCAAAAATTCCTCTGAGTTTAAACTTCAATCATAATGTTTAACTTAACAATTTTGACATTTCAATTAAAAATTCTTATTTTAAAGATAAAATAAATGAAAAGGTCACTCGTAATATATAGAATGATTAAAGATGTAATATAAAAAATATAGTAAAAAAAACTATATCAAAAAAAAAACTACCTCCGTCTTATTTTATAAGAGCTCTTTTGAATAAATGACAATATTCATTTATCTTGCTTTGACCATATTTTTTTTATAATATATATGCATATGAGATCTTGTTTGATTTGTTTTGATTAATATTTTCAAAATATCAAGTTTTTATAATTTTTACTAATAGAGAATTAAATATATTAGTTACCAAAATTGTATATTGGTATACATGCAGTAGTCAAACTAGTTCTTATATTTTGGGACAGGAAATAGTATATTTTAAAAAAGTTAATATTAAATATTAAATAAAAAATTAGTTATGCTTAGTGTTGTTGTACTAAAATTATGCGTATGTAATGAGCAATGATCCTAAAAAAAACAACACAAACATAAGGCAAAGAGAAAATGAACATGTCCGTTTATTTGTAATTATGAGCAGCATGATGATGCCGTAACGTAAACGGTAATCCCGCTCTCATTGCTCAAAGAGTGAGAGCCAAATCAGAATCTCACGCTCGTCTCACGCGGAGGACTACAAAAAAAAATATTAACTTATCTTTTTTCATTTAAAATAAAAAATTATTGTAAGCCTTTTACATTAACTTTTTAAATAAAATTATTGAATGCCAAATTTTATAGAGATGGCAAAACGGTTCAACCCGCTCCGCCTCATTCCGTTACTAACCGTCTAAGATGAAGCGGGGCAGATTAAATAGTGATAGTGGGTTGAAAATCTTGTCCCGCCTCTTTTGACTGCGGATTGCAGATTGCGGGTCAGCGGGAGTGCCCCGTCAATAAAATTTTAAGAAAAAAATTAATAAATTCACAAAAATATCATACAAACTTGTAAATAAAATAAAAAGAAAAATCATTCAAGGAAATCAAAATATAAATAAAAAAGGTTGCCAAAAATAAAATTATCATTCAAAACTTCAAACATCTATGATTTATAAAATCAAATAAAGTATTCAGTTTATATCTAAGATTAATGTTTATTCTCGCAAAGAATTCAATCATGAATAAAATGATCTGTACTACTTTATTTCCATATATTTGCATTATTTTAATTAATCCATATACTATAGATTCAGTTAGTTGAATTTTATTTTCTAAATGAGCAAAAAATAGAAGATTCATGTATAATGAGCCGGATTTTTTTTTTCAAGAATAAAAATTTGTTAGATCCGATGGGTCAACCCGCTCTACCCCGTTACCGCCCCGTGTTTTTACGGGTTATACGGGCCGGAATTGAAATTGTCAACCCACCCCACTAAAAATGGTGGGTAAAACGGGCCGACCCAACGGCTATGACACGTTTTACCATCCCTAAAATTTTGAAGTTGTAGGTTTATAAGCTCATTATAAAAATAAAGTTTTATAAACTAATATAACAAGAAAAATACTTGTTTGATAACCGCCATTTTATTATGAATGTACAGTTTATTAAACTATTTTATAGTTTATTTTGTGAACGTTATTTCAATAAATTTTTTGTAATTTATAGTTTATATTTTTTTCACTTTTACTCTTATTATTCTATCAAAAATATATTATTACCCTTTATACAAATTACTATAATTTAAAAATAAGATAAATATTAATATTGTTGTTTTTATGGTGTTAAGTTTAACATATGATGTATATTTCCATTTCAATAAAAAAAAACTTGTAATTGGCGCTGAATTTGATAGGGAGGATCACATATCGATCCTCCACAATTGTGACCGAGAGTGGGCTGAAACCACTTGAATGCATAAAATGATATTTGTTATCATATTTTTATGAGGCTTGTATCACAGAATTAACTAGTTCTTAAAAAACACATGGTTCATCTTCTTATCTTAGGTTATTTATATAAGGATTGCATGATTCATCTTAGTATTTTTTCAATGAGGGCCATCATCTTTATAATAACTTTGTTTATTAATAGGTTAATATATTCATGGTGTTAACGTTCGGTGTTTCACTAGTGGAAAAAAAGCCTTCTTAGGTCGTTTATGAGAGATTTATTAGGTCGGTTTCGAGCACGTCTTAACTTTTCCCGACATAACAAGTTTTTACTTGAATATTATATTATTTTTTTAATTTGTATTAAGTCGGTTGACAAAATAAGCGTCTTAACAAATTTAGACTTATTTATAGAATTGCCACCGCGCGTTTTGTTAAGTCGGGTGGTAATGTTAACCGACTTAAAAACTTTTCTATAAAGATATTTTTTTACTATAGTGTTTGTGCAAGTACGTGACTACATGCATGCATATGAATGTCGAATTGATAACTTTCTTATGTAAATTCTTTTACAGCACAAATGATTCTGTCTTAAAGAAAATGAAGAAAGAATACAATCTAAAAGAAGGTGGAGAGGACACTGTTAGAGTCTAGAGAAATGCAAGATGAATGTCAGAAGCATAGTTTATATATGAGTTTAATAGAGATGCTTGAAGTATATATGGGTGAGGAGGTTAAATATCCTATCTCTAATCTTCACAAGAGACATTTATTTGATAAGAGTGATCTTGATTATGGGTTGGTTCATCTACTTTGTCTCTTCTTCCATCAAAATCATTGGTTCATTGTTTGATCAAATAATTGACATTATCTGATATTATTTTTCTATATGCGCCAACATTACTTTGTGGCGCAAGATTACTTCTAATTTATGTAATTATCTTAACTTGATTTGATCCTTGGAGTCGACTATTTTGTTTGTTGTCTTAATGAAGTTTTCTTATTAATCCATTGACAGTTGTCCTCTAGAAGCATATTAATTGCATAAAAAAAAGGGTAAAATTAAATTTTATACATTTCCCGGACCTTTGAAGGCTCAACTATGAAATTCGATGTGACTTAACCATCCAACAATAGGGTGATTCATTTTTGTATTGTACTATCCTACTACCAATGATTATATTAAGAATGCTCTTAGGCAAAAATTAAATTTTATGCATGTCACAGATCTTAAAAGCTTCACTATAAAATTTGGTGTGATGCTTCACTTAATTCGCTTTGTTATGGAGTTCCACAAAGCCCGTGCAATACATTCATAGAAGATTTTACACATATAATATAACTAAAGACCCTTTCATTTTTGATTAATCTCAACCATCTTAGATATTACAATTTTGTACAAACTTTTATGATTGACAACAACCATGATTGGCATACATATGACGGCCCACTGAACCCGTGCACTAGTAAACCATAATATCAAAAAACTAGTAAACCATAATATCAACAGAACTAGTAAACCATAAATTCAGTATAATTCTATACATGCATGTCAAGGTAAAACAAACATTGGAACCACAGTCTTCTTTAGTGTGACTTAGGCAAACCTTTACTATTTTGTATAACTAACATATAATAATACCTAAATGAGGGTTCACACAAAGAACACAGAGATAATAAACAACAACCGTCATACAACTGAAAACCACAGATGAAGATGAAATCAACAAAAAGATGGTCCATGCAGAATTGAGATTATAAATAAAAATATTAAAGACATTTAACGTGATTTTTTCAAGATGGAGGCCCAATCAAGTGTAAGGATGCGTTTATCCGGGCCACGCGGGCCAGAGCCATTGAGTGCGTACATAGCCTGCTCAGCATCTTCCTTGGAGACAAAGGTAACAAAGCCAATTTCCCCAAGAAAGGAAGTACCTGGAAGAGCAGGGAGAAGATTGGCACTTATGACCTCACCATACTGCTTAAAAAGCTCAAGGAAAACATCGTCATCTCTTATGTCACATGTGATATTGCTTACCACAAGAGTTTTATCATCGGGCTTAGCAGCCATCTTGTCCACAAAAGGATACATGTAGGAAGGTACCATCATGGACAGCATCTCCCCATAATAACGGCTTTCAGCACTCGGATAACCCTCAAAACCACTGGTATCTTCATAGCATTCATCATCATAACAGTAACGACCACAAACACAGCGTTTAAGACTGGGATCTGCAGATACATAAATACATAGTGAGTATTTATTTTGTTACTGTTAAAGTCGTATTGAAATTTAGGAATTCTACAAAAATTAGGGTTTAAAACACATCATCATCATCAGATTGAAACTGATAGATCTGCATATACATATTGAAATTTAGGAAATCTACAAAAACTAGGGTTTAAAACACATCATCAGATTGAATCTGATAGATATGTATATACATATTGAAATTTAAGAAATCTACAAAAATTAGGGTTTAAAGATTGAATCTGAGAGATCTGCATATATATATTGAAATTTAGGAATTCTACAAAAATTAGGGTTTAAATCACATCAGGTAACATCGATCGATCTCTAAAAATGTTAAATGGAGATAATAGAAAAAATAACCAGGAAAGCGAGATCCTCACCACCGACGTGTTTGCCTTCAACCTTCTCGGACATCTTTGGAAGCTCGGACCGGGTTATATCTGAAACACTACCATGGCTCGACGAAATCTTTGGAAGCTTGGATGGATCCCTACCATCGACGTCTTCCTGGACGCGTTTGCCTTCAAGATGCTGCGTCGACTTGACGACGAAACCTTTGGAAACTCGGATTGGTTCATATCTAGAACCCTAGTTTTCTGTTTCGTGCTTTTTTCTTTTCTTTTTTTTTTGGTTTTCTTTCGTTGTGGAATGAATGAATGAATCACCGTGTTTTGGTCCTTATAAGAAGGAGGATTGGGTATTTATTTCTACAGACTCTATTTTATTTCTAAGTACAATTATGCATTGCTAAGGACCATTATACCAACATGAGAAACCATTATATCAAGAACCAACAATTAACAAATGACAATAAGTGAAACAAATTGAACAAATCAGACTTATAACTACTGCAATTTTCATGGTTTACTACAAATTGAAGTTATAGCTACTACAAATTGGAGTTAGAGCTGATGCAATTGTCAGGGACTTGAATTGTGTCATTAGACTCACTTTTCGATTCGTGACAAGAGAGAGCTTCAACAAATCCACAATTTATCACAACTTCATGATAGAAAACGATTATGCAACAAATAAGCACAACAAAAATCCACAAGAAATCACAATTTTCATGATAAAAAACCACAAATTTCATGATAAAAAAGATTAGAACATAAAATCAACAAGAAATCACAAATTTATGATAATAAAGATTTAAGCAGAAGATTAGATGTTACCTAAAAACAGTGTGACAGAGGTGACGAGAACAGGGAGAAAGCGAGTTAATTAGGTTGAAGTTTAGGGTTCAGAGCCTTGATTTTGCAATTAGGGATTGAAATTTGTGATTCAGTGAAAGGGATTGGAATTTGACGAGAGAGACGAGAGAGGTGAGAGTTCACCGAGCGGTTCGCGATTCATAAGTGAGTGAGAAGTGAGTTTATCGTGAGTGAGAGTTGGGTCGATCGTGATCGAACGAGAGGTCCGTCATGATGGTGAGAGCTGAGATCGACAGTGGTGGTAGTGAGAGCATTCTGCAATTAGGGTTCGCGATGTGTGAGAGAGATGAGATAGTTTTTTTTTTTGACTAAGAATAGTTATAGAGGATATTGTGGTCAGATGTAATATTAATTTAGATAATTTTCACCATAATTACAGGATTGCCACCGCGTTTACTTTTGCATCTGAAGATATTATGGCCAGATGTAAAACGTTGTGTCTATCTATGTTTCACTTCTGGTAAAATTGAAACCAGATATAAAAAGTACTCCCTATTCCTTTTCACATCTGATATCTCTTTCACTGATGTAAATTCCATATTAATAAGTCAAATTTGTAGTAGTGGTTCGGTGTTTCACTAGTGGAAAAAAAGCCTTCTTAGGTCGTTTATGAGAGATTTATTAGGTCGGTTTCGAGCACGTCTTAACTTTTCCCGACATAACAAGTTTTTACTTGAATATTATATTATTTTTAATCTGTATTAAGTCGGTTGACAAAATAAGCGTCTTAACAAATTTAGACTTATTTACAGAATTGCCACCGCGCGTTTTGTTAAGTCGGGTGGTAATGTTAACCGACTTAAAAACTTTTCTATAAAGATATTTTTTTACTATAGTGTTTGTGCAACTACGTGACTACATGCATGCATATGAATGTCGAATTGATAACTTTCTTATCTAAATTCTTTTACAGCACAAATAATTCTGTCTTAAAGAAAATGAAGAAAGAATACAATCTAAAAGAAGGTGGAGAGGACACTGTTAGAGTATAGAGAAATGCAAGATGAATGTCAGAAGCATAGTTTATATATGAATAGTACAATCACCAGCTGACACTGACTACGATATGACAAGTGAACCAGTCAGCCATCGAGTAATAATTCACACTCTAAATGTCTAGAATGAGTTCGTATCCACATGGATCGTGTCAAGCGCTACTAGTTTAATTTAAGTTCAATAGTTTGCATTCGCTTTGGTTTTTGAAAAAAGTGTTGTTTGAAAATCAGCGTAATGCTTGTGCAGAAAAATAAAGATAGTTGATTCAGAAGCGTGAGGTAGGTTAGATAGATCGATTCCCTCCCCCAATCCTGCTTGATATCTGGTGCATAATACAACTCTCTTAGAACTTCCAATTGTTCGGCGATTAATGATTTTTTATGGTAAGATTTTTTTTTTTTTTTTTTTTTTGCAACAAATAATTTTTATGGTAATATTATTATACTACCATAAATACGTATAAGTTACTATTGACCTGCCTATAACTAGCGCACCCACGGTGGCCTAATCCAAGTTGTCATGTACCCTAATTAACGTGTCGAGTCAACCTATACATAGTCATGATCGTTCAATTAATCTTTGCCACTAACTCCTAGTGTCGTTCGTTTCAGTCTCTACAGGCTGTCGCGAGTAGTGTCTTATGTGTCTGTCTCTATAGGCTGTCGCGAGCACTATAGGATGTTGCCGTCTCTCGGTCGCGAGCCCTATTATTTATTGTTCGGGACTAATCCTAAAAGTGTTACCCCTATCCGGCCATGCATTGAAAATACGGAACTAAAACGTAAATAATAGAAAACAAATCCTTCCAAAATTATAAAATATTATAACTCATCGACCAGAATATATGTCCCAAGCATTCATGGGGGAGTTCATCTCTCCACCTACCCTGAAGGTTTCTAGCTACTAATTTACATAATTCAAATTACAAGAATAAAAACTCTATGCCTTGCTGAGGAAGTTACCTTTTCCGTTGAAGGGGGAAAGTTCTTCCCGTAGAGAGCTTTGTTGCTCTCCTTGCTCCTCCTCCTTGAATACTTAATAGTACTTGCCTAATTCCATGTTGTCACGTACCCTAATTAACGTATCGAGTCAACCTATACATAGTCATGATCATCCAATTAACCAAAGCCACTGACATCCTAGTGTCAGCTGTTTCAGTCTCTCCTAGCTCATTCACTAACAATGTCTGATGTTTTCGTCTCTCTTAGCTCATTCACTAACAGTGTCGGATGTTGCCGTCTCTCGGTTGCGAGCACTATTATTTATTGTTCTGGACTAATCCTAAGAGCGTTTCCTCAATATCCGGCTAGATTTGGAAATACGGAATTAAAGCGTAAATAATAGAAAACAATTCATTACAAAATAAGAAAATACTATGACTTTTATTGGACCAAGATATTTGTCCCAAGCATTCATGGGGAGTTCATCTTCCCACCTACCCTAAAGGTTTCTAGCTACTAATTTACATAATGAATATTACAAGAATAAAAACTATGCATACCAATGGCGTAGATGCCTTGCTGAGGAAGTTACATTTTTCGTTGAAGGGGGAAGTTCTTCCTGTAGAGAGCTCTTCTGCCCTCCTTGCTCCTCCTCCTTGAATATTTAATAGTACTTTAGGTTGCTGAATTTCTGAATGAATAAAAGTGAAGGAGGAGAACTCTATTTATAGTTTTTCATAATGGGCTTCGTGTCCCATCGTGGCCACGATGGAGTAGATATGTTTCAAAAAATCAAAAGATTTGCCGTGTTTCTTGGGCGTTAAGTTGGTTTCCATCGTGGCACGATGGGAGTCATCGTGGCCATGATGACAACACTGTACATATCCATTTTTTGCTATTTTTTTGAGCATTTTCTTGTATTCTTGTCTTCTTTTGCAAGTAGCTTCATATCTTCAGTTTTTGCTTGGTTTTGGTCTTCAAAGTCCTAAACTAACTACCGAAAATAATATATAAATTCCTGTCATCAATACTCTAGGTTGCTGAATTTCTGAATGAATAAAATTGAAGGAGATGATCTATATTTATTGTTTTTCATAATGGGCTTCGCTCGCCATCATGGCCACGATGGAGTGGATATATTTCAAAAATATATCAGATATGCGCTGATTTCCTTGGGTGCTAAGTCTTTTCCATCGTGGCACGATGGCAGTGCTGTGTATATCCACTTTTTGCTCTCTTTTTGGTATTTCCTTGTATTCTTGTCTTCTTTTGCAAGTAGCTTCGTATCTTTAGGTTTTTGCTTGATTTTGGTCTTCAAAGTTCTAAACTAACTACTAAATAAATACTGAAAATATTATATAAATTTTTGTCATCAGGAACCTTATCTCTCTGCAATGGCCATTCTCAAATATACACACACGCAAGGCTCTAAAGCTCTGGCACTTAGAAAAATCTATCAAACACTTTTAGTTCTTTCATCTTGTATCTTAGAATTAAAAGGTTGAGTCTTGTAAAAGAGTTGTATTTTGTAAACACCTTTGATAGTATATCAAGTGTTTGATTCTTATCATTCTTGTACTCTTTATTTTGAGAAGTTTCTTGGAAGTGCAAGGGGACTAGAGTACTCTAAGTTTGTGAGGGGAACCAATATAAAATTGCTTGTGTGTGTGACTACGGTCTGACAAGTGCACCAGTCTGTCGTAGAGTAATAATTCACACTCTAGGTGTCTAGAATGAGTTCGTATCCACAGGGATCGTGCCGAAGCTTCGTTAATGTTATTTAAGTTTGTATATTTTGCATTCGCTTTGAGTTTTTGAAAGGGGTTTTATAAAAATAAGCGTAATGCTTGCAATAAATAAATAAATAAACAAATAGATACATAGATTCAGAAACATAGAGGATAAGTATGGTGGTTAGACTCCCTCCCTTCTTCATATTTGGCATGAACGATGTATAACATAGTTAATCAGATTATTGTTCGGCGGTGACTTTTCCTTTGTTGTAGTAACACCTTACTGTTACACTATGTATATTAAAGTTTCCCTACATTAATGACTAAGGTACCTACGATAGCATAACCTCGTTGTGTCACATACCCTAATTACTAAGTGGTTGTTTATTACACATGCATTATTAGTTTCACCAATTAACCTCTAGGTCCTAGTATCGGGCTATTCATCTTCTAAGTGCTCAGTTCACACATAGTGCATGATTCCTCCTCTAACCGCTCAGTTCACGACTAGTTCAGGATGTTACCGTCTCTATACACCTAGCATTATTTACTACTAGTTCCGGACCATATTAATTTAAAACCTAATATCAATTCTAAGGGCGCTCCCGCTTATCCGGCCAGATTACGAGATACGTATTTAAGTGCAAGAAAGTAAATAACAAACATAATACTGAATAACATTTATTATAACTTTGACTCAATCACAGACTCCAAATATTCATAGGGGAGTTCTTCTTCTCCACCACAACCTAAGGCATCTATTACAAAAGACTACATATTTAAATTACAATAAAAGAATTATAACCTAAACATAAAAGCCTAAATAAAACAAACCTTGCTGAGTTAGTTTTCTCGTAAGGGGAGAAAACTATGCACAATAGAGCTCCTCTGAACCTCTCCTTATAGTAGAGAATGTTCTACTATTTCTGAATGATTTAAACAATGAATAAGAGGCTCTATTTATGGTTTTCGTAATGGGCCTCATCAAGGCATCGTACTGCGATGGATCCATCGTAGTGCGATGTTAAGATTCAGTTCAATTTTATAACTGATCCTGTGTATTTTATTAGCTTGGTCGCCAAGTAAAGTCATCGTGCTGCGATGAACAGATTTTCTTCAGATTTATTCGTCTATTTTCTTGGCCAGCAAGCAGCTTCCATCGTGGCACGATGGAAGCCATCGTGCTACGATGAAATGCTCAATTTCTTCACTTTTTGGGTTTTTTCTTGTCTTTTGGCATCTTGGACCCTGTCTTGATGCTTTTCTCTGCTTTTGTAGGTTTTCCTTCGTATTTGGGTCTGTCTTGGTCATTTTAATACTAATACTAACACTAAAAATACCATAGAAATTCCTGTCACCAGTGTGCTTCTCTCTCTCTCTCTCTCTCTCTCTCTCTCTCTCTCTCTCCCACTCTTTACCTTTTGCTTGTGTTTTTGTGTTCTTACCCGCTAAAATCTCTTTGTTTTAGAAAAAGTTTTAAACTTCCAAAAACACAATTCAACCCCACTTCACCCATAACCACTACATTCAACCCTATCATCACCATCACATAACCAAAACAAACATCAAACAAAATCAATAAAATAAAAAGAACAAATAGAAACATAAACTGAGAGGCAGAGACAGAATAACGCAACCTAAATTCATCATCATCTCCATCTGAACTATTCTCCACAAATCACCATTGTAACCCTTCAACAACAATAGTAATTAAAACAACCGAAACAGAGCAAAAATCAAAGAAACAAAAGAACAAAAACAAATTCGCTCGGAAAACAAAGATGAAATTTGCAAAAAGAAATTTTGGGCTAGCGATTTTTCCTTTTTAGGTTTGTGAATTTTTTCCCTTCTGAATTTTAGATTTACCAATTTGTTGAAGTTTTGTTTGGCCAATGAATTTTCGATTATTAAGGTCAATGGATTTTTTTTCCTTATTATTTTTTAAAGTTGCTGGGTTTTGAAGAACAAAAAATGGTTTAAGATGAAGAGATGTGAAAGAAGAAGATGAAAAGATATGATTCTGATTTTTTTTTACCTTTTATTTTTCTTTATTAAGATTTTTTGCCTTTTTATTTAATTTAAGTGATAAAAATAATGATGACATCAAATCATATTTTGCCGCTTGTTCTTGCCACATAAGTGTTTTTGTTGCCAACTAAGTAAAAAATGGAGTGGGGACCAAAAGTGCAAAAAAATAAAATAAAGGGCAAGAATGTTTGATTTTAAAATAGGGGGCCAAAACCGCAGATCTTGCAAAATGTGGGGACCAAAAGTACAATTAAGCCTAATAATATTGATAATAATAGTAATAATGATAATGATGATAATAATGGAAATAATATTAAGTGGTATATATTATAAATCAAAAGGTAATTTAAAATAAAAGTAGTAAAGGAAATAAATAGAGTAAATATGGTAATATTACTAAATAGAAATAAAAGGGTAAAAGAAATAAATTTTTTACTTTTGGTCAAAGTATAATGACTTTGACTTTGACTAAATAAACTATTCCGACACAGACATATTAAAAATGGATCAACTCAAAATAACTTATGTAAAGATCAGACGAAAAAAAAAGTGGGCAAAATTTAGTGTATGAACACTTATGCAGGATGAATTTTAAATGAGCATGATGGGTGAATTAAAATTCTTCATTGGGATTCAAATCAATCAAGTAGAAGATGAAACTTACAGACATCAATCAAAGTATATTAAAGAGCTTCTAAACAAGTTCAACCTTGAAGATTGTAAGTCAATGTCAACACACATGCATCCAACATGCAGTCTAAGCAAAGAAGAATCTAGAGGCACAGTGGATCAGAAGTTTTATAGAGGTATGATTTGTTCTTTACTCTATCTAACAACTTCTCTCTTAGATATTTTGTATAGTGTATGTCTGTGTGCAAGAATAATCCCAAAAAACCTAATTCCCGGATATCATCCCATATCTCTCAACAAATCAAAAAACTTAAGAGTTTCATAAATCCCATAAGAACCATTAGCGAAGGTACACAAAAACAAATCATAGGCAGGAATATTAGCAGGATCCCAACCAATTTCAACAATCATATCATAGAAAATCTCCTTAGCACCAACAATATTCCCACCACTTTCCAAACCTTCCATCAAAATAGCATAAGTATCATAATCAGGTCTAACAAATTTCTTAGCAGTTTACAAATAATTACAAGATTCAATAACTCTACCACTACAACAAATAGCACTCATCAACGAATTCAAAGAAATAACATCCTGAACACAACCATAAGCATCCATCACCTCAAAAGTCCTAACAACATCAACAATTCTACCTACATTGACATAACTAGCTAAAATCGAAGCAAATGTAGATCGTGAAAGCAAACATATTTGATTCATCAATTTCACCACAGTCCACATTGCCTTAAATAAGCGATTTTTACCTAAAATATCATTTACCAGATTCTAAGCGTAAGGTATCTGGTTATGGTTGATATGGTGACCGGCCCAACGAAAGAACTTGAACACCTGAGCTGGGAACCGATAACTGAATTTGAGGACTTGTTCGATGTCTTGTGTGACATCGATGGAAGATTCTTCTAGAGATTTATCGACGGTTAACAAGGAGTTTATGGAGATGATTTCGAAGAGTGATTTTGTTTTGCTTAATGGTGGCAATGGTAATCGAGAGAGGGTTATGTTGGTTTGAAGGAGTTAGGTTGACGGTGAAGGTGACGAAATTGAATCGTAATTTCTCTTTTTGTTTGCACTCATGTTTCTTCTTCTTTTGCAGAAGCACTTCAAGTGTAATAGAGGACCAAAAAAAAACCCTGGGAAGTTAGAACAAACTAAAAAATGTTTCTTTACAGAACATGAGATAGTTTAATAAGATTCTTTTAAATGTAAATTGAATAAGATTTTATTTTTAGGATTTTTAAATCGTTCTTAAATCTAATAAGATTCTTTTAAATGTAAATTTTTAGGATTTTTTAAAAATAAAAGAATCATATTAATAAAATCTTATTAAATTTACATTTAAAAGAATCCTATTAAACTATCTCATGTTCTATAAAGAAACATTTTTTAGTTTGTTCTAACTTCCTAGGGTTTTTTTTATCCTCTATTGCACTTGAAGTGCTTCTGCAAAAGAAGAAGAAACATGAATGCAAACAGAAAGCGAAGTTACGATTGAATTTTATCACCTTCACCATCAACCTCACTACTTTAAATGAACACAGTCGTCTCTCGATTACCATTACAACCATTAAGCAAAATAAAATCCCTCTTTGAAATCATCTCCACAAACTCTTTGTTAATCGTCGAGAAATCCATAGACGATTCTTGCATCGATGTCACACCACAAGACATCGAAAAAGTTCTCAAACTAAGTTATCGATTCCCCGCTCAGGCATTCAAGTTCTTCCGGTTGGCCAGTAACTGTATCAACCACAACCACACTCCTTACGCTTGGAATCTGGTAATTGATATTTTAGGTAAAAATCGCTTATTTAAGGCAATGTAGATTGTGGTGCAATCAATCAGTCGAATAGGTTTTCTTTGACAGTCTACATTTGCTTCACTTTTTGCTAGTTACATAAATGTGGGTAGAATTGCTGATGTTGTTACGACTTTTGAGCTGATGGATGATTATGGTTGTATTAGGGATGTTGTTTCGTTGAATTCGTTGTTGAGTGTTGTTTGTGTAAGTGCACCAGTTCATCCTCATGTTTTAATAATTGTCAAAACACATGAAAATAGGTTGAACATATTTTGGCAAAACTTTACAAATGACTTGACAACAAAGAACTATTTTCAAAACCTTGAAAAACTGACTTTCTGGTGTTTTGTATCGATACATCCATTTCTGTATCGATACAAATGTCCTGAAACTTGTTCTGGTACATTTTGAGCAATTTGTATCGATACACATTTGCTCTGTATCGATACAAAAGCTTCTACACAAAAACAGAAGGTTCCATATGATTCGAAACATGCTTGCATGTATCGATACATGTGTATATGTTCTGAAAAACCAGCAAGCTTCATATGATTCGAAGCATGCTTGCATGCTTAGATACATATCAGTCAAGATTTCAAGATTCTGATATTTGTATCGATACATCCCGTGTTTGTATCGATACAAAGGTCAAGATTTTCAAATTTGAACGTTGGTCAAGGGCTTTGTATCGATACAAACAATCATTTGTATCGATACATTCACTGAAAATTATGCCTAAATTTGCTCATTCTATTTTCTCTTTAAATAGCAATGTGTGGGTTCCTTTGTAACAAGATTGAAGTAATGAATCAATCACAGTAACAGAACACAACCTGAGAAATCTAGTGAGAATCATTGAGAGAGCAAGAAGTGCTTTGGGTAAAACACTTTGGATACAATTTGGGTGAAAAATTGGGATCAAAGTGTTATCCTTCACAAGATCATCATCTTCCATCAAGTTGCAGCAATTGAAGATTGAGTATGGGATCAATCAATTAAGAGTTGTACGCTTGATCGATAACGTCCGGTGCGATTCGTGGTGAATCAGATTCGCGATCGGGTTGATTTGTGCAAGGAGGTTTGGTTGCTCACTAGGGATCCAAGATTGTTCGATATCTTGGAGGACCAATCGAGAAGAATCGAAGGACTCAGCTGGACGATCATTGCAAGGAGTTGCATAGGAAGGGTCGTTGGAATCAGAGGGTGAAGATTCGTTCGTCGATTGAGGGTTTGCATAGTTTTACATTTCGAGTCAATAGGGTTATTGATTGCTTTGTAAATTGTGCACTAGTGTTCAAGTTGTTTTTCATTCTATACATATCTCAAATAACCCGTTTGGTTATTTGGGGGGAGACGTACTCGGACATACGCGTGGACGACGCGAAATCCGGGGAACTCCCTAATCAAACCTTGTGTGTTGATTGCATTATTTTCATTCGTTATTGCTTTCTATTATTCATAAACAATTGAATTTGTGTGATCGTAAGTGTTCACAAGGATTCAATTGTTATTATCTTGTGTTGAGAATTGTTTTGAAAGAATCGAATAACTTGCTTGGAAACGTTTGTTGTTAATTGAATTAGTTTTCGAATATCTTATTCCGATCGACTTTTCCTCAATACGTTTTATCGGCTTAGTTACTTTTTCAATAAGTCAAAAACGGTGCAAAGAGACTACCGATCCCGGTATCGCTTCCGCACGCACGTTTAACCGAACATTTTTTAAAAACTCAATTGGTTAACGGAACCACTTATTCACCCCCCTCTAAGTGGTTTAGCCTCGTAGTCTAACAAGTGGCATCAAGAGCCCGGTTGATTTTAAACGATTAAACCGAGTAATTTGTGCCTATTATTAGACAACATGGCTTTTGCACCAAAAGGGGCGTATAATAGGGCTCCGGTATTCAATGGAGATCATTTTGACTATTGGAAAAGTAGCATGCGTATTCATATCAATTCTTTTGATAGTGAAGTGTGGAATGCCATTGAGAATGGTCCGTTTGCTCCAACTATAACGGATGCTCATGGTGTTGTCGCAAATAAGCCAATGGCACAATGGACGGATGAGGAAAAGAAGAAAGTCAATTACGATGCGAAGGCACAAAACATTTTAATATCATCCCTTGGGATTGATCAATTCTATCATGTGTCGCATTGTGAATCGGCTAAGGAAATGTGGGACACATTGGTTACTCACTTTGAGGGTACCAATGATGTCAAGATATCCAAAATTAATACTTTGACACAAGAATTTGAGTTGTTTCATATGCTAGATGGAGAATCCATCGAGGATATGCAACAACGCTTTATCAAAATCACCAACAAGTTACACGGTTTGGGAAAACCAATTTCCAACCAAGATGCTACTAACAAAATTTTAAGATGTCTTAGTAGGAATTGGCAACCTAAGGTCACCGCGATTAAGGAAGCTAATGATCTTACCTCATTGAATCTTACAACTTTGTTTGGCAAACTCACGGAGCATGAACATGTGCTAAACTTGCTAGAAAAGCATGAGAAAAGCGAAAAGAAGGTAAAGCACAATGACAAGGAAAAGGAAAAGGACAAGAGGTCTATAGCTCTAAAAGCCTCTACTTCAAAGTCCACCAAGTCCAAAAGGATAGAGCATGTGGAAAGTAGCTCAAGCGAAGATGATTCCGATGATGAGGAAATGGGACTCTTCGTTAGGCGCTACAATAGGTATGTGAAGAAAAATGGGATAAGGCACTCCGATGAAAATCTTAAGAAATATCGGAAAGATAGTGGTTACCATAGAAGGAAGGAAGATGTCAAGTACTCTAAAAAGGGAGCATGTTATGAATGTGGACAAATCGGTCACTTTAAACCGGATTGTCCCAAGCTCAAGAGAAAGGAGAAAGAATCACCTTCATTCAAAAAGGGAAGCAAGGACAAGGGAAAGAAAGCTTACGTTGCATGGGAGAGCTCTAGCTCATCTTCCTCTTCATCATCAAGCTCTAGTTCAAGCGGTGAAGAAGGATTGGCAAATGTGTGTTTGACATCACACGATCGTAAGAAACTTGTTCCTAAAAAGGTAAACCAAAATCCCTCTAGTTCATATACTCTCTTGGAATATCATGAATTACAAGTTGCTTTTGAAAAACTACACAAAGAAACTCAAGAGGCTTTTCAACGATTAAAGGGTTTAATGCAAGTCAATAAATACCTTGAGGTTAAAGTTTCGGAAACGGAACATGAGTTGAAAGCTCTCAAAGAATCTTTGGTTCAAAAACCTCTTGTGAATTATGATAGTTGTGGAAATAAATATACCGGATGTGATGGATGCTTTTACTTAAGTAGAGATTTACGAAAACTACAAGAGAAGTTAAAAGAACCATCCAAGCCGGAGATTACTTTTGCGGTTGATCCATCTAAATTCAACAAATCTTTTAAACCGAGAAATAAAAAGTATAAATTTGTTGAAAAGGATCACAAGAAAAGTAATCCTCATATTGTTTGTCATTATTGTTGTAACAAAGGACATACGATTGCAAAATGCCAAGCACGGAAAACCTTAGTACCTAAAGGCATATTGCAATGGTTACCTAAGTTAGACAATAATGTTGATACTAACAAACTAGGACCCAATATGAGTTGGGGACCTATTTCAAATGTCTAAACATGTAGGTAAGCGTCTTGAAGCCATTGATGAGAGACATTGATAACGAGTGGCTCAAGACTTATAAACAAGTAAGGTGAAAAGATACGACTCAACCCAACACAAAACGATGTGGAAATTGATCACTTCCTTCATCAAATACTTAAGGGAAGATTCTACTCTTTAACTTTGCTTTATACATATTTTGTTTAGCATTTGTGTTTGTGATCATATACATGCATTTTCTATCTTAATATGATATAAGTTTTGATATTTGTCTAATCCTCCATTTCCAAGAATTCTTACTCAAAAATATTAATAAGTTTTTGAGCTTTATACGTCTCAAATGGGGATTTGACAAAAATCATTACAACTATCCTATTAAGCTCATACTAGAATGTATATGTTAAGTTTTGCATCTATATGTAATTTTGTATGCATACATAGATATACATTTCACGTATGATTGATTTTGGTACTTGATTCATTTATGTGGATGCTTTATCATGCATATTTGGTTTAACATGTGTTCTCATGTTATAATGTGCTTTGGTACCTTGTTTTGCTCACATACATAAGAATGTACCTTATTTGGTTATATGTGTTTCATACATACATGTTATTTGGATAATTTTGTTTGTATGGATAATCATGTTATGTTTATGCATTTAATTGCATTGTTTTGTTTATTTTCGTCCCATATTTTGGTATGTTTCATTGATTAACAAATGTCGATGTGTTTCAATATTCATGAGTTGGTTTATGGTTTGTTATTCTACATTCCATGTGTTATCATGATATTTGGTATTCGTCATTGATATTTTTTTGGCATATCGTTATATGTAATTATTTTGATTAGGATACTATATCATAAAGTGCATTTCGACAAATGTAAGTGCACGATATGATTAATAGATGAATAATATGCTTGGACTTGTTACTGCTAATGTGCTCTCTTCTTCTTTTTGATATTGTCAAAGGGGGAGAGATATGGATGCACAAGCTAAAGGATCATCAAACGCATTATGGCATCAACTCAGGGGGAGCAAGCTTTTTGTGATTAAGCCTTGGTGTTGTTTTTGCGTCTGTATACCATTGCTATTTTTATTTGCATAATAGGTGTAGGCTTAGTTTAGCTTATGCATAGTTTTGACAATTATCAAAAAGGGGGAGAATGTAAGTGCACCAGTTCATCCTCATGTTTTAATAATTGTCAAAACACATGAAAATAGGTTGAACATATTTTGGCAAAACTTTACAAATGACTTGACAACAAAGAACTATTTTCAAAACCTTGAAAAACTGACTTTCTGGTGTTTTGTATCGATACATCCATTTCTGTATCGATACAAATGTCCTGAAACTTGTTCTGGTACATTTTGAGCAATTTGTATCGATACACATTTGCTCTGTATCGATACAAAAGCTTCTACACAAAAACAGAAGGTTCCATATGATTCGAAACATGCTTGCATGTATCGATACATGTGTATATGTTCTGAAAAACCAGCAAGCTTCATATGATTCGAAGCATGCTTGCATGCTTAGATACATATCAGTCAAGATTTCAAGATTCTGATATTTGTATCGATACATCCCGTGTTTGTATCGATACAAAGGTCAAGATTTTCAAATTTGAACGTTGGTCAAGGGCTTTGTATCGATACAAACAATCATTTGTATCGATACATTCACTGAAAATTATGCCTAAATTTGCTCATTCTATTTTCTCTTTAAATAGCAATGTGTGGGTTCCTTTGTAACAAGATTGAAGTAATGAATCAATCACAGTAACAGAACACAACCTGAGAAATCTAGTGAGAATCATTGAGAGAGCAAGAAGTGCTTTGGGTAAAACACTTTGGATACAATTTGGGTGAAAAATTGGGATCAAAGTGTTATCCTTCACAAGATCATCATCTTCCATCAAGTTGCAGCAATTGAAGATTGAGTATGGGATCAATCAATTAAGAGTTGTACGCTTGATCGATAACGTCCGGTGCGATTCGTGGTGAATCAGATTCGCGATCGGGTTGATTTGTGCAAGGAGGTTTGGTTGCTCACTAGGGATCCAAGATTGTTCGATATCTTGGAGGACCAATCGAGAAGAATCGAAGGACTCAGCTGGACGATCATTGCAAGGAGTTGCATAGGAAGGGTCGTTGGAATCAGAGGGTGAAGATTCGTTCGTCGATTGAGGGTTTGCATAGTTTTACATTTCGAGTCAATAGGGTTATTGATTGCTTTGTAAATTGTGCACTAGTGTTCAAGTTGTTTTTCATTCTATACATATCTCAAATAACCCGTTTGGTTATTTGGGGGGAGACGTACTCGGACATACGCGTGGACGACGCGAAATCCGGGGAACTCCCTAATCAAACCTTGTGTGTTGATTGCATTATTTTCATTCGTTATTGCTTTCTATTATTCATAAACAATTGAATTTGTGTGATCGTAAGTGTTCACAAGGATTCAATTGTTATTATCTTGTGTTGAGAATTGTTTTGAAAGAATCGAATAACTTGCTTGGAAACGTTTGTTGTTAATTGAATTAGTTTTCGAATATCTTATTCCGATCGACTTTTCCTCAATACGTTTTATCGGCTTAGTTACTTTTTCAATAAGTCAAAAACGGTGCAAAGAGACTACCGATCCCGGTATCGCTTCCGCACGCACGTTTAACCAAAAATATTTTTAAAAACTCAATTGGTTAACGGAACCACTTATTCACCCCCCTCTAAGTGGTTTAGCCTCGTAGTCTAACAGTTTGTGGTAGTGGTAGAGTTATTGAAGCTTGTAATTATTTGCAAATTGCTAAGAAATTTGTTAGACCTAGTTATGATACTTATGCTATTTTGATGGAAGGTTTGGAAAGTGGTGGGAATGTTGTTAGGGCTAAGGAGATTTTTTATGATATGATTTTTGAAATTAGTTGGGATCCTGCTAATATTTCTGCTTATAATTTTTTTTTGTGTACCTTGACTAAAGGATCTAATGGTATTCATAAATCTCTTAAGTTTTTTGATTTGTTGAGAGATAGGGGATGTTATCCGGATATTAGGTTTTTTGGGATTGTTCTTGATGAATGTGTTAGGTTTAATGATATAAGGAGGGCTGCGTTTTTTTGGGAAATTATGTTGGGGAAAGCTAAGTTGCAGCCAACGACTGCAATGTGCAATTTAATGATTGCAATGTACTATTTTCACAGTGATATTGATGCTGCTATGAATATCCTCGATGATATGGTTTGTAAGGAGGCTTTTCCGAATCAACTTACTTATAATTTGTTGTTTTGGTTTTTGATCAACGGGAAGAAACTGTGGAAAACTTCAGAGATATTTACTGAGACGGTGTTAAATGGGTGTGTGCCGAATCAGCTTAATTGTGAAGCAGCAGTTAGGGTTTATTTGGATAATGGGGATCCTGTAATATCTAACAATGTTTGGTAGAAAATTTACAGTGAAGATTTAAAGGGTACTGCTAACCTTTTGGTTGTAGGGCTTAGAGATAGTGAAGTGAGGTTCCAACCTTCTTCAATTGTTATATTTTCGTTTTTGTATTTTGAAAACTATTTTACGACGTACTAGATTTTATCTCGCGCCAGGTAAATTTAATGACTTTCTCCATAAATATAACATCCATTTGAAAAATTGTGGAGATTAAGAAAGATAATTTTGGTATTAAATTTGTTGACAATTAATTTTGTTTTTATAATTTTACCCTTCAAGAAAGAAAGAGAATGAATTAATGTCTTTTTAGAGCATTACTACAGATTGTAGAAAGATATGCATTATAACTAGGCGTAGGTTGGTAAAAATAATAATTAATGTCCTTGAAAATTTGGAAGAGGTCTTATAGAGAGGGACACAAAAATCTCAAGAGAGTCTTATATATAGGGATAAAGGTAGCAGTAACACCGACTGAAATATCTCCCGGTAGGCATGAATATTAACACCTAATGGATTCTATCTCTCGGTAACCACTTTCTTTGCTACTGTTGTATTGTTTGTGTTTTAACTATTTATTTTTAACTTTGAAGTGTGATGTGTTATTATATATTTTTAGTTAAGACTCCTGATGAATTCAAACCAAATATTACTAAATCAATGGTGCATGAACTTTTGGAAAAACTAGTTGCCGGCACGTGCGTTGCACGGGTTGGTTGAACGTCATATGTATGCAAATCATGGATGTTGCTTTAAATTAAGGGTATGATACAAGGTAATTATAAGTTAGTGATCTAAACATAAGCATAAACATTTTGGAAATATAAGAAACTAAAGAGAATATTTGGCGCAACTTTTTATCAGCGATAAAAATTATCATCTCCCCGTGAGTTATAAATTTTTATCAGTAATAACTTGTAATAGTAATTTAAAAGTTTTGTCAGCGATCGAAATTGACATATTCCCGTCAATTATAAATTTTCGTTAGTAATAACTTATAATAGTGATTTTAAAACTTTTATCATAATAAGTATAATACAAAAGTGAACCACACATCAAATTTTATAGTGGAACATTCAAAGACCCGTAACATGTATAAAATTTAATTTTACCCTTTTTTTTGCGCAATTAATATGTATAAATTTAATTATCATCTTCCTGTGAATTATACATTTTTATCAGTAATAACTTGGAATAGTGATTATAAAATTTTTATCAACGATAAAAATTATCATTTCCTTGTGAATAATAATTTTTTATCAGCAATACCAGCGATCAAAATTGTCATCCTCTCGTGATTTATAAATTTTTATTAGTAATAAAAATAAAAACATTTTTTCATATAATCATTGATAATAAGACCAAAAGTACATTGCATAGAGCAAATAAAATTAAAAAAAATCAAATTATAATAGCTAAAAATATTATAAACTATAAATTTTTATCAGTAATAACTTATAATAGTGATTTCAAAGCTGTTAGAAGTGATAAAAATTGTCAATTCCCCTTAATTATAAATATTCATCAGTAATAATGTGTAATAGTGATTTTAAACTTTTATCAACGATCGAAATTGTCATCTTCCTGTGAATTATAAATTTTTATTAGTAATAACTTATAATAGTGATTTTAAAACTTTTATCAGCGATAAAAATTGTCATCTCCCAATGAGTTCTAAATTTTGTATCAATAATAGTGGTTTTAAATTCTTTATCAGCGATAAAAATTATCATCTCTTCGTGAAAGTTATAATAGTGATTTTTAAAATTTGACCAGAGTTAAAAATTGTCATCTCCATGTGAATTATAAATTTTTATCAATAATAACTTATAATAGTTATTTTAAATTTTTTATCAGAGATAAAAAAAATTATCTTTCTTATGTCCAATTAGAATGTCATCATGAGTTAGTATGTTGCTAATATGTTGCTAATGAATGAAGGCATCAAAATAGCATTATAATCATGCATGCAGGATGCTGTTGTTGCTAGATATTGCAAGTGTGGCAAATCAATGTTTGAGTGGCTCTACTGAGGCATTGAGTCTAACTCGATGCACTTATTGCCTTTGCTATAATACATCATTTCACTTGAAGAATGCTTGGTTCCATGGCATAAGTTTATGCTCATTTCTCATTTTCAAGGCAAATATTGGCTTGTCAGAGTGAGTGCCTTTAATTTGTAGTCTATTGCTCGGCAATTTATAAGTTAAGGAGCTTTGTCTAATGCACCTAAAATATATGAATTGTTCATAACCAAAAAACCGACCATCTATTTAACCCTTTTGACATATATGATTACTCCCTCCGGCCACAAATATAAGCAATAATGTACTTTTTAGATTCATTGAATAACAGATGTATTAGGTCTGTATTAAAGTCCAAATACATTAATTATTCAATGAATCTAAAAAATATAATTTTGTTTATAATTGTGGCCGGAGGGAGTACAATTTTACAAAAGCTTAAAATACATTTATTTTTATCAGGAATCAGGAGTAAAGTTAATTACAAATTACAATGGTATTAATTACACATGTTTATGTACTCATCATGGTCCTTTGCAACCTCTCATTTTCTCACATGAAACAAAATGATTTTTTTTTGCATTTTCATCTCTTTTGATGATCAATGACAGTTTCAAATGCGCCAACCAATACTCTCAACTTATTCTTTCTCTCTTCTATTAACCTGCTTGCAGACTCTTCAATCTTATCATTGAAAACTTGGAAAGACTCTCTCTTCCCTTGAACCACACCACTTTCTTCTTCTCGTTTTTCCATAGTTCATTCCACCTTGGTTTCTTCAACGTGATTCTCCACTTTTTCATTTTCTTCTTTTCCTTCTATTACTTCACTTGTTCCTCCTTCAACTACTTCTTTCTCCAACTCAAATACTTCTTCCTTTTCTTTTACAACCTCAACATCTTCTTCATTTGTTGAATGGAAGCACCAAGACATTATTTTTGTTTCCATTCTAATTTAAGAGCAAACATACACAATTATAGAAGTGAGAAAATTATAAACATCTCATTGCTTAAATGATAATAACAAAAAAGATATAATACCCCATATACCTGATTTTTAATTTATCCTAGAAAAAGAGTTATGGTCAAAGCATGCATGTAGCTAAGAAAAAACAATCTGATATTAAACATCAACAAAAGATGGAATAAATAATCAGTCGATAAAAATTACGGTACCAAATATATGACTCAGTTAGGGGAGGTATGTCCATACGAATTATGCACCAAATTTCCATTACCTTTCCAAAACTTTAATTTTCAATTGATGTTCAACCTTGACCTTAAATTGCACATAACATAAAAAAAAAAAAAACTGAGTATGATTTTTCGAACAACTCAGGATGTTTATTTAATTAGAAGCTCAATGACTTGTCAATTTGATCATACACATGAGAACCAAAAAACAGTAATGATTTTTCGAACATAAAATACTATACCAAAATAGTAATGCAGGAAGTAAATGGACAGAGATTAGGATGGATAGATACTGCTGATCAGACTCAATAGATAATGAATGTCATGCAACCAGTGGCGGAGTCAGGGGTGGCCAGGCCGGGCCACGGCCCACCCCAAAAAATAGGAAATTACTTAGGTATCCCTATGTATGTAAAAATTATGAATGTGTGATATATATATTAGTGGATGCAAAATCGTATCAGAAGATTGCGGTCGTCTCCTTGGTTGTTCGGCCTACATACCCTCATGGAGGGTGTGTGTTTGAAACCTGCTGGTAGCCATTTTCTAGTTTTTATGTTTTTTCTTGTTTATTTAGGGATTCAAATTCTGCTTGGCCCGTTTTCTAATTTTCTTTAACAAAATCAATTTTAGTGTGTTAAGTGAGTTTTTAATTTTTCTGTTTTTTTTTCTTTAAGAAAATCAATTTTATATTTATAAAACTAAAAGTTTTTCATATATTATTTATATATCCACTATTATCTTCCGCACTAATTTTTTACCAATTAAAAACAATCATTCTTTTTTGATTTGTATTATTTATTTTGAAATATATCATTATCTTTTTAGTATATATGTAATGTAATTAAAAAAAATTATTACCAACTTATTTTACGCAAACAAATTTATAATATTTCATATTGATTGATCAACTTTATACTTATTACAACTTCAATTGTTATATGCAATATAATTTTTACATTTAATTAATGTTATAATTTTTTTAGCGGCCCACCCAAATATTTTTTGCTAGCTCCGCCACTGCATGCAACTAACCTATTTGATTTCTTTGGTTTGTTGATCTAAACCACCAGTCATGTCATATGTAGAATAAGGAACTTTCTCAACTTTCATCAGGTGGCAATGGATAAACTTTGCTTGGCAGAACTAAATGAAGCACATAAGATTTTACAACACAATAGTCATACTCAGCATCTCATATATCTAAAGCTACAAAAATTAGTAAGAATTCTCACCCCAAACAAAAGAAACTGAAAAGTGAAATGCACTCATCAAGGAACGGCATTGTGACGGTTCGTTAATTTATGTTAGCTTCCATATCCTAAATTTTTCCACAGCTTCATCAACAATTCTAGGTTTGACATCAGCTAATTAAACTTCGAGAATCATTATTCTACTAATAAAAGAGTAGTACATAATTAAATACAACCCCAGAAAAAAGAAATCCACATACATGATTAAATGCAGTCCAATACCTTATGCATTTGCTAAAGCGACTCACTCTAGTAGATGGGGTAATCTTTGAAATGTCAATATTTTTTTATCTATAATATCAACAATATATTTCCCTTCGGGATGGACCTGGAGCAAAGTAAAGGACAATTCAGTACATTGTCTAGGATTAAGGACAAAATTTTTCATTTTGCAGGTAAGAAAACTACACTGTATAATTCCAAATACATACAAAGTATTTAGATTTAAACTTTTTGAGTATTTTTCTCGAAAACTTTTCGAGTATTTTTTTCTCCGAAATTTTTTCGGAACTTTTTTCTCGACAACATTTCGAGTATTTTTTCTCGAAAACTTTTCGAGTAATTTTTCTCGTTAACTTTTCCGGAACTTTTTTCTCGAAAACTTTTCGAGTATTTTTTTCTCGAGAATTTTTTCTCGGAAACTTTTCCGGAACTTTTTTATCGAAAACTTTTCGAGTATTTTTTTTCGAGAACTTTTCGAGAATTTTTTCTCGGAAATTTTTTCTCGAAAACTTTTCGAGTATTTTTTCTCGAAAACTTTTCGAGTATTTTTTTCTCGAGAACTTTTCGAGAATTTTTTCTCGGAAACTTTTCTGCAACTTTTTTCTCGAAAACTTTTCGAGTATTTTTTCTCGAAAACTTTCCGAGAATTCTCGGATTGTTTCTTTTGTTTTTAATAACTTATGTATGAATTATAGAAATTTTATCCAAAAAAACTTTCGTTTCCAAAAAAATTTGGGACCTTAAGGGCCTATGTTTTAGAAAATTTATTTCCTCACCTCCGTAACTCTTTTCCACCCCCTGGGTTTCCCTTTTTACCCCTAAGAAACATCTTCGATAAACGCGTACCGAAGAAATTGTTCAGTTACCCACCCATTTACACCCATTATAACGTCAACTTTCTCAGTGAACGCGTACCGAGAAATTTAAAAACCTCGGTAAAGGTTTACCGAGCGGTTTGTATATAGAAACAGAGTGTAACTCCCTCCTCCCATTTCATCATTCTGCGTTTTTGAAATCAAACGAACCCTAAGGGGAAAAATATTCACCATTGTTGCTCATCAACTCGTTTTGAGGCCGGAATCCACATATTTCATCAACTCCAACTCCATCAAGTAAGTTAATTTCTACTTTAGTTCCTAATTTGTGTTCCTCTTTGTTCATCTCAGTGCAAATGGATTTTTTAATTTTTCATGTCAAGCTTCATCTCAATCATCATCTCTGATTCATGAAAAATTGTATATTATGTAGTTTAAATAGTTGATTAGTGGTTTTTAGGATCAATGCATGTTAGTTTCAATGTTAATTTTGATTATATTTAGGTTTTGGTAAAATTTTCATTTTTCAATTGGTTAGGATCAATGCTTGATAGGTTGAATGTTTATATTCTGAATTCTGTTGTTTATGTTGTTGATTACTGGTTGTTTTGATGAATGTAGGTTAGTTGTAATGTTAATTTTCAATAGGTGAATTGATTAGAGACATATCGTAAGTTTATGCAAAAAATTGCTTCACATTAGTTACGAATTACGTTCAATTACGGATTGAAAGCAATTGTATTAGTTTATGGCTGATGAATTTATTTTTGTTTGTTTAGGTATGGACGAAAATATTGGTAGAGGCCGACATGGTAGGGATAGCAGGACGCATGGTTCTGCTCGTAGAGAAATTCCTCCTGCGCCAAAACGACCTCGTCGCAAGAAAGTCCAACAGGCTGAAACAGGTGGCTCAGCATCCCGCACACGCCGATCACAGGTTGATGAACCTGTCCAAGACGATGTGTATGACCCGAATCAGTACCTAAACGAGAATGCGGATTGGTTGGAGCAAGAACAACCGGAACAGGCAGCTCAACAACAACCACCTGAGCCCGAGCAACAACCACCTGAGCAAGAAGAAGAAATTCAACCACATGAACCACAACAAGCGCAAGATGGTGTCTACGGAGGAGGACCGACTAATTTGTCCCTATTATCGCTTTACCACAAACATAGGGCAATTTTGATTTGGAATGTAGGGGATGATCACAAGGTATAAATCTAAATTATTATAAATTATTCGATTATTTATTTAGTTAAAATTATTGTCCGTATTTAAATTTTAAACTCAAAATTATTAACACAATTTATGTTTTGTATTTCACAGCTTTTAAAGGAAGCTATGCGTTCTGTTGTCAACGGAAAAAAAATTGTAAATATCCCAAAACCGGGGCAAGATAAGTTGTGGTTTTGGGATACTTTGAAGGCAACTGGATTGGAGCCGCTTGTCCATACCAGCTTCATTAAGCTGAATCATGGACTCCTAACGGCATTTGCGGAAAGATGGCATCCAGAAACTAGTTCATTCCACCTTCCCGTAGGAGAGCTTGCCATCACACTGGATGATGTGCAATGCCTATTGCATCTGTCGATTAAAGGGAAGTTTGTGAACCATGAAAAGATGAGGAAGTTTGAGGCGGTTGATATGGTCACTACCTACTTGGGTATGGCACAGGAAGATGTCGAAACTGAATTTGGTAAGACGAGTGGGATGCACCTGAGGTTCAACTGCCTGCAGCATCTATATGTGGAGTTGTTGGAGAGATGTCAGTAAATGGAGGATGACGAACATTGGACGTTAGAGGAGATGACGCCTATTAGGGAGATGTGCGTCAGGGCTTTCTGTTTGTTTTTGGTTTGCTGCACAATATTTTCCAACAAAAGTGCTTGGTACGTCGATGTTTCTTACCTTCAGTTCTTTCAAGATTTGACAACCACCCATGAGTGGTAAATATCTTACCTTCAGTTCTGCACAATTATTCACTTAAACTTATCTTAATCATGTTAGTTCATAAGCCAATACAAACTGTAACACCCCGATTTTTCAAAGACTAAAAAGGGGCATTAATTTATTTTTTTTTAAAACAAAACAGAGTGCGCATACAAATTATGACGAGCCGGCATTAACCATACAAAAGAACTGAATATATATTAGTACAACCCAAGCATCGGCATAGTACTAATCATACATAAAGGTGCTTCAGAGAAGCAAAGTGTGTAACTGAATATTTACAACCCCAAAGACAAAGGGTCTAACAACCACAAAAGTAAATATTCAGAATACAGTCATCCAAAAGAGTCAGATCCTATGCCTAATCCAAAAGAGCACGGTGTACAAACCACACCGGCGCACAGCCTAACTTAAGAAGTACAACTCCTCGATCACTGAAATCTCACGAACTCGCCGTCGTCCTCACGACTCACGGCAGCGTGTAAGGGTCCATCGTCTTGGGTGGGAGGAGCCAGCAATATTCATTGTAAGGGTCACCACACGTATACATATACAAAAGAATACACAACAAAATATACATACCAAATACACATATACAAAATACGCATATACCAAAATACGGAAAGCAAATAAACATTTAGCATTTCCTTCTCAACAAGCATTATAATCCAAATGCGCACATAGCCTATCAATGCAGGCTCTACAATGATTGTGATCACCCTACCCGGGACTATTTCACATGCATGAATTCCGGAATTTAACCTCTCCGCAGAGAGTCGTAGGTCCAACCCCTACTATACCCCGCAGGGCGTCAATAAAATCTTGTGGCCCATCACGGTCACCACGTAGGATTAGAGTGGATCCATTCCCGATAATCACACCCCGTGGTCCATTCCCGATAACCACGTATTGGACTCAATAAATCCCGCAAGATTAAGGTGGATCCATTCCCGATAATCGCACCCCGTGGTCCATTCCCGATAACCACTTACTATGAATGCATGAGCATACGATTCCCCTTATATGCTAATGCAACAAATACATACCTCTCAAGCGTATGTAAACCAATCACAATATGTACATATATTCTCAAAATCATATGCACGCCAATCACATGTTCATACATATATTCTCACAATCATATATAAACAACGCACGTATTATAAACAATTTCTCATCCCGAGAATACATCACACATATACATGCCAAGCACTCAAAACACACCACAAACAAAGCATATACACATGCTATCAATGGAAAATACAAAAGGAAAGGTGCCCTTACCTCGGCAAGCTTCCACAACTATTTCTCGCTCAACTCTACAAATCGCGCTTCCTAAAATATATGCAGCGTAATATCAATAAAATACTTTCACTGCATCCTATCGAAACGAAACCCAAACCCAAAATTCTAGAGAGGTTTAAGGTACTTTCTAACACTCTCTCATAGTGTTTTCGAGTTCTCCCACTAGTGATTAAAAATTCATGAAGTTAAATACACTTTTCTCGTTTCGCGAAAATAGTTTCGTTTCAAAACATAATCAAGAAATACTTTTATTTCTAACTCCACGCGATCAAGCTCATACACTAAAACCATTTGAAATCAACACATAAACTCTTCAAAAAATTTCACAAAAATAAAAGTTTACTTGCCACAAGTTACAAGTTTTTCTTCTCAAATAAAATAGCCTTAACTCGTTCATTCTTTATCCGATCGAGATGAGCCATACGCCAAAATTTTCGTCTCGAAAAGACGGATCAAATAGATAAGTTTCCAGATCACAAAAACAATTTGAAAAGGACCTAAATGCCCTTCCATAATTCGACCAGAATTGGAATCACACCAAAACCATTTTTTTTCAAAAATCAAACATAGTTACAATACTTAAACTATTACTAATTCCTCAAAACCAACTAAACAGTGATTAATCTCTCACACCAAAATCATTTCAAAACAAGCATAAAACTCTTCAAAACATCACAAGTTACTAGCTTTTATCTTCAAACAAAAACCACTTAAACCATTCTTTTCAAAACCATGATCATTCATTTAAACCTATGATCATTGCCTTCCAATTAGGACTTAAATATTTGAAAGCCAAATGGTCACACACACACATTGTGTCACGGCCAAGAAAACAAAGCATGGCTAGTTCCCAAAATTTTCCATTTCAGAACCATAGCATAAATCATTTAGCTCCCAAAATCATTTAATTGAACAATCAAAACATTTTCATAACACAATCCATAAATCAAAATATTTTTCCCCAATTTCTCATGAACACAAAATATGTTTCTTCTTGTTTCTCAACATTCATGACATAAATCTTGTAAACACAAAATATCCATTTGTCTAAAAAGCTTGTAAACAACATTCATGACATAAATCACTAACTAAAAGTTCATGTTCTTGATCACTAGAAATTTCTCAAAAACCCTAGCTAGAAAACTCATGAGATTATCATCTAACTATGGAAAGCATCACTACTAAGCCTAAACATGGTAGATAATCACTTATAAACAACTTCTAAGTAACCATAATCAAGCATACAACTTTTCTAGCATTTTTTTTCATATGAACATACTTTTCCAAATCCATAAAACTCATAGGATTCAAGCTATCTTAAAGAAAAGAAGTGATTAGTTACCTTAGGAGATGATTCTAAACAAGTTTCCTATGATCAATCAAGCTTGAAATGGGGTGATTTGGTGTAGAAATGCAAAATTTCTCAAGATGTAAAGGTGGAGAAGAAGGCCACGGCCAAAGAGAGAAAGAGGAGTGAGTTTTGTGATTTTTCTAAGTCCACTTCAATGATCAAAAGTCTTCCTAAATAATGGTCTTGTTGCATATCCACCATTGGATCAAATAGTGTAAAGTTTCTAAGACTTAATCCTAGCCATTGGATCAATTCTAAGCTTATCCTTCCAAGATATTTTCTAAGCTTCCTCACATCTCAGCTCTCGCGTTCGCTCGTAAACGAGTCGCACCTCGCTAACGGACGGAAATCACAAAAATATAAAATCTATCAAATAAACGTCCGTCGTAAACCGTTTCCAAATATTATCGCTAAATCTTTTTCCCCGACTGTAATTTTCTTTCACACCCTCGAAAATTATTCTGACAGTATATCCTAACTCACGCCGATATATAAAACTCCCATCTAAATTTCTACGGAATTCAGACATCGTAAAAATTTCCAACAGCGGGTAAAATTCCTACTCGTTTTTCCAAAAACCAGAATAAACCAAAACTCGCGATTCTGACTACACAGGAACGTTCTCATAGATAAAAGAAGGCTACGGAACAATAGTCTCTGCTATTCTAGCACACGAGCATAAAACAGGCTCCAACTCAGCAAAAATGTTGTTATTTCGACGATACTCACAAAACCAATTAACAAAAACCATAATATTCTTAGCCATTACTTATTTTCCTCACACAAAAGGTACAGTGGAATTATAGGTCTTACACAAACCATGATTACTTAACAAATGAAGCAAATTAAAACAAAACATGTTGAGTCATAAGCTAACTTCATTTCTAAGCTATTGCAAACCATAACTATGCCATTTCTAAGCTATTACTAACCAAACCTCTGCCAGTGCAGTGAGCTAGGCAGAAAATTTCAAACACAGACTTTCTCGGTACGTGTTTATCGAAGGTCTTCTCGGTAGACATTTACCGAAGCTTTTCTCGGTAGACATTTACCGAGCGATCATGTGTCAGAAACCTACGAAGCTAGAAAGTGGGTGTGCGTAAACTAAACGGTAGAGATTGAAATTTACCTTCTTTTTGAGCTTCAATGCGTGTAGAAACGGTTAGCCAAGGTTCCAATCTTGATTTCAAGCCTCCAATGGACGGAATCGCGCAAGAGAAACGTTAGGAACTTTTGTTAGTGTGTTTGAGAACTTTCACAAATGAAGAGGGAAAGACAGGTTGCAGGTATATAAGAACATGTCTAGGTAAACGTTTACCGCGAAATTTAAAATTCTCGGTACGCCTTTACCGAGCTTTTGTGTTCAAAATTTTACAAATCTCAGGGGTAAATTTGGATTTTAGGGGGGTTAAAAAGAGACAAGGGGGTGGGGAAAGAAATTTTCTATGTTTTATTAGGGGGGCTTAATCTTTTGGGGGCTTATTTATGCTTACCATATTTAGGACCCCTTTATATTGGGGCTGGACCCAATTTTGCTAGGCCCCCTAAATTGACAGCTCTAACAATGATAGATTGATATGTAAAGTAAAAAAAGCGTAAGGAAAAAATTGATCTGATGTGGCAGATCAAAAGGAAATCAGAACGGAAAATGAGCTGACCTAAATCATCATATTTATTTCATAAAATTTACTTAATTTTTTATTTTCTTATAACATGGTGTAACCTATTTTTACTATGAAAAATATTTAACTATCAAACAACAAAAATTTTATTATTTTTATAAAAAATATTTCAAAAAACTATAACATTTGTGGGTTAGTGGATTTTTTGGGTTGGGTCCAATTTTGCCCGAAACCCGATTTTTTGTGTGGGTTTTGCATTTTTCAAACTCATATCAACCCAATTATCCGACCCGACCCACTTTTTGGGATTGGGTGGATTTGGTCGGGTCGATCAGATTTCAGATTTGTCCAATCCATGTACTCTCCTATATTCAACAAAAATCAGTTATGCAAAGCACAGAGGTGGTTTCTAACTTTGTTTCAAACGAAAGAACTAAAAAAATTGGAATTAGCATTGTTAAACTTGGAATGTTTTTATCATTATCTAGATTGTAAATTAACGAGTTTGCTAATAAGAATCATATACACGGGGATTATTAGCTATTGAAGGAAGCACTTAGTTTTATACATTTTTCCTGAAGTAAATCTAGAATGATTAGGGCATGGCCAATGCTACGTAGAATTATGCTCAAGACCTATTAAATTACCTGTTGCTGAAAATCGTAGCATATCCAAGTACTGTATCATTGATCTTCTTATGAAACATTCGAACACACCAATAAATTACTGTATTACTTACAAATTTCTCATACTAAAACTGAGAATATAAATCAAGAGATTCTGTACAGAGAACAAGATCATGTCAAATTCAGATTTCAAAGGTTACACGACAACTTCCTCTTTGCAGCTACATTTACACGTGGTGTAAAGAATTTCACAAATTTAAATAAAATTATATTGAAAAAATAATTTAGCTTGTCTGCATTTTAATAAACTTGATTCTCCTTCTTCCACAATGCCTATGCAAATATCTGCTGAATTACTGTCTCCGCATTTCCGTTGTATTGGCCAAGCAGATGGATAGCATCGGCCCTCGGCAAAGCCAAAAACTCCTGCATAAAATGCAAAGAAACCCTCTTAGGAAACATTATTTGATTGAACTGAAGTCTACTACTAGTGAAAAGAATACTGGTCTAAGAATAGATGGGGAGGGTGATTGAACGTCAAAACTAAAAATACTACATCACAAATATCAGTATATCTAATGAAACTAGTCCCAAAGATGTAGCTCAGTGGTATGGATTGGAATATTCCTTCAAGGAGATCCAACATTTGATCCTTGCTATTAACAAATTACCCTTCCCCTAACAAATTAACAACTATCGTTTTGCTTATAAAAAAGTAATAAAACAAAAACACATTGATATTACTTAGTTTTAGCCACATATGAGAAATCACACTTATTTGCATGTATCAAGAAAAACAGAGAAATCACCATGTATAGTTACACAACTAGGGTAAAATTACTAAATGTCAACAGACCAGCCTCTCAAATTAACTTGCAGCCTCTCATTGTTACACTTATTTGAATTTATTTTAATATAAATTAATATAAAATATGACATGGCATTGAATTTTGCCTATGGGATACCGGTACCCAACTAAACTCTAGGGTACCGGAGTGTTCACCAGATAAGAAACACTAGTCTATAGCATAGCTTCAAATGGGATTAAACAAACTGGAATTAAATAAGCCAAAATACTAACAAATAAATAAATATATGTAAAACCCATTGGGACAATTAATAATTAGAGCCTTCATTGTTTACAAACAGAAACAGTGCAAGTAAAAACTAGAACAAAATTCCCTATAAATATATAACATGAAGTTAATTAAATATTGCATAGGAAAACACTATAGCAAGATATCAAAACCCGCCAAAAGATTAAGAGCATATGACATGGTAATCTAATATTCAATTTTTGCAAGGAAGAAGGGAAACAGAGTTAACAGCAAGAATCCATAACCTACCATTACTTTGAGTATTGCATTTTCATCACAGATGACATCCCTGGACGACTCTTGGGTTGGACTGCTACCATCCTCTGACATTTTGGTGCCTGAAGATACTGTAACCTGAGAAGATCCATTTGTGCAGCTATCAGCATATGACTTGGACGTATATACTGGAGCAAGGAAGGGAGTATTAGCTTCCTTCAAAGAATCGATCTTCAAAAGGCCTTCAAAACGATCTTTACACATTTGAAGTTTAAACCACTCATTATGACTATAAAGTGTCGCTCGCATTATTTTCATGAGTTGAGGTTCTTCAATTCCAAGCCTCCGACCAACTGCGACCTATTTAAAATGAAACAGGGACTTATATTTTAAAATAACACATTGAATTGAAATATTAGTATCTAGTAAACAATAGAATAAAGTCCTTCACGGAAAAGCTTTCAGGTACAGAGCACAGCATGAACAGCACACCAGCAGAAAACGAAATATCGCACACTAAAGAAAGACATGGTAAGGGCTTGCTATAGATACTGTTTGCACCAGATAATTTACTGTTACTTGGAAGTCAATATATATATATTTTTAAACAGCCAAAGTTAGTAATTAATTATTAGTGTTAGTTTTTTTCACCTCGCCGGGACGTGAACCCTGGACCTTTATTCCATAACCCTTAGCTCAAATCAGTTGAGCTACCCGCCCCACCAGTGTTATTAAAATCGCGATTCAAACCGTTGAATCGGACAATTTCGCGATCTATCCATGTCTTACCGAGCGAAATCGTTCTCAAAATCGCCGAAGGAGATTGGCGCCGGATCGCCATTCCGAATCGTAAACTCATGGGAACGCCGTTCGTTCTGATTCTGGCAAGAAAGGTGAGACGCGTGTTTGACCCGGGTCGGGTTTACGACCCGATTGGAAAAAAACAACCCAGTTGAGAAAAAACCCTATTTTCTTAATACGCAGCGTTTCCTGAGACTAATTAACGCATGTGTTTTGTTTTCTCCACTAAATCCAAAACGCACCGTTTCATTAATCCTTGCCACCGTTCCTTTCTTTTTTCGTTTTTTTTTTAAATCAAAACTCTTATTTTTTACATTCTGCAAGCCCCATACCCCATATTTTCAGCAAAGACAGTTGAAACACCACTTCAACACACAAGCCCCATACCCATGGGCGTGAAGCAACTGCCCCCAGTCATTCTCCCTCCAAACTTCTACTATAAAACCAACGCTATGTTGAGTTATTTGTCATTATTAGGAATCTTGTTATGATTTTAGAGGTTACGTTCCTACGATTTTGTATTATGATCCTTCTCTGATCTATGATCCTTTATTTTGGTAGGATCTTACGATTTGTGTTACGATTACCCGAGTTACGAACTATTACCCTTCTCCCGATCCTAATCTGATTTACGTGTTTCACAACATTGCGCCCCACCCCCTTGGAAGTCAATATTATTTAGGGGATTGCTAAGCTATCGACACTAAATTGGTTTACATTTGTGAATGTTATAAGCTTTCAACACATATCGATCAGTCAGAATCATAAACTATATGAAATCCCGCATAAGGATTCTCTACCGTTATACTATGTTTGGTTGCAAAGAAAGTGGAAGGAAGGAAAGAAACAAGATGGGAAGTTTCTCGGAAGTAGCACCTTCCTTTGTTTGCTTGTCACACAAAAGGGAAGGATAAGATCAAATATTTGTGGGTCCCATATGAAATATACTCTGCACTATTTTTGAAAGAAAGCACAAGGAGAGCTCATTTTCTGGTAAAATGTTCAAAGCGCCCTTGCTTTGAATGGCGTGCATGATATGCAAATAATTGACGAGACAATTATCATCTCTAGTGTTCCTCTTTGTTTTTGCCTTTATTCTATTTCTTTCTTGTTATTTTTAAGTAATAAATTTTTGTTGTTAAACTTTTATGTAATTAAAAAAACATCTTACTTTCCATTCACTTTCAATCCATTTTCATTCCTTTAACATTTTTCCTCTCACTTTCTATCCATTTTCATTAAATTAACATTCTTTCCTCTCACTTTCTTTCCTTTCACTTTATTTTCTCATCCAAACATAGCATTAGGGAGGCAAAGTCACCTACCCTTCTACCTATCTTTTTCATTTTCTCTCTCATTTTCCCTCATGTTTCTCCATATTTTTCACATTCTCTCTCCACTTTTAGCTTAAAGTCGGCCAAAGGTAGAGAACCCAAAGATAGAGAATCCCAATCCAGAGTACCATCTTTTTCTATAAGTACACCTAGACATATATAATGTTGGAATGAGGGATCAGACTTGCCAACAATTCTATCATGAATTTTACTTCGGAAAACACTATGAAAGAGAAATCCCATCAACATGAAAATATAAATAGATGTATAATGATGTTATTAGCTGTCTTGTTTGATTAGCAAAACACAATACCTGGAGAGAAGCAGCTAGGGCATGTAGAGGTAATGCATTACCAAGAGCATCTTGATTTGGTCGTAGTAAAGCCAATAGAGTCTCCTTCAAAGGCTTCAATAAAGCAGGATCACTAGCAGCTAAAGGACCCAAATGGGAGCAAGCAACCTTTAAAGCAGCATTATAATCACCAGAACTGACTAACTTGAGGAATTCAACCTACAACCAGAAGTCCCACATAGAGATATAACATCAATGATGATGTTATGCAGAGCCTAGCGACAACCCCTAGCTATCTGCTATAAAATTAATAAGGAAAACGCTATCGCCAGCAAATACAAGCCACTCACCTGCTTGAGTTGGAAGAGCAAAACAGAGTTCTGGCCAAAGAAGTTTGGATCAATAATATTGACTTCTTCAACTGCTTCAGCAGCCATCCCTTTGCTAGCTAATTCCTTCATGCCCAACAGAATCTCATATTTATCTTCCACATTGCTAACATCAAGTACAGAAAGCTTTTCAGAGCCCTGGAAACAATATTCTGTCAATGGTTGATCTCCTAGATAGAATAACATCAAAATTATCAAACATACATACCTGTTTTTCCTTTGATAAAGTTGAAACGATGGTACTTATGCTATGTTCTTGCTTGTTGTGCTCTTCCGAAGAAGCATTTGCCATGTAACTATTGTCATCATATCGTCCTCTCCATCGCTTACGCTTTGCTCTTTCTCCATTCCCAGACAATCTGCTTCGATGCAAAACACTTGGATCTTCAAGGTGCTGTGATCCACTGGTGCTACAGTCTTCATGAATACTTGCAAGCTCAGAAGCACATCGTACTTCATAATCTATTCCTTGCATGCTCGTTACATCAGCATTATTTTCAGGAGAACCATCCATCTGAGCATTGGTAACGGAAGTTTCACCATCAGAATGCTTACTGGCATTACAATCCAGCTCGAGAGAACAATCCCTTGATGAGCAATAGCCAGGGTCTTGCTGGTTGGATTTTACAGGTTCTGGCATATGTTGCTTCTCAATTGCTAAGTTCACATAAATTAGAAGATGTGATCAAAATAGGATGAGAATTTTAATTGAAATACTACACAATACTGTAAAAAAAAAACCCGAAATGGCCACCTAAAAGCATTAATTCAAAATTAGAGCAAGACTTGATATCCAATGCAAGATTAATGATCAGAAAAATCAACAAAAAATACGAAGTACTAGAAGCTAGTAGCATGGAATTATTTCTACACATCTCACAGAAATGAGAGCTAGGTTCAACAGAGGAGATTCTATACCAGAGTCGACAATGCCCCTGTACACACAATACTCACGAACAAGTTGATCAAGGAATGGGACATCCAATTTCATCCGACACAATTCATTCTGCAACAAAAAGGATGCAATAGTGAAGACATGAAGGAAATATCAACCTAAAAATTAACAAAATCACTAATCAGCTAAAAATCATTTGGTCATATGGTGCACTAACAGACAGCTGTTAAGCCTTTATCCCTTACCACTGACACATTGAGGAGATTGTTTCTTAGGTTTGAAAGTGGAAAAACAAATTAAGGGAATATTGTTTCTTAGCGCTGAACATTGTTCCTTAGATCCAGTTAATACATGAAAAAACAGTTTTTAAAATCCAAAGTTTCTAGAACCAGAGACAGTAGAAAGTTATCAGCAGTAACGGATTGTTCAGGAGGATTCAACTATAAAGCAGAATCAAAGATGAAATACTAAAAACTGACATTTTAAATTTTAGTCTTTATCAAAACAAAAAGAAAAGTCATCTACACTTGGCCAAATTATATATTAAACACATAAAAAACTAGAAGTAACTTAGAAGTAAAAGAAACAGTTACGGGGTAATATTTGAAATGGTGCCAGCCAAAAGCAGGTGAACTATTAAAATTATATATGTAACCTGAAATGCCAGGAATAGGTCACCCTTGGCGAATCTTAAGCTATCTATTGCCCCTTGTCTGGTAAGCTCTACAGCATGTGCAAGAGCCTGTATGTCCACCTGTACAGAGTCAAACATATAACTTCAGCTTAAGAATGATGCAAACACATGAAAAAAATAGGTGACAGATGCATCTTTTAAAACGTGGAAATGCATTCATAAGCATTTTCACAAATGATGACATTCACTATTAATTACATCGACTTCTGATAGACACCCTCTGTTAGGATATAGAATAATGCTAATTAAGGTAGCTAAGGTTAGTTACGGGAAGTTAGTTCATTAGTTAATGGGGTGGTTAGGATTATCATGTACATATAGGGAGATTTTGGAGTTAGAAAGGGTATCATTTGAATATTATAAAATTTGTGAATGGAGTAGCATCTCTATTGTGAAGGGAAAACACTTGGAGGAAAGATTCCTCTCCTATTCTTTCCTATTTTTCAATACACGTGTTTTTTCTTTGGAATCCAATTCTTGTGTTTCTAACACCCTCTCGTAACTACGGTGTACAACAGAAGAAAAGAAAACAGCAGCAAGGAACCCGTGTGTGTATGTGTGTGCATCTCTAAAAGGTGTATGGTGTGGGTTTGCATTGTAAGTTTGTAACAACCTGATCTGGCAGGTTGGCTAGAAGGTATAATTGAGTAATGTCTGTCCCAGGGCTCCCAATTCTCTTCAAATAACTAGGGGCGTCAGATTAGCACTTATTCAGTTAGCCAAGCATTTATCGTGTAAGAGCTTATGAATAAACTGTTCTGCAACGATAGCTGTTAAGAATAGTGGTGATTAGTTAGAAGTTGAAGTAGTTTGTTAGAGGTTAAAATTAGTTTGTTAGTTCGTTATTAGAGAGTTAGTTAGTTAAGCCACTGATAGCTCTATATAAGAGCACAATTGTACTCATTTTCACTATCTTTTACAATCTTTAATCAATCTTTTTCAATATGAATTCTTATGATTTTTACTATCTTGAAGACTTTCTAAGCTCTTCTCCTTCATTTTCTCCAAACCATGAAAATCTTAACATATAGCAGAGCAAATAAGAATGAGCTCTGCATAAACTGAAAACAACTTCATCAATAAGCTATTTGGTAGCTTATGAAAATAAGCTGAAAACAGTTTACCAACATAACATAAATTATGTGCATAAGCTCTTCCAAAGAATTATGCAAGTACTAATATCGCAAGGTAAGCCTAAATAAGCTATTCCAAAGGCCCTAGATATCTCCACATCTCCCCAAACTGGAGCGTAGAAAGAGGATATAGGTATCTGGGAACCTGTTTTTGTTGCCCTACCTGCTAGACTTCACTTATTATTTGCCAAAGAATTATGTGCACTACTGTTCTTTAAGGCCCAACGTCTTGGGGCACCAAGCTCCAACAATTTTTCTCCTCTTGCAATATAGTATAGCCTATGTATTCGAACACTGTAATCCATCTACTACTATTGTTTCGCTGCTTTTTCCACAGTTGCCTCAAGTCCATAAAGTCTCTGTCCACCAATTCAACTCTGGCGTCCACATTCCCATGACCAGCAAGTGATGCTCCATGGATGCGAGGGCTCTAATACTAATCGATAGGAGTTGGTATTGTATTAGAAGATTTTGTGAAGATTTGCCTAATTATTAAATAGAATGAAGATCTAAGTGGGTCTGAACCTCCCAACTCCCTACCTACGGCTACCCCAAGCCCTGACTTCTCTCACAAATGAATATATAAATAGTCTCACACTCCACCTCGCCACTCATTTAAAGCCCACATACATTATTTATTTTTTCTAACTGTCAGCCCAACTAACATAATAAGCACTCGCCTAACAGACCTATCACAGGTATGGAAAACAAGAGAAAACAGGGTAAGAAAGAACACAGAGAAGAGAGGTTTAGACGGATAGATTGTGGCCTTCCAAATGTCTCGTGGGCCTATCTGTACTGTATATAATTCTTTAACCAAATTCTGTTTAATATTATCCCTGAAAATCCATTTACCGGTACTGTTCAAATGGTGATACACACAACATAGACATACTTGATATTATCCCTGGAAATCAATATTATGTTCAAATGTCATGAAAGTTAGGATTATATAACATAGAAATATAGAATCTCACCTCATCAAATGGTGGTGCTTCATACAATATGTCCTGTGGTGTTGCAGGTGGATCACGTTCCTCCAGGAGCAATCTTTCAGTCAGATCAGAGATGGGTGATGTAATACCTTGACGTAAACAATATGCCCTGTGTATACTATAAAAAAGGCAGGAAATCCATAAGAAAAGCATTGTAAATTTGGGGAAAAAAAATACCAACATAATTGTTTAGAAATAGAAACAGCATGAGATGAAGTTGATGGATAACCTTATCAAATATCTCAGGGCCATCGAAAAAACTGGATCATAAGCATTTAAATGAGCTCTTAACATAGAAGACATAAATCCAGCTAAGTCGAGCCGCCTCCTTTCAGACCACTGCAAGATAAACCATGATGATTTTATGATGAGCTTAAAAATTCATTCTTGAAACCCGAAGTATAAGATCATGCACAACTCTAACCTTTTCAAAAAGAAGGTAGGTGAAATTTTCAACATAATTATCAATAAAGTTTAAAATCAGTTGATCTGTAGAGTGAAAACATTAAAAGATAAAAAGTGGACAGGCAATAGCATGTTCTTTTATGTATTTTTTTTTATACTAAAGAAAGAAATGAGTTTCTACAAATGTATGAACCCTCCCAGCCTACAACTTGCCACTCAGTCAAAAACTTCCAACTGACTCGACAATTGGCAAATAAGCACAAACAACAGAGCTTTGAGGAGCCATATCATTAGAATTAGAATGTAGTTGGCAAGATGCTGCCAGGTGAAGATGCATCTCTGACACCGACAATGGTGTCCTGAGAAGTAAAGTCTAAAAACCAGCCAACAAGTGTTTCTACCATTAACAGTGTGTATCCTACACAACCAAAAAAAATAAAGGTTCTAAAAGTTAAAGGTAATTACATTGATATCACATACACTTAATTGTAATTAAATCTGAGATCCCACTCTTCGAAAAATTAAAATTCCAACCTTACTGATATTTACAAAGAGAAATGGTACAGAAAGTGTACATAAAAGTAGGATGCGAAAGTTAATTTTTTGAACAAAGAATGGAAGCATCGAGTAAGGGTGCAAACAAAATAAAATAAGTCCTCAAGCCCTTCAAGACCAGGCTTGACTTATGAGTTGTGAAAAATAAAAGAATCACATCTGCTCTTATTAAAATGGTATTTAATAAACATCAAAATTATTAACACTAGAAAATACAGTTAAAATAGAATCACATTTACCAAGTGATAGAAGTAATTAGATTTTTATCATCCTCTATACCCCTCCTCATCCAAGGTTTATTTAAATTTTAAAATCTATATAGACAAGAAGGGGTCTAAGCCACATTAAACTTGGCCATCTTCCCGTACGTTCTTAACTCTCAAGTCATCTCCATTAATCCGTAAACTTTAACTAATATCCAAATAAAATATTTGATTAAGACACCCGTAACTCGCTGAAGTTGAGTTAATCCTAACCATCCATGGATGATAAATTTGGATCCTTGGGAAGACTATAACGAAGCTTATTTCTGTTTGATTGTGCCAGCAAGTTGGTCAGGAGACTGGTTGGCAGGTATTAGTATAGGAATGGGAGTATTGGGGTGTATTCCTTTTTCGGGGCTGATCAATTTTTTTAGGAATATTATTGTCCAGTCAATTTTTCATGCAAAACAGCACAAAGTTGGGCCTTCCTTCGTGCATTGGGCCATCTTTTGAGTGTAATATTAACAATTTTGGTCAGGTTTGGGCACCCATGGGTTTACATTACATAAACTCAAAATGCCTGACAAACTTGTTATATTAACCCAATGACGCAATTTTACCTGCCCAGGGATTATTGTCCAATCCTACCTGGTAATTCTGGTGTGGGAAGCTTGACTGGCATGTCCAAGTGACATAGCTCCATCACTGTTTGACATCCTACTTTCTCTATGAATGAGCTTGGGCTAGCACTTTGGGTGATATCGAACGGCCTGCACAAGACCCATCTCGCCAAGTTTTTCTTGAGTCTTCCCGTCTTTCCAAGTATCAGGTTCTCTCCTTTCTGTTTCTCTCTTTTGTTCTATTATTGTTGCATTGCAACCCACAATACCAGGTTTCTCCCCAACCTCAACCTTCTGCATTATCTCAATTGTGCCTTTGTTACTGAGAAAATGGCACCAAAAAAACTCCTACCAATACTCTATCTCACTTCTGTTTGTTCCTTGTCATTAGTTCTTCAGATTTACCCTCATCTCTGCACTGGATCATCATGTACACACCTTAGTCTTTCCTTACCATTTTTGGCTCCCTTTCCAGTTCCAAGTTTCCTAGCTGTCCCAAATTTTTTTATCCGTTTTGACCCTTTTTTATTCATTGGTTCTTGGCTCACATCTTCAATCTCTCCCACATTTCTATATCCTTGCTCACCAAAACCAAACTCTTGAAGACAAAGCCAAACTTCTTGTTTGAAGTTTGAACCACTTGAGCACAACCCACCATTGATGAATTGTGGGGGCTCTCTCTCCTTATTTATATCTTCTACCTATTCCAACCTGATGAACTAACTAAGTTTCTTAACCAACAGACTTAACAAATTATAAGTATCTATATATTACCTTAAATATTTATGTCAACTCTTGTAAAAGTTAAACAAAAATAATGTAATGAAATTGTTCTCATACTTCAAATGCATACATAACAATTAGCTTTGATATTGACAGGAGTACACGTGATATACAAATGTGCCACATGTCAGAACACTGCCACTGCAGCAATTCTAGACAATACTTAGTAAGGTATAATTAATCAGTGTTGGGGTTGATTGCATTGTGCACATAATAATAATAATAATAATAATAATAATAATAATAATAATAATAATAATAATAATAATAATAATAATAATAATAATAATATCTTGGTTTCCCTCACGGGTATAGTCCATTGGAGCCAATCTTGTCTGAGGCGCGTCGGGAACTAAATTAGGGTACCTCTTCCAACAAAGCATCAAACCTTAGTTTGAAACATTGTGGGAAACTAGCCTATTTCACTAGAAACAACACTCATAGTATTTAGACAAATGTATGTGGCTCCTATAAACAAGTACCATTTTTAATACTCTACAACTCTGATTAATGATTATGAAGAATAAAAACAAACAGTGTTGTATGATTGATACTGCCTCCATTTTTTTAAATGTAATTTAAGATAATAAGTTATGACTACATTCAATAACTTGTACTACCAAAACAAACAAGTGCTGAGGATGTTAACAAGACAGTCCTCAAATGGTAAGCATTTAATCAACAAACTAGTAATTAATGTTATCTTGTACTGCCAAAATGAAAACAAAAAAGTTTCCTAATAAATGAAACTTAGGGAGACAGCATCAATTATCAATAAATCAAATAACACAAATAAAAGCATTAAAACACAACACTTAACTAATAGTAAGTGAGTAAAGTATACAATTGATATTACTACATACTACAGATAAAGGAACAAATTATTCAACACCATCTTCTCCATATACTACAAGCTACAAAATGGTACTCGACCGGGTCAAACAGACGCGGTAAAAGTATAATTGAAACCTACCTCATTTGCCACAGGGGAGGTCTTATCTTCCTTGTCATAAATAAATGCAAGCAAAACATGCTTGAACTCCTCATATGCTTCCTTAAATACAAAGATAACCGTCAAAGTCAGAACCAAAGCTTCAAACAACAAAAAACAAAACAAAAAGAATCGCAATTTCAATTACTAAATTCAGATACCGGATAAGCATCAAGTGCACAAGGAGCAAGAGAACTTCTCAAACAATCAATAGCAGAGTCACGATCCTCACTCGTTCCTTTCCGAAGAAGCTCAACAAATTTCTACACAACCACGAAAATTCAACACAAAAACGAAATTACAATAACCATAGCAAAACCTAGAAAATGAATAGAAATAGATATTAACCTACCTGTTTATGCAAACGGAAGAGAATCCTGTGATCGTTAAGGATGGAAGGAGCGTGGAGACGAAGGAGATCGACGGCGGCGTCAATTGCGCCGGTTTCTAAGGAGCGTCTGATCTGGCGAATGATGAGACGCGAGTGGTAAGAGGAAGAAGAAGGAGATGAAGGAGAAGGTGAAGAAGAAGAAGAATCTTCGATCAGGTTTTCCAATTTGGCGAATTCGATAACGAGAGTATCAAGAGCTTCCCAATTCACCGGTGTAGATTCCATTATTATCTGGAAGTTTCTCGGGAAAATTTTGTGAGATTGTGAGAGAAAAAAGAAAGGGTATTGTTTGGTTGGTTTGTGAATTTTTTGTTAGAGATTGATTGAGATTTTTTTAGGTTGGAAGAAAAAAAAGGAAAAATTGCAGCATGAAAGGTAAGGCGGCGATGTGCGGTAAATAAGGATTGATTGTGTTTCTGTAATTTGTAGCTCACTGCCACATGTTTTTGTTACAAACTCCTTTAAAACGACCAAATAACACATAAATGAGACAATTAAATTGAATTTTTTGAGAATTAGAGCCGGTTTGTTATAAATTAAAAAATTATTGATTTTCACTTTAAATAATTTTGAGATTATTTTTTAGAGATTTCATAAAAAATCAGAAGTTATTTTGACTCTGTTTGGTAAAAAATATTAGCGGATAACTGATAAGCTAGTTTATAGCGGATGAACTTATATCTGTTAGCTTATAAGTTAGCTTTTAGCTTATAGCGAATAAGCTAACTGATTGAATTTGTAGTATTTGGTAAAATTAGTGGTTGGACTAGCTTATAAGTATGAAATGACATAAAAATGATATGTTTAATTAATATTTAATTCTTTTAAAGTAAGATGATAGGGGTAAAATTGGAAGAAAAGATAATAAGCTATGAGCTCACAAGCTACTTGAAATAGCATTTGAAAAATAAGCTATAAGCTAGTAAAATAAGCTATAAGCTCTTTTCTAAAAACTGTTACCAAACAGAGCTTTTAGCTTATAAGCTAAAAGTTATAAGCTATAAGCTAGCTTATTTGGTTTACCAAACAGAGCCTTTGTGTTTGTTTACCTTGATAAAAATTACGTTTTATAGGGATATTTTTGGAATATTAAAATTTATGTAAGGATATTTTTGGATAAAAAATATTTCCACCTTTTGACCATTGTTTTATCTTTCCTTTAAAAAAAAACTATTTTTTAAGAAGCTACTATTTTTACCTTTTCATTTTTAGCAGTTTTTAGATTATTTTTAGATTCTGATTATTTTTAAAAGCTATAAGTCTATAACAAACGGACGTAATATTCTTAAAAGTGATTTTTTTTAAATAAGTGATTTTTTTAAATAAAAAAAAAAACTATAACAAACAGCCAATTAGTATCCGTAATTTAAAAAGAATTATCTATCTCCTCGTATGTTTGGTTGCGGAGAGAAAATGAGAAGAAACAAATAGGTGAGAGATGTAACGACCCAATTTTATTAATTAGAGTTATTAGCTATTTATGTCTTATTTGTGAATTAATTTATTATTTGTATTTATTTATTGTGATTGTTTAATTTATTTAATTATGTGTGATTATGTGACTTTTATGATTAATTGTGCTTTAATTGATTAAAAAGGGGTATTTTTGTCATTAGCATGTTTATTAAGTTAGTTAGAAGCTCTTAGTAAATTATGCATAGGTTAATTAATTAATTATTAGAATTAAGAGAATTATGTGTTGTTGGGCTTAGAAAATAAAAGTGTAGTGTTATTAAGAAAGTGGGGGTGTGATTGGTAAAAGTGTAGAGAAGTGGTATTTATAGAAAAGAGAGTAAGACTAGGGTTTAGTTTTGGAAAAGAAAAAGAAAGAAAGAAAGAAAGAAAGAAAGAATGGAGGCTTAGAGGAGAGAAAGGGTTTAAGAACAAAAAACAAGAGAAAGAGGCAAAAGCTTGAAGTAGATGATTGAAGATGGAGGACTAGAGATTCCAACACTTGAGGTAAGAGGTTTATATAATATAATTTTGAGTGAATCAAAGAGAGGGGAGTTTGTCTAAGACTCCAAACCCAAACTCTCTTCACTCATTTTGACTTTGGGTAAAAATGGGTTTTGGGAACTTGTTTATATTGAAGTTTTGATGATGAATTATATGTTAACATGTTTCTACTAGTGATTGTTGTATGAAATGTTTGAGAAAAATGATTACTTGAGCTTTGATTTTGATTGAATATATTGAAAATGAGTTTTATGATAATAGTAGGAAAAATCATGAATTAAGTGTTGAATTTGATGTTTTTGAACTTAAATAAGCACTTTTATATAAGCCATAAGTTTAGTAATAGTTAGATATAATTCTTCTAAGCCTAAATAAGCAATTTCGTGACTTTTAAGTGATTATTTGCGAAATTCCGAGCCAAAACACGTTTTCTACGAATCTGCAGGTGAACAGTACCTAGCGACGCAAATGCTGTTGCTACGGCTGTCGCTAACGAGTTTTCTGGAAAATCCTGCAAAACAGGGCGTTGCGACGCGTCCGGCCGACGCTACTGCTGACGCAAACGATGACAGTGTCACGGCTTTGACTGGCTGACCGTCATGCCACGTCATCACGTCAACCTCCAGTCAGCATTGACTGTGCCACGTCAGCGTTGACTGTTGACCGTTGACTTTATGTTGACTTATGCACCCGAAACCTATTTTGTCCAGTTTTTCGCTTAGATTCCGATTCCGAGATTATTTTTGCAGGATTATGCTTGGAATATGCTATAAATGTGAAAAATGTTGATGCTTGATTATGTTGAATTTGACTGGTATGATTTAATTATAAGTCTATGGTCTTGTATGGAATGATTGGATGAATGAAGAGTTTAATACTCATTAAATGATGTCTATGATAGGTATATATAACGGTTTATATGATGATGGTTTATGATGACATGATTGTTGATGTATTATAATGGTGAATTAAAGTTGATGATTTATATTATGATATACATATGTTGTGTGTTGATCCTTGAGATGATGATCTAGGATGGTTATTCTATGAGTTGGTGATCTAGAATACTTGAGTTGTGTTATCTATTCTAAAGATGATGATTTAGAATATTTTGGATTGTATCCATAAATGATGATGTGTAATTGAGATGAACTATATGTTTGGTATATCCACATTCATGCATTCATGCTTGTATGTTAGTCCCTATGAGAGGTGATCTAGGGGTATCAATTCTAGATGGTGGTGGCCTAGAATGTTCTATGAGTTGATGATCTAGAACACTTGGATTAAGATTATCCATGTTGATATTGTGTCATGGTACCACATGTATTTAGTAGCGTCTAGAGTGACATGAAATTGTGACATTAGTTGCATTAAGAAGTTGTGCATTACTATGTGGTAAATGATACTTGACATTAATAGTTATTGTAAATGTCTATTCTAAATGTTGTAATAACTTGAAGAATGTGTTTATGTATTAAAGTGCTTGCATAAATGCCTTAAGATGCCAAATCTATGTTTGTTGGATGATATAAGATGATGTATATGTCTATCTAATCTTAATGTATGATTATTAAATGTAAGTGTACTCTTACGCTTACATTCTTTTTGGTTATATTATCTAACCCTCTGTTTTGTGTACTTGCTGGACTTTTGGGGGTCTAGGTTCTCAGGTTATGTTTATGCTCAAGTTGTCGGTGAAGCTCCGCTCTGATTAGGTCACGGGAAAGAGTGTTTGTATATATGTATACACAAAGTCTTTTATTTCTCATTTTAATTTATTAAGGTTGTATCATTTTTAAAAAGGATTTTGTATAAGTGATATTTTACTAATTAAATTATTAGTAGTGTTTTGTATAAAGATGTAATACTCGAACCATTATTTTACAACTCAACCTTATTTTCCGCTGCGTATTTTGAAAAAGATTTTATAAAGATTTTTGAAAAGTACAATAATACCCTTAAAAGTACAATGCATAAAACACAAAGGGTGTGTTGTGTTGCATCTTAAATTGAAAGGATTAAAAGGCAAAACCAATTCATATGCAACTTCTTTCATGTTTCTTCCCATATATTAGGAGAGAAGAAAAAATATGTGGTCCCCACACCAATTTTCTCTTCTCTCTTTCTTCGATGTGCCAAGCATGAGAAATTCTATATTTTTTTGCTTTTTCTGTCGCATGAAACTCTTTCTTAGCAAATTCTCTTGTTCCAAACACAGTGGGTGTGCTTGGTAGGAGAAAAAAAAAAAAGAAAGAAAAACACGGAAACCAATGCATGAATTTTGACTAACACATTAGTTCAAGCTCATGTATTGGTTTTCGTGTTTTTCTTTCTCTCCTCTCTTTTTCTCTCCTCTCTTTTTCTCTCCTACCAACCAAAGGCTAAAACTCTCGATCAAAACATCAACGTCATTTTTGGCATTTTATAGACTATGAGCATAACGTGAGAAAAATAATCTATTTCATTTAATTTTGCAAAATTTCTTAAAACGTCTATTTACTTGAAAATCCATAGGAAACCGTTTCTTTGAACATTTTGAGATGTTAATCACATCAACATCAATATTCTCCAACATATTTTAAATTGAAAAAGTGTTAAAACCATTCAATTGACATATTATTTTGTGAGATGTGCATTATTATGTTTTTATAAAACTATTAAAAAAATATGAGTATACAAAATATTTGAACCCCTAAAATATTCCGTGCATTATTGCAGCACTCTTGGCCTTAGCCAAGGGTTGGCCATGCAAATTAAACATATGGTGTGTTTTTTTCACAAAACAATAAGTATTGGGTAAAATAGTACATAACATAACAAATAGTGCGAGATAAGTAAAAAAAAATGTTGTTTAATTTAATTTTCAGTTTTTTTGTGGATCAAACGCACTCATATTCTAATATTTCACAAACGTAACATGAATAGAGGGAAATCCAATAACTAAACTCTTATGGGCTGGAACTGTTGACCCAACCAACTGATGTACAACTTAGTTAGAGAACTCGAGTTCTTCTTTTCACACCCTCCACCATTTCTCACACGCCCTCTAAAATGGTCAAAATATCACCTCGCTATCTACGAAACGAACTTAGTTTGCACCCTACGTAGGAAGTGACTTTTTTTTTATCAAGCCCGACGTTTGCACCATTCACGCCCCCCATGAATAAAAAAGAGTTCACATCCTACTATCCTAGGATGTGAACCTAATAAAAATCATTTTTTTGTCCTATTCACTCTTCTCTCATCTTCCATATGAAACAATTTTGAATGAAATATAGTTCACTACTTAGAGTGCAAACTGAAACATAGTTCGCTATTTATAGTGTGAACTCAGTTTGCACTTTAACTACACCTTATAAAAATTTGGTCACCGTCCAATCTCATATTTTGATTGGCCACTGGAGCGGTTGTGACGATATCGACCAATCACACACACTGTATAATTCTATAAATTGAAACCTTTTATTTTTTTTATTCACTCGCTGATACAGTGCTTTATTCAAAATATTTTTTTGGGGGTGAAGGAAATGACATTTTAACTTGTGAATTGTGTTCACTCAAAATTGTTTCATGGAGATGAGAAAAAGGTGAAGAAGAAAAAAAAAATTATAAGGGTCGCATCCTAAAATGCGAACTCTTTTTATTTCTAGTTTTCTCATTTTGACACACTCCCATCCGATGTCGCAAAGGGTATTAGAATTAGAAGGCTAGGGGTGATAAGAAGGACTTAAAAAACTCTTTGGAGACTGGCCCATTAAAGTTATTTTTTTGACAATATTGGCCCATTAAATTTAGGAATATGTAAACGTGGATGGGCTCGTTGCAAAGAATTTAAGCAATTTCTTGATGGAAACTATAAATAAAAAATTTAAATTATATTGACCAATAAGATAAACTTAAAACTTAATAAAAAAGTATAAGTCCCTCTTCAAAAAAAATTGTATGAATTTTGTAAAAATAAAATAAAAAATCTTAGTATAGATTGTAAGAGGTAAAACGTTGATGATTTAAATGATAAAAAAAACTACGATTATACATTTTTATTTTTATAAGATTACAATTACTTGTTTTGTTTTTGGTGCAACAAAATTGGATAGTAACATCATCTAAGGGTAAAAATATGGACATAGAGTCATATATGGGCATGTTTGTCTACTTATAATATATTAAAAGAAACTACTGTTAAAAATTCAAGTTTGTCTGTATTACTTTTAACGGTGTTCCAAATTTTACGCCCTTAAATGTAATTTTAACTCTAAACTAATTAAAAAAATACAAAAAAAAAAATATGAAAGAAAGATAAGTATGAAAGAAATCTACCCAAAAAAATAGCATAGAAACCAGATCTCTAAAAAAAAAAAAAACACAAAACAAAAATAGGAAAAAAAAAGATAAGCATCAAATAAATCTTCCCATAAAAATTTAATTAAAATAAATTTACACATAAAAATATGAACAAAAATCACTATAAAAGATGCGCTTCAAAAATAGTAATTTTTTTTTAATGAAAAAATAGTAACTCAATCTAACATATAAAAATTTATATATAAAAAATAAAAATAGAATAACCTAATAAAAGAATATACTTATTTATGAGCTTAAAAATAAAAGAACAGAAAAATAGAAACAAAAACACAATCGACCCGTTTGGATTGACTTATTTATGAGTTTATGCGAAATAGCGTATGCAAATAAATTAGTTTTTATATATTATTATAAGTTTTTTAAGGTAGTTGATGAAAACAATTTATAAAGATATAATTTTTCTTAGTGAAAACTTATGAATTAACACGCGTAAAAAAAACTTATAAATTAACATAAAAGTTTATTTATAAATTATACCCATAAACTATTTTCATAAGTTTTAAAATAAGCAAAATTCAAACAGGCTCAATATATTAAAAGATATTACTACTAAAAAATACAGAAGAAGTGCATTATTGATGAATATATATTATAATAATTACGGGGTAAATATTTGTCATTATACTTAAAACATCACGGGACAAATGTTGATCAATAATTTTGTCAAAAAAAAGAAAGTGTTATTACTAATATATAAAAAATCATACACGGGACAATTGTTCTAATAAAAAAAATGTAATCATACATGGGACAATTGCTTTAATAATTTTTTTTTAATCATACACGGGACAGTTTCTTTAATAAATTTTTTTTAATTATACACGGGACAATTGGTTTGATAAAAAAAATTTAATCTTACATGGGACAATTGCTTTAATTAAAAAAAATTAATCATACACGGGACAATTGCTTTAATAAAAAAATTTAATCATACATGCAACAAGTTTTTTAATAAAAAAAAGAAATTGAATAGTAAATATTTTTTTATATTAATTATAATTTATTACACAAAAATCATACACGGGATAATTACTTTAATAAAAAAATGACTTAATTTAATATATTTTACAAAAAATAATAGAATAACGTCATTTATAATTTAACAATAATTTATAAATAAAAGTCAATAGACCCGTGCGATGCACGGGTCTCAAAACTAGTTTCAACATTAAAAAACATATTTTTTCTTTGTAATTTTTAAAATACCGTTTTAAAATACCGTTTTTCAAAATATTACAAGTTTTTTTATATTTGTTGTTTCTAAATTAAAACATTAATTTTGACATCAATAACATAAACATACATTATTGAAGATCAAAACATAGTCAAAATTGCAATTTTTTTCAAAATATTACATAGTCATTTTATTTTTCTTTGTAATACCGTTTTTCAAAGTATTACAAGTTTTTTTTTGTATTTGTTGTTTCTAAATTAAAACATTAATTTTGACATCAATAACATAAACATATATTATTGAAGATCAAAACATAGTCAAAATCGCAATTTTTTCAAAAAGTTGTATTTCAAAAATATTTTTTTATGAAAATCTATTTGAAATGACTTCAAAATTAAGTGATTTTTTGAAATTTTGATATCCAAGAAAAGTTTCAATAAAATGACGAAATACGTAAATTAATATTTTAATAATAACTATTCAAACCAAATTTTCATTTGAAGCATTTTAAAAAAGTTTCTTTGTAAAATGTTTTTACAAAAAATCATGTAACACTATGAAATCTATTCGCTGAAAAGAGGTAATTGTAATTTATTTTTAACTGGTTTTTCTTGCCTCAAAGAGTCAAAGCTAAATTTTATTTTATTTTATTTTTAATATATGTAAAATAAGAAAACTTTACTTATAAATAAGATAGAAGATAATACAAAATAATAAAACATTCATTAAATTCTTACGATGTAACTCAATTCTTTGAGAAGAAACACTTTAAATAGCTTGAAAAAGAGGTCAAACGTTTTGAGTTAACCAGTAATCAGGGGGCGGTTCTATAGCCCGGTGAGGCCGGGCTCCCATAAATATTTTTGATATTTTAGGGGTTATTTTTAGGCAAAATTGAGATTTTTTGGGAATAATTTTGGATAAAATTGAGATTTTTAGTTAAATGGGAAAATTTTAAGCTTAGTGAACATATATTTGTATTTAAATACAAAATGTTGCTTCAATCCTTTACATTTTTTATAGTAGTTTTACTTTTTTTTTACATTCAGCTGCAAAATTACTTATAAACTTTAATAGTTGTCTATTAAATCAAAATAATTTATTTTTAAAACTCTATAGGGATGACCTTGACGTAGATTGGTTGGTGCGGGAATGATAAAGAGTAACATACTCACAGGCAGGAAAATTAGGTTGCTAATTGGTTTGCAGGGTACTCCTTATCACTACCTACGGGTATTCATGAGTTTACTTCTCCTCCGCCAGGGTGTAACAACCTTTAATGGCATGACTGTGTTGGAGTTTATTTTAATCGTCGAGTTCGTCTGTAGTTTGGCCTAACGACCTCCCTTGTATAAATAAAAAATAATAAAAAAAAAATTCTAATTTATAAGAAAGCTACTTTTTTTTACTATTGTTGATAGTATCATGCTGTAGTTTTATTTTTTTTTGGCAAAATATCAATGCCATTATAACTTGTAAGCACTCAATACAAAATGTCAAATCTCAACTATAAAAAAAATTTAAAAAAAGTCAAAATTATACTTAAAAAGTGTTTCAATAGTCCATTTATATTACCGTCTCCAGTACGCAAGCTAGTTCGGCCTCGCACGGCACGCGAGCAAGATAAACCGGATCTTAGTGGAATATTCTGTTGACACATGTTTTTAAAATTTTAATTAATAATTTTGATAGTTTCATTATTTTAGGGGCAAGATTAGAATTTTATATCAATTAAAATACTGACAAATTCTAACATGGGGACAAATCACTCATTTCATTTCTCTCCTGATTTCTTTCTTTGAAATTAAAATTTCGTTACAAAATTTAATTACTAAATAAAATTTATAATTATTGTAATTTTATAATCAAAAAAATTTATTTCATTTTTGGATTTTTCACATCATCTTGTACACCCAGATTTCCTACATGTTCATCTTCTACACACCTTTTTTTTTTTTTTTTTTTAAATCTGCAAATATTATTATTAAGAAAAGAGAGCTCTTAGCACAAGAAGTGCAAAAGAGAAAACTCTCAAAGATAGAGTACAAACACAGCCTAAGACTTGGCCAAGACATAAACAAACTCTACCACAAGAAAAAGGCTAGCAGCAGGACCCAAAAAACAAAAACAGAACTAAAAACTAAAGGAAGAAAACAACAGCAACCAAAAACTATAACGGTAGCACTATTCTTTTTAATACATAACACCGGTTATGCATTCCATTCGTAATACAAGCATGGTGAGGAGCTTCCTCTTCCGATCCACCATTTCCAAGAGGCAATTTTTATCTCTTCTAACAAACCGGCTCCATCCAATACTCCATTTTCAAAAATTATCCGGTTTCTATGTCGCCAAACCGTCCAGATAACCGCGCACCAAATCATAACCAAACCACGCCTCAACTGTTTTGTACCGGGGATAGTCGCTACATAATTTAACAAAGACAAAGTATTGTGAGGTAACATTAATTGCAAATCCAGCCAAACAAATACTCTCTCCCAAATCTGCATAGTGACAATACAATACAAAAATAAATGTTGAACTGATTCGGACTGATTACCACAGAAAACACAACCATGCTGCCCACCATTTTCTGTTAGAATACGCCTCCGGACCAAATTGTCTCTAGCTGACATTTTATCATGCAACACCATCCAAACCAAACCCGAAACTTTAGACGGCACCAGACACTTCCAAATGACTTTGAACGCCAACTCTTGGTCAAGGGTAACCATCCTCCTTTCAATTAAAAGATTAGACACTAAAGTGTAAGTGGATTTCACCGAAAAAACACCCCCTTGCTCTGGTCTCCACCCCAAATCATCCCTCTCTGTAGATAAAACTATAGGTCCTAATAACAATAACAACTCCTCCAATAAAGTTGTCTCCCAAACAAACAAATTCCGACGCCAAATCAAGTTCCAACCGCTACCTACTCCCGGACTCCATACCTCAGCAACTGTAGCATCCTTATTTGAAATAATAGAAAACAAACGGGGGAATTTCTCACACAACATAATATCACCTACCCAAATATCCTTCCAAAATCTAGTTTGGCTACCATTACCCAACTTTTTAATAACTTGATGGGAAAACCAATTTTGATCTAAATTAATTCCAATTGAGCAAATATCTCTCCACCAAATAGAAGAATACCACAGTTTACTCTCCTCACCCAACTCCACACTACCAATCACCAATTCCCCATACTTTCCTTTCAAGACCTCTTTCCCCAAAACTTGATCATCATGAAGGAGCCTCCACCGCCATTTTGCTAACAAACTAATGTTAACTGCTCTAATATCTCTAACTCCTTGACCTCCAAGGCTCTTTGGTCGGTAAACAACATCCCATTTAATCCAATTAATTTTCTTTCTACTTCCTCTTCTACCCCATAGAAACTCCCTTTGAATACGACAAATTTTCTTCCAAACAAGAATTGGAATTTTAAGAAAAGAAAGATAAAATATAGGAATAGCATTCAATACCGAATTGAGTAAAGTGATTCGGCCTCCAAGACTAATAAAATGATTCGCCCAACATCCCAATCGTTTCAGGAGAGAATATAACAAAGGTTCCCAAGTCGCTTCTCTTCGAATATTAGCTCCAACCGGAAGACCTAGGTATTTGAAAGGGACACTTCCGATTCTACAATTGAGAAAAGCCGAAGCCACCCTCATAAATTGTTGAGATACATTCACCCCCAAAATATTGCTCTTCCAAAAATTTACCTGTAGGCCCGACACCATTTCGAACCCCCTTAATATAGCCTTCAAAGCCCAAAGATTCTCCAAATTAAAGTCGCTTCCCCTATACAAAGAGTATCATCGGCATATTGTAAATGCGAAATGACATCTCCCCTCCTTCCCACCCAAAAGCCCTTGAAGCAGTCTAGCTCTACCGCCTTTCTCAAAAGGCCTCCAAGACCTTCGGCCACTAAAAGAAAAAGAAAGGGGGCAAGAGGGTCCCCTTGTTTAAGACCACATTGAATATTGATCTCCTCCGTCGGCCTACCGTTAACCAAAATAGACATACTCCCGGAGAAGACGCATGCCCGAATCCACTTCATCCATTGATCAGTAAAACCAAATTAACCTAGCATGTAGTCCAAGAAGCTCCAATCAACCGAGTCATAAGCCTTTTCGAAGTCCACCTTTAGAATAAGACAATCTTTACCGGATTTCTTTGTCATATCTACCACTTCGTTAACCACCATAACCTCGTCCAAAGATATCTCCCTTTAAGGAAGGCCGATTGAGTTGTAGCCACAAGCGGATCCATCACCTTAGCAAGTCTTTTAGACAACACTTTTGCCACAAGTTTATATAAGCAACCTAAAAGAGAAATAGGCCGAAAATCTCCCAAAGAGAGTGAATGAATCACTTTGGGAATTAAAACAATAAAATAAGACAAAGTTTTTGGGAAGGCTACCAATACCGTGAAATTGATCAAAGAGAATTCTCACTTTCATTCTTCATCAAGCTCCAAAAATGTTTCACAAAGTTAAAATTGAAGCCATCGGGTCCGGGACTTTTATTCCCATCACTCTCCACCACCACCTCTTCTATCTCCTCCAAAGCAAAAGGAAGTGTAAGACTAAAATTTGTCTCAACCGAAAGCGAAGGAAACTCAACGCCATCCAATAAAGGCCTCAACCACATAGGTAAACAAAATTGTTGTTTAAAGAAATCCACCGTAGCTTGACGAATCAATTCCAGAGACTCCACCCACTCGCCACCCACTTGAAGAGCTTTTATTGAATTACTACTCGCTATAGCCTTTAAACACTTATGGAAATAACTAGTATTCACATCACCTTCCTTCAACCAACGCGCCCTAGACCTTTGCACAATCAAAGATTCTTTACTCTTAAGGAGATGCCAAAGGTCAACAAATTTTTTTTTCCGGATGCCCACCTTTTCTTCCGTCAAAACACCTAACTCTCCCTTCACATCAACCTCGTTAATATCCTCCACTAAAAGCCTTATCTTGGTATCAATAGCTCCGTACACTTCCTTATTCCAAGCCTTGATCACCTCTTTAAGACCTTTTAATTTTTCTTTTAGGATGAACCCCATCCATCCCGAAAGAGAATTAGACCTCCACGAAACTTCCACTAAATTCTTGAAATCACCATGGAGCAAATGGTTGTTGAAACGAAACGGTCTTGGTCCCCAATCCACACAATTGTATCTCAGACAAAACTAGCGGGCTATGATCCGAAACATCTCGCGGTAAAATCTAAAGAGAGGGATCCCCCCACGAAAAAGCCACTCGTCCGATAGAAGTACTCTATCAATACGACTCATCGCTCTCCTATTCGGGTGAAACCAAGTAAACTTCCTTCCTAGTACCGGAATGTCCTCCAACTCCATATAATTCACAAAAGCTTGGAACTCCGACAAATCCAAGGGATTGTTAATGAAAAAATTGTCATTAACCCCCCTCATTTCCTCCTTATGAAGCACCGCATTGAAATCTCTAACACACCAAGCACCCCTACTAAACCCTCCTTTTGACATAATAAGAGCATTCCAAAGCCACCGCTTACCCTCCATATCACATTTATAATAGACATTTACCATAAAACAAATTTTCTTGTGAACACCCCATTCTAAATAAACCCCAACAAAACCCTCACCACAAAAAGAATACACAAATCGAGAAGAAGACTTACGCCAAATTGAAAGAATCTCGCCACTGTTGCCTACCGAGGGAAGGTAAGCCCAACTACAATCATCATAACCCCATATACTAAAGCAAAGCACATCATACACAATTTCAAGCTTGGTCTCTTGAATTGCTAGAAAATCAATCTTCTCTTTATTAACAAGCTCCTTAAGCTTACACCTCTTCACCCTCTCCCCCAACCCCCTTATATTAATGGAGTTCACTATCATTGGAAACCATTAGCCTCTTCTCTTGTGACCATCTTTTCCTTATCCATATCCTCTAACTCCACCAAATTATTCAAAATTTTCTCCTTATCCTCCACAAAATTCAAACCCATATCAGTTTGAATCTCAAGGATTTCTTCTGCCTCCAATCTTTTTGCAACTGGACCTTGTCTGTTTGAAATATAGCCATCCACATCAGCCAGATCTTCATCGCCCAAAATGTGTATCAAACCTGAATTGGGAAACTCCGGAACTTCAGCTTAAGGAACAGTCTCTGTCAGAATTTGATATGACATTAAATTCGCTTCACCAATATTGTCTCTCTCCCCTTCTACTTCGTCCTCTGCTTCCCTCTGCTCAATTTCACTAATCACTTTCTGCCTTCCTTCCTCCATACCATTTTTCTTCCTCGTACTGCAAGCTCCAACACTATTGACTACCTCCAACAATCTAAGACACTTAGGACCTACCAAATTAGGAAAATGAATACGACTAAGGGGTTTCCGATTCTGAACTGATGTTGGATGAATCAAAGACACCGTATCACGTGCTTCTTCCACCATAAGATCTAATTTGTCTATTACGTTATTACCCTCTACATGACCCACTTGAATTTGGGTTGTGACCCACTCTTCCTCTCCGCCCGATCCAGCAAGAACACGAACCAAACTGATATCTGGATTAGGAATTGGGCCCAAAGAGAAAGGCCCATTAAAGTACAAACCATCAGAAGAAAATAAAGGTAAAACACCTGGCTGGCCCACCATAATGACACCTTGCACGTCTTCCTCATCCTTATCACATTCTTCCTGACTAGAATGAGACACACCACGTAGAATTTCAACCTCGTTTGTCTCCCCACATAAAACAGCTCCACTTTTTAACTTATTTGTATGCTCTTTGCTAGAAATAGGTCTTTCTACTCTGTATTGCTAAAAGAGTTCTGGTTGACCTTCACCAAATTCCTCTTGTCTTCCAACTTTCTCTGAACCACCTGCTCTTCCTTTTCTTGACACTTATCTTCTACACACCTATAAATCTCAAATATCACTTTATACTCCTCACCCAATCATCGTCCTCAAGTGGAGGCTTTAATGAAGCTTTATTATTGTATTTCTATCATAAGAAACCTAAAATCGAAGGAGAAACGAAAAAATTGAAGCTTTGAGGAATTTGATGATAAGTAATAACAAGCCACAAAGCAATCAAAGAGGTGTTGGAGAGAAGACATGAAGAATTGTTTGATTTTGCGGTGTATGAGGGAATGAGCAAAGCATGAGGAATTGGATGAGCATGGAGCTTGGTGAATTTCTATTGTTATTTCAAGAGTAGTTTAAACATCAAGTGGTTTGTGATTTGTGAAATTGTGGTGTGAGTGGAACATGAAATGGTTGCTAGAAGAGTCAGATTTGTGAACTCATGTTTTCTGGGTTTGTGAACAATTGGGATTAATTTTACTTTTTCACTTATTTTTTTGTTCAAATTTTTTCACTTTTTTATTTGGAAGATATATTTATATGAACAAATCTTACAAATTTAATTTTACGTTTCATTTTCTGTATTTGTTATAGTTAATAAAATCAAACTACTAGAATACACGTGCGGACCTACGGGTTGCGGTATTGCCATGATGTTTTATGGTAAGATAATATTATCGTAAGTTGAAATAATAATTAATGTTCAGGGCCTTCTCCTACTTTTTGGAGTCTCGTAGAATTATTAAAAATAGGCCCTAAAAAAAGAAATAGTGCGAAAATAAAATAGTCACTTATTTAAATTACAAATAACATCAATAATACAAAACCATAATCATTAGTTTTGTTAAAATTTCATGACATTTTCATTAAAACTAGGTTTCCGATGTGGCCGTTATTACAATTTGTCTGGCCATTCGGAGTCCGATCATTAAATTGTTTTTTCTCATTTGTTTGTCGGTCTAATTAAGTAATATTGAATGGTCAGATTGATTAAATTTGAAATCTCGAATCAAAATCGATAGGTTTAGATAAACTTTATGACCCTTTCATTAAACTATGTTTCTAATGAGACTGTTATTACAATCTGTCTATTTTTTCGGAGTCCGATCATCAAAATTTTCTTTCTCGTTCGTTTGTTAGTCCAATTATGTGATATTGGACGGTATTAAATTCAAAATATCCGGTTAAAATCAGAAGTTTTAGGTAAACTCCATGAACTTTTCATTAAAATCCGGTTTACCAAACAGAGCCTTTGTGTTTGTTTACCTTGATAAAAATTACGTTTTATAGGGATATTTTTGGAATATTAAAATTTATGTAAGGATATTTTTGGATAAAAAATATTTCCACCTTTTGACCATTGTTTTATCTTTCCTTTAAAAAAAAACTATTTTTTAAGAAGCTACTATTTTTACCTTTTCATTTTTAGCAGTTTTTAGATTATTTTTAGATTCTGATTATTTTTAAAAGCTATAAGTCTATAACAAACGGACGTAATATTCTTAAAAGTGATTTTTTTTAAATAAGTGATTTTTTTAAATAAAAAAAAAACTATAACAAACAGCCAATTAGTATCCGTAATTTAAAAAGAATTATCTATCTCCTCGTATGTTTGGTTGCAGAGAGAAAATGAGAAGAAACAAATAGGTGAGAGATGTAACGACCCAATTTTATTAATTAGAGTTATTAGCTATTTATGTCTTATTTGTGAATTAATTTATTATTTGTATTTATTTATTGTGATTGTTTAATTTATTTAATTATGTGTGATTATGTGACTTTTATGATTAATTGTGCTTTAATTGATTAAAAACGGGTATTTTTGTCATTAGCATGTTTATTAAGTTAGTTAGAAGCTCTTAGTAAATTATGCATAGGTTAATTAATTAATTATTAGAATTAAGAGAATTATGTGTTGTTGGGCTTAGAAAATAAAAGTGTAGTGTTATTAAGAAAGTGGGGGTGTGATTGGTAAAAGTGTAGAGAAGTGGTATTTATAGAAAAGAGAGTAAGACTAGGGTTTAGTCTTGGAAAAGAAAAAGAAAGAAAGAAAGAAAGAAAGAAAGAAAGAAAGAAAGAAAGAAAGAAAGAATGGAGGCTTAGAGGAGAGAAAGGGTTTAAGAACAAAAAACAAGAGAAAGAGGCAAAAGCTTGAAGTAGATGATTGAAGATGGAGGATTAGAGATTCCAACACTTGAGGTAAGAGGTTTATATAATATAATTTTGAGTGAATCAAAGAGAGGGGAGTTTGTCTAAGACTCCAAACCCAAACTCTCTTCACACATTTTGGCTTTGGGTAAAAATGGGTTTTGGGAACTTGTTTATATTGAAGTTTTGATGATGAATTATATGTTAACATGTTTCTACTAGTGATTGTTGTATGAAATGTTTGAGAAAAATGATTACTTGAGCTTTGATTTTGATTGAATATATTGAAAATGAGTTTTATGATAATAGTAGGAAAAATCATGAATTAAGTGTTGAATTTGATGTTTTTGAACTTAAATAAGCACTTTTATATAAGCCATAAGTTTAGTAATAGTTAGATATAATTCTTCTAAGCCTAAATAAGCAATTTCGTGACTTTTAAGTGATTATTTGCGAAATTCCGAGCCAAAACACGTTTTCTACGAATCTGCAGGTGAACAGTACCTAGCGACGCAAATGCTGTCGCTACGGCTGTCGCTAACGAGTTTTCTGGAAAATCCTGCAAAACAGGGCGTTGCGACGCGTCCGGCCGACGCTACTGCTGACGCAAACGATGACAGTGTCACGGCTTTGACTGGCTGACCGTCATGCCACGTCATCACGTCAACCTCCAGTCAGCATTGACTGTGCCATGTCAGCGTTGACTGTTGACCGTTGACTTTATGTTGACTTATGCACCCGAAACCTATTTTGTCCAGTTTTTCGCTTAGATTCCGATTCCGAGATTATTTTTGCAGGATTATGCTTGGAATATGCTATAAATGTGAAAAATGTTGATGCTTGATTATGTTGAATTTGACTGGTATGATTTAATTATAAGTCTATGGTCTTGTATGGAATGATTGGATGAATGAAGAGTTTAATACTCATTAAATGATGTCTATGATAGGTATATATAACGGTTTATATGATGATGGTTTATGATGACATGATTGTTGATGTATTATAATGGTGAATTAAAGTTGATGATTTATATTATGATATACATATGTTGTGTGTTGATCCTTGAGATGATGATCTAGGATGGTTATTCTATGAGTTGGTGATCTAGAATACTTGAGTTGTGTTATCTATTCTAAAGATGATGATTTAGAATATTTTGGATTGTATCCATAAATGATGATGTGTAATTGAGATGAACTATATGTTTGGTATATCCACATTCATGCATTCATGCTTGTATGTTAGTCCCTATGAGAGGTGATCTAGGGGTATCAATTCTAGATGGTGGTGGCCTAGAATGTTCTATGAGTTGATGATCTAGAACACTTGGATTAAGATTATCCATGTTGATATTGTGTCATGGTACCACATGCATTTAGTAGCGTCTAGAGTGACATGAAATTGTGACATTAGTTCATTAAGAAGTTGTGCATTACTATGTGGTAAATGATACTTGACATTAATAGTTATTGTAAATGTCTATTCTAAATGTTGTAATAACTTGAAGAATGTGTTTATGTATTAAAGTGCTTGCATAAATGCCTTAAGATGCCAAATCTATGTTTGTTAGATGATATAAGATGATGTATATGTCTATCTAATCTTAATGTATGATTATTAAATGTAAGTGTACTCTTACGCTTACATTCTTTTTGGTTATATTATCTAACCCTCTGTTTTGTGTACTTGCTGGACTTTTGGGGGTCTAGGTTCTCAGGTTATGTTTATGCTCAAGTTGTCGGTGAAGCTCCGCTCTGATTAGGTCACGGGAAAGGGTGTTTGTATATATGTATACACAAAGTCTTTTATTTCTTATTTTAATTTATTAAGGTTGTATCATTTTTAAAAAGGATTTTGTATAAGTGATATTTTACTAATTAAATTATTAGTAGTGTTTTGTATAAAGATGTAATACTCGAACCATTATTTTACAACTCAACCTTATTTTCCGCTGCGTATTTTGAAAAAGATTTTATAAAGATTTTTGAAAAGTACAATAATACCCTTAAAAGTACAATGCATAAAACACAAAGGGTGTGTTGTGTTGCATCTTAAATTGAAAGGATTAAAAGGCAAAACCAATTCATATGCAACTTCTTTCATGTTTCTTCCCATATATTAGGAGAGAAGAAAAAATATGTGGTCCCCACACCAATTTTCTCTTCTCTCTTTCTTCGATGTGCCAAGCATGAGAAATTCTATATTTTTTTGCTTTTTCTGTCGCATGAAACTCTTTCTTAGCAAATTCTCTTGTTCCAAACACAGTGGGTGTGCTTGGTAGAAGAAAAAAAAAAGAGAAAGAAAAACACGGAAACCAATGCATGAATTTTGACTAACACATTAGTTCAAGCTCATGTATTGGTTTTCGTGTTTTTCTTTCTCTCCTCTCTTTTTCTCTCCTACCAACCAAAGGCTAAAACTCTCGATCAAAACATCAACGTCATTTTTGGCATTTTATAGACTATGAGCAAAACGTGAGAAAAATAATCTATTTCATTTAATTTTGCAAAATTTCTTAAAACGTCTATTTACTTGAAAATCCATAGGAAACCGTTTCTTTGAACATTTTGAGATGTTAATCACATCAACATCAATATTCTCCAACATATTTTAAATTGAAAAAGTGTTAAAACCATTCAATTGACATATTATTTTGTGAGATGTGCATTATTGTGTTTTTATAAAACTATTAAAAAAATATGAGTATACAAAATATTTGAACCCCTAAAATATTCCGTGCATTATTGCAGCACTCTTGGCCTTAGCCAAGGGTTGGCCATGCAAATTAAACATATGGTGTGTTTTTTTCACAAAACAATAAGTATTGGGTAAAATAGTACATAACATAACAAATAGTGCGAGATAAGTAAAAAAAAATGTTGTTTAATTTAATTTTCAGTTTTTTTGTGGATCAAACGCACTCATATTCTAATATTTCACAAACGTAACATGAATAGAGGGAAATCCAATAACTAAACTCTTATGGGCTGGAACTGTTGACCCAACCAACTGATGTACAACTTAGTTAGAGAACTCGAGTTCTTCTTTTCACACCCTCCACCATTTCTCACACGCCCTCTAAAATGGTCAAAATATCACCTCGCTATCTACGAAACGAACTTAGTTTGCACCCTACGTAGGAAGTGACTTTTTTTTTATCAAGCCCGACGTTTGCACCATTCACGCCCCCCATGAATAAAAAAGAGTTCACATCCTACTATCCTAGGATGTGAACCTAATAAAAATCATTTTTTTGTCCTATTCACTCTTCTCTCATCTTCCATATGAAACAATTTTGAATGAAATATAGTTCACTACTTAGAGTGCAAACTGAAACATAGTTCGCTATTTATAGTGTGAACTCAGTTTGCACTTTAACTACACCTTATAAAAATTTGGTCACCGTCCAATCTCATATTTTGATTGGCCACTGGAGCGGTTGTGACGATATCGACCAATCACACACACTGTATAATTCTATAAATTGAAACCTTTTATTTTTTTATTCACTCGCTGATACAGTGCTTTATTCAAAATATTTTTTTGGGGGTGAAGGAAATGACATTTTAACTTGTGAATTGTGTTCACTCAAAATTGTTTCATGGAGATGAGAAAAAGGTGAAGAAGAAAAAAAAAATTATAAGGGTCGCATCCTAAAATGCGAACTCTTTTTATTTCTAGTTTTCTCATTTTGACACACTCCCATCCGATGTCGCAAAGGGTATTAGAATTAGAAGGCTAGGGGTGATAAGAAGGACTTAAAAAACTCTTTGGAGACTGGCCCATTAAAGTTATTTTTTTGACAATATTGGCCCATTAAATTTAGGAATATGTAAAAGTGGATGGGCTCGTTGCAAAGAATTTAAGCAATTTCTTGATGGAAACTATAAATAAAAAATTTAAATTATATTGACCAATAAGATAAACTTAAAACTTAATAAAAAAGTATAAGTCCCCCTTCAAAAAAAAATTGTATGAATTTTGTAAAAATAAAATAAAAAATCTTAGTATAGATTGTAAGAGGTAAAACGTTGATGATTTAAATGATAAAAAAAACTACGATTATACATTTTTATTTTTATAAGATTACAATTACTTGTTTTGTTTTTGGTGCAACAAAATTGGATAGTAACATCATCTAAGGGTAAAAATGTAACACCCCGATTTTCAAAGCCTAAAAAGGGGCATTAATTTTTATTTTTATTTTTATTTTTTAAAACAGAACAGAGCTCTCATACAAACTTTGAGAGCCGGCATTAAACATACAAAAGAACTCATTACCATAAGGTGCTTCGACAAGCAAAGTGTATTCCTGAATAATTACAATCCAAGTCTAAGTATTCAAATACTTACAACAAAACAAGTTAGAATCTTAAGCATAAACCCAAAAAGCACGGTGTACAACCCACACCGGCGCATAGTCTAACTAAGCTAAAGCTCCAACATCTCACTGGGACCCGGAACAGCCACCGTTGTCACCACGACCTAACCCATCATCTGGGTGGGATGAGCCCGCAATTGAAAGAAAGGGTCACCACAAAATATATAGTATGTATATATATAACCGGTGCGAAAGATTGTACACATAACAATAATTCCACGAACACAAGAGAAAGCTCTTAACCACCAAAGCAATTCCCACCAACGGGTTTATATATATAATACACACCAAGCCTAATGCAGACTTCTACAATGCGTGGTACTAACCCTAGCTACCACAATGCATGAGTTCCGGCACTGTAGGTCCAACCCCTACCAAAACACCAACGAAAACACAAGGTTAAGGTGGATCCACTCCCGCAATCACACCCCATGGTCCACTCCTGCAACCATGTATCGACTCAACAAAATCACAAAGGATTAAGGTGGATCCACTCCCGCAATCACACCCCATGGTCCACTCCCGCAACCATGTATTAAACTCAACACAACCCTATAAGAATCAGGTGGGTCCACTCCCGCAACCACACCTCGTAGTCCACTCCCGCCACTACGCACTAACAATGCATGAGCATACGATTCCCCATGTATACTAATGCAATGAATACATACCTCTCTAGCATATGTAAACCAAACATAACAACATACATACATATCCAATCATATGTAACAAACCACAACAAACATACATACATTTCCAATCATATGTATTCACCCACATGTTCATACATACATCTCCAATCATATGTAAAACAACGCACGTATTGTAAACACTTTCTCATCACGAGAATACATAACACATACATGCCAAACACACAAACACGCATCACCGAAAATAACCAACAAACATGTTATAACTCAGTGAAAAGACAGAAATAAAGTGATGCCCTTACCTCGGCAAGCTTCCGTTACTCTATTCCGCGAAATTCTACAATTCACGCTACCTTAGGAGATGATTCTCTACAAATACCCTTTGATCCAACAAGTCCAAAATCCAAGCAAATGGTGAAGGAATGGAATTTTGCTCAAGGTTGGAAGAGAGAAAGAAAGCCACGGCCAAGAGAAGAAGAATGAAAGTCTTTGGTGAATTTTTCTTAAGTCCACAAGTGACCAAAAGTCTTACTAATGAAATGGTCTTGCCAACTCATGGCCATTGGATCAAAAGGCAAAGTCTCTAGGCCAATCCTAGCCCTTGGATCAAGTCTTGGTCACAAAGCAATTCCAAATAAATATCTAGATATTTTTCTTCCTCGTGCCTCACAGCTCTCGCGCGCCGCGATGAACTAAACTCTTAAAACAGAAAAACTACAGGAAGAACGTCCGCCGTAAAACATTTTCGAAACTTATCGCCGAATCTTTTTCCGCGACTGTAATTTTCTTCCTCACCCTCGAAAATTATTCTGATAACATATCCTAACTCACGCTGATATATAAAACCTCCATCTAAATTTCTACGGAATTCAGACATCGTAAAAATTTCCAACAGCGGGTAAAATTCCTACTCGTTTTTCCAAAAACCAGAATAAACCAAAACTCGTTAAACTGAATATACTGTAACCTTCGTATTAACCAAAGAGGATTACAGGACAAAAGTCGGTGCCTTTCCAGCGCACGAGCACCAAACAGGCTCCATTTCAGGAAAAATTCTATTAACGCGACAATACTCACGAAACCGCTCCACCAAAAACCCTAAAAACTTAGCCGACACTAAAGTTCCTTAGAAAAACTGTACAGTGGAATCTTGGGTCTTACAAAAAAGATGGACATAGAGTCATATATGGGCATGTTTGTCTACTTACAATATATTAAAAGAAACTACTGTTAAAAATTCAAGTTTGTCCGTATTACTTTTAACGGTGTTCCAAATTTTACGCCCTTAAATGTAATTTTAACTCTAAACTAATTAAAAAAATACAAAAAAAAAATATGAAAGAAAGATAAGTATGAAAGAAATCTACCCAAAAAAATAGCATAGAAACCAGATCTCTAAACAAAAAAAAAACACAAAACAAAAATAGGAAAAAAAAAGATAAGCATCAAATAAATCTTCCCATAAAAATTTAATTAAAATAAATTTACACATAAAAATATGAACAAAAATCACTATAAAAGATGCGCTTCAAAAATAGTAATTTTTTTTTAATGAAAAAATAGTAACTCAATCTAACATATAAAAATTTATATATAAAAAATAAAAATAGAATAACCTAATAAAAGAAGATACTTATTTATGAGCTTAAAAATAAAAGAACAGAAAAATAGAAACAAAAACACAATCGACCCGTTTGGATTGACTTATTTATGAGTTTATGCGAAATAGCGTATGCAAATAAATTAGTTTTTATATATTATTATAAGTTTTTTAAGGTAGTTGATGAAAATAATTTATAAAGATATAATTTTTCTTAGTGAAAACTTATGAATTAACACGCGTAAAAAAAACTTATAAATTAACATAAAAGTTTATTTATAAATTATACCCATAAACTATTTTCATAAGTTTTAAAATAAGCAAAATTCAAACAGGCTCAATATATTAAAAGATATTACTACTAAAAAATACAGAAGAAGTGCATTATTGATGAATATATATTATAATAATTACGGGGTAAATATTTGTCATTATACTTAAAACATCACGGGACAAATGTTGATCAATAATTTTGTCAAAAAAAAGAAAGTGTTATTACAAATATATAAAAAATCATACACGGGACAATTGTTCTAATAAAAAAAATGTAATCATACATGGGACAATTGCTTTAATAATTTTTTTTAATCATACACGGGACAGTTTCTTTAATAATTTTTTTTTAATTATACACGGGACAATTGGTTTGATAAAAAAATTTAATCTTACATGGGACAATTGCTTTAATAAAAAAAAATTAATCATACACGGGACAATTGCTTTAATAAAAAAATTTAATCATACATGCAACAATTTTTTTAATAAAAAAAAGAAATTGAATAGTAAATATTTTTTTATATTAATTATAATTTATTACACAAAAATCATACACGGGATAATTACTTTAATAAAAAAAATGACTTAATTTAATATATTTTACAAAAAATAATAGAATAACATCATTTATAATTTAACAATAATTTATAAATAAAAGTCAATAGACCCGTGCGATGCACGGGTCTCAAAACTAGTTTCAACATTAAAAAACATATTTTTTCTTTGTAATTTTTAAAATACCGTTTTTCAAAATATTACAAGTTTTTTTATATTTGTTGTTTCTAAATTAAAACATTAATTTTGACATCAATAACATAAACATACATTATTGAAGATCAAAACATAGTCAAAATTGCAATTTTTTTCAAAATATTACATAGTCATTTTATTTTTCTTTGTAATACCGTTTTTCAAAGTATTACAAGTTTTTTTTGTATTTGTTGTTTCTAAATTAAAACATTAATTTTGACATCAATAACATAAACATATATTATTGAAGATCAAAACATAGTCAAAATCGCAATTTTTTCAAAAAGTTGTATTTCAAAAATATTTTTTTATGAAAATCTATTTGAAATGACTTCAAAATTAAGTGATTTTTTGAAATTTTGATATCCAAGAAAAGTTTCAATAAAATGACGAAATACGTAAATTAATATTTTAATAATAACTATTCAAACCAAATTTTCATTTGAAGCATTTTAAAAAAGTTTCTTTGTAAAATGTTTTTACAAAAAATCATGTAACACTATGAAATCTATTCGCTGAAAAGAGGTAATTGTAATTTATTTTTAACTGGTTTTTCTTGCCTCAAAGAGTCAAAGCTAAATTTTATTTTATTTTATTTTTAATATATGTAAAATAAGAAAACTTTACTTATAAATAAGATAGAAGATAATACAAAATAATAAAACATTCATTAAATTCTTACGATGTAACTCAATTCTTTGAGAAGAAACACTTTAAATAGCTTGAAAAAGAGGTCAAACGTTTTGAGTTAACCAGTAATCAGGGGGCGGTTCTATAGCCCGGTGAGGCCGGGCTCCCATAAATATTTTTGATATTTTAGGGGTTATTTTTAGGCAAAATTGAGATTTTTTGGGAATAATTTTGGATAAAATTGAGATTTTTAGTTAAATGGGAAAATTTTAAGCTTAGTGAACATATATTTGTATTTAAATACAAAATGTTGCTTCAATCCTTTACATTTTTTATAGTAGTTTTACTTTTTTTTTACATTCAGCTGCAAAATTACTTATAAACTTTAATAGGTGTCTATTAAATCAAAATAATTTATTTTTAAAACTCTATAGGGATGACCTTGACGTAGATTGGTTGGTGCGGGAATGATAAAGAGTAACATACTCACAGGCAGGAAAATTAGGTTGCTAATTGGTTTGCAGGGTACTCCTTATCACTACCTACGGGTATTCATGAGTTTACTTCTCCTCCGCCAGGGTGTAACAACCTTTAATGGCATGACTGTGTTGGAGTTTATTTTAATCGTCGAGTTCGTCTGTAGTTTGGCCTAACGACCTCCCTTGTATAAATAAAAAATAATAAAAAAAAAATTCTAATTTATAAGAAAGCTACTTTTTTTTACTATTGTTGATAGTATCATGCTGTAGTTTTATTTTTTTTTGGCAAAATATCAATGCCATTATAACTTGTAAGCACTCAATACAAAATGTCAAATCTCAACTATAAAAAAAATTTAAAAAAAGTCAAAATTATACTTAAAAAGTGTTTCAATAGTCCATTTATATTACCGTCTCCAGTACGCAAGCTAGTTCGGCCTCGCACGGCACGCGAGCAAGATAAACCGGATCTTAGTGGAATATTCTGCTGACACATGTTTTTAAAATTTTAATTAATAATTTTGATAGTTTCATTATTTTAGGGGCAAGATTAGAATTTTATATCAATTAAAATACTGACAAATTCTAACATGGGGACAAATCACTCATTTCATTTCTCTCCTGATTTCTTTCTTTGAAATTAAAATTTCGTTACAAAATTTAATTACTAAATAAAATTTATAATTATTGTAATTTTATAATCAAAAAAATTTATTTCATTTTTGGATTTTTCACATCATCTTGTACACCCAGATTTCCTACATGTTCATCTTCTACACACCTTTTTTTTTTTTTTTTTTTAAATCTGCAAATATTATTATTAAGAAAAGAGAGCTCTTAGCACAAGAAGTGCAAAAGAGAAAACTCTCAAAGATAGAGTACAAACACAGCCTAAGACTTGGCCAAGACATAAACAAACTCTACCACAAGAAAAAGGCTAGCAGCAGGACCCAAAAAACAAAAACAGAACTAAAAACTAAAGGAAGAAAACAACAGCAACCAAAAACTATAACGGTAGCACTATTCTTTTTAATACATAACACCGGTTATGCATTCCATTCGTAATACAAGCATGGTGAGGAGCTTCCTCTTCCGATCCACCATTTCCAAGAGGCAATTTTTATCTCTTCTAACAAACCGGCTCCATCCAATACTCCATTTTCAAAAATTATCCGGTTTCTATGTCGCCAAACCGTCCAGATAACCGCGCACCAAATCATAACCAAACCACGCCTCAACTGTTTTGTACCGGGGATAGTCGCTACATAATTTAACAAAGACAAAGTATTGTGAGGTAACATTAATTGCAAATCCAGCCAAACAAATACTCTCTCCCAAATCTGCATAGTGACAATACAATACAAAAATAAATGTTGAACTGATTCGGACTGATTACCACAGAAAACACAACCATGCTGCCCACCATTTTCTGTTAGAATACGCCTCCGGACCAAATTGTCTCTAGCTGACATTTTATCATGCAACACCATCCAAACCAAACCCGAAACTTTAGATGGCACCAGACACTTCCAAATGACTTTGAACGCCAACTCTTGGTCAAGGGTAACCATCCTCCTTTCAATTAAAAGATTAGACACTAAAGTGTAAGTGGATTTCACCGAAAAAACACCCCCTTGCTCTGGTCTCCACCCCAAATCATCCCTCTCTGTAGATAAAACTATAGGTCCTAATAACAATAACAACTCCTCCAATAAAGTTGTCTCCCAAACAAACAAATTCTGACGCCAAATCAAGTTCCAACCGCTACCTACTCCCGGACTCCATACCTCAGCAACTGTAGCATCCTTATTTGAAATAATAGAAAACAAACGGGGGAATTTCTCACACAACATAATATCACCTACCCAAATATCCTTCCAAAATCTAGTTTGGCTACCATTACCCAACTTTTTAATAACTTGATGGGAAAACCAATTTTGATCTAAATTAATTCCAATTGAGCAAATATCTCTCCACCAAGTAGAAGAATACCACAGTTTACTCTCCTCACCCAACTCCACACTACCAATCACCAATTCCCCATACTTTCCTTTCAAGACCTCTTTCCCTAAAACTTGATCATCATGAAGGAGCCTCCACCGCCATTTTGCTAACAAACTAATGTTAACCGCTCTAATATCTCTAACTCCTAGACCTCCAAGGCTCTTTGGTTGGTAAACAACATCCCATTTAATCCAATTAATTTTCTTTCTACTTCCTCTTCTACCCCATAGAAACTCCCTTTGAATACGACAAATTTTCTTCCAAACAAGAATTGGAATTTTAAGAAAAGAAAGATAAAATATAGGAATAGCATTCAATACCGAATTGAGTAAAGTGATTCGGCCTCCAAGACTAATAAAATGATTCGCCCAACATCCCAATCGTTTCAGGAGAGAATATAACAAAGGTTCCCAAGTCGCTTCTCTTCGAATATTAGCTCCAACCGGAAGACCTAGGTATTTGAAAGGGACACTTCCGATTCTACAATTGAGAAAAGCCGAAGCCACCCTCATAAATGGTTGAGATACATTCACCCCCAAAATATTGCTCTTCCAAAAGTTTACCTTTAGGCCCGACACCATTTCGAACCCCCTTAAGATAGCCTTCAAAGCCCAAAGATTCTCCAAATTAAAGTCGCTTCCCCTATACAAAGAGTATCATCGGCATATTGTAAATGCGAAATGACATCTCCCCTCCTTCCCACCCAAAAGCCCTTGAAGCAGTCTAGCTCTACCGCCTTTCTCAAAAGGCCTCCAAGACCTTCGGCCACTAAAAGAAAAAGAAAGGGGGCAAGAGGGTCCCCTTGTTTAAGACCACATTGAATATTGATCTCCTCCGTCGGCCTACCGTTAACCAAAATAAACATACTCCCGGAGAAGACGCATGCCCGAATCCACTTCATCCATTGATCAGTAAAACCAAATTAACCTAGCATGTAGTCCAAGAAGCTCCAATCAACCGAGTCATAAGCCTTTTCGAAGTCCACCTTTAGAATAAGACAATCTTTACCGGATTTCTTTGTCATATCTACCACTTCGTTAACCACCATAACCTCGTCCAAAGATATCTCCCTTTAAGGAAGGCCGATTGAGTTGTAGCCACAAGCGGATCCATCACCTTAGCAAGTCTTTTAGACAACACTTTTGCCACAAGTTTATATAAGCAACCTAAAAGAGAAATAGGCCGAAAATCTCCCAAAGAGAGTGAATGAATCACTTTGGGAATTAAAGCAATAAAATAAGACAAAGTTTTTGGGAAGGCTACCAATACCGTGAAATTGATCAAAGAGAATTCTCACTTTCATTCTTCATCAAGCTCCAAAAATGTTTCACAAAGTTAAAATTGAAGCCATCGGGTCCGGGACATTTATTCCCATCACTCTCCACCACCACCTCTTCTATCTCCTCCAAAGCAAAAGGAAGTGTAAGACTAAAATTTGTCTCAACCGAAAGCGAAGGAAACTCAACGCCATCCAATAAAGGCCTCAACCACATAGGTAAACAAAATTGTTGTTTAAAGAAATCCACCGTAGCTTGACGAATCAATTCCAGAGACTCCACCCACTCGCCACCCACTTGAAGAGCTTTTATTGAATTACTACTCGCTATAGCCTTTAAACACTTATGGAAATAACTAGTATTCACATCACCTTCCTTCAACCAACGCGCCCTAGACCTTTGCACAATCAAAGATTCTTTACTCTTAAGGAGATGCCAAAGGTCAACAAATTTTTTTTTCCGGATGCCCACCTTTTCTTCCGTCAAAACACCTAACTCTCCCTTCACATCAACCTCGTTAATATCCTCCACTAAAAGCCTTATCTTGGTATCAATAGCTCCGTACACTTCCTTATTCCAAGCCTTGATCACCTCTTTAAGACCTTTTAATTTTTCTTTTAGGATGAACCCCATCCATCCCGAAAGAGAATTAGACCTCCACGAAACTTCCACTAAATTCTTGAAATCACCATGGAGCAAATGGTTGTTGAAACGAAACGGTCTTGGTCCCCAATCCACACAATTGTATCTCAGACAAAACTAGCGGGCTATGATCCGAAACATCTCGCGGTAAAATCTAAAGAGAGGGATCCCCCCACGAAAAAAGCCACTCGTCCGATAGAAGTACTCTATCAATACGACTCATCGCTCTCCTATTCGGGTGAAACCAAGTAAACTTCCTTCCTAGTACCGGAATGTCCTCCAACTCCATATAATTCACAAAAGCTTGGAACTCCGACAAATCCAAGGGATTGTTAATGAAAAAATTGTCATTAACCCCCCTCATTTCCTCCTTATGAAGCACCGCATTGAAATCTCTAACACACCAAGCACCCCTACTAAACCCTCCTTTTGACATAATAAGAGCATTCCAAAGCCACCGCTTACCCTCCATATCACATTTATAATAGACATTTACCATAAAACAAATTTTCTTGTGAACACCCCATTCTAAATAAACCCCAACAAAACCCTCACCACAAAAAGAATACACAAATCGAGAAGAAGACTTACGCCAAATTGAAAGAATCTCGCCACTGTTGCCTACCGAGGGAAGGTAAGCCCAACTACAATCATCATAACCCCATATACTAAAGCAAAGCACATCATACACAATTTCAAGCTTGGTCTCTTGAATTGCTAGAAAATCAATCTTCTCTTTATTAACAAGCTCCTTAAGCTTACACCTCTTCACCCTCTCCCCCAACCCCCTTATATTAATGGAGTTCACTATCATTGGAAACCATTAGCCTCTTCTCTTGTGACCATCTTTTCCTTATCCATATCCTCTAACTCCACCAAATTATTCAAAATTTTCTCCTTATCCTCCACAAAATTCAAACCCATATCAGTTTGAATCTCAAGGATTTCTTCTGCCTCCAATCTTTTTGCAACTGGACCTTGTCTGTTTGAAATATAGCCATCCACATCAGCCAGATCTTCATCGCCCAAAATGTGTATCAAACCTGAATTGGGAAACTCCGGAACTTCAGCTTAAGGAACAGTCTCTGTCAGAATTTGATATGACATTAAATTCGCTTCACCAATATTGTCTCTCTCCCCTTCTACTTCGTCCTCTGCTTCCCTCTGCTCAATTTCACTAATCACTTTCTGCCTTCCTTCCTCCATACCATTTTTCTTCCTCGTACTGCAAGCTCCAACACTATTGACTACCTCCAACAATCTAAGACACTTAGGACCTACCAAATTAGGAAAATGAATACGACTAAGGGGTTTCCGATTCTGAACTGATGTTGGATGAATCGAAGACACCGTATCACGTGCTTCTTCCACCATAAGATCTAATTTGTCTATTACGTTATTACCCTCTACATGACCCACTTGAATTTGGGTTGTGACCCACTCTTCCTCTCCGCCCGATCCAGCAAGAACACGAACCAAACTGATATCTGGATTAGGAATTGGGCCCAAAGAGAAAGGCCCATTAAAGTACAAACCATCAGAAGAAAATAAAGGTAAAACACCTGGCTGGCCCACCATAATGACACCTTGCACGTCTTCCTCATCCTTATCACATTCTTCCTGACTAGAATGAGACACACCACGTAGAATTTCAACCTCGTTTGTCTCCCCACATAAAACAGCTCCACTTTTTAACTTATTTGTATGCTCTTTGCTAGAAATAGGTCTTTCTACTCTGTATTGCTAAAAGAGTTCTGGTTGACCTTCACCAAATTCCTCTTGTCTTCCAACTTTCTCTGAACCACCTGCTCTTCCTTTTCTTGACACTTATCTTCTACACACCTATAAATCTCAAATATCACTTTATACTCCTCACCCAATCATCGTCCTCAAGTGGAGGCTTTAATGAAGCTTTATTATTGTATTTCTATCATAAGAAACCTAAAATCGAAGGAGAAACGAAAAAATTGAAGCTTTGAGGAATTTGATGATAAGTAATAACAAGCCACAAAGCAATCAAAGAGGTGTTGGAGAGAAGACATGAAGAATTGTTTGATTTTGCGGTGTATGAGGGAATGAGCAAAGCATGAGGAATTGGATGAGCATGGAGCTTGGTGAATTTCTATTGTTATTTCAAGAGTAGTTTAAACATCAAGTGGTTTGTGATTTGTGAAATTGTGGTGTGAGTGGAACATGAAATGGTTGCTAGAAGAGTCAGATTTGTGAACTCATGTTTTCTGGGTTTGTGAACAATTGGGATTAATTTTACTTTTTCACTTATTTTTTTGTTCAAATTTTTTCACTTTTTTATTTGGAAGATATATTTATATGAACAAATCTTACAAATTTAATTTTACGTTTCATTTTCTGTATTTGTTATAGTTAATAAAATTAAACTACTACAATACATGTGCGGACCTACGGGTTGCGGTATTGCCATGATGTTTTATGGTAGGATAATATTATCGTAAGTTGAAATAATAATTAATGTTCAGGGCCTTCTCCTACTTTTTGGAGTCTCGTAGAATTATTAAAAATAGGCCCTAAAAAAAGAAATAGTGCGAAAATAAAATAGTCACTTATTTAAATTACAAATAACATCAATAATACAAAAACATAATCATTAGTTTTGTTAAAATTTCATGACATTTTCATTAAAACTAGGTTTCCGATGTGGCCGTTATTACAATTTGTCTGGCCATTCGGAGTCCGATCATTAAATTGTTTTTTCTCATTTGTTTGTCGGTCTAATTAAGTAATATTGAATGGTCAGATTGATTAAATTTGAAATCTTGAATCAAAATCGATAGGTTTAGATAAACTTTATGACCCTTTCATTAAACTATGTTTCTAATGAGACTGTTATTACAATCTGTCTATTTTTTCGGAGTCCGATCATCAAAATTTTCTTTCTCGTTCGTTTGTTAGTCCAATTATGTGATATTGGACGGTATTAAATTCAAAATATCCGGTTAAAATCAGAAGTTTTAGGTAAACTCCATGAACTTTTCATTAAAACTAGGTTTCCGAAGAGTCTGTTATTACAATATGTCTATGCATTCAAATATGAACATCAAAAAATAATTCTCATTCGTTTTTCAGTCCAATTAGGTGATATTGAACAGTCGGATTGATTAAATTTGAAATCTCCAGTTAAAATCGATAGTTTTAAGTAAACTCGATGACCCTTTCATTTAAACTATGTTCCTATGAGATTGTTATTACAATCTGTCAATCTATTCAGAGTCCGATTATCAAAATTCTTTTTTTCATTCGTTTGTTAGTCCAATTAGGTGTTATTGAACGATTAGATTGATTAAATTTGAAATCTCCTATCAAAATCGATAGTTTATTCAAAGTTCATGACCCTTTCATCAAAATTAGGTTTCTGATGTGACTGTTATTACAATCTGTCTAGCGAATTGGAGTCTGATCATCAAAATTCATTTTTTTAATCGTTTGTTAGTCTAATTAGGTGATATTCAACAGTTGGATTGATTAAATTTGAAATCTCCGATCAAAATCGGTAGTGTCAGTCAAAATTCACGACCCTTTTTATCAAAACTAGGTTTCCGATGTGACTGTTATTACAATATGTCTATCCATTCAGAGTCCGATCATGAAAATTCTTTTTTCATTCGTTTGTTAGTCCAATTAGGTGATATTGAAATGTCAGATTGATTAAATTTGAAATCTCCGATCAAAATCGGGTGTTTCAGTCAAAGTTCATGACCCTTTCATCAAAACTAGGTTTCTGATGTGACTGTTATTACAATTTGTCTATCCATTCGGAGCCCGATCATGAAAATTCTTTTTTTTCATTCGTTTGTTAGTCCAATTAGGTGAAAATAGGCCTGAGATATCTTGGATAGTTAGAGCTGAAGTATCTAAAAAATATTTAAAATAACATCGATAATATATGTTTATGTTTGAAAGTGTAATTTAATGGTTATTTTTATTCTTTTTATTGAATGAATCTAAAAAATGAACTGTCTCTTATAAAAATGAAGGAGTACCAATGTTGACCCTATAATAGTGGAACTATCAAAATTATTAATTAAATTTTAAAATAATATATCAAAGGAATATTCTCTAAAGATCCGGTTTTTTCCCACTCCTACCGTGGGAGATTCATTGAAGTGGCGTAACGTAGCCTTGGCCGACAAGTTATCGTCAATATTCATTTTTTCCTTTTTTTAAATGTGTTTTGTGTTATTTCTACTGATTTCTACTGATTCTCTTATAAAAAATAATTACCATTATATATAACGTCAAAAAGAGACATTCTAATATAAAATTAAAATTTATGTAAAGATTAAAATGTACTATTACTATATTAATGAGTATAGAAAACTAATTTATTGATACTCATATGATATTTTATGAACATTAACAATAAATAAATATTATTTTAAGGTCTCAAAATTAATCTATTAATACATATCTGATGTTTTATGAGTATAAATAATATAAAACTAGTATTATAGGATCTCAAAAATTTAAATCGAGGCCTAAAAAATTTGGAGGCCCAATGCCGACGCACAACCTGCACATGTGTGCAGGCGAGGCCTGTTTATTGGTTAGTTAGGAGTTTTTGAAGTTCGATTTGCTGCTGTCAAAACAGCACGCAGTTCTGTGCTATTTCTGATTTGAACCGTCCGATTTGATATTAACGGTCGAGATTGATTTAACTAGAAAAACACAGTTTTTAATCTAAGCTGTCTGATCTATGATCAATGGCCACGATTCAAAACAGCACGAAACTGCGTGTTCTTTTGACAGCACGGAACCCAGATCTGGAGTTTCTAGTGTTTTTCCTTACTCTATTAATTAAGTCTCATATTATTAATTTTGGTCGCTACAAAAATTTCATGTATTACCGAATAAAATTACTGGTGGTTTTGCTCCCACAAAAAAGATTTCTGGCGGCTTTTTGCAATTTGTGGCAGAAAAATCTGCTGGAAAACCATTTAGATAATTAAAAAAAAAAAAGCAATTTGTGGAAGTTTATGTGTTATTAGCGGCGGTTTCAAACCGTGGGAAAAAAGAGGTGGGAATAACAAATCATACCGTGAGATTTGAGGTAGTTTTAAGCCGCCTGAAAATAGAAAAGATATGCGGCAAGGAATTCAGGTTGTCACTTGTGTGGGTAATGTTGTTGAGTTCTCTAGAATGAAAGAAATATTGATTGTTCAATATGTCGAGCTTATTGATCAACTTTTTCCTATGTTGTGCTTAGAGGTTATGAAAAAATGATTTTTGCTATGACATTCATACTTGGTAGTTTTCGCCGCCTATGTATGTGTTTAAAGGCTATTTCTATTTGAGAATTTGACTCCTCTTGTGTGATATTTTGTAATTTTTAGGCACTTCTTGTGCATTTTTTAATATATTTTTACCTTTTCAATTTTTTTTTTATAATGGAGTAAAGTAAAGGATCAAACTCACAACATGCATACAACTCAAATTCATCATCACTAGATTAAATCTAGTGGCCTTAAATCCAAATGTGTGATATTGTTTAATTAATATTGTAATTTGATTTTGTAGAAAATTAAGAAATGAAATATGAGGATAATTATAAAAATAATAAATAAGTAAAATAATATCTGTGATGCAAAAGAAGTTATAGTTAATTTGAATGGAAAATTTGAATGTTTTTGGAAAATGCTAGATTTGATCTAGTGATATGAAAAATAATAGTAAATAATAAAATTAAGAAATTCAAATTAAGATATGTATGACTTCTACCACTATTTTATATGGAAAATGCTCTTTTCAAAATATAATATATGCTCTTTTCAATTAAAAAATTACCTTTTTGGTAAATGCTAAATATTGCATATCTTGCGTTAGTTAAGAAACCAAAAGTGGTAAAATTATCTTGAAATTTGTGTAGCCAACTTTTTTAAAGTGTAAGTTATATTTTTTTTTCAATATAAAACTTACTACTTTTAGGTTCCTTAACTAGTACACCTGGTGCATTAGTTAGCAAAACCCTTTTAATATTCTTAACTAGTGTCTTTGGAACACTAGTTAAAATGATTTTAATTATAAAAATAAATTGAAAAACTATTAATGAAGATATACCCTAAGTTCTTTTATGAATACTTTTAATTTCATAGACCCAAATAAACTGTTGAAAATGCTTTCTTAATCATGCATGATGCATCTATATCCAGCTTTCATAAATTGAAGAAATGTTATATTTGTTTTTTTTTTTGGTACATTATATTTGTTTGTTTTAATTAGAAGGAAAAATATGAAATATTTTTTTAAAGGTAGTTCTATACACGTAAAAGTTCTCATAAAAAGCTGTTACTTTTTAAGTTTCTTATTTAACAACTTAAATACAAAAAAAAAAAATTAACAAGAAAAAGGACAAATTAATTTTGGATTTTCGGTGACTTGGATCAGAATTTACAAATGATAGAAGTCGGCGCAGGCTGTGCAGCTGCTCCATCAAGTGGATGGGAAAGTTGAATACTTTCCCACCATGAGAAAGTTGAATTTCAACCATTGATATATCAATTAATATATATAAAAAGGATACAAATTTTTGAGATGACTTTTTTATTATTTCTATTTTACCTTTAAAAAATAACTTCCACATAAAAATAGATTTTCTGTTTTTTTATAGTAAAAAAATATATATTTTTTTCTTCTTATTAACTAGCCACAACAAAAAAAGAAGGTTACGTAGTTATCAATTAACTAAGGCTCCGTTTGGCCCGGCTTATTTTCCTCTTTTTTTCTTCTCCTTAAAAATAGTAAAGAAGGAAAAAATTGTGTTTGACTTTACTTTTTTTTTTATTTTTTACTTCTTTACTTTATTTCTCTAATACTTTTAAGGAAAAATAGTGTCAAATATAATTTTATACTTCTTTATTTTGTTTAAGCTAAAATAAAAAGTAAAAAATAAGCCGGGCCAAACGGGGCCTAAGTCCAATAAAAAAAGAGATTAAATAGTTATTTATATTTGCACAATAGAGAATATCGATCACAAAAAAAAATATCGATCACACAAACGGATGAGAATAGTTGATTATAATAATGAATGGATGAGATTGATGAAGGGCAACCTATTAATCAATTTTTGGGACATAATTTCTTCAATAAAAAAAAATCCCTTGGATGTAATAATACGGCCAGTTTATACTTTTTATATTTATATTTCTGATTTTTTAGATTTAATTTTTTATTTATCAGTACAATAAATTGATATATTTATAGGTTTTGTTTTTATTAAAATAAATGTTCTTGAATCTTCATCATCTCAAACTCAAGAAATCCCTATTTCTTTATCATCCTCCTCTTCAACATCTTCTTCTCCATTCCCAAAATCATACCAAAAACCAATTGTTCCCATTTTTACAAATTTAAAATAGAAAACGATGAAGAAAATTACTTTAAATCAAACACAAAAATAGTGAAGAGGATAAGAAATTTTTGTGTAAAGAATATTAAGAAGCTAATTTCTCAGATCCAAAAATTTAAACCCAAATTAAAAAAGAAAATCTTGGGAGCAAGAACACCCATGGCAATGACGATAGCTGGAGAGAAGGAAAGCGGAGGTTAATGGAGGTGGCTGGCGGACTAATTTGGTAATGCTAGAGGTGCATATTTTTCTTTTACTGGTGAGAGGTGTATACAAATAATCGTGATTGCTATTAAAATTCTGTTTTCAAATTTCAATTGACAAACTAAAATAAAAAATCATTTCTTATCCCAACCGGTGTGAACTGCCACGTGTTAGTAAAAAGGTAACTTGTGCATCATGGAAAAATTATACACTTTCCCATATTAAACTCCACCGGATCGATTTGGATTGCTTGTTTTGTCTTTGAAACCTTCATTTCTTTCTATATAGAGTATCTTCCTTTCTCCTGGCTGCCATTACCATTTTAGTTAATAGTGCATTATGACACAATTCCACACACTTGTTTTCCATGGTCCATCATATTATGTATAAATGTATGCTAGCAACATACAAGTTTGATTTCTAAAATTATCTATTTAGAAGACGCTTAAATTCGGTATAAAAATAAACAAATACTTTGTTGTTGATTGTAGATATTCTTGTAACTAACTTAAGTGGTTTAAGCTGTCGAAATATATTGGGGTTAATTAAAGATTTCAATATGACGAATTATAACTAACTTAAGTGGCTTAAATTGTGAGCATGTCTAATTGATTTCTATATTTAGGGAGGGACCCAGGGAGGGACCCAGAAACTGTTATGCATTTTTTTTTATTCAATTTCTTTTATGTATTAATGATGAATATTGATCGTGTTTTTTTTAGTTTATCATTGATATGAACTAATTCTTAACTAATTCTTATGTTGTTTATTAAAAATATGGTAAAGACTAACTAGTGTCCCTGAGACACTAGTTAAGATAGCAAAAATAGAAAATTATTGTTGTAGAATATACATTTAACTTTTTTAAAGTCAAAAACTTGATAATTTCAATGCAAAATTGCTTCTTTTGGTATCCTTAACTGGTACCCGGGGGCACTAGTTAGCAAGACCCATTTGTTATAAATATTTTCAAAATATAAGTGAAACTATTTTGTAGTTTCATGTAAAATTAATTTAATTAATTATTTTATTTTATTAAATTTATTGTCCCGTGTATATTTTTACAATAAATTAGACAGATCCATTGAGTTTTATTCAATATTTAAGTTCGTCATTATATTAAGGTAGAAAATTTATTTACAGTATTTAAAAAAAATTACAAAATATTGTTAAAATATAAGCTCTTTCTTGTAAAATTTATTAAATTAATTTTTTCTATTAAAGCTATTATCCTGTGTATGATTTTGGAAATAAATTATAATTATATTAATAAAAAATATTTATTCAATTGATACATAAAACCCCACTAGACAAGTGTTGATCACTGATGCATAAAAAATTAACAAATAGTTTTTTCAAAACAAGATATTAATTCTTATTGATAAATATAAAAAAATATGGGCAAATATTTTTCACTCATAAATGAAAAAATTGGTTAAATATTTGTCACTGATAATTATAGTTTATTATTAAAATATGCACGGGACAATAACTTTAATAAAATAAATTTTTTCTTTTAATAAATTTACACAAAATTGCACAATTTCAAATTTAAAAATATTTATAACATTTTTCTAAATAGTTATATTTAAGTAGTTTAGGATTCCCTCAACATTGTTAATATTTTATAACAACTAGACTTTTTACCCGTGCTCGCACGGGTTCAATCATTCAATTCAATTATATAATAGAAATGTTGATAATGTGTGATTATTTATAGTAATAAGCATTTAGGGCCCGTTTGGATAAATAACTTATACAGGTGCTTATAACATTAGAGCTTATAGTATGAGACCTTACATCATAAACTCTTATACTCAATAAGCCTTTTGTGTTTGGATATGTACACTAAAAAGTACTTATATAAATTAAAAAGTACTTATATAGAATGTTAATATGATTTTAATTTCAAAAAACAAAATTAAAAAATCAAACCATGATTAAAAATATAATAATTATATACATATATACTAATATATAAAGGGGATACAAATTTTTGGGATGGCTTTTTCAATATTCCTATTTTACCCTTAAAAAAAACTACAAAAAAAAAAAACTAAGCACAACTTCCACATAAAAGTAGGTTTTCAGTATTTTGTATAGTAAAAAAAAAATATATATTTTTTTTCTTCTTAATAAGTAGCCACAACAAAAAAGGAGGTTAAGTAGTTATCAATTAACTAAGTCCAATAAAAAAGGAGATTAAGTAGTTATTTATATTTGCACAATAGAGAATATCGATCACAAAAAAAAAATATCGATCACACAAACGGGCGGCTAGTATATATAAAGTAAAAAAAAATCCATTAAGCTATGTTACCAAAAAAAAAAAAAAAACTTAAATGAAAAACATAAAGTTTCTGTCAAAAAAGAAAAAGAAAAATAGAAGTGTGCAGATAAGATGCATAAACATAAAAAGATAAAAATAAAATAAAAATTAGTTAAAATAAAAGTTTAAAAACCATTATCTTCAGGTGGTGTGTAATAGAGATCATTAGGCATGGATAACACTTCAATTCCATTGATGAAAGCATAGTTATTAGAATTTCCATTACTTGGAATGAAACTCAAATCAAGCCTTTGATCCTCACCAACATTAATAACATATTCTTTCAACAAAGTATCAACACCTTCAACATCAGCGTTTAATGAAGCATTAACATCATTAAGAAGTGTGAATCCGTTGGAAATAACAGTGAAAGAAGCATCGTGACGGGTAAAACCGTTGGTATAAGTAGAAAGGTAGAAAAAAAGACGGAGGAATTTAAACGTGCTGATGAATAAAGAATTTTGCATCTATACATAATTTTCGTAACTGATTATTAGTTATTTTTGTTTTATTAATGTTTATCCATTTTCTCTTTTTTGACAGATCTCAATTTTTTTTTTAAACATATGACGTGTCACATTCATTAATTGATGTGGCAACATAATATTGGTTTAAAAATTGATTATTTAAGTTTTTATCATAGCCGTTGATATAATTTTTTTTTCCAAGTGTCAAAATCTAGACCATTCATATTAGGGTTAGAGTTTAAAGTGCCTCTAGTTACTCTCGTTTTATTATATGTTATTTTTGTTTTATTAATGTTTATCCATTTTCTCTTTTTTGACAGATCTCAATTTTTTTTAAACACATGACGTGTCACATTCATTAATTGATGTGGCAACATAATATTGGTTTAAAAATTGATTATTTAAGTTTTTATCATAGCCGTTGATATAATTTTTTTTCCAAGTGTCAAAATCTAGACCATTCATATTAGGGTTAGGGTTTAGAGTGCCTCTCGTTTTACTATAGTTACTCTCGTTTTATTATATTAAGATTTATAATTTATAATTATAACATTTTTCTAAAAATGTTGAGGTTTTAAGTATCACAAGTGTTGAGGGGATCCTATCTCCTATTTTAGGATGGAGGGAGTATGGACACATTTCTAAAAATGTCATAGTTGATTTTGTTTAGTCGATAACAGATAAATTAATTGATTGAATATATTATATTTAATAAAATTAGTGGGTGAACTAACTAATAAATATGAAATGACATAAAATATTTTTAATTAATTAATATTTAAATTAAGATAACAAGATAAAATTGAGAGAAAATAATAAATTATAAATATTAAACTTTTTTTTTAAAACAAAAAACGAGGAGTAACAAAGTGCTACTACCTCAAAGGCTCAAACTGTATATATAAATAAGAAAAGAGAAAACAAAATAAAAGGGAGGGGGATTAGACCAAAACTATAATATCCTAAAATTAAGTAAATGAAAAATACTCATTTAGTAGTATAACTTTATATTAGGTTAGGAATTTAACCACGTAAACCCATAAAAATTAGTTAGATGTGTTTAGTAAGATAAGTGTGTAGAAAGTTAATAACACACACAAAATTCCCTTCACCTATAGAGCAAAGATATGAGAGATTTTCTCTAAATATTTAATGGGAATTGCTATTGCCTCTATTGAAGCTCTTGGTAGAAGTCAAGTCGGCTCTTCAAACTGGTGAGTAGCATGAATTGGTTTCGTGCTTAAATATTTACATTATTAACTTTTTGTAGCATTATTTTGTGAACTAGTATTGGATTGAAATTGTGAAATATAATTATTATTGTGAGTAGATAATTTACCTAGTATGGGAGAAATAGAGTTTTATTTTAAAAGGAGAGAAGCTCATTTCATTCAAATTAGTTTCTGTGATGTATTTACTTTAACGACTTGGGTTTAGTGTTACAAAATAGTAGGAGTTAGTGGCTTTATGCAAGATGTTATGATAGTCATGGAAATTGTTTTAAGATTTTATTGATCGTTAATCGACACCTAAAGAACTACGTGGCTCTGATTCCCTGATCGTTTGGGGATACGTAGGACCAGAGATCTTTCCTGTCGAGCTATAAGTTCAGTTTCTATTTAGATTACTTATGAGCTATTTTGCATAAGATTTGAAATTGAGTTATGATTTATATACTTTGGCCTATGTTTGATGTGTTGAGCAATATGATTTTTGTAACACCCCGTTTTTCGAAAACCAAAAAGGGCATTATTTTTTTTCTTTTTCTTTTTCAACTAACACTCAGAGTGCGCATAGAATATTTTCCAATGAGCCGGCATTCAAATATACAAAAGACTCATTACCAAAAGGTGCTTCGACAAGCAAAGTGTATTTCCTGAATAATTACAATCCAAGTCTAAGTATACAAATACTTACAACAAACAAAGTTAGAAACCCTATGCTAACCAAAAAGCACGGTGCACAAAACACACCGGCGCATAGTCTAACTAGAAACTACCACACCAGCTCCAACACGAGCTCACTAAGGCCTAGAGCTACCAACGCCGTCCTCTCGACCTACATCGTCATCTGGGGTGGGATGAGCCCGCAAATGAAAGAAAGGGTCACCACAAAACAACAGTAGATATATATATATAACTGATTCGAAAGATTGTACACGTAACAAAATTCCATAAAACACAAGAGAAAGCTCTTAAAACATTCAACAATTCCCACCAACGGGCTTATATATATAATGCACAACAAGCCTAATGCAGACTTCTACAATGGGTGTGGTACTACCAGAGCTACCACATGCAAATGAATTCCGGAATTACTCATCATAATCAATAAAACCGCAAAGGGTTAAGGTGGATCCACTCACGCAATCACACCCCGTGGTCCACTCACGCAACCACTTACTGTACTCAAAAAGATCCCGTAGGATTTTGGGTGGGTCCACTCACGCAACCAACACCCCGTAGTCCACTCACGCAACTACGCAACATGAATGCATGAGCATACTAATCCCTACGTATGCTAATGCCACACATACATACCTCTCAAGCACATGTAACTAAAACATAGCAATTCATACATATATTTTCCAAATCATATGTAAATTGCACAAGTAATGTAAACACGTTCTCATCAACGAGCATACATAACACAAACATGTCAACACACAAACAATTGCATACACAGCAAAACAAAGCATGTTTTCCAAACCGTTTGAAAAGACGGAAATAAAGTGGAGCCCTTACCTCGGCAAGCTTCCGTCAACAACACACGCTCAAACAACACAACGTGCTTCCTAAAACAAGCAACGTAACAATCAATACATTGTTCTCTAACCAATCGTATTGAAACTACACCAAAACCCCAAAAACCTAATGGTTCCTAAGGAAAAACCACTCTTTCGGACATCGAACCAAAATCTATCGTATTGATCAACCCCCATGAGTTATTTGTACTATTTTTAGGACCCAAAACAATTGCCAAAAGTCTTAAATAATTTGAAATGCAAAATGGCCGTTTTCTTGCGTTACAAGCTACGTACTTTCCGAGTACCCGAAAAACTCGTTTCCAATCCCAACCACTTTCATAAATTAATAAGAAGGGATTAGAAGGCTAAAAACCAAGTTTAGAAATCAAAATCCAAAATCTCAACTCCCAGAGCTCGCCCTGGCGAGTTGGTGGCGAGTGAAGTCAGAGAGTTCTGGTCTTACTCGCCCTGGAGCTCGCCCTGGCGAGTTGTCAAGACCTGTGACACTCGCCCTGGCGAGTAACCACTCGCCTGGCGAGTTTCAACTGTCATGACAGCAAAAGACAGCAACTCACCCCACCTTTTTCCACCCAAGCCTAGTTTGATTCTATTAGTTCCCAACATCTTTTCAAGGTATAAAAACAAACCATTTTCATAAGCAAGCAATTCATTTTCCGAAAGCTTGTTGGTTGCTTCGAGTGCAAGTTATTTGATTTTCATTTCCAAAATCAAAACTAAATCCAAGCACAAGTTTTATTACGGGCCTTAACCGTCCGGTAATCATTTTCAAACATGTTTTCAAGGTAAAAAGCGACACCACATGTCACATTAGTTTTAAACCATTTTGACCCCAAAACACTACCCAAAACACTTAGGAAAATATTTTCATAAACCTCAAAATATTTTTCATCGGATTTTCCAAAACAAAACCATACAACGCATTTCCCTTTCGCCCAAAGGTTCAAAGACAACTTTTCTTTTCAAAACCTTACAACATAGCCTCATGTTATTGATCAATACATAATCAAACTAAAACCCTAACTTTTCTCATGAGATTCTTCACCAACTCATGGAAAACAAAAACAACAAAGCCTAGCATGCTTACTAAACTCTCATGAACAACTTTCATGAAACAAGAACTAGTAAGAACAACCTTTCTCACCAAACCCTCTTAAGAACATAAACCCAAAAACCTCACAACTCTAAAAATCTACCAACCTAGGAGATGAGAAGAGAGGGTTACCTTAAGAAAGTGATTCTCAACAACTTTCCTCAAAGCTTCCAAGCTTGAAATGGACACAAATGGTGAGGAATGGAAAATTTGTGAAGGTTGGGAGTAGTAATGGAGTTCCACGTGAAAGAGAGAAAGAATGAGATGTTTGGTGATGTTTTTCTAAGTCCACAAATGAGCAAACCTCCTTACTAAGCTAAAGCTCTTGCTAGCTCATGGCCATTGGATCAAAACACAATGCCAAGACCAAACCATAGCCATTGGATCAAACCAAAACCAATCCACTTGAGGCAACACTCAAAACCTCATACAAACACTCACACGTTCAGTTCTCGCGCGACGCGACGAACGTAAAACACAAAAACATTAAAACCTACGGAAAGAACGCCTAACGTTTTTCCATTCCAAAACTTATCGCCGAATCTTTTTCCGCGACTGTAATTTTCTTCCATACCTTAGAAAATTAATCTCAGAATATATCCTAACTCGCGCAGATATATAAAACTCCCATCCGAAACCTCACTTAAAACAGACGCAATAAGATTTTACAACGACGGGTAAAATCCTACTCGTTTTTCCAAAAACAAGAATAATCCAAAACTTATTATTCTGAAACCACAAATAACTTCTTATTCAAGCAACAGGATCACAGAACCAAGGTCTGTACAATTACAGTGCACGAGCACTAAACAGGCTCAATTACAGCAAAAGCTAATAATTACACGATGTTTCGTCACACGAACACATCGAACCCCTAATAATTCCTTAAACCAACTATACAATGAAATCTTGGGTCTTACAATACTACCCCCCTAAAAGAAGTTTCGTCCTCGAAACTTAGACATCGTCGACAAACAAACCGGGGTATAATTCCTTCATCTTACTCTCGAGCTCCCAGGTTGTATCTCCTGTAGCTTCGTTCCATATTACCTTCACCAAAGGTATCTCTTTCGTCCTCAGACGTTTCATCTTCCTATCCGCAATCTTGATCGGCGGAACTTCAAATGACAAGTTATCCCTCAACTGGATATCATCTGGTGTGATCACATGTGATGGATCCGGTGTATACTTCCGCAATTGCGACACATGGAACACGTCATGAATCAAAGATAGTACCGGTGGCAACGCGATCCGGTATGCTACCTTCCCAATCCGTTCCAAAATCTGATACGGCCCTATAAACCTTGGAGTCAACTTTTTCGCTTTCAAAGCCCTTCCAACACCCGTTGTTGGAGTAACACGGAGAAATACGTGATCTCCCTCCTCAAACTCTAAAGGCCTCCGACGCCTATCCGCATAACTCTTTTGTCGATCTTGAGCAACCTTCATCATTGCCCTTATCTTTCGGACCTTGTCCGTCGTCTGTTGTACCATTTCCGGTCCTACTATTAAACCTTCCCCATCTTGGTACCAACACAAAGGAGTCTGACATCTCCTCCCATACAAAGCCTCGTATGGTGCCATTCCGATAGTCGAATGGTAACTATTGTTGTACGTGAACTCTATCAACGGCAACACGTCGTCCCAACTCCCACGATCATCCAGCACACATGCTCTCAACAAATCCTCTAAAGACTGATTTGTTCTCTCAGTTTGTCCATCGGTCTGGGGATGATAGGCAGAACTCAATCTCAATTTCGTCCCCAACGCCTCATGCAAAGTCTTCCAAAAATGTGAAGTGAACTTCGGATCTCTATCCGACACTATACTTGACGGAATCCCATGTAACCTCACAATCTCAGCAATATACACATCGGTCAACTTTGCCGCCGTATCCGTAATCCTTACCGGTAGAAAATGAGCGGACTTTGTCAAACGATCCACTATCACCCAAATGGAATCATGCTTCCTCCTGGTCTTGGGTAAACCAGTGATGAAATCCATAGAAATGCTATCCCACTTCCACTCGGGGATATCTAACGACTGCAGCATCCCTGCCGGTCTCTGATGCTCAATCTTCGCCTTCTGACAAGTCAGACACGACGCCACATACTCAGCCACATCCTTTTTCATACCCGGCCACCAGAAATCTTGCCTCAGGTCCTGATACATTTTTGTTGCCCCGGGATGCATACTAAGCTTACTCTTGTGTGCCTCCCCTAGAATGGTGTTTCTCAAATCCATAGCTTCGGGTACACACACTCTCCCTTGACACCTCAAAATATTGTCCGATCCCACCTTGAAATCTCGGTTGGTTCCTCGAACAATCAACGCTCTTTTCTCCAGGAGAAACTTGTCATCTTGACAATTAGCAATATCCTCCAACAAACCGTTTGAGATGGTAATCATACCCAGTCTCATATTCCCTAAAGCAAACTCTACCTCTAGGTGCAAATCTCGAAACTCTCTCAACAACTCTTGTTGACTAGCCATTTGTGCCGAACAAACCGACACACTCTTCCTACTCAAAGCATCGGCTACCACATTAGCCTTTCCCGGATGGTATTCCAACGTAAAGTCGAAGTCTTTCAAAGTTTCCATCCACCTCCGTTGCCTCATGTTAAGCTCTTTCTGATCAAACAGATACTTAAGACTTTTATGGTCACTAAACACGACAAAAGTGCAACCATAAAGATGATGTCTCCAAATCTTCAATGCAAAAACCACGGCCGCAAGCTCCAAATCGTGCGTCGGATAATTCTTCTCATGCACCTTCAACTGCCGTGATGCATAAGCCACTGCTCTCTTGTGCTGCATCAACACACAACCTAAACCCTGATGAGACGCATCACAATAAACCTCATAAGGTTCATCTGACTGAGGTAACACCAACACCGGTGAAGTCGTCAACCGCTCCTTCAACAATTGAAAGCTAAGTTCACACTGCTCAGTCCACGCAAACGGTTGATCCTTTCGCGTAAGTTGCGTCATTGGTGCCACAATCTTAGCGAATCCTTCTATGAACCTCCGGTAATAACCGGCCAAACCAACAAAACTCCTCACGTCCGTCACTGTTTGAGGCTGCTTCCATGAAAGTACCGTATCAATCTTGGCTGGATCCACGGCTATTCCCTCTTTTGATATAACATGGCCAAGGAAATTCACCTCTTCCAACCAAAAGTCACACTTTGACGGGTTCGCATACAACTTACTTTCCCGCAAAACTTGCAAAACCAAGCGAAGATGCTCTTCATGCTCCTCTTCACTCTTCGAATACACCAAAATGTCATCAATGAACACCACCACAAACTTGTCCAAAAATGAGTTGAATATCCGATTCATGTACGCCATAAAGATAGCAGGTGCATTCGTCACTCCGAACGGCATCACCAAGTACTCATAATGCCCATACCGCGTCCTAAACGCCGTTTTCTGAATATCCTCATCTCGTACTCTTATCTGGTGATATCCAGATTTCAAGTCAATCTTGGAAAACACTGAGGCTCCCCTCAACTGATCCATCAAATCATCAATACGCGGCAATGGATATCGGTTCTTGATAGTCACCTTATTAAGCTTCCGATAATCCACGCATAGACGAGATTTCCCATCCTTCTTCTTAACCAGTAAGACCGGTGCTCCCCAAGGCGACACACTAGGCCTTATGAAACCTTTCTCTAACAAGTCCTCAATCTGACTCTTCAACTCTGCCAGCTCAACTGGAGCCATCCGATAAGCTGATTCTGAAATCGGACCCGTACCCGGTTGCAAATCAATAAAGAATTCCACCTCTCTACACGGAGGAAACGCTGGAATCTCCGATGGAAACACATCTTGGAAATCCTGAACCACTCGAATTTCCTCAATTCGGATCTCCGACATCACTCCTAAGCTAGCAAGTGAAACTATCTCCGGCTCTCCATTACGCATAACCACAGAAAGTCGATTTGCGGACAAGTACCTTCGCACACCTGGCTCGGGAAAGAAAACCAATTTCCGAGCACAGTCTAGAATCACATAATGATAAGACAACCAATCCATCCCGAGGATGATCTCGAGAGATGTAAGCGGTAAACACACCAAATTGACCAGAAAATCCCTATTCTGAATTACTACCAAACAATGCAAGCATGCAGTATTTACTACCAAATCCTTAGCAGGAGTCAAAACATTCAAATCAAACGGAAGCACAGATACATTCAAACTCAAACGATTTGCACATGCCAAGGATATGAATGAGTGGGTTGCCCCCGTGTCAATCAAAGCAGTTAAAGAATTACCTGCAATGTGACAGCTCTCGTGGATGGCATTGCTAGCCTGCCCACTCAGTTCAGTGCCCATACAGTAAGCACGTGCCTTTGCCGCAGGTCTGGCACCCTGTGAGCCTTGTGCCACATTTGCCGACGGCCCAGTCTTCGGGGCTTTGCAATCCCTAGCAAAGTGTCCCGGCTTCTTACAATTAAAACAAACATGCCCCTGATTCCGGCATTCATTCGCATAGTGGCCCACTTCACCACACTTAAAACAGCCCTGCTTCCCGGTATTCTGACTGTTCTGATTCACCGATCGACCCTGTCCCTTGTTATACTGTGGACGGTCATATGGCTTACTGCCTTGTTTTCCACGGTTCTGACTTTGATTCGGACCACTAGAACGACTTGGTCCCCCAGCACTAAAACCACCCTGTCGGTTCACCCTTTTGTTCCTCATATCTTCCACCTCTTGGCACTTTTCAACCAAGACTTGAAATTGCCGAATACCCAATGGCACAACCGCATCCTGCAGTTCGTACCTCAGCCCATCTTGGAATCTACGACACATATAGACCTCATCTATCCCATCCCTAAAGAAGCGGAAGAAACGGGATAATGATTCAAACTTCTTGGAATATGCCTCCACATTCATACTCCCCTGACGTAGTCTCAGAAACTCCTCACCATACCTTTCCCTTGCAGTCTCAGGGAAATACTTAGCCAGGAACCTCCTCTTGAAGTTCTCCCAGTTAATCTCCTCATATGCATTTTCCATAATCAGACGGGTGTTCCTCCACCAAAATTCGGAACCCCCAAGCAGCTGATAGGTAGCTAGAACTACCTTCTCCCCCTCCGGACAATGAATTGCCCCGAATATCCTCTCCACAGATTGGAGCCACAAATCAGCAGTTTCCGGACCTCCCTCCCCATTAAACTTAGGAGGAGTTTGGTGGTTGAAATTCGAAAGAAGTCTAGATCCAGCCGCAAGTATTTCTCTTTCGCGCTTTTCCAGATCCCTTTGCGCCTTAGCATGGCTCTGGGCAGTCACCGCCGCTGCCATTGTGTTCATGGCATAAGCCATTTGATAAATATCAGCATTATCCGTCACAGGTGCTGTAGGTGCCCTTCTTGGAGGCATTCTATCTCTGCACAATACCAATTCTGATTAGATTCCTTATCCAGACATTTCTGAGTCTCAACAGAAAATCTCATACAACGGCTACGAACACAAAACCCGACACAGAACAACCACTAGAACTAACTCAACCCTAGCTACGTTCTAACCGACTCTGAACTAACGACTCAAGTATACACTTTCCCTTTGAAGATTTAAAGCCGAGCTCTGATACCAAATTGTAACACCCCGTTTTTCGAAAACCAAAAAGGGCATTATTTTTTTTCTTTTTCTTTTTCAACTAACACTCAGAGTGCGCATAGAATATTTTCCAATGAGCCGGCATTCAAATATACAAAAGACTCATTACCAAAAGGTGCTTCGACAAGCAAAGTGTATTTCCTGAATAATTACAATCCAAGTCTAAGTATACAAATACTTACAACAAACAAAGTTAGAAACCCTATGCTAACCAAAAAGCACGGTGCACAAAACACACCGGCGCATAGTCTAACTAGAAACTACCACACCAGCTCCAACACGAGCTCACTAAGGCCTAGAGCTACCAACGCCGTCCTCTCGACCTACATCGTCATCTGGGGTGGGATGAGCCCGCAAATGAAAGAAAGGGTCACCACAAAACAACAGTAGATATATATATATAACTGATTCGAAAGATTGTACACGTAACAAAATTCCATAAAACACAAGAGAAAGCTCTTAAAACATTCAACAATTCCCACCAACGGGCTTATATATATAATGCACAACAAGCCTAATGCAGACTTCTACAATGGGTGTGGTACTACCAGAGCTACCACATGCAAATGAATTCCGGAATTACTCATCATAATCAATAAAACCGCAAAGGGTTAAGGTGGATCCACTCACGCAATCACACCCCGTGGTCCACTCACGCAACCACTTACTGTACTCAAAAAGATCCCGTAGGATTTTGGGTGGGTCCACTCACGCAACCAACACCCCGTAGTCCACTCACGCAACTACGCAACATGAATGCATGAGCATACTAATCCCTACGTATGCTAATGCCACACATACATACCTCTCAAGCACATGTAACTAAAACATAGCAATTCATACATATATTTTCCAAATCATATGTAAATTGCACAAGTAATGTAAACACGTTCTCATCAACGAGCATACATAACACAAACATGTCAACACACAAACAATTGCATACACAGCAAAACAAAGCATGTTTTCCAAACCGTTTGAAAAGACGGAAATAAAGTGGAGCCCTTACCTCGGCAAGCTTCCGTCAACAACACACGCTCAAACAACACAACGTGCTTCCTAAAACAAGCAACGTAACAATCAATACATTGTTCTCTAACCAATCGTATTGAAACTACACCAAAACCCCAAAAACCTAATGGTTCCTAAGGAAAAACCACTCTTTCGGACATCGAACCAAAATCTATCGTATTGATCAACCCCCATGAGTTATTTGTACTATTTTTAGGACCCAAAACAATTGCCAAAAGTCTTAAATAATTTGAAATGCAAAATGGCCGTTTTCTTGCGTTACAAGCTACGTACTTTCCGAGTACCCGAAAAACTCGTTTCCAATCCCAACCACTTTCATAAATTAATAAGAAGGGATTAGAAGGCTAAAAACCAAGTTTAGAAATCAAAATCCAAAATCTCAACTCCCAGAGCTCGCCCTGGCGAGTTGGTGGCGAGTGAAGTCAGAGAGTTCTGGTCTTACTCGCCCTGGAGCTCGCCCTGGCGAGTTGTCAAGACCTGTGACACTCGCCCTGGCGAGTAACCACTCGCCTGGCGAGTTTCAACTGTCATGACAGCAAAAGACAGCAACTCACCCCACCTTTTTCCACCCAAGCCTAGTTTGATTCTATTAGTTCCCAACATCTTTTCAAGGTATAAAAACAAACCATTTTCATAAGCAAGCAATTCATTTTCCGAAAGCTTGTTGGTTGCTTCGAGTGCAAGTTATTTGATTTTCATTTCCAAAATCAAAACTAAATCCAAGCACAAGTTTTATTACGGGCCTTAACCGTCCGGTAATCATTTTCAAACATGTTTTCAAGGTAAAAAGCGACACCACATGTCACATTAGTTTTAAACCATTTTGACCCCAAAACACTACCCAAAACACTTAGGAAAATATTTTCATAAACCTCAAAATATTTTTCATCGGATTTTCCAAAACAAAACCATACAACGCATTTCCCTTTCGCCCAAAGGTTCAAAGACAACTTTTCTTTTCAAAACCTTACAACATAGCCTCATGTTATTGATCAATACATAATCAAACTAAAACCCTAACTTTTCTCATGAGATTCTTCACCAACTCATGGAAAACAAAAACAACAAAGCCTAGCATGCTTACTAAACTCTCATGAACAACTTTCATGAAACAAGAACTAGTAAGAACAACCTTTCTCACCAAACCCTCTTAAGAACATAAACCCAAAAACCTCACAACTCTAAAAATCTACCAACCTAGGAGATGAGAAGAGAGGGTTACCTTAAGAAAGTGATTCTCAACAACTTTCCTCAAAGCTTCCAAGCTTGAAATGGACACAAATGGTGAGGAATGGAAAATTTGTGAAGGTTGGGAGTAGTAATGGAGTTCCACGTGAAAGAGAGAAAGAATGAGATGTTTGGTGATGTTTTTCTAAGTCCACAAATGAGCAAACCTCCTTACTAAGCTAAAGCTCTTGCTAGCTCATGGCCATTGGATCAAAACACAATGCCAAGACCAAACCATAGCCATTGGATCAAACCAAAACCAATCCACTTGAGGCAACACTCAAAACCTCATACAAACACTCACACGTTCAGTTCTCGCGCGACGCGACGAACGTAAAACACAAAAACATTAAAACCTACGGAAAGAACGCCTAACGTTTTTCCATTCCAAAACTTATCGCCGAATCTTTTTCCGCGACTGTAATTTTCTTCCATACCTTAGAAAATTAATCTCAGAATATATCCTAACTCGCGCAGATATATAAAACTCCCATCCGAAACCTCACTTAAAACAGACGCAATAAGATTTTACAACGACGGGTAAAATCCTACTCGTTTTTCCAAAAACAAGAATAATCCAAAACTTATTATTCTGAAACCACAAATAACTTCTTATTCAAGCAACAGGATCACAGAACCAAGGTCTGTACAATTACAGTGCACGAGCACTAAACAGGCTCAATTACAGCAAAAGCTAATAATTACACGATGTTTCGTCACACGAACACATCGAACCCCTAATAATTCCTTAAACCAACTATACAATGAAATCTTGGGTCTTACAATACTACCCCCCTAAAAGAAGTTTCGTCCTCGAAACTTAGACATCGTCGACAAACAAACCGGGGTATAATTCCTTCATCTTACTCTCGAGCTCCCAGGTTGTATCTCCTGTAGCTTCGTTCCATATTACCTTCACCAAAGGTATCTCTTTCGTCCTCAGACGTTTCATCTTCCTATCCGCAATCTTGATCGGCGGAACTTCAAATGACAAGTTATCCCTCAACTGGATATCATCTGGTGTGATCACATGTGATGGATCCGGTGTATACTTCCGCAATTGCGACACATGGAACACGTCATGAATCAAAGATAGTACCGGTGGCAACGCGATCCGGTATGCTACCTTCCCAATCCGTTCCAAAATCTGATACGGCCCTATAAACCTTGGAGTCAACTTTTTCGCTTTCAAAGCCCTTCCAACACCCGTTGTTGGAGTAACACGGAGAAATACGTGATCTCCCTCCTCAAACTCTAAAGGCCTCCGACGCCTATCCGCATAACTCTTTTGTCGATCTTGAGCAACCTTCATCATTGCCCTTATCTTTCGGACCTTGTCCGTCGTCTGTTGTACCATTTCCGGTCCTACTATTAAACCTTCCCCATCTTGGTACCAACACAAAGGAGTCTGACATCTCCTCCCATACAAAGCCTCGTATGGTGCCATTCCGATAGTCGAATGGTAACTATTGTTGTACGTGAACTCTATCAACGGCAACACGTCGTCCCAACTCCCACGATCATCCAGCACACATGCTCTCAACAAATCCTCTAAAGACTGATTTGTTCTCTCAGTTTGTCCATCGGTCTGGGGATGATAGGCAGAACTCAATCTCAATTTCGTCCCCAACGCCTCATGCAAAGTCTTCCAAAAATGTGAAGTGAACTTCGGATCTCTATCCGACACTATACTTGACGGAATCCCATGTAACCTCACAATCTCAGCAATATACACATCGGTCAACTTTGCCGCCGTATCCGTAATCCTTACCGGTAGAAAATGAGCGGACTTTGTCAAACGATCCACTATCACCCAAATGGAATCATGCTTCCTCCTGGTCTTGGGTAAACCAGTGATGAAATCCATAGAAATGCTATCCCACTTCCACTCGGGGATATCTAACGACTGCAGCATCCCTGCCGGTCTCTGATGCTCAATCTTCGCCTTCTGACAAGTCAGACACGACGCCACATACTCAGCCACATCCTTTTTCATACCCGGCCACCAGAAATCTTGCCTCAGGTCCTGATACATTTTTGTTGCCCCGGGATGCATACTAAGCTTACTCTTGTGTGCCTCCCCTAGAATGGTGTTTCTCAAATCCATAGCTTCGGGTACACACACTCTCCCTTGACACCTCAAAATATTGTCCGATCCCACCTTGAAATCTCGGTTGGTTCCTCGAACAATCAACGCTCTTTTCTCCAGGAGAAACTTGTCATCTTGACAATTAGCAATATCCTCCAACAAACCGTTTGAGATGGTAATCATACCCAGTCTCATATTCCCTAAAGCAAACTCTACCTCTAGGTGCACTACAAAATATGAAATTAGGTCTATCAGTTCTATTATCATTGAAACTATCCCTAATAACCTATGGAAGTTCATATCAAATGGTGAAACTATCAATAGTAAGACCTACATTTGAAAGCCCATCAGCGCAACAATTTCCCTCTCTATAAATGTGAGATACAAAGAAATTCATATTTATAATAATCCTAGTACAATTAAACCATCTGTTGCTTAAAGACCAAGACACTAACTCATGAGATTTGAAAGCAAGGACTACTAAAGATGAATCACTTTCTAGCCATAAGTTCAGCCAATTATGACTAGCTGCGTTCTCAATGGCTCTTATTGCTCCACATAGTTCTGCTATGAAAGCTGATCTGTGACCAATGTTATCAGCATAACCACAAATAAACTCCGAATTGTTATTTTCTAAAGATACCTCCACAAGAAGATGTGAGAATGTTAGAAGCCCCGTAAGTGTTACACTTCACCTAAAGACTAATTGGAGAATGCCAAATAACTCCTTTAATGTCAGGAGCTTTTGAAGGATGAATGGTGACATTAAACTTCTTAAGAATGCTGAAATTTGAAATTGAGGAGTAGGCACAACCCTTTGATCTATTCCCAGCCATAGTGACATTGACTTGAATCCATTTCACGGCAGATTTTCAATAAGTAGTCTTATTATTAAATCTGGCATTGTTTCTAGCAAACCAAATAGCACTCACAATATTGATGATAGCAGACTTTAATGACAATTTTACATTGAGGTGTCCGTGACCTATCACAAAGATCCCAAAATTCTTCTAAGGATTGAAAATGAAGGGTTATGCCTAATACAAATGGTAGCCAACACCAAAGAGAAGCAAAGTTGCATTCGAAAAAAAGATGAAAAGTACTCTCAGAACAACTATGACAAAGAGAACATTTAGCTAGAAGGAAGGCTACAACCTCTCTGCATAAGTTTTTCATTAGTAGGGATCTTGTCATGCATCAATCTCCATGCTATAAACGTAATTAATTTAGACAAAAAATATATTGTATATAGTATAAACAAATAAAATAAGATATAAATTTGTAAGATATATAATTATTTTATAAAATTCTCATGAGAATGAAAGATATTGTTATCAAAAACCTATTTTTATTGGCACAAGTTATGGTGCATAAGCCATGTTTATGTACTGTGCATAAATACCCAAAATTGCTTAGCGCACCCGCCAAATTTCTAATGCACCCCCTAGATTGTTTAGTGCACCCCCAAATTTTTGGGGGGTATGCTAGAAATTTGGGGAGTGCGCTAAGCAATATGGGGGTGCACTAAGCAATCTGGAGGGTGCTTTAAACAATTTTCATTATTTATGCACGGTGTATAAGAAAAAAGCTTATGCACCATAACCACTCCTATTTTTATTGTATAAACTTTTTTACTAAAAAAAAATCATATATAAAGTTAGTTATTCACTGTAAATGATCAAAAAAAATTATATGTCAAAATTATAGTAACAATTTTAATTAATACACGAGAAAAGTTAACAAGTATCCTTTTTTCCTTTTTTTTTTGACGGGCACAAGTATCCTTTTAAGAAACAGAAAAGGAAATATTAACTTCAATGGTTAAATGATAAAATAATAGGTCTTGAAAGTTTTGAATTTGAATCCCACTAATGTTTTTGAAAAGAGATAGTTGTAAATATTTTCATAGGTGCTATTTGAATTTTAAGATTTTATCTATTTTAGATTACGGATAGCCATTCTCTTACCTAAATTTTTCGGATTGAGTAATACATTTTCAATATTTTAATTGTTTTTCTTTCATCGTCAATATCCGGCTTATTTGACCGTCAAATTTTGGTTCGGAAATTAATTTTAGCATAAAGTGATTTCAGCCGCCTTTTAATATTCAGTTTTGGGATTATCAATACTTTAAAAATTTTAAAGTGATATTTTTTCACATAAAACTTTACTTTTATGCCAAGTACTATTAAAACACTCTAGGAGTTGAGATTCAAACTAAAAAAAACTCTTAGTATATATACCGTTTCAATATTTGCTTATGCATGTACTGAGAGTGGATTCTCTCAATTATAAAAAATAATTGAGAAAATAATCTAGACCATTTATATTAATAAAAGAGGATAAAGTTGGAATTTAAAAGAAGGAGAGAAATTAATTAAGAGTTAAATATAAAAATTAAAAAAAATTGAAGAAAAAAAAAATGATAAAGATCCATTCTCATATGTACTACACCTTTTCTTCACACACATTTCCATTTGTCACACAATGAAATGAAAGAATTGGGGCCGTGATACTTTTTCTCAAAGTTTGCATCATTATAGAAAATAATACTATCAATAAAGAAAAGAAAAATAAGAATATGGGTCGTGTGACTGAGAGAGCATTATTAAAAATTTATAAGTATAAAGTATATGTCGTTAAAAAAAAGTATAAAGTATATTTCTTCATTTTGCTTTTTACCTGATCCACTTTCAGTCTTCAGCTTTTGATCTTTCCCCACTGTCTTTCTATTTCTATTTCAGTTTCAGCATCTTCAAATTATTACCAAACAAATAGAAGACAGAAACTTCAATCTGCCTTTAGAAAAAAAAGAAACTTCAATCTTGGTTCCTTTGGGATTACTATGATGACGTACAAATTTTATATTATTTTTTTGCATTTTTTAGAGGAAATTTCTTTTTTTTTGAAATTTGGATCCACCACACCTACTTGTGGTTAATTGTAACCTAAATGGAAATTTCTTTTTTCCATTTTTTGAATAATATTGCACAACTCAATAACAGTTTAAGGAATATAAAATTGTGACAAGTTAACGAGTTCCACTTGTTGATATATTTTCCTATATGGTAGTATATTTCTATATAGTATAACAAAGAGAGGAGCATAGCAATAGCATCAAATAGACTTTTCTATTTTAGCAAATCACACACAAGGCCTTGAAGCCAAATCCACCCCCTACAATGGAGGTAAACATGTTAGTTACAGAACCTTCGTCATAAAGGTTTAACGGATAAGCTACATAAGCAATATTATTGGATCTAAAAAAAATTATATGGTGGGCCTCCATTTTTGGATCTAAAAAAAATTAAATGATAGTAGGTCTCTTATAAAAAAAATGTTTTAAACAACAAAAGATCTCAATATTATTGTCGACCCAATCTAAAATGGTTAGGTCCATATTTTAGAAAAATAAAATAAAATAAACAAAAAAAAGGTTTGTTTCAAACGCAAATACAAATGATGTCTTTTCTCTTGCTCCCTCCCATTGCTAGAAAGAAGACTTTTTTTTACGTAGCAAAAAGATATTTGCTATTATTGATTGGGATATGAATATTTTGCATGCTACTTACAATAATGACTATTTTTTATATTATTGACGTTATTTACAATTTAAAAGAATATTACTCTCTTACAATTTTTTGTGTTTTTTATTAAGAGGTCCACATTTATTATTGGTCGATTTGTTTCTTACCCTTTTGCATGGTCTTTTTTTTTCTTTCTTGTTTCTTACCCTTTTGCATGGTCTTTCTTTATATCCTTCCTTATAATATGAAACAGCCAAATAGGTCCGTACCTAAAATTTTGGATATTCTGTATGAGTTATAATTTTTTTTTTTAAAAAAAATGTATCAATGCCTTTTGGTTGCTTATTATTTTAAGGCTTAAACATCATTTCCGTCCTTGTAAGTTCATCAATTTTTTGTTTTAGTTTCTGTATCTGAAGGTGTGAAAAACACAAGAAGGGGGGGGGGTTGAATTGTGTTTTGGTATTTTTTAAAAACTTCTTCTAAGTTAATCAACTTATCAGAATCTGCAGCGGATAAAGTAACACAATCAGCACACACGCACAAGAGAGAGATAGAGATAGACACTAGAGCTGTCAAAACGGGCGGCCCGGCCCGTTTTGGGCCGGCCCATTCGGGCTTCGGGCTTCGTCGGGCCGGGCTTAAAAAGCCCGGATAAAAAACGGGCTACAAAATAAGGCCCGAGCCCGGCCCGGTACGGGCTCTCGGGCTTTCGGGCCGGCCCGGTTTTTTAAAAAAAAAAACATTTTTAAAGCAATAGATGAAGGGTAATGAAAAAAAGAATAAATTTAAGTGCTCAATAAATTTGACAAAGAGATCATAACATTAATTAATTACAAATAGGTTGAAATTTGTTAGTATTAATGTAAAGTTATTTAAGCTATTTAAAATTTACGAGTAATTACGTAGAGAAATATTTCACGATCGTGGTTTTATATTTTTAGCTTATTTATTTATTTATTTTAATGACACGATAAGTTATTTTTATTTTTAGCTTCTCTTCATTTCCTTATGTACATAATTTGCGTTACTAGTGCATATTTATTCTCTTAAATGTGCGTTTGATGGAATTGGAAGGTGTGTGTTGTGTTGTTGCCGTGTTGTTAACTTATTATGTTTGTGTCGACTTTTAGATTGGTGGCCCAAGTAAAAATATTATAAACATTCTTCCTTGTTTACTCATATTTTTTATTTTTATTTTTTTTATTATAATTTAATCGGGCTTGCGGGCGGCCCGCGGCCCATTCGGGCCGGCCCATATTTTTTGCGGGCTTTATCGGGCCGGGCTAAAAAGCCCGGATGCTAATTCGGGCTAGATTTTTAAGGCCCAAGCCCGGAAAAAAATCGGGCTATTCGGGCCGCCCATTCGGGCCGGCCCATTTTGACAGCTCTAATAGACACAGAGATTTATATTGGTTCCTCTCACAGTCCGAGAGTACGTCCAGTCCCCTTGCACTTTCAAGGGAGTTCACTATAATCACAAAAGATTACAATTGCTCAAGCACACAACAAGAGACTTCCAATGCTCAAGTAAATCCTTACAAGAGACTTCATATACTCAAGCACACAAGCAAGAGACTTCTTACAACTAAACAAAGTAACAACAAAGTTTATGAACACTTGATACAATTATCAATGTTCAAAGTAAAACAAATACAACTCTTAAACAAGACTAATTTAGAATCCTAACAAGAGAATACTAAGGTTCAGCTACTGAGATGATCAGATGCTGAGACAATGTCTTGGATTTTCAAATGAGTTCAAGTTGTATTTCAATTGTTTTTGTGCTTAGATGATTTTGACAGCTTCCAATGCTCAAGTAAATCCTTACAAGAGACTTCATATGTTCAAGCACACAAGCAAGAGACTTCTTACAACTAAACAAAGTAACAACAAAGTTTATGAACACTTGATACAATTATCAATGTTCAAAGTAAAACAAATACAACTCTTAAACAAGACTAATTTAGAATCCTAACAAGAGAATACTAAGGTTCAGCTACTGAGATGATCAGATGCTGAGACAATGTCTTGGATTTTCAAATGAGTTCAAGTTGTATTTCAATTATTTTTGTGCTTAGATGATTTTGACAGAGTAACATCTCTTTTGAATCGTTCAAATGTTGCGCACAAAAACTTCAATTCATCCTCCTATTTATAGATGAGGGTGGAGCGTATGAATTGATGTCGTTGCAGTGAGAATAGCCAGCTGGAGATCATACAATTTCATTCACATGGTATTTTAACCAAATCAATTAACGTTTGTAAAATTCCAGTCTTATGAGAGAGAATATTCACCCATATCAGGTAATGGTTCGTACAATAGTACTAACGTCATTATCACTGATGATAAGGTTGATGTATTATGTTGATCTTCCATTTCAAATTTTGTCAGTAGATGATGAATTTCAATCATAAGGAGCATTGAATGTTCTTCTGACAAAACGGCTATAACTGCACTTATCAGAATCTTGTGTCTTCAACACAGCTTCTGATGGGAGAGCTTCTGATACGCTTTGACTTGTAGCTTCTGATGGTTGCATCTTCTTGCGCTTGATATCAGAACATGCTAGAGTCATCTTCTCATATATTTAAATGGCGTTCAGAGCTTCTCAAGTACTCATTAGTGTATATGAAATTTTAACATATATACCTGCACACTAAGAGTAAATTATCAGTGTACCCTATTGTATATTAATACTATTGTTATCATCAAAACTTAATTAGGTCATGTCAGAACCACTTTTGTTCCAACAGTATCTTATTTTGTTGCAAATTAGTCCCTGCATGTGCAATTTGTTTTTATTTTAGTCACTAAAGCCAAAATCTGCAGGAAAATTCGCTGGTTTCCTGCGGATTTTAGTTTTAAGGGACTAAAATCAAAAGATTTGAACATACAGGGACTAATTTGCAAAAAAAAAAATATAGGAACTAAAACCAAAAAATCGTGAACTTACAAGGACGAAAATGATGATTAAACCTTATTTTAATAGTGGAATTTTTATCAATAACCAAGTTTATGAATATGAATTATGTATATAATTATAAAAGAGGCTTAATCATCATTTCCGTCCCTGTAAGTTTGCAATTTTTTTGTTTTAGTCTCTGTATCTTTTTTTGTTGCAAATTATTCCTTCTATGTTCAAATCTTTTGGTTTTAATCCCTTAAAACTAAAATCCGCAGGAACTTAGCAAATTTTCCTTTAGATTTTCCTGCGGATTTTAGCTTTAGGGACTTAAAAAAAATATTGCACATGCAGGGACTAATTTTCAACAAAAAAAGATACAGAGACTAAAACCAAAAATTTATAAACTTACAGGAACGAAAATGATGTCTAAGCCTATAAAAGAAAAGGTGAGTGTGTACTGCTCTTACCTCAAACACCTAAGTGGTGAGTCATGTGAATGTCTTTCTTAGAAATGTTTGATTGTATGTGTGTACACGAGAATCTCTGATTTTAATTGTTTGTCGGCGCACAGTTATTACCACCGGCATATGTATCTGAGGTCCGATCGTAAAAATTCTGATTCCAAATCATTTGTCAGTCCAATTATTTGATATTGAACGGTCGGATTGATAAAATTCGAATTCATTGGTCAAATTCAATAGTTTTGGTCAGAGTAGTGAACTAATTTGCCAGCGACACAATTATTACCAATGACTGCATTCTGGCAAGTGCATCAATCTGTCGTCGAGTAATAATTCACACTCTAGGTGTCTAGAATGAGTTCGTATCCACAGGGATCGTGCCGAAGCTTCGTTAGCGTTATTTAAGTTCGTGGTTTTGCATTCACTTTGGTTTTTAAAAAGGTTTTTATGAAAATAGCGATGCTTGCATAAAATAAAGATAGTTTGATTCAGAAACATAGAGGATAATTATGGTGGTTGGACTCACTCCCTTCTTTGTATTTGGCATGAACGGTGTATAACATAGTTATTCAGATTATTATTCGGCGGTGACTTTTCCTTGTTGTAGTAATACCTTTACTATTACTCTATGTATATTGAAGTTTCCCTAAGTTAATAACTAAAGTACCTACGAGAGCCTAACCTCGATGTGTCACATACCCTAATTACTAGGTGAGTTGTTCATTATACATGCATTATTATCTTCACCCATCCAATGCCTCTAGGTCCTAGTATCGGGCTATTCATCTTATAAGTGCTCAGTTCACACCTAGTTCATGATTCCTCCTCTAACCGCTCAGTTTGCGACTAGTTTAGGACCTTACCGTCTCTATTCACCTAGCATATTTACTACTAGTTCCGGACGAATATTAAAGCAACTCTAATATAAATACTAAAGCCGTCCCTAATATTGATTCTATGGGCGCTCCCGCTTATCCGGCCAGATTACAAGAATGCGTTATTAAAGTGCAAGAAAGTAAATAACAAATATAATACTAAATAACATTTATTATAACTTTGACTCATTCACAGACTCCAAATATTCATAGGGGAGTTCATCTTCTCCACCACAACCTAAGGCATCTATACAAAAGACTATATATTTAAATTACATAAAATAATTTAAACAAAAGCCTAAAGAAAACATACCTTGCTGAGTTAGTTTTCCCGTAAGGGGAGAAAACTTGCCCTTAAAGCTCATTCGAACACCTCCTTTATAGTAGAGAGTGTTCTACTATTTCTGAATGATTTAAACAATGAATGAGGAGCTCTATTTATAGTTTTCGTAATGGGCCTCAGCAAGCCATCGTGCTGCGATAGTTCCATCGCAGCACGATGGGAAGATTTAGTTAAATTTTATAACTAATCTTGTGCATTTCATCAGATTGGTCGCCAAGTAAGGTCATCGTACCACGACATCGTACCACGATGAGGAGCATCTTATCACGATGAACATATATTCTTCAGATTTTCTCCTGTTGATTTCTTGGCTAACAAGCAGCTTCCATCGTGGCACGATGAACAACACAATTTCTTCTCTTTTTTGGCTTTTTCTTGTCTTTTTGCATTCTTCACTTTGCTCTGATGCTTTTCTTCATTCCTGTAGGTTATTCTTCGTATTTGGGTTTGTCTTGGTCAATTTATTACTAAATATACTACCTAAAATACCATAGAAATTCCTGTCATCAACCACCAACATATACATCCAAGGTCCGATCGTAAAAATTCTGATTCCAAATCGTTTGTCAGTTCGATTATGTGATATTGAATGGTCGGATTGATAAAAATCAAATTTCTCGGTCAAACTCAGTAGTTTTGGTTAGATTAGTGGACTCTTTCATATAAACTAGTTTGCCAACGATACAATTATTACGATCGACCTATGCATACGGAGTCCGATCGTAAAAATTCTGATTTTAAATCGTTTGTCAGTCCGATTATGTGATATTGAACGGTCGGATTGATAAAATTCGAATTCCCCGGTCAAATTCAGTAGTTTTGGTCAGAGTAGTGGACTCTTTCATATAAAATAGTTTTCCAACGATACATTTATTACGATCGACATAAGCATACATAGTCCGATTGTAAAAATTCTGATTCCAAATCGTTTTTCAGTTCGGTTATGTGATATTGAACGGTCGAATTGATAACATTTGAATTCCTCGGTCAAATTCAGTAGTTTTGGTCAGAGTAGTGGACTCTTTCATATAAACTAGTTTGTCAACGATACAATTATTACGATCGACCTATGCATACGGAGTCCGATCGTAAAAATTCTGATTCCAAATCGTTTGTCAGTCCGATTATGTGATATTGAACGGCCGGATTGATAAAATTTGAATTTCTCGGTCAAATTCTAAAGTTTTGGTCAGAGTAGTGGACTCTTTCATATAAACTAGTTTGCCAACGATACAATTATTACGATCGACCTATGCATACAGAGTCTGATCGTAAATTTTTTTATTTCAAATCGTTTGTCAGTCTGATTATGTGATATTGAGCGGTCGGATTCATAATATTTGAATTCCTCGGTCAAATTCATTGTTTGTCACACTGGTCCCTTGTGTTAATTTATCAACTACAAATGTATTAGGTGGACCAACATTGTAGGTGGTCCACCATATACCTCAAATATTTTTTAATCTCAACCATTGGATCTTTTTAAAATGAAAACAACCATTAGATCAAATGTGGTGCATCGTCGACAGTGTGTATATATATATATATATATATATATATATGGTTTTTACCACCAGTTGAATCTGGTTCGGGGGTCAGTTCTGACATCAAGTGGTTCCAGCCTCCTCCCGATCGCAGTTGCGGGGGATCAAATCGTTGTCCTCCCTACCAAGTTCAGCGTCATTCACCACTGAACCAACTAACGATTGGTGACAGTATATTTTATTTTACTTTTAATATATATATATATATATATATATATATATATATATTTTATAAAAAAAAATTACTATTTTTTTTATATAGTATATGACGATTTAAATACTAAAAAATTCACCTCAAATTGGACAAAGCGTCAAACATCCCCTGTATTTATAACATATTTATCAAATACCCCTATGAAGAAACCGAGAAATTGCTGCTATGACAGATCTACAACAACAACAACATCAACATGAACATACCCAAAAATTGCTTCTTCATGCACCATTTTCATCATCCATCACCATCTTTTCAATAACAACAAATCTAATGAGAAACAATCTAAAACAGATCTAATAACCAAATCATCATTTCAAAAAAAGAAAAAACAAGAGTATCATCATCAACAACAAATCTACTTAAACTCGGAAAAAATAGTCAACAAGTACAACAACATCATGAAGAATAACAAGAATAGCAACATCATCATGAAAAAGAGAGAGATTCGAGATCGAGAGAGAGAGAGAGATTCAAGATTGTGAGAGAGAGATTCAAGATGTATGTGTTTTATGATTTCCAGTTTTGCAAATCGATTCGTTAAGGATTTTGGTGTTGAAATAGATTAATGTATGTTGTTGTTTGTTCTTTTCAACCCTTTTTTGTTCTTCTTGTTCATCTGGGTTATATTACGGAAAGAGATTTGAGATTGAGATTAGTTATAAAACACACACATAGAAAAAGAGAGAGGGAGAGAGAGAGAGAGAGAGAGAGAGAGAAAGAGAGAGAGAGAGAGAGAGAGAGAGAGAGAGAGAGATTTTCTTGGGGGTATTAGATAACTGTGTTATAAATAAAGGTGGTATTTGACGTTTAGTTCAATTTGAGGGTCAGTTTTCCCTTTTTCCTGTTCCTCCTTATTGCCTGGTTTTACCCCTCTCTTTCATCTTTAAGCCTGTATTCTCTTATTCATGGATTCTTCTCCAAAGAACCACTCTGATTCCCACACAAACAACCGTGACACTAACTCCACCATTGATTCTCTTAGCCCTCGACCCTACAAAGTCCAGAAAACAAACAGTCTTCACATTACCCAACAAACCCCCTCCATCAACATTCCCACCTTCATGGGTCCGGTTCCAACAATTATCCACCATGAAGAAAATCCTCAGAAAGACTCCAACTACTTCCCTTATAGTCCCAACAATCTGCAAAATGAAGAAGGTTATGGTCAAGATTCTCCACAAAATCAACAAAACCAGCAAGAATTCACCCAAGATCCACAAAGAAAATCAAAGACAAACAATCAGAATAGCTCAACCCCTACTGGGGCCAGCAAAGATCCTTTCTGCATGTATAAAGAAGAACATGTAGCAGAAGGCATCTCCACATGCAACAACACTCTCATTGGCAAAATTCTCTCTAGTAAAACAATTCTGAAACATGTTCTTCACAACACCTTACAAGGTATTTGGGGGGGGGGGGGGGGGGGGGGGGGATCCTAAGGGGCTTGCTATCACTGAAATTGAAGGAGGTTTTTTTCATATCACTATGGATAATGAAAAAGACATACAGAGAGCCCTTAAGGGTAATCCATGGATGGTAAGGAATTGTTGGTTTCTGGTTCAACTATGGGAAAGGCAAATAAATCCTAGTAATCTTGATTTTCTGCATGCTCCAGCATGGATCCAGATCTGGGGATTACCCATCCGTTGTAAAACAGCTGCTATGGGAAGACATCTAGGTTTACAGCTTGGGAAGGTTGAAGATGCTGCTATATATGATTACCCACAAAAAGCTAGAATAGTGAAAGTCAAGGTTTGCATCAACATTGAGGAACCTATCAGAACTGGAATGTTTATTGGGAACCCTAAAGATGGGATTAATTGGGTGGATTTCAGGTATGAAAACCTGCCTATGTTTTGTTTCAATTGTGGTCTGATTGGGCATAATGAAGATAAGTGTGAGAGTTCTTTTCTGCACACACCAGAAGGTAGCACAAACCAAAGAGGACCATGGCTTAGATCCAACATATATGGGAAGAGAGTTCATGAAAACAGGGATAAGAGGTTTCATAGCAACCCATTGCAGTCTGCAAGTGGGGGTCAATTCAGCACTATACCTCAAGCCATGTTGGATATGCTAGCTAAAATAAAGCTGGAAGAGGGATCAGAAGGCCAGCCTCCTGAAGTTAATACTACTACATCCCACACCTCTAGCCAGCACCAACAAACCCCCACCACTATAAAAAGGAAGTTTCAGAAGACCCTACAATCCACCCACCAAGTCTCTCAGATCACTACTGGCATCACTAGTCCTAGATCAGCAAACAACACTATGGTTAGCCTTGAAGAAAGGGCTAACCGCGGCCAATGAAGCTCCTATCATGGAACTGCAGAGGGTTAGGCCAGGCTCCTGCAGTTAGGGAACTAAGGCATCTCATCAGCTCTCATCACCCTGACATTATGTTCCTCTCTGAAACAAAATTTCTAGCTGCAGATTTTTAGAAAAAGGCCAATTCTTTTGGTAACTGTTTTTCTAACCATTTTATAGTTGATTGTACTTTGTCTCGTAGAAATAGGAGTGGGGGGTTGGCTATCTTGTGGACTAACAATGTAAATATCACTATTGTTGGGTTTAATAATAATATGATTGATTGCTATGTGATGAGTAATAATAATAGTGATAATTGGAGAGCCACATGTATTTATGGTTTCCCTCGGCAAGATAAGAAAATTATGACTTGCAACCTCATTAATAAACTTAAGCTAACTAACCCTCATGATCAGTGGCTCGTCTTTGGAGACTTCAATCTTATTATGCATCCTAGTGAAAAACAGGGGGGCAGGGATCATCATCACAATATCATGAATCTGGCCCTTGATATGCTTAATAATTGCAATTTGATTGACTTAGGTTACCATGGGGACCCTTTTACTTGGACCAATAACCAAGTGAATGGGGACCATATCAAGGAGAGAATTGATAGATTTTGTGCTACTACTTCTTGCTTAACTAGATTTCCTAGATGCACTAATTATCACCTTATAAGTTATACTTCAGATCACAATCCTATTCTTCTTTGTTTTGGCACTAACAATGATTTCAGGGAGGATACTCATACTAAGAACCACATCAAGAGATTTGAGAATATTTGGATAGAAGACCCTGAGTGCTCTGATATTGTTCAAAACACTTGGCTGCATGAGCCTGGGGACACAAGAACCAGACTTAAGTCTATCACTGACAAGATCCATCAATGGGGAAAGGCTAAATATGGCAATATCCCTACTGAGATAAAAAATCTTCAGCACAAGATTAGGGACTTAAAGACAGGTATTCCTACCAGAGAGGATATCAATCAAATTCACTCTCTTGATACTAAGTTAAATGGGCTGCTTCATAAGGAAGAGCAATGGTGGGCTCAAAGAGCTAAGAGTAATTGGCTCCAGCATGGAGACAAGAACTCTAAGTTCTTTCATTTCAAAGCCAGTCAAAGGCACAGAAAGAACAAAATAAACTTTATCAATGATAATCAAGGGAACAGCTTTACACAAAATCAAAAAATACAGGAAGTATTCCATAACTACTTTACTGAGCTTTTCACTAGTTCTAATCCCACTAATATGCAAACTGCTTTGCAGGTTGTTGCCAACAGAGTTCAACCTCACATGCATACCTATCTCAGTCAAGAGTTTACAGCTGCAGAAATTTCCTATGCTGCCCATCAGTTAAAAAGTAATGCTGCACCTGGGCCTGATGGGTTGAATGCTAAATTCTATCAAACCTATTGGGACATAATTGGTGGTGGAGTCACTCAAACAGCTCTGGATGTTCTAAACAATGGTGGTAACCCTGAGACCCTTAATAACACCCACATTTGTTTGATTCCTAAGCATATTAACCCTATCACCCCTGCTGATTACAGACCTATTGCTTTATGCAATGTCATTTTAAAAATTATTACCAAAACCATAGCAAACAGAATTAAAAACATTCCCCCATCAGAGTGCCTTTCTTCCTGGTAGATTGATTACTGACAACACTCTGTTGGCTTTTGAGATTTTTCACCATATCAAGAACAACAAAAACAAGAAAAAAGGCCTGGTGGGTATCAAGCTTGACATGGTAAAGGCCTATGACAGACTAGAGTGGATTTTCATCAATAACACTCTTCTCTCTATGGGGTTTCCTAGCAATTTGGTTAAAACTATTATGAATTGTGTTACCACAGTTTCCTTCTCTATCCTAATCAATGGCCAGCCCTCCCCTTATTTCAAACTTCATAGGGGAATTAGGCAAGGAGATCCCCTATCTCCCTATCTTTTTATACTCTGTGCTGATGTGTTCTCTGGTCTTATCACCAAAGCCCAAAATCAATCCCTTATCCATGGTATATCTATTGTTCATAATGCTTCTAAAGTTTCTCACCTATTTTTTTGCAGATGATAGCATCATCTTTTGCCAAGCTAAGAAAGAAGAAGCAGCCCATTTGAAGAATGTCTTTGAGGAATATCAAAGAATCTCAGGCCAACTTATCAACATGGCCAAGTCAGAAATGACTTTCAGCCCAAAGACTCATCATGACATCAAAACTGAGTTCCAGGCAGTGCTTCCCTTCTCAATATCTACCACTATTGCCAAATATCTAGGGATGCCTACTCAACTTAGTCACTCTAAACAAGCTGAGTTTAACTTTATTATGGAAAGAATAAAGAAGAAACTCAAAGGTTGGAAGGAAAGGTTTCTATCCTATGCAGGCAGAGGCATTCTTATTAGTGCTGTTAAACAAGCTCTCCCTACCTACATGATGAGCTGTTTTCTTCTTCCCAAAGCCATGTGTGATCAAATTGAGAAAGCTATGTGTAGATTCTGGTGGGGCAGCAATGACAGGCACAAGAAAATTCATTGGAAGGCTAGACAAGACATTTTCAAGAGTAAACTTGCAGGAGGGTTGGGTTTCAGAGATATGCATTTGTTTAACAAAGCAATGCTGGCAAAACAGGTGTGGAGGCTTCAAATTGAACCTCAAACTCTTTTGGGGCAATGTCTAAAAGCTAAATACTATCCTACAACTGATATTCTCCAAGCACAACAGGGTAGAAATGGCAGCTATGCCTGGCAAATTATATACCAAGCTATTGATCTTATTAAAAAAGGAAGTTGCTGGAAAATTGGTAATGGGGAAGCAATCAACATTTGGGGAACTAACTGGATACCTAAGCAGCATGGTTTCAAAATCCTTACCCCTCAACAAAATCTAACCCACCTCACCACAGTTAGTGACCTTATGATTAATATACCCTCCAGAAGATGGAATTCCACCCTCATTGATCACATGTTCCTCCCATTTGAGAGCTCCTTGATCCAACATATTCCTCTTATACCTGAAACCACTCAGGATCTTCTTATGTGGCCTCACACCAACCATGGCTCATACACAGTCAAATCTGGGTATAATCTCCTTAAGTTATGGCAAGATGCATCTACCTCAGGGGCAGCCAGCTCTAACAGTCAGGCCAATATATGGAAAAAACTCTGGAATCTCCACACTATCCCCCGTCACAAAGCTCTCTTATGGAGAATTATTCAAAATGCTATACCTACTAAGAGTGCCTTACATAAAAGAGGTATTCCCTGCAATATTCTCTGTCCTAGATGCTACCTAAAAGAAGAAACGACAGATCACGCCTTCATGACTTGTAGTCATGCGTCAAAAATTTGGTTTGGATCAAACCTGGGTATCAATTTCTCTAACACTCAAGCCGATTTTGCTGAATGGCTGTGCTATGCTATCACGAATCTCAAAGAGGAGACACTGATCTACATAGCAGCCATAACCTACGGCATATGGTATGCCCGCAACCAACAAGTCTTCGAAGACAAAGACATTCCTGACATCAAGGTTATACATAAAGCTAACACTACAATTCAAGACTTTGTTCGAGCGAATACTAATGAAGAGATAAACTACACCAGTACCAGGCAGATCAGATCAAACGACAACCAGCAAAGACCATTTAGGACTCGAGCTAACCAATGGAGAAAGCCAGACGAAGGGATGATCAAAATCAATAGTGATGCTAGCCTAACTAAAGTTGGAAAGTGGGGATTAGGTGTTACCTGTCGTGATTCTACGGGAATGATGGCCGCTGCAGCTACGTGGGAAGTTCCGGGCAACGCTAATCCTCTCTTGGCTGAAGCTTATGCGCTGTATCTTGCGGTCCATTTTGCGATAGATTGCTGCTTCCGGAAGGTGGAATTTGAAAGTGACAGCGTTGGCCTGATCAAGCTCCTCAATAGCAACGAACAAAACCCTAGAAATTATTTAGGGTCTATTGTAGAAGGAATTAAGGGTAGTAGTAGTCTTTTCAGATTCTGTAGTTTCAAACACATCAATAGGGAGTCAAACCAGGCCGCCCACAACTTATCCCTTTGGGCCCATAATGAACCCAATGGGATCTGGATAGAAGACAACCCCCCTATTATTGTACCCTACGTTTTTAAGGACCTGTTCCATTAATAATATTCCATTTTCATTTCAAAAAAAAAATTGAGGGTCAGTTTTTTAGTATTTAAATCGTATTAAAAAAAGTAAAATAAAAAAAAGTTTAAAAAAGAGAGTAATTTTTCAAAAAAAAAGAAGGTAAAAAAAATAAATTAAAATAATAGCGAGCAAATAATACAATACCAACGGTGCATGATCATATGGTGCGCTAGATTGGATCTAATGGGTGAAAGGACATAATGCACATGAAGGACCCATTGCCCTCGTGCACCGGCACCCTAGACTCCGCCTACCTTAGCTGTTCAATGATTTGATCGCTTCGTTGTACTTTTTTTGACAAAAAAAGATAATTCTAATTATCAAGTTTAATTTCAGACCAAACTTTGCTTGACGAAAAATAAATGTTTTATTTTTTTGAATGACAAACAAATGCTATCTGTGAGGAGGTTGGCAAAAGGGTTGCAGAAATATGCTCTGTTTTAGCAATCACATAGTTAATTTTTGTTTGAACGGCACAATCACATAGTTTATCATCCTCTTAATTAGTTCCACTTATGTGTATGTGTCTATTGTTCAAAATAATATGTTTAAATATTTTTAGAATATTGTAAAATTTAAAAAATATGATTATTTTTACTATCCTCTTAATTATTTTTATTTAAAATAAAATATGATTATGATATATAATTTATATTTCTATTTAAAATATTATTAAGATTTATTTTTTATTTGAAGAAATAATTTAATATATTTTACATTACAATTTAGTGATTCACTAATCACTATAAAATAGGCTTTGTCTAATGTGCACAAACAAGACACGTCTTACATAATGCAAAATTTACTTTTACCATTGAATTAATAAGTCTTATCTTTATATCGAATAAAATATGATGTGATATATTAATTTAAAGGTAAAACTTATTGATCCAATACTAAAAATAAGTTTGTGTAAAGGTGCAAGATATATTTCATCTGTATATCATAGACTTAACATATAAAGTAATGAATAAAGGTTAAATTTCAAAATATTTTTTGTATTAAATATGTTTCACTTATTTGTTGTGTAGCTTAAGAATTGAAGTTTCACATTATTTTTTTTTAATTTTCAAAAAAGAGTGGAGCAACTAAGTGTTGCCTCCACCAAAATATTAAAATGATTCAACTCAATGTAGAAAAAGGTTAAATACTAGTAAAATGATTCTAGTATTTAACCTTGATTCAACTCAAAGAACAAAAAAAATAAAAAATGATTCAACTCAATGTAAGTATAGATGTAGTGTCAACTCTTTTTAGTTTTGGTACTACTCTTTTTGTAAATACATAAGAATTAAGAAAAGTAGCTTTTGTATTAAATTTGTCAATAACATATCTTCTTTTTCCAAAATTACCTTTCAATTATTAAGAGAGAGAAATATTGATCCGTTACTTTTCTTCATTCAATTAGGGGTATTTTTATGAAAATTTCATCGATATATTTTAAACTTTGAAAAAAATCTTATAAAATGAGCGAGATACCAAAATTTGTCAAAAAAGATCTTATATATTCAATTTCAGTTGGTGGTTCCAAGAAAAGGTAAGAACAAGTTCAAACAGAAACAAGCGGATGCTAATAAGAGTTTCAAGGTCGGTGCTTTCAACTGTTAGTTAGCTAGATGGACGTTGTTCCTCCCAGGTGTAACACCCCGTTTTTCATAACGTAAAAAGGGCATTATTTTTTTTTTTCTTTTTCAACTAACACTCAAAGTGCGCATAATAGTTTTATAGATGAACCGGCATTCAAATATACAAAGAACTCATTTACCAAAAGGTGCTTCGACAAGCAAAGTGTATTTCCTGAATAGTTACAATCCGAGTCTAAGTACCAAAACAAAGTTAGAAATCCTATGCTAACCAAAAAGCACGGTGCACAAAACACACCGGCGCATAGTCTAACTATCCTAGGCTACAGCTCCAACCGCTCACTGGGGCCTGGAACAGCCACCGTCGTCACCACGACCTAACCCATCATCTGGGTGGGATGAGCCCGCAAATGAAAGAAAGGGTCACCACAAAATACAAGGTATATATATATAACCGGTGCGAAGGATGTACACATAACAAATTTCCACATACACAAGAGAAAGCTCATAATCTCAAAAGTAGTTCCCACCAACGGGCTTATATAAATAAATGCACACCAAGCCTAATGCAGACTTCTACAATGAGTGTGGTACTACCAGAGCTACCACATGCAAATGAATTCCGGAATTTAACCTCTCCTCGAAGAGTCGTGGGGTAGGCAAAGCCACACAGAAATATACGTACCCGCACTAAAATTGCCACACAAGGCAGGTGAAGTCACACAGACAACCACCAGGCGAAGTCACACAGACAAACACCAACTCAATATAAATCCAGAGGGATTTGGCGAAGCCACACAGTCAAACGCCCGGTACGTAGGCAAAGTCACACAGACATACACCTAGGCACGCAACTATGAAATGCATGGCATATATTCTCTTCGGCATATACAGGATAGTCACACAAGACAAAATCCTCGCGTAGTCCTAACTGACGCACGCATTCATATATGCTCATGCAAACATTCACATAGCCTAAAGCCTATGCACAAGCATCACAACATACATACATTTTCTCAATCATATGTAAATTGCACATGTATTTATAACCACGTTCTCATCAACGAGAATACATAAGTACAAACATGCCAAGCACACAGCAAATGCATAAACAGCAAAAACAAGCATGTCGTAACCATTTCGAAAGACGGAAATAAAGTGGAGCCCTTACCTCGACAAGCACTCAACTATCGCACGATCACACAACACTTACTTGCTTCCTAAAACAAGCAAAGTATTCAATCAAAACCATATCCAATCAATCCTTAATGAATTGGACTCTAAAACCCCAACAACCAAAGGTTTTCTAAGGAAAAATCCTTCTTTCGGATACCATACCAAAAACTATCGTATTGATCAACACTCATGAGTTATATGTACTATTTTTAGGACCCAAAACAATTGCCAAAAGTCTTAAATAATTTGAAATGCAAAATGGCCGTTTTCTTGCGTTACAAGTTACGTACTTTCCGAGTACCCGAAAAACTCGTTTCCAATCCCAACCACTTCCATAAATTAATAAAAAGGGATTAGAAAGTTAAAAACCAAGTTTAGAAATCAGAATCCAAAATTTCAACTCCCAGAGCTCGCCCTGGCGAGTTGGTGGCGAGTGAAGGCAGAGAGTTCTGGTCTTACTCGCCCTGGAGCTCGCCCTGGCGAGTTGTCAAGACCTGTGACACTCGCCCTGGCGAGTAACCACTCGCCTGGCGAGTTTCAACTGTCATGACAGCAAAAGACAGCAACTCACCCCACCTTTTTCCACCCAAGCCTAGTTTGATTCTATTAGTTCCCAACATCTTTTCAAGGTATAAAAACAAACCATTTTCATAAGCAAGCAATTCATTTTCCGAAAGCTTGTTGGTTGCTTCGAGTGCAAGTTATTTGATTTTCATTTCCAAAATCAAAACTAAATCCAAGCACAAGTTTTATTACGGGCCTTAACCGTCCGGTAATCATTTTCAAACATGTTTTCAAGGTAAAAAGCGACACCACATGTCACATTAGTTTTAAACCATTTGACCCCAAAACACTACCCAAAACACTTAGGAAAATATTTTCATAAACCTCAAAATATTTTTCATCGGATTTTTCTAAAACAAAACCATACAACGCATTTCCCTTTCGTCCAAAGGTTCAAAGACAACTTTTCTTTTCAAAACCTTACAACATAGCCTTATGCTATTGATCAATACTCTAAACTTTCAAAACCCTAACTTTTCTCATGAGATTTTCACCAACTCATGGAAAACAAAGATAACAAAGCCTACACATGCTTCTAGAGACCTCATGAACAACATTCATGAAACAAAAACTAGCAAGAACAACACTTCTCACCAAACCCTCTTAAGAACATAAACCCAAAAACTCTTAAACTCTACAAGTCTACCAACCTAAGAGATGAGAAGAGAGGGTTACCTTAAGAAAGTGATTCTCTACACTTTTCCTCAAAGCTTCCAAGCTTGAAATGGAGTGAATTGGTGAAGAATGGAAAATTTGTGAAGGTTTAAGGTTAGGAAATGGAGTTCCACGTGAAAGAGAGAAAGAATGAGATGATTTGGTGATGTTTTGCTAAGTGACCAAGTGACCAAACCTCCTTACTATGCAAAGCTCTTGCTAACTCATGGCCATTGGATCAAAAACACAATGCCAAGACAAAACCCTAGCCATTGGATCAAACCAAACCAAATCCACTTGAGATAAAACTCAAAACCTCATAGAAACACTCACACGTTCAGCTCTCGCGCGCCGCGACGAACGAAACTCACCAAAAAGAAAACCTAAAGACAGAACGTCTATTGTCTAACATTTCCAAAACTTATCGCCGAATCTTTTTCCGCGACTGCAATTTTCTTCCATACCTCAGAAAATTAAACTCAGAATATATCTTAACTCGCGCAGATATATAAAACTCCCATCCGAAACCTCACTTAAAACAGACGCAGTAAGATTTTACAACGACGGGTAAAATCCTACTCGTTTTTCCAAAAACAAGAATAATCCAAAACTTATTATTCTGAAACCACAAGTAACTTCTTATTCAAGCAACAGGATCACAAGACCAAAGTCTGTACAATTACAGTGCACGAGCACTAAACAGGCTCAATTACAGCAAAAGCTAATAATTTACACGATGTTTCATCACACGAACACATCGAACCCCTAATATTCCTTAAACCAACTATACAATGAAATCTTGGGTCTTACAATACTACCCCCCTAAAAGAAGTTTCGTCCTCGAAACTTAGACATCGTCAAACAAACTGGGGTATAATTCCTTCATCTTACTCTCGAGCTCCCAGGTGGTATCTCCTGTAGCCTCGTTCCATATTACCTTTACCAAAGGTATCTCTTTCGTTCTCAAACGCTTCATCTTCTTATCCGCAATCTTGATTGGCGGAACCTCAAATGACAAGTTATCCCTCAACTGGATGTCATCTGGTGTGATCACATGTGAAGGATCCGGTGTATATTTCCGCAATTGCGACACATGGAACACGTCATGAATCAAAGATAGTACCGGTGGCAACGCGATCCGGTATGCTACCTTCCCAATCCGTTCCAAAATCTGATAAGGCCCTATAAACTTCGGAGTCAACTTCTTAGCTTTCAAAGCCCTCCCAACACCCGTTGTTGGAGTAACACGGAGAAATACATGATCTCCCTCCGCAAACTCTAAAGGCCTCCGACGCCTATCCGCATAACTCTTTTGTCGATCTTGAGCAACTTTCATCCTTGCCCTTATCTTTCGGACCTTGTCCGTCGTCTGTTGTACCATTTCCGGTCCTACTATCATACTCTCCCCATCTTGGTACCAACACAAAGGAGTCTGACATCTTCTCCCATACAAAGCCTCGTATGGTGCCATTCCAATACTCGCGTGGAAACTGTTGTTGTATGTGAATTCTATCAAAGGTAAAACATCATCCCAACTTCCACGATCATCCAAAACGCAAGCTCTCAACAAATCTTCCAAGGATTGATTTGTTCTCTCGGTCTGCCCATCGGTCTGGGGATGATAGGCAGAACTCAACCTCAGTTTCGTCCCCAACGCCTCATGCAAAGTCTTCCAAAAATGTGAAGTAAACTTTGGATCTCTATCCGACACTATACTTGACGGAATCCCATGTAACCTCACAATCTCAGCAATGTAAACATCGGTCAACTTCGCCGCTGTATCCGTAGTTCTTACCGGTAGAAAATGAGCGGACTTTGTCAAACGATCCACTATCACCCAAATGGAATCATGCTTCCTCCTGGTCTTAGGTAAACCAGTGATGAAATCCATAGAAATGCTATCCCATTTCCACTCGGGGATATCTAAAGACTGCAGCATCCCTGCTGGTCTTTGATGTTCAATCTTCGCCTTCTGGCAAGTCAAACACGACGCCACAAACTCGGCCACATCCCTCTTCATACCCGGCCACCAGAAATCTTGCCTCAGGTCCTGATACATCTTTGTTGCTCCGGGATGTATACTAAGTTTACTCTTGTGTGCCTCCCCTAGAATGGTGTTTCTCAAATCCATAGCTTCGGGTACGCACACTCTCCCTTGACACCTCAAGATATTGTCCGATCCCACCTTGAAATCTCGGTTGGTTCCTCGAACAATCAAAGCCCTTTTCTCCATAAGGAACTTGTCATCTTGACAATTAGCAATATCCTCCAACAAACCGTTCGAGATGGTAATCATACCCAGTCTCATATTCCCTAAAGCAAACTCTACATCTAGGTGCAAGTCACGAAACTCTCTTAACAACTCCTGTTGACTAGCCATTTGTGCCGAACAAACCGACACACTCTTTCTACTCAAAGCATCGGCTACCACATTAGCCTTTCCCGGATGGTATTCTAACGTAAAATCGAAGTCTTTCAAAGTTTCCATCCACCTCCGTTGCCTCATATTAAGCTCCTTCTGATCGAACAGATACTTAAGGCTTTTATGGTCACTAAACACGACAAAAGTGCAACCATAAAGATGATGTCTCCAAATCTTCAATGCAAAAACAACGGCCGCAAGCTCTAAATCGTGCGTCGGATAATTCTTTTCATGCACTTTCAACTGCCGTGATGCATAAGCCACTGCTCTCTTGTGCTGCATCAACACACAACCCAAACCCTGATGAGACGCATCACAATAAACCTCATAAGGTTCATCAGACTGAGGTAACACCAACACCGGTGAAGTCGTCAACCTCTCCTTCAACAATTGAAAACTAAGTTCACACTGCTCTGTCCAAGCAAAAGGTTGATCTTTTCGCGTAAGTTGTGTCATTGGTGCCACAATCTTAGCAAATCCTTCTATAAACCTCCGGTAATAACCGGCCAAACCAACAAAACTCCTCACATCAGTCACTGTTTGAGGCTGCTTCCATGAAAGTACCGTATCAATCTTGGCTGGATCCACGGCTATTCCCTCTTTTGATATAACATGGCCAAGGAAATTCACCTCTTCCAACCAAAAGTCACACTTTGACGGGTTTGCATACAACCTTTTCTCCCGCAAAACTTGCAAAACCAAGCGAAGATGCTCTAGATGTTCCTCTTCATTCTTCGAATACACCAAAATGTCATCAATGAACACCACCACAAACTTGTCCAAAAATGAATTGAATATCCGATTCATGTAGGCCATGAAGATAGCAGGTGCATTCGTCACTCCAAACGGCATCACCAAGTACTCATAATGCCCATACCGCGTCCTAAACGCCGTTTTCTGAATATCCTCATCTCGTACTCTTATCTGGTGATATCCAGATTTCAAGTCAATCTTGGAAAACACTGAGGCTCCCCTCAACTGATCCATCAAATCATCAATACGCGGCAATGGATATCGGTTCTTGATAGTCACCTTATTAAGCTTCCGATAATCCACACATAGACGAGATTTCCCATCCTTCTTCTTAACCAATAAGACCGGTGCTCCCCAAGGCGACACACTAGGCCTTATGAAACCCTTCTCCAACAAGTCCTCAATCTGACTCTTCAACTCTACTAACTCAGCTGGAGCCATCCGATAAGCTGATTCTGAAATCGGACCCGTACCCGGTTGCAAATCAATAAAGAATTCCACCTCTCTACACGGAGGAAAAGCTGGAATCTCCGATGGAAACACATCTTGGAAATCCTGAACCACTCGAATTTCCTCAATTCGGATCTCTGACGTCACTCCTAAGCTAGCAAGTGAAACAATCTCCGGTTCTCCATTACACATAACCACAGAAAGTCGATTTGCAGACAAGTACCTTCGCACACCTGGCTCGGGAAAGAAAACCAATTTCCGAGCACAGTCTAGAATCACATAGTGATACGACAACCAGTCCATCCCGAGGATGATCTCGAGAGATAAAAGCGGTAGACAAACCAAATTGACCAGAAAATCCCTATTCTGGATTACTACCAAACAATGCAAACATGCAGTATTCACTACCAAATCCTTAGCAGGAGTCAAAACATTCAAATCAAACGGAAGAACAGATACATTCAAACTCAAACGATTTGCACATGCCAAAGATATGAATGAGTGGGTTGCCCCCGTGTCAATCAAAGCAGTTAAAGAATTACCTGCAATGTGACAGCTCTCGTGGATGGCATTGCTAGCCTGCCCACTCAGTTCAGTGCCCATACAGTAAGCACGTGCCTTTGCCGCAGGTCTGGCACCCTGTGAGCCTTGTGCCACATTTGCCGACGGCCCAGTCTTCGGGGCTCTGCAATCTCTAGCAAAGTGTCCCGGATTTTTGCAGTTGAAGCAAGCGCTTCCCCCTTTCGGTTGCGTGCATTCATTAGAAAAATGCCCCGCTTCTCCACAGTTGTAGCAAGCTCCCTTACTACCCTCTGATTTTCCCCGGGTTCCCTGATTCACCGATCGGCCCGGTCCTCTACTGTGCTGAGGACGGTTATAAGGCTTACTCCCTTGCCTCCCACTATTCTGGGTCGAACCACGATCATTGGTGCGACTTGGTCCTCCGGCACTAGACCCTCCTTGGCGGTTCACCCGCTTATTTCTCATGTCCTCTACCTCTTGGCACTTCTCTACCAAGACCTGGAACTGTCGGATACCCAATGGCACAACCGCATCCTGCAGTTCGTACCTCAGCCCATCTTGGAATCTACGGCACATATAAACCTCGTCTATCCCATCCCTAAAGAAGCGGAAGAAACGGGATAGTGATTCAAACTTCTTGGCATAAGATTCCACATTCATGCCCCCCTGACGCAACCTCAGAAATTCCTCCCCATACCTTTCCCTTGCAGTCTCGGGAAAGTACTTGGCCAAAAACCTCCTCTTGAAGTTCTCCCAATTCAATTCCTCATGGCCATTCTCCATGATCAGTCGGGTGTTCCTCCACCAATACTCAGAACCCCCGAGTAATTGATAGGTAGCTAAGACCACCTTCTCTCCTTCTGGACAATGAATTGCCCCGAATATCCTCTCCACAGATTGGAGCCACAAATCAGCAGTTTCCGGACCTCCCTCCCCATTAAACTTTGGAGGAGTCTGGTGGTTGAAATTTGAAAGAAGTCTAGAACCAGCAGCAAGTATTTCCCTTTCGCGCTTTTCCAGATCTCTCTGCGCCTTAGCATGGCTCTGAGCAGTCACAGCCGCTGCCATTGTATGCATGGCATAAGCCATCTGATTCACATCCACGTTGTCTGCCATAGGTACAGTAGGTGCCCTTCTTGGAGGCATTCGATTTCTGCACAATACCAATTCTGATTAGATCCTTAGTCAAACAATTCTGAATCCAAACAGAATATCACACCCCACGGATTACTAACTCGAAACCCGACACAGGACAAACACTAGAATTAACACAACACTAGTTACGTTCTAACCGACTCTGGACTAACGACTCAAGTATACACTTTCCCTTTGAAGATTTAAAGCCGAGCTCTGATACCAAAATTGTAACACCCCGTTTTTCATAACGCAAAAAGGGCATTATTTTTTTTTTTCTTTTTCAACTAACACTCAAAGTGCGCATAATAGTTTTATAGATGAACCGGCATTCAAATATACAAAGAACTCATTTACCAAAAGGTGCTTCGACAAGCAAAGTGTATTTCCTGAATAGTTACAATCCGAGTCTAAGTACCAAAACAAAGTTAGAAATCCTATGCTAACCAAAAAGCACGGTGCACAAAACACACCGGCGCATAGTCTAACTATCCTAGGCTACAGCTCCAACCGCTCACTGGGGCCTGGAACAGCCACCGTCGTCACCACGACCTAACCCATCATCTGGGTGGGATGAGCCCGCAAATGAAAGAAAGGGTCACCACAAAATACAAGGTATATATATATAACCGGTGCGAAAGATGTACACATAACAAATTTCCACATACACAAGAGAAAGCTCATAATCTCAAAAGTAGTTCCCACCAACGGGCTTATATAAATAAATGCACACCAAGCCTAATGCAGACTTCTACAATGAGTGTGGTACTACCAGAGCTACCACATGCAAATGAATTCCGGAATTTAACCTCTCCTCGAAGAGTCGTGGGGTAGGCAAAGCCACACAGAAATATACGTACCCGCACTAAAATTGCCACACAAGGCAGGTGAAGTCACACAGACAACCACCAGGCGAAGTCACACAGACAAACACCAACTCAATATAAATCCAGAGGGATTTGGCGAAGCCACACAGTCAAACGCCCGGTACGTAGGCAAAGTCACACAGACATACACCTAGGCACGCAACTATGAAATGCATGGCATATATTCTCTTCGGCATATACAGGATAGTCACACAAGACAAAATCCTCGCGTAGTCCTAACTGACGCACGCATTCATATATGCTCATGCAAACATTCACATAGCCTAAAGCCTATGCACAAGCATCACAACATACATACATTTTCTCAATCATATGTAAATTGCACATGTATTTATAACCACGTTCTCATCAACGAGAATACATAAGTACAAACATGCCAAGCACACAGCAAATGCATAAACAGCAAAAACAAGCATGTCGTAACCATTTCGAAAGACGGAAATAAAGTGGAGCCCTTACCTCGACAAGCACTCAACTATCGCACGATCACACAACACTTACTTGCTTCCTAAAACAAGCAAAGTATTCAATCAAAACCATATCCAATCAATCCTTAATGAATTGGACTCTAAAACCCCAACAACCAAAGGTTTTCTAAGGAAAAATCCTTCTTTCGGATACCATACCAAAAACTATCGTATTGATCAACACTCATGAGTTATATGTACTATTTTTAGGACCCAAAACAATTGCCAAAAGTCTTAAATAATTTGAAATGCAAAATGGCCGTTTTCTTGCGTTACAAGTTACGTACTTTCCGAGTACCCGAAAAACTCGTTTCCAATCCCAACCACTTCCATAAATTAATAAAAAGGGATTAGAAAGTTAAAAACCAAGTTTAGAAATCAGAATCCAAAATTTCAACTCCCAGAGCTCGCCCTGGCGAGTTGGTGGCGAGTGAAGGCAGAGAGTTCTGGTCTTACTCGCCCTGGAGCTCGCCCTGGCGAGTTGTCAAGACCTGTGACACTCGCCCTGGCGAGTAACCACTCGCCTGGCGAGTTTCAACTGTCATGACAGCAAAAGACAGCAACTCACCCCACCTTTTTCCACCCAAGCCTAGTTTGATTCTATTAGTTCCCAACATCTTTTCAAGGTATAAAAACAAACCATTTTCATAAGCAAGCAATTCATTTTCCGAAAGCTTGTTGGTTGCTTCGAGTGCAAGTTATTTGATTTTCATTTCCAAAATCAAAACTAAATCCAAGCACAAGTTTTATTACGGGCCTTAACCGTCCGGTAATCATTTTCAAACATGTTTTCAAGGTAAAAAGCGACACCACATGTCACATTAGTTTTAAACCATTTGACCCCAAAACACTACCCAAAACACTTAGGAAAATATTTTCATAAACCTCAAAATATTTTTCATCGGATTTTTCTAAAACAAAACCATACAACGCATTTCCCTTTCGTCCAAAGGTTCAAAGACAACTTTTCTTTTCAAAACCTTACAACATAGCCTCATGCTATTGATCAATACTCTAAACTTTCAAAACCCTAACTTTTCTCATGAGATTTTCACCAACTCATGGAAAACAAAGATAACAAAGCCTACACATGCTTCTAGAGACCTCATGAACAACATTCATGAAACAAAAACTAGCAAGAACAACACTTCTCACCAAACCCTCTTAAGAACATAAACCCAAAAACTCTTAAACTCTACAAGTCTACCAACCTAAGAGATGAGAAGAGAGGGTTACCTTAAGAAAGTGATTCTCTACACTTTTCCTCAAAGCTTCCAAGCTTGAAATGGAGTGAATTGGTGAAGAATGGAAAATTTGTGAAGGTTTAAGGTTAGGAAATGGAGTTCCACGTGAAAGAGAGAAAGAATGAGATGATTTGGTGATGTTTTGCTAAGTGACCAAGTGACCAAACCTCCTTACTATGCAAAGCTCTTGCTAACTCATGGCCATTGGATCAAAAACACAATGCCAAGACAAAACCCTAGCCATTGGATCAAACCAAACCAAATCCACTTGAGATAAAACTCAAAACCTCATAGAAACACTCACACGTTCAGCTCTCGCGCGCCGCGACGAACGAAACTCACCAAAAAGAAAACCTAAAGACAGAACGTCTATTGTCTAACATTTCCAAAACTTATCGCCGAATCTTTTTCCGCGACTGCAATTTTCTTCCATACCTCAGAAAATTAAACTCAGAATATATCTTAACTCGCGCAGATATATAAAACTCCCATCCGAAACCTCACTTAAAACAGACGCAGTAAGATTTTACAACGACGGGTAAAATCCTACTCGTTTTTCCAAAAACAAGAATAATCCAAAACTTATTATTCTGAAACCACAAGTAACTTCTTATTCAAGCAACAGGATCACAAGACCAAAGTCTGTACAATTACAGTGCACGAGCACTAAACAGGCTCAATTACAGCAAAAGCTAATAATTTACACGATGTTTCATCACACGAACACATCGAACCCCTAATATTCCTTAAACCAACTATACAATGAAATCTTGGGTCTTACACCAGGGGCGGAGGGTAGTGTATTCATGGGGTAGCCCTTGCTACCCCAAAAAAAAATAAAAAATTTTATTTAGTAGGTATAAATTTATATTTAGCTACTCCTAATTATATATATTTGGCCACCCTATATAAGTTTATTTGTTTAACAAGAACAACAAATATATTAGTATATTATTAGTCCAAATAGATATAGGTCCATAACTCATTTTTATTATATTATTATTATGGCTTAATTCATAATTTGGTCTCTTACGGTTATTTTAGCTCTCAATTTGGTCCATTTTGTTTTAAAAGGTTCACGTTAGTCATTATGTTTTGAACGTTACCATTAATTGGTCCATTCCGTCAATTTTTTTTTAACGCCGTTATTTTTTGACATGCCACTAACGGTGACCCCACGTGGATTTAAAAAAAAAAAATTAATTATTAATTTGGTCCTTTATGTTTATTTTAGGTATCAATTTGGTCTCTTATGTTTTAAAAGTTTCACTTTAGTCCCCTATGTTTTGAACGTTACCATTAATTGGTCCATTCCGTCAATTTTTTTAACGTCAGTTATTTTTTGACACATGACTAACGGTGATGGTCCCGTCCAAAAGTTAATGTTAATCTTTTTGTTTATTGGATTATTTTACTATTACTTTTGAATTGTTTTTATATTTCACTACTAGAAAAAGTTGAAATACCGACAGAATTTAGAGACGGAATATATTTCTTCTCTAATAGAGATGGAATTAGAGACAGAAAAAGCAGTTAGAGACAGATATATTTATTTTAGAGACAGATATTTTCATTTTAGAGATAGATTTTGTCCGTCTCTAATAGTTCATAGACGAGGAAATTACAAACAGCATCAAATCCGTCTCTAGCATGCTTAGTGACAGAATATTTGCATTCTAGAGACAGATTTTGTCCATCGGTATTTAAAATTTTCTAGTAGTGTTTGGCCACCTCATGGAAATATGGCTAGCTTCGCCGCTGGTTTCTCCCTCCTACGTTTTTCCAGTACTTTCTATTTTTAACTTTTTTCGTCTACTTTTCTTTTCCTAGAGAGTTTTGGATTTTGTCCCCACTCTTTTTATACTTTTTTTGTTTCTTTTAATATATGTTTTGGATGTTGTAGTAAAAAAAAAAACTTATATATTCGAATCGATGTAAATGTAGTATTTCCTCTTATTCTTCTCATGTCCAAAAGGAGTGAAAATTGGAAATGGAAAATAAAATAAAAAATGTGGCAGTGAAAAAGTCAAAAAACAAATTATAATTCAGCGGGAAAATGGCATTTTCCTCTTGTAGGAAACTAGATAGAAATTTTGGCTACCGTGATTATGTCCAATTTGGTTGGCCTCAATTACCTTTTGTAACACACTGGTCCAGTTAAAGTGTACAAAAAGCACTTTTCAAATTAAAGTGAGCTCTTTGGCCATAATCAGCACCGAGTTCTAGTCAATACTCCATCCGTCCTAATTTAATTGACATAGTTAACTGTTTTACGTATGTTGATCATAAAACGTATGTTGATCATAACTTTGATAATTAATATTTTTAATTGTATAATAGTAAAAATTATAAAAATTTGATATTTTGAAAATACTCATCGAGACGAATCAAACAACATCTTATATGCTAATATTTATTTTTGTTTAGGCAAAATTACACCAATGGTCCTTTATCTTATTTATTTGTAACATTTTAGTCCTTTATCTTTATTTTGTCACATTTAAGTCCTTTATGTTATTCATTTGTAACACTTCAGTCCTTTTTCTCATATTTTATTCAAAAATACTGACATGAATTGCCACATCAAATATTTTTATTTTTTAAAATATATTTTTATTAAAAAAAAAATCCAGCAAAAAGATGAAGAGATCTTCATCACCTTCCTTCAAAATTTCCAGAGAAACACTGACAAGATTCAAACCCACCAGTAACAAGATTCAAAATCAAAATCCTTCCTAAATCAAAATCCTTTACAGGTATATAAAACTCCATCTCCTTGATTCCATGAACAAAAAAATTAAACCCTAAGAAAATCAAAATCCCCAAATTCACAATAAACCCTAAGAAAAATTACAGAGAGCACAACAACAAATTTCCCTTGGCATAAACAAATCTGAGCTTTTTTGTTATTCTAAGATTGGGTTTGGTTGATATGAATTTGTTGAAATCTCTTGTATATTTTTGTTAATATGGGTTTCAATTTTGTTATTTTTTATATAATAAATCACCAAGTCCATGATGTACAAAGAAAAAAGAAACAACATAAAACAACATACCAAACAGCAATAGTAAAACACCATGAAAATCAAAATTTGCGCAGGTAAACAACAACAGGGTAAACGAGAGGCATCCGAAAAATCCATAACAGTCATTAATCTAGGCTACCATTGATAGGATTGAATCTGAAAGCATGTTTTTCTCTTGTGTTTTCATCCCTTTGGACTTTGATTGTGTTTGGAGTTTGATTTTAATGGAGTTGTTTTGGGAAGATGATGAAGATATTCATCATTTTGCTGGGTTTCTTTATTTTCAGTAAAAATAGATTTTAAAAAAATAAAAGTATCTGATGTGGCAAGCCATGTCAGTATTTTTTGAATAAAATATGAGAAAAAGGACTGAAGTGTTACAAATGAATAACATAAAGGACCTAAATGTGACAAAATAAATATAAAGAACTAAAATGTTACAAATAAATAAGATAAAGGACCATTGGTGTAATTTTGCCTTTTGTTTATTAGTAAAAAAATAAGGTTAAAACAACATATGTCAATAGTGCACAACAGTCAATTGTGTCAATTAAATTGAGACGGAGGAAGTACCAATTACAATTACCAAAGTTATTAATACTAGTACTAATTTTGTGTGTTCGCTTTCCAAATGTATCCCTATAAACTAGTAGCACACTTAAATAAGGGGTCTTATTAACGAGTGTTTTTGGGCACTCTTTAAGTATTTCATTCAAAAAAATAATTTATTCAAAAAGTAAAATATTTTAATTCTCAATGCATTGACTTTACACATTTTTATAAAAAAATTGAAAAAATTTGTTATTTTAAGTGCTTAAAGAATGCCTCGAGACACTCGTTAGCATTTTCCTTAAATAAATACTCAATATATAAATTCATGTTTAAAAGAAATTGTCTCTAAATATAATTTTCATCTAATCTCTCAGCAATAAAAATCATTTTAAATTATTAGATACATTAAAATTGTCAAGTCTAACTAATTACTCGTTGGTAGCTATTTTTATTAATAATTTTCTTTGAGCTGTATAGATTCAAATTTTGAATTTTGAATTTTTCCATACTTATAATGTGTGAGTCTCGCTACTAAACAAAACAAAAAATGCATATTTCTTGAAATAATACCCTTATTTATACTTTAAATAATTTTTTGGTCAAGAATACTTTTAATTTCTATTTTCTGACATATACAAGTAAAACTTTAGGATGGGTACGTCTAAATCTTTTACTTATAAAAGGAAGCTTCACATTAGCTCATATGCAAGCATTGTGATGATGTGGCACCTCTAAAATAATTGCATGCAACTTCTTAAACTAAGTATAAGTAAATAAATAAATAAATGTAAATAATAATGATGATGGTCATAATATAATATATAATAACAAAGTAATCTATAAGTTATATGTATAAGTTTAATCTCTACAACTCTAGAAATTCCAAACATATAAAAAATAAAAATAAAAACATGTCAAATGTTATTATTATCATCAAGATAACGTAATAATGCATAAAGAAAAAAAAAAGTATAAGTGTATAACATATATTATTTATTAGGCTGTTATGGTAGATGGAATGCCATGAATCATAACATTTAAATTAAAGAGACTCTATATATTCATTTTTAAATAAAAAATAACCTTCAATTTCATTATATATAGTGTGCCTTTGACAAGAGGAATGATACATGTTAGATGTTCATATTTTAGGCTTGATTGGTTTAGTGTGTTTTACAATTGAAAATATATTGTTTCAATCCTACTAGAGAAGAATAAAAAGGTAGTATATAATGTTTAAGTTTTTCTTTAGAGTATTTCTTTTTGCTCCATATATATACTACTTCTCCAAGAAACTTTTGAGTGGTAGTTGTATTGTTACTTTTGTTTGTCTTTCTTTCTTCTCACATATGCCTTGACTATTCATCAACGATTTATGTGACTTGATAGATACTCAAGCTACTATATTATATGAATTAGCCAAATATTTCAACTCTACGTTGAATTTGAGAATCTATTCTTTTTTTTCTTATTTTCTTTCTTATGATTTCTAGAATATTAGAATTTTGGATTCTTTTGATTCAATTCATTGCTTTTATATGTTTATAAAAAATAACAAGTTTCTTATCTTCTTATAAAAAGTAGCAATTAACTTTATTCATGCATCGCAAGCATCAAAGTAAGGTCGTGTTAATTCTTTCCATTTTGATACCAAATAGCAACCAAGTCAATTTTGAGTGGATTGTTCGGCCGTTTTAAATTCATACATGTGAATCTCAGACCTATGAACATAGATACTCACAAAAGTCACAAAGAAAAAAAGAAGTGAGTTAGACAACAAGGGGAGAAACTTGAGAAACAAAGTGATTAAGACAAAAAAAAATTGTGGATATATGTAATGTAAGCTAATTGAGCTTTTGTATCTCCTAAATTATCAAAATATTTAATCTTTTTATATTTTATGAATAATAATTACTCTAAATTTTAAGTTCATGAGTTGTGAATTGGAACCCGAAAGGTTTCATAACAACTACGGTGAATAGCTTCTCCAAAAAAATAATAAATCAACAATGAAACATGTTAATTATAAATGGATCAAGTAAATAGTACAAGTTAATATTATGTTTTATCGGCTCATAAAAACAACTAAATTCAAAATAAAGATACCACTATTTTATTGCATAAAAAATCTCTTAACTTCTACTCCTTAACTATTATCATTCATTTTCGTAAAAAAAAAAAAAAAAACTATTATCATTCATTTGTCAAAAAAAAAAAACTGAGTATTCACTCACTCATGATATTAATACAAAATTTAAATTAATGTTTTATTTGGCCTTTCAAATTTGTTTTTAATAAATTAATTAGTTGTAATTTAAATCAATGAAAATATTCTTAAATAATTAAGAGAGATAAAAATAACTAAAAAAAATTGTGATACATGTAATGTAAGCTAATTGAGCTTTTGTATCTCCTAAATTATCAAAATATTAAGGCTCCGTTTGACCCGGCTTATATTTTACTTTTTATTTTAGCTTAAACGAAATAAAAAAGTATAAAATTATATTTGACTCTATTTCTCCTTAAAAGTATTAGAGAAATAAAGTAAAGAAGTAAAAAATATTAAAAAGTGAAGTCAAACACAATTTTTTCCTTCTTTACTATTTTTAAGGAGAAGAAAAAAATGAGAAAATAAGCCGGGCCAAACGGGGCCTTAATCTTTTTATCTTTTATGAATAACAATTACTCTAAATTTTTAGTCATGAGTTGCGAATTGGGACCCGAAAGGTTTCATAACAACTACAATGAATAGCTTCTAAAAAAAATAATAAATCAACAAAGATACATATTAATTATAAAGAGATCAAGTATATAGTACAAGTTAATATTATGTCTTATCAGCTCATAAAACAACTAAATTCAAAATTAAGATACTACTATTTTATTGCATAAAAAATCCCTTAAGTTCTACTCCTTAACTATTATCATTCATTTCTGTAAAAAAAAAAAAAGAACTATTACCATTCATTTGTCAAAAAAAAAAAACTGAGTATTCACTCACTCATGATATTAATACAAAATTTAATAATATTTTATTTGGCCTTTCAAATTTGTTTTTAATAAATTATTAGTTGTAATTTAAATTAATGAAAATATTCTTAAATAATTAAGAGAGATAAAAATAACTAAAAACTTTCGGAGGAAAATAAGCCTCACAGAGCATGCATGATTACCTCTAACATACCAAAGCAAAACTATCTCTAACATACCAAAGCCTAACATAATTAAATAAGAGAGACAAAAACTAACAATAAATTTGAAGAGACACAAACCTCGCTAAGAAAAAGAAAAACAAAAAATAAAAGGACCAAACAAATAAAAATGTAAACCAAACAATAGACTAAAAAATTCGGGACCAATAAAGTCGGGATAAATTCCACCGAGTAAATATATGAGAAGAAACTTCAAAAGAACGGTAGGAGAGTAAGTAGATAAACGATTTCCTATTTAAATTGCATAGAAGGGTGTAAGCAGTTACACGGTCTGAAACATGATTTTCAAAAAACGAGATTTTGTGATAAAAAAAATCAGAGCCATCATATATGAATCATATTCTATAACCAAAACTTATTTCAACATTTCTCAAGAGCAATATTGTCAACAAGTATGCCTCAAACTATTATTGAAAAAACATAACAAATAAGGAATACATAAAATATAAAAAGCAAAGTGACATGTGACTGTACAATTGCAACTCATGTAAAGAAAATTAAGATCTTATACGACGTTTATAACATTAAAATATAAACAAAATTAGGATATAAATCAATAAAAAATCACATATTTCTAAACATATATTAATATTAAATATAATCATATTTTAAAATAGTCTATATCATTTGTACAAAAAAAATAGTCTATATCATTTAACAATATAATTATACTTATCATAATTATTATTTTTCATTTATAAAAATATTTTTATTAAAATTAAAAAAAATATTTAATTCTATAGTTTAATCGAACCCGTGCAATGCACGGGTTTACCTCTAGTATATAATAACGAGAATGTTAATATGTGTCTAAAGGTACAAGCTATGAAGCAAATGTATAGAAATTATATATTTTGAAACTTAAGCATTTTAACTTTTTAAGAATTAAATTTCTTGTATTATTAAATGCATAATTTCTATATTAAGATACTTTAACATACTATGTCGTTACCAATTTTCGTAGAAGCAAGTAGGGAGTAGGCATATCCCCTCTTTGAACCAGATGTGGGAGAGATTTTGTGACTACAATTCATGTGCTTCGTGACTGCATCTATGCTACTTAGGTATGACTTCATTTGGTTCAATCTAATTTTATCACTGATTTTTTTACCTTTGATTGCAGGAACTAGATATTCAATAACATCAACCAACTCAGGATTGAAGCTAACATTTCAAGCTGAAAGATAACTTTCATGACCACTTGTTGGTTTTTGTAGAAGTGGAGAAACAAATTAATATATTTTTGAAGATGACTTTCAAGAACTAAATAACCCTATTTTGGCAAGAGAGATGCTAAGGACACACTCTTTATCACACTCTTCTAACACACTCCAATAATATTGTGTCACATCTGCCACTTTTTAATTGTTTTTACCTGGTAACCGGTTGCACTAGTACTAGTTTTCTAAAAATTAATTGTCCTAAAAAAATTGTAACTGCCTTATCTTTGTCCTACAACTCCATTGTTTATTTTAATCTATCTCTCAACACTGTAAATCGCCATTGTCTCTGTCCCATTTTAGAGATATGGGTTCCATTTTTAGTTTTTCATATGAGTTCAATTTTTGTCAATTGATTTGAGTTCCATTTTTTCTAAATGAGATTATAGAGCATCAATTATTGGTAGTGGCGTTCTCTTTTGTGTTGTTTAATCACTTTTTCATAACAAATCCATTTCCAAATCTAAGATTTTGTACTCAACACATGTTTGTATGAAAGCCATTGAAAAAGGTATAATGCATGTATCGAAAGTAAAATCGTTGTTGAAATTGAAACATGTTTTTGATGTATTTGTGTTTTGAATTGTTGTAATTACAAGTTGGGGTTGTATCAAAAGTAAATAGTCTGGAGGTGTTGTTTGGCTCCGGCGGCGGTTTTAGTGCTTCTGTTTAGGTGGTGGCCGGTAGTTTGATAATGTGCAGCAACTTTGTTGTTGTTTTGGTGCGGTTCAAGAATGATTTCTCTCGTCATAAGTCTTCTCTGGTTGCCACACAATCAGATAGCAAATGTAGACTCTTTGCTAAGACCAGTGATTTCTGGCGGCCTCCATCGAGCCGGTTGTCTTGATGTGTTGCAGTTTGCTCATATCTGTATGGAGTGTGTTTGGTTTTCGGCGTTGTCTTTTTGCTTGGGAGAGTTTTAATTTCTGCTTCGGTTCAACATCGATTCGGCCAGGCGATGGAGTTGGATTGTATATGATGTTATTGGGTCCCATTTTAATTGGTGTTGTTGAATTGTGTACCATGTTATTGTATCATTGTCTTGAATTGGTGTTGTTTTATTTGGTGTTGTTGTTATACTGTATTTATTTGCAGTTTTGTACTATTTCTCGCTATTTGTATGTTGTATACTTATAACCGAGTTTTCTAATATATTTGCTGATTCAAAAAAAAAAGAGAAAGATGAAGAGACAAAATCAAAATATTAATAAATAAAATAAATGGTAAAAAAGATGAACCGGTGGCCAAGTATACAAATTAGAATAGTGGATGACATGATACAATATCATTGAAGTGTGTTAGATGAGTGTGATAAATAGTGTGTCATTAGTATTTCTCTTTTGACAATACATAATTTAACTAGAGGGTCAGATTTGTGTTCAACTCAATTTCCTTATCGAAATATTTAGAGAAAGGAGATGATCTACATCAGGTGAAAAAAAAAACAACTGAAGGTTGGATAAAGCTCAACAGCGATGGTGCTTGCAAAAGATGTGGAGAATCTACAGGTTGTGGCGGCCTATTCCGCAACTCTGATGGAAGATGGATAAAAGACTACTTTAAGAAGATTAGTGTGTGTGATGACTTTCATGCTGAATTGTGGAAAATATATCTAGGCTTGAATTTAACTTATCAAGACCGATTCCACAACTCATCGTGGAAAGTGGTTCTGAAATTCTGATTAATATTTTTGGAGTTTGTATGCCTAAAAATATCCATTTGGTTTCTTAATTAGTTTATTGTTAGGCCTCGACCCTCTTTTATAAAAAAAAAAATAAAATATAAACACATTAAATACAATACTAATTTTAATTAACTTGTGTAACCTTTATTGCCTATATACATATGTGAGCAATTCTTACGGCGACGAAGCTAGCCATATGTAACAGCCCGTTTTTCAAAGGCCAAAAAGCCACTATAATTTTTTTTCTTTTCTTTTTCAACTAACACTCAGAGTGCGCATATAATATTTTTCAATGAGCCGGCATTCAAATATACAAAAGACTCATTACCATAGGTGCTTCGACAAGCAAAGTGTATCCCTGAATAATTACAACCCAAGTCTAAGTATTCGAATACTTATAACAAGACAAGATAGACACCCTATACTATCCAAAAAGCACGGTGCACAAAACACACCGGCGCATAGTCTAACTATACTAAAACTCCAGCCACTCACTGGGCCTGGAACAACCACCGTCGTCGCCACGACCTAACCCATCACCTGGGTTGGGATGAGCCCGCAAATGAAAGAAAGGGTCACCACAAAATACAAGTATATATATATATAACCAGTGCGAAAGATGTACACATAACAAATTTCCACATACACAAGAGAAAGCTCTTTAACACCAAAGCAATTCCCACCAACGGGTTCATATAAGCAATGCACACATAGCCTATAATGCAACCTCTACAATGTGTGGTACTAACCCTAGCTACCACAATGCATGAGCTCCAGAACTGTAGGTCCAACCCCTACTAAACACCAATGGAATCACAAGGTTAGGGTGGATCCACTCCCGCAATCACACCCCATGGTCCACTCCCGCAACCATGTATCAAACTCAACAAAGTCACAAAGGTTAAGGTGGATCCACTCCCGCAATCACACCCCATGGTCCACTCCCGCAACCATGTATCGAACTCAACTAAATCACACAAGATCTAGGTGGATCCACTCCCGCAATCACACCCCATGGTCCACTCCCGCAACCATGTGTTGAACTCAATAAAACCCTATAAGAATCAGGTGGGTCCACTCCTGCAACCACACCTCGTAGTCCCCTCCCGCAACTACACCTCGTAGTCCACTCCCGCAACTACGCACTAACAATGCATGAGCATACGATTCCCCATGTATACTAATGCAACAAATACATACCTCCCTAGCATATGTAAACCATCCCAACAACATACATACATACATATCCAATCATATGTAACAAACCACAACAAACATACATACATTTCCAATCATATGTATTTACTCACATGTTCATACATACATCTCCAATCATATGTAAAGCAACGCACGTATTATAAACACTTTCTCGTCACGAGAATACATAACACATACATGCCAAACACACAAACACACATCACCGAAAATAACCAACGAACATGTTATAACTCAGTGAAAAGACAGAAATAAAGTGATGCCCTTACCTCGGCAAGCTTCCGTCAACAATACACGCTCAAACAACACAACGCGCTTCCTAAAACAAGCAGCGCAACAATCAATACATTGTTCTCTAACCAATAGTATTGAAACTAAACCAAAAACCTCAAAACCCTAAAGGTTCCTAAGGAAAATCCGCTCTTTCGGATATCATACCAATTACTATCGTATTGATCAACCCCCATGAGTTATTCGTACTATTTTTAGGACCCAAAACAATAGCCAAAAGTCTTAAATAATTTGAAATGCAAAATGGCCGTTTTCTTGCGTTATAAGTTACGTACTTTCCGAGTACCCGAAAAACTCGTTTCCAATCCCAACCACTTCCATAAATTAATAAAAAGGGATTAGAAAGCTAAAAACCCAGTTAGGACATCAGAATCCAAAATCTCAACTCCCAGAGCTCGCCCTGGCGAGTTGGTGGCGAGTGAAGGCAGAGAGTACTGGTCTTACTCGCCCTGGAGTTCGCCCTGGCGAGTTGTCAAGACCTGTGACACTCGCCCTGGCGAGTAACCACTCGCCTGGCGAGTTTCAACTGTCATGACAGCAAAAGACAGCAACTCACCCCACCTTTTTCCACCCAAGCCTAGTTTGATTCTATTAGTTCCCAACATCTTTTCAAGGTATAAAAACAAACCATTTTCATAAGCAAGCAACACATTTCCGAAAGCATGTTGGTTGCTTCGAGTGCAAGTTATTTGATTTTCATTTCCAAAATCAAAACCAAATCCAAGCACAAGTTTTATTACGGGCCTTAACCGTCCGGCAATCATTTTCAAACATGTTTTCAAGGTAAAAAGCGACACCACATGTCACAATAGTTTTAAACCACTTTGACCCCAAAATACTACCCAAAACACTTAGGAAAATATTTTCATAAACCTCAAAATATTTTTCATCGGATTTTCCAAAACAAAACCATACAACGCATTTCCCTTTCGCCCAAAGGTTCAAAGACAACTTTTCTTTTCAAAACCTTACAACATAACCTCATGTTATTGATCAATACTCTAAACTTTCAAAACCCTAACTTTTCTCATGAGATTCTTCACAAACTCATGGAAAACAAAAATAACAAAGCCTACACATGCTTACTACACCCTCATGAACAACTTTCATGGAACAAAAACCCTTCACAACCAATTCTTATGAAATTTCTCCCAAGAACATAATCATAAAAATCCTAACTCCCTAAGAATCTTAGCCAAACAAGGATAGGGAATAGGTCTAGTTACCTTAGGAAGAAGAATCTCACAACTCCAAGCTTTCAACCAAGCTTCTAATCAAGTGATATGGTGAAGGAATGCAATTTTGCTCAAGGTTGGAAGAGAGAAAGAAAGTCACGGCCAAGAGAAGAAGAATGAAGTGAATTTGTGATTTCTCTAAGTCCACAAAGTGACTTCCAAAAGTCTACTAAGTAATGGTCATAAGGCATTGTGGCCATTGGATCAAATAGGATAAAGTTCTAAGATCACATCCTAGCCATTGGATCAAATCCAAGTCTATCCTCACGAGATATTTCCACAACATCTTACAACGAAACGCACGCTCAGTTCTCGCGCATCGCGACGAACGTAAATCACAAAAACGTAAAACCTACGGAAAGAACGTCTATCGTTTTTCCATTCCAAAACTTATCGCCGAATCTTTTTCCGCGACTGCAATTTTCTTCCACACCTTAGAAAATTAATCTCAGGACATATCCCAACTCGCGCAGATATATAAAACTCCCATCCGAAACCTCACTCAAAACAGACGCAGTAAGATTTTCCATCCGCGGGCAAAATCCTACTCGTTTTTCCAAAAACAAGAATAATCCAAAACTCGTTATTCTAAGACCACAGAAATCTCCTCATACTTAAAAGAGGATCACGACCCGAAAGTCTGTGCCTTTCCAGCGCACGAGCACAAAACAGGCTCCGTTTCAGCAAAAATCTCATTATTGTGACGATACTCACAAAAACCGCTTTACTAAAAACCCTAAAACTCGTAGCCGACACTAGAGTTCCTTAGAAAATGTACAGTAAAATCTTGGGTCTTACATTACTACCCTCCAAAAAGAAGTTTCGTCCTCGAAACTAAAGGTAAGAGTAACAACTCAACTAATTATTACCATCACCAACACAACAAAATCCCTTCGGATTAGGTGCAGCCACACAGATGCTAACACCGGGTGAAGTCACACAGATGCTCTCACCAACATACTGGCACAACCGTGCACCAACCGCAACACTCAACGAGTTCACCACTCAAAATTAACCTCACAACAGAGGTTCTCAACCTCTAGTTCCTCTAAAGTCCAAAGGTTCACACAAAAATTTTCCAAAACCACTTCCCTCGCCTCCGTGACATAGCCTAAACCACCATGTTCACACGAAGCAGGGACTGGCTACCCTCCAAAAAGAAACACAGGTCTCTCTGTGCACCACCAAAGCTAGCAAAAATAGTCAAACAATTCTGAATCCTAACAGAATATCTCACTCCACGGATTACTAACTCGAAACCCGACACAGAACAAACACTAGAACTAACTCCACACTAGTTACGTTCTAACCGACTCTGGACTAACGACTCAGTATACACTTTCCCTTTGAAGATTTAAAGCCGTGCTCTGATACCAATTGTAACAGCCCGTTTTTCAAAGGCCAAAAAGCCACTATAATTTTTTTTCTTTTCTTTTTCAACTAACACTCAGAGTGCGCATATAATATTTTTCAATGAGCCGGCATTCAAATATACAAAAGACTCATTACCATAGGTGCTTCGACAAGCAAAGTGTATCCCTGAATAATTACAACCCAAGTCTAAGTATTCGAATACTTATAACAAGACAAGATAGACACCCTATACTATCCAAAAAGCACGGTGCACAAAACACACCGGCGCATAGTCTAACTATACTAAAACTCCAGCCACTCACTGGGCCTGGAACAACCACCGTCGTCGCCACGACCTAACCCATCACCTGGGTTGGGATGAGCCCGCAAATGAAAGAAAGGGTCACCACAAAATACAAGTATATATATATATAACCAGTGCGAAAGATGTACACATAACAAATTTCCACATACACAAGAGAAAGCTCTTTAACACCAAAGCAATTCCCACCAACGGGTTCATATAAGCAATGCACACATAGCCTATAATGCAACCTCTACAATGTGTGGTACTAACCCTAGCTACCACAATGCATGAGCTCCAGAACTGTAGGTCCAACCCCTACTAAACACCAATGGAATCACAAGGTTAGGGTGGATCCACTCCCGCAATCACACCCCATGGTCCACTCCCGCAACCATGTATCAAACTCAACAAAGTCACAAAGGTTAAGGTGGATCCACTCCCGCAATCACACCCCATGGTCCACTCCCGCAACCATGTATCGAACTCAACTAAATCACACAAGATCTAGGTGGATCCACTCCCGCAATCACACCCCATGGTCCACTCCCGCAACCATGTGTTGAACTCAATAAAACCCTATAAGAATCAGGTGGGTCCACTCCTGCAACCACACCTCGTAGTCCCCTCCCGCAACTACACCTCGTAGTCCACTCCCGCAACTACGCACTAACAATGCATGAGCATACGATTCCCCATGTATACTAATGCAACAAATACATACCTCCCTAGCATATGTAAACCATCCCAACAACATACATACATACATATCCAATCATATGTAACAAACCACAACAAACATACATACATTTCCAATCATATGTATTTACTCACATGTTCATACATACATCTCCAATCATATGTAAAGCAACGCACGTATTATAAACACTTTCTCGTCACGAGAATACATAACACATACATGCCAAACACACAAACACACATCACCGAAAATAACCAACGAACATGTTATAACTCAGTGAAAAGACAGAAATAAAGTGATGCCCTTACCTCGGCAAGCTTCCGTCAACAATACACGCTCAAACAACACAACGCGCTTCCTAAAACAAGCAGCGCAACAATCAATACATTGTTCTCTAACCAATAGTATTGAAACTAAACCAAAAACCTCAAAACCCTAAAGGTTCCTAAGGAAAATCCGCTCTTTCGGATATCATACCAATTACTATCGTATTGATCAACCCCCATGAGTTATTCGTACTATTTTTAGGACCCAAAACAATAGCCAAAAGTCTTAAATAATTTGAAATGCAAAATGGCCGTTTTCTTGCGTTATAAGTTACGTACTTTCCGAGTACCCGAAAAACTCGTTTCCAATCCCAACCACTTCCATAAATTAATAAAAAGGGATTAGAAAGCTAAAAACCCAGTTAGGACATCAGAATCCAAAATCTCAACTCCCAGAGCTCGCCCTGGCGAGTTGGTGGCGAGTGAAGGCAGAGAGTACTGGTCTTACTCGCCCTGGAGTTCGCCCTGGCGAGTTGTCAAGACCTGTGACACTCGCCCTGGCGAGTAACCACTCGCCTGGCGAGTTTCAACTGTCATGACAGCAAAAGACAGCAACTCACCCCACCTTTTTCCACCCAAGCCTAGTTTGATTCTATTAGTTCCCAACATCTTTTCAAGGTATAAAAACAAACCATTTTCATAAGCAAGCAACACATTTCCGAAAGCATGTTGGTTGCTTCGAGTGCAAGTTATTTGATTTTCATTTCCAAAATCAAAACCAAATCCAAGCACAAGTTTTATTACGGGCCTTAACCGTCCGGCAATCATTTTCAAACATGTTTTCAAGGTAAAAAGCGACACCACATGTCACAATAGTTTTAAACCACTTTGACCCCAAAATACTACCCAAAACACTTAGGAAAATATTTTCATAAACCTCAAAATATTTTTCATCGGATTTTCCAAAACAAAACCATACAACGCATTTCCCTTTCGCCCAAAGGTTCAAAGACAACTTTTCTTTTCAAAACCTTACAACATAACCTCATGTTATTGATCAATACTCTAAACTTTCAAAACCCTAACTTTTCTCATGAGATTCTTCACAAACTCATGGAAAACAAAAATAACAAAGCCTACACATGCTTACTACACCCTCATGAACAACTTTCATGGAACAAAAACCCTTCACAACCAATTCTTATGAAATTTCTCCCAAGAACATAATCATAAAAATCCTAACTCCCTAAGAATCTTAGCCAAACAAGGATAGGGAATAGGTCTAGTTACCTTAGGAAGAAGAATCTCACAACTCCAAGCTTTCAACCAAGCTTCTAATCAAGTGATATGGTGAAGGAATGCAATTTTGCTCAAGGTTGGAAGAGAGAAAGAAAGTCACGGCCAAGAGAAGAAGAATGAAGTGAATTTGTGATTTCTCTAAGTCCACAAAGTGACTTCCAAAAGTCTACTAAGTAATGGTCATAAGGCATTGTGGCCATTGGATCAAATAGGATAAAGTTCTAAGATCACATCCTAGCCATTGGATCAAATCCAAGTCTATCCTCACGAGATATTTCCACAACATCTTACAACGAAACGCACGCTCAGTTCTCGCGCATCGCGACGAACGTAAATCACAAAAACGTAAAACCTACGGAAAGAACGTCTATCGTTTTTCCATTCCAAAACTTATCGCCGAATCTTTTTCCGCGACTGCAATTTTCTTCCACACCTTAGAAAATTAATCTCAGGACATATCCCAACTCGCGCAGATATATAAAACTCCCATCCGAAACCTCACTCAAAACAGACGCAGTAAGATTTTCCATCCGCGGGCAAAATCCTACTCGTTTTTCCAAAAACAAGAATAATCCAAAACTCGTTATTCTAAGACCACAGAAATCTCCTCATACTTAAAAGAGGATCACGACCCGAAAGTCTGTGCCTTTCCAGCGCACGAGCACAAAACAGGCTCCGTTTCAGCAAAAATCTCATTATTGTGACGATACTCACAAAAACCGCTTTACTAAAAACCCTAAAACTCGTAGCCGACACTAGAGTTCCTTAGAAAATGTACAGTAAAATCTTGGGTCTTACACCATATTTCTATGAGGTGGCCAAACACTACTAGAAAATTTTAAATATCGATGGACAAAATATGTCTCTAAAATGCAAATATTCTGTCACTAAGCATGCTAGAGACGGATTTGATGCTGTCGGTAATTTCCTCGTCTCTGAACTATTAGAGACGGACAAAATCTATCTCTAAAATGAAAATATCTGTCTCTAAAATAAATATATCTGTCTCTAACTGCTTTTTCTGTCTCTAATTCCATCTCTATTAGAGAAGAAATATATTCCGTCTCTAAATTCTGTCAGTATTTCATCATTTTCTAGTAGTGAAATATAAAAACAATTCAAAAGTAATAGTAAAATAACCCAATAAGCAAAAAGATTAACATTAACTTTTGGACGGGACCGTCACCGTTATTCATGTGTCAAAAAATAACGACGTTAAAAAAAATTGACGGAATGGACCAATTTATGGTAACGTTCAAAACATAGGGGAATAAAGTGAAACTTTAAAAACATAAGAGACCAAATTGATACCTAAAATAAACATAAAAGACCAAATTAATAATTAATTCTTTTTTTTAAAATCCACGTGGCGTCACCATTAGCCGCATGTCAAAAAATAACGGCGTTAAAAAAAAATTGACGGAAGGGACCAACTAATGGTAACGTTCAAAACATAAGGGACTATAACGTGAACCTTTTAAAACAAAAGGGACCAAATTGAGAGCTAAAATAACCGTAAGAGACCAAATTATGAATTAAGCCATAATAATAATATAATAAAAATGAGTTATGGACTTATATCTATTTGGACTAATAATAGACTAATATATTTGTTGTTCTTGTTAAACAAATAAACTTATATAGGGTGGCCAAATATATATAATTAGGGGTAGCTAAATATAAATTTATACCTACTAAATAAAATTTTTATTTTTTTTTGGGGTAGCAAGGGCAACCCCATGGATACACTGCCCTTCGCCCCTGAATTCTTATATGAGCACAAACCCAAATAAAAATACATTTGGGCACATATACATACATAAAAAAAATATAAATTAAATAAAATAGTCAGATCAATTGATCGATGTTCTCTTCAACTTTAATCAAGATTTTAAGTTCAACTCTAAATGTGAGCATACAATACAACAACATGAAATTTTTGTTTTTTAAAAATTAAAAATAATTTTCCACGTCTTATCAAATCCAAAAAAAAAAAGTTTTTATAGTTAGACACGAAGATCTAATTTTCACAAAAAAAAAAAGAAGTAAGTTAAATCATAACTATGATAATAATTCAAACGAAGCTTTAAAAAAAAATTCAAACGGGAGCAAACACCTCTTGGGTTGGGAGTATATTTACCAGGGTTTTAAATAAAGGTCCGAGACCGCGAAAACGGTCACGACAAAACGGTTTTTGCAGGTGCCGATACCGTTACTGTGTATCACCGTTTTTATATTAAAGAACAAATTGTGATTAATTCACACCGCGACGACCGCAATTAGTGTCGTAACACCTGTACCGACCGAAATCGCGAAAACCTTTACGTAACCGAGACGCAACCGCGACCTTTTTTAAAACCTTGATATTTACTATGGTTTTGTCGTCTTATACCTTGCTGCAGAGTGCAGATCCTGCATGCATATCATGGTTTCTTTGTGTCTGGCCACACAGAAAATGCATGGAATGAATGGACCCTCTGATCTGAATATCAATAATATCTTTGAGAAATTGAAGAGGTGCAACTAGCAAAAATGTAGGGGGTAGTTTTGAAAATAAAAATATTTCTTAATTAGTGAAATTTCTATCCTCTCTTATTGTTAAATTGATACTTGGGATTAGTGATTAAAATGGACATTAGCTATTTTGAACGAGACAGAACCAAAAAATTTCGATGATGAGATTAGATTCCGGTAGGTGGAGGTATGTTCTTGGTGCAGTGAATTGTGATGTATAGTAGTGGTGTATCATTTCGATCAAAACAGGGAATTGTGATGTAATAATTTATGTAAATAAATAAGTTTTTATATATTATTATAAGTTTTTTATTGTAGTTTATGAGAAAACAGCTTATAAATATACAATTTTTATTAGTTAAAATTTATGAATTAACATAAAATTTTATTCAATTGAATAAATTAAATTATTTTCATAAGTTTACAAAAGCCAAATCTAAACCGGCCCAATTCTACATATTTAAAGGTCTAAAATAAATTTTGTGGTGACATATTTTAAACTAAAAATAACACAAAACTTAATTATTAAAATAAAAATCAATTTTTGTTGAGTGTAAAGTTGAACTATGACCAATATGATAGCTTACACTTTATGGTTTGGGTAGGTTGAGCCTGTTTATATAGTTTTAATATTAACGGTTTATATGTAGTTGATGGTTTTGGTAAAATTAACATTTTAATTAGCTGCTGAATGTAAAATAATATAAATTATAATAAGACATTCTTAATTTATAAAAAAAAAAATTAGAGGGGAAATTACACTAACCTCTTATAAACTAAAAACTAATAAAGATGAAAGGAAAATACTTGGGTTGATCTAGGTATTGGTATTGGCTTGAGATTTGGGAGTGTACTCCTTCTTAATGTCTCAGGTTCGATTCTTTCAGATGCCAAGTTGGATGGATTAATTTAGTTTCTTCAAAAATAAAGATGAAAGTGAAAAAAAAATATAAATGAAAATGCTATTTAAAATAACGTCTAAAAATAAATTATATGAATATCTTTTTGCGTAAAATATGTTTTCAGTCACTACTTTCATATCAAGTTTTGGTTTTCGTGTCTGTAAAATAAAATCACTCGTTTTCATTTCTAGAAAAAGTATATTTTGTTTTTAGTTCTTAATGAGAAATTTTTTGATATTTTAATGCTAATATTATGACATTTTTATGTTCAAAATGACATATTTTATGTCTATATATCATGTTACACATATATAAGTTCATATTATATTAAAAAAAATCAATATTTTATAGGGATAAAAACAAGTAGTTTCATTTTACAGGAACAAAAATCAAAACTCGTGAAAATATATTTTACCCTATTTTTTTATTATATAAATCATACTCCTTCTAATTTGGAACGAAACTTGAAAGGGAATCCGCAGAAGTCATGGACCTCCTTGAGTTTTTAATATTTTTTATGCTAGTATATATATTTGTTTAATTTTACTTGTACTACCCCTACTTTATTAAATTTACGAAAATGGTCTACCTTTTTTATTCAAAATTTTGGTCTCGATTTATAATTTGTTGTAAACTTAATATAAGCAAATGATTTTCTTCCTAAAAATAGTATTCTTTTAATATTAGCAAATGATTTCTGTCTTATAATAAAATACAGATATATCTTATGTATATTGTATTCTACTCAAACTTCTCACCATTAAACCAAACATAGTACTTTATTCGTACCAAAATATAAGTCGTTTTGATAAATAAATTTGTACCGAATTATAAAGTCGCTTTATATTATCAATGAAATATTTATTGATCTTTTTCCTTATATACCCCTTAACTATTTATTTCTATTTCTTCTTTCAATACTTCAATTTATTTTTTCCATATATTAATAATAACTCATAATTTCTCTTTTCCATATAACATTAATTACATTTTTTAATATGTATAATATGATCAAAATAATTTATATTTTGGTACGAAGTGAGTAGGATTCAACCAAACTTTGTGCCTTGGTAAATGACACATTAGTACCAATACTATTACTACCATGGTGATTTCTCTTGTAGCCCCCTCCACCAGGAATATGTGACGGTAGTGGCCTTTTGGGAACTAAAAATAAAGGATATAATCGTAATTAAGGAATGATCACAATTATTTCATTTTCACCTCAAGACCAATTCTCACTCCACACACACCATCTTTTACTCCATCCAACAAACTAACAGTCTTATATACATAACCAACCCATCTTTCTCGTGTTCCTCTGTCATTCATTCACTTCCATAACCGCCACAACAACTTTCCCTCCGTTTCTCTCATAACCTCCTCTCCACGTGTCATTCTTCTATTCGCCTACTAATATCACCGCCAACCACCGCAACTACATTGTTGAGATTATTATAATATACATTATCATACTAATTGATAAATTAATGGAGAAGAAGATGACTCAGTTGGGAAAGAGAACAAGAAGATCTCAAGCACCTCAAATAATGTCCAATGAACCTCCGTCAACCAAAAAAATTAATAGTACCACCGTGAACGTATTCGCTCATCCGCCGATTGAGGAATGCTACTCTGGTATCACCGAGGAATCCTCCTCCGCATCGTATTGTTCCAGTAACAAACTATCCGATGCAGAGGTAAATATATTTTACACTGTCAATCAATCATAATTATAATCATACAGTGTATATACATATTAAATTCTTGTTAATATATGGCTGTGAGATTTTATTAATTGAACTTCCGTTTTTTCCTTCAATACATAATTAATGTGTTTTATTGTTTTGTTTTACTTTGCTTAATTGTATTTTTATTTTTTCATTCACTAACCATATGATATAATGTAACGCATTTCAGGTTGAGAGTGCGCAAGTTGAAACGTCAACGTGCAACGGTGATCAAATTATAAGGTTTTCAATTAAATTTTAAATTTAATTTTGATGATTTTGAAATGAAAATTGTGTGAGTGAAAGAAATGTGTGGATTGTATGAACTTTATAATTCGTACAAATTCTGTAAATTGTCTAACATGCATGTATAAGTAATGTAAATTTCTAAGAACGGAAACATTTGCAATTGCAGGAGAATAGAGATGGGTTTGTTAAGCGAGGTGGTTGAAACTAATTCTACAACGCAAGAGGAAGAAGAGGTTGATTCAGCTGAGAATAAGCTGCAAAAATTGCCAACGGAATCTGAACTTGATGAATTTTTCTCTACAGCTGAAAGTCATGTTCAGAAACAGTTTCAAAACAAGTAAGATCAATGGGTACTTTCTTTTTTTGTTAATTCAAATTAGTACAAGTATCATACAATAATCAATATCATACAATAATCAATAAAAATGAATGATTAAATTATTTTCTAGTTATAATCTAAAAGTGTTATATTTTTTTGTCTTTGCTAATCGTAAATTAATATATCCATCTTTTCTTTCGCTTTTTAATAATTTAGGGTCTATTTTGGATTGACTTATTTGTACTTGTCTATTGACATGTTAAGAGAATTTATGAAAATAAATTATTACAATTTGCATAAATTTTTTAATATAACTTATGAAAATAGCTCGTAGCGTATATAAAAATAGTTAATTTATCATGCTTATACATATAGTTTTTTTCAACTTATCTTTTGCTATAAAAAGAGTATATGCAAGTTTATACATAATGATAAGCGTTTGTGTTATAAGATGCTAAATAAGCTATTTAATCCCAATAAAATTTGTTTATGTTTGGGTCCAAAGACCTGGTTCAAGCGACAATACCCATAGGTTGTGCATCTTTACTTGAATTCGAGCCAAAACTTCGCGATTATGTGAGTTTCAAGTGGTACATTTGAACTTGTCATTTTGTCTACGGAACAAAAACAAAATTGTTTATCTTCGAATAGGTTTTTATACCAAAATTTGATATTAAAGAAAAACTATTTTAAAAAACCTTACTATAAATTCTGTTATAGGTCTCTAAACATGTTGAGCCGGCATTATGATATTCGTGCCGAAACTAAAAGTAGTAGATTTGCAGTACCAAAAATATATTCAAGTTTTAATCAAAATTACTTAGTTATATTGCTTCGGGTTAATTTGCAGGTATAATTTCGACATTGCGAAGGACATGCCATTGGAAGGACGTTATGAGTGGGTTCAATTAAAGCCATAAAAATTCTCCTTTTAGCTCTATTTGAAGGAACATGGTTGATATTATTTAAGCAGTTAAAATTAAAATTTCCACTTGCTGACATTATTCTTAGGTTCAATTTACTTTAGGTAGAATTTGATTTCAATTCAGAGTCCTATCTTTCTTGTTTCTGGAACTTGGAAGTACTCTTTTATTGGTTTTGTACAGCTTTGTTTTCAATCATATCCTAGTAATTAAGGACTTGGTTCCTAGTTTTTTTTATCTGTGTACCTTTTACTATTGGCCAGAGCATAACTCAGTAAATTCTGAATCCCTTTATTATGGTTCATGGCTCCCTATGATCTTAGCTATAGCTATAACAAAATTCTAGTCTTATTTTTCTTTTATGTTCACAAAGACATGCACCTACCTACCAGTACCACCACAACCTTTGTGTTTGTTTCTGTTTTTGATAATAACTTTAAACTTTAAAGGGTACAACAAAGTCAGTGACTGTTAATTTCTTTATTAGCTTTTTTTCTCTCTTTTCCCTTTTCCAATTCTTTATCTTTCTTTTCACTGCTTTAAATTTTATTTTTTTAGTGCTCATGTCTTTTTCCTTATCATAACACTATGGAAAAACATTACCTTTTCTCGTGAGTCTTTCTTTCTGCCATGATTTGTATGCATGTATATAAAGAATACAGTGAAGCATAGTGAATATATGCAAGTGATTGAGCTAGTTAGCTTAGCTGGTGGCAGAGGAGAAGAGGTTGTCTAACTATAGTGTGTCGGTATGAAAGTTACTGAGTTTGCATGTTTGAAGGAATCTATGTTTGGATAAATAGCTTATCTACATAAGCTTGTATAATCTGTTTTTATAGTAAAAGATAAACTAAAGATTAATTGTTTTTATATATATTACGAGCTCTTTTTATAAGCTATATTGAAAAACTTATGAAAATAAACTAAAAATTAGCAAAAGTTTTGACTAACTATTTTCATATATTTTCTCAAACAGTCTCATAAAATTTATGTCGGTAAATAAGCTCAATTAAACCAATCTAAAAGGCCATATATAGCTAATATTTGTTACTCTACAATTCAAGTGAAAACAGACTCTGAATTTTGGAACAGTAAATTAACTATACACTTTAACAAATACAACAAAATTTAAGTTCAGACTACTGTCTCAAACTATAGTTTATTTTATTTCTATAGACTACACTGACCCTATAACTTGGTGTTATTGGAAAATTTCAAATTCCAAAACTGTGTATTTTATGGAATCTGCATTATTCCCTGGTTGGATGATGTGGTGGGATGGGTCCTCCTGCTGCTCCTGTATAGCAATATCTTACTGTAGTTTGATTCCATTTTAGAGTAGCTATAATATAATTCATTCTTTGTTAGGATCTCTTTCTAGTTTAATTAGAGGTTTCAGGTTTAAATTCAGCCATAGAAATACAACACTGTAAATTTTCTATTAGAAGGTGTTTAGCGTCCTATCCGACTATAACGATATTAGTTTCTGCGATTGCACTGGATCTATTTGATTCGGGAGTTTTGGAGGGGAGGACAGGGGAGGGAAGGTGATTTTTTATGTTTGGTTTAACTTTTTAACGAGGAGATGGGAGGAAAGAAGTGAAATAATTTACATTTTTACCCTTAACCTTATAAACTCAAAATAAGATTAAATTATAATGTATATATTACGTCAAAAAAAATATAATGGATGTATAACAAAAAAAATCTAATGAGTAGAAAAATTAAATTTTTTTTTGTTGTCAAAAAAAATATAACCTAAAATTTTAATATTCCAACAAGGATAATTTAGAATTTTAATAAAAAAGTGAGGGTAATTTTGTCAACATAATAAATTAAGTTTTACCTCGCCTCTCCTCCTTAAAAATCCCTCCCCTCACCTCCCCTCATCTCCCCTCCCCTTCCCTCCCTTTCCCCTCGGTTGAACCTAGTGTTTTAAAAACCGGACTGGCCGATCGGACCTGTCATACCGCGAACCGGAGGGGTGACTGGTCTGGTTCGAATGTTGGATCGGTCATCCAGTTAGACCGGTGGGAACCGCTCAAAATCGGAAAAACCGGTGAATCGGCGGTTTCTCCAAACCGCCGGTTTGATTGCACGCGTTTTTTTTCCCAGCCAAAAGTCCCAAAACGACGTCGTTTTGTATTTTTTATTTTTTTAAAATAGAAGAAACAAAAAAAATAAAAGAGAGCCCAACTTTGAAACAACTATGCCTCCTTGGATTTAAATTTATTAGACACTTTGTTATTCCGTTTATGTTGCAATTAAATTTTTGTTAAAAATTTATTTTGTACTATTTTATTGTATGTGAGGACAACGTTTATGATTTGAATTTAAGAACTTATGACATTATGGAATTTTCGAGTTTTTCAAATTTTTAGGTGTCATATCATGATTTTTTTAGAGACTGAGTCATCCAATTCGACCGATTTAATACCTACATAGTTTTATTATAGAGACCGGTTCGTTCTATCGGTTTAGTCATGCGCGGTTCGACCGGTGACCCTGTGGTTCGACTAATAAACTAGTGATCCAGTACCCTTATCGGTTTGATGTCCGATCCGATTTTTAAAACATTGGTTGAACCAAACAAGCTTAAATGATATACCGTTTATAAAAAAAATTGATTACAGTATTTGTTTGGATGATTATTCAATAAATTGATCATGAGGAAGACTTGTGATCCAATGACTGAACACCTAACTGAGGTGTTAAGTTTTGCAACATTGGCCACTACATGAACCAATGAAAACAATACATTTAGTATTAATGGATTATTCCTAATTTGTTGTCTTTTCCTCCAATTATAAATCCCCATATACTCCAAGCATATATTCTTGTACAAAAAAAAATCTTAATCGAAAATAACATGACTAAACGCAAAGATACAATCAACACTTGTTAGTTTAAGTGACAAAGCATTAGTTTGTGATTCACAAAGGGCAAACCGTTATAGCATTGTACAAATTTTTGTCATGTACAATATTTGGGGAATGAGAAATAATATTTTCAGATACTTTTTCTTACACAATACATATACAGAGGTAGTTTTGTAATATTTTTAGTCTCCATCTCTTCTTTTTCTTTTGGTTTCTCTCTTCTGTCTATATACTGTGTAAGAAAAAATGTGTCAAAATATCACTTCTAAGGAATAATTGAAAGCACAAATAAAATAAAGTGGGATTTACTAAAATATCCCTTATAAATGTAAATAGTAATATACGAGAGAGTGTGAGAGAGAGAGAGAGAGAGGAGGGAGAGAAGGCAGGGGGAAGAGAGGAGGGAGAGAAAGGTGAGAGAAAGAGACAAGAGAGGAGAGGAGAGGAGAGGAGAGAAATCAAATTTTAAATCAAATATAATATAATTAGAGTTGTCATATCTAGTAATTTATAGTATTCTGTTAATCTCATGAGTTGAAATCCTCTCCATTTGTATTCTTTCCATTTCTTCAATTACTATATAGTTTTGAAAATATAAATGCAAAAGTGTGATAATAAATGAGTCAAAATTTCTTTTATACCTCTCATAATATTAAAAAACTTTGGTAATGGAAGAAATGAAAATCATAGAAAATGGAGAGGATTTTTTTTGTTTTTTTGCTTTCGCACCGGTTTCCGAACCACCAAAGGTGGGCGACTAATCCGGCTCGTGTGTAGAGGCATGTGCACTGACCAAGCGTTGTTCCCCCTGATAATAATGGAGAGGATCTTTACTCATAGAAAGTAGAGATGATTTTGGTAGGAATCGTCTAGGATTACCATAATTTCAATTTTGTTAAGTTTCTTATTTTTAATTGTCTTTAGGAAATGTAGCTAAGTATCCCCTTTAAAAAAGTGAATTAAGCATTTTTTTAATAAAAAAAATATGAAAAAAAGGGTGTCCATGTGAATGTTATAAAATATAAATGACCAAAATGTTAAAAATAAAAGATAAATGACCAAATTATTACAAATAAATAAGCTAAAGGGCCAAAATATTTCAAATAAAAGATAAAAGACCAAAATGTTACCAAATAATAAAATTAAAGACCTGCAGTATAATTTTGCCTTTATTAGAATTTATAATTTAGGATTTGTTTAGAACTTTTAAAATTAATTTGTTATTTAAAGATATGCTTTTTTTTTTTTTAGTTCTATATATAAAGTCATATAACTATGAGTAATATGAGAAAAAGATAATGGATAAATAATTAAGAATATATGAGTATTTTTTATATAACACTGTATTTGGCTAATGCTCCGGTGGACACCTTCACAGGTGGTCCACCGTGGACAAGTAATCAATACTACTATAACGAATATGAATTTTACAAAATTTACCGTTGGATTGAAAGTTTGTATCATATAGATCATCCATAATAAAAATTAGAAAATTGAAAATAATTTGATATGTTATTGAAATCTATAAAGATTAACGGTATTTAATAAATACTCATAAACCGTTAATTTTAATGGATCTGAATAACATATCAAATGATTTTCAATTTTTCTAAAAAAATGTATGGATGATCTATATGATACAAACTTTCAATCCAACGATAAATTTTGTAAAATTTGTATTCGTTATAATGTTATTCATAAGTGGTACATCATGAACCACTTGATAAAGTGATCCATCTGATAAAGTGATCCATTTTAAAATTCGTCATATAAAAATACTAGTTTTGAGACCCGTGCATTCGCCCGGGACTATTGACTTTTATTTATAAATTATTGTTAAATTATAAATGACGTCATTCTGTTATTTTTTGTAAAACATATTAAATTAAGTCATTTTTTTATTAAAGTAATTGTCCTGTGTATGATTTTTGTGTAATAAATTATAATTAATAATAAAAAATATTTACTATTCAATTTCTTTTTTTTATTAAAGTAATTGTTCCGTGTATGATTAATTTTTCTTTACTAAAGCAATTGTCCCGTGTATGATTAAATTTTTTTTATTAAACCAATTGTCCCGTGTATGATTAATTTTTTTTATTAAAGCAATTGTTCCGTGTATGATTAAATTTATTTTATTAAAGCAATTATCCCGTGTATGATTTTTTTTTTATTAAAGCAATTAACCCGTATATTATTATTTTTTTATTAGAACAATTGTCTCGTGTATGATTTTTTATATATTAGTGATCAACACTTTCTTTTATTTGACAAAATTATTGATCAACACTTGTCCCATGATGTTTTAAGTATAATGAAAAATATTTACCCCGTAATTATTATAATATATATTCATCAATAATGCATTTCTTTTGTATTTTTTATATAAGAGTAAACAAAAATAGAGTAGATTTTTTTATAATAAAAATAGAGTAGAATTCAACTATTATATAATAATAATATATTAAATTAAAATATAATTTTTTTTTTTACGAAATAGAAGATTTGAAATATTTTTAAGAATTGATGAGGACGAATTAGAATTTTTAGTAGTAATACCTTTTAATATATTGGGCATGTTTGAATTTGGCCTATTTTTAAGCTTATGAAAATAGTTTATGGTTATAATTTATAAATAAACTTTTATGTTAATTCATAAGTTTTTTTTACGCATATTAATTCATAAGTTTCCACTAACAAAAATTATATCTTTATAAATAGTTTTCATTAATTATCTTAAAAAACTTATAATAATACATAAAAACTTATCTATTTGCATAAATTATTTCGCATAAACTCATAAATAAGTCAATCCAAACGGGTAGATTGTGTTTTGGTTTCTATTTTTCTGTTTTTTTATTTTTAAGCTCATAAATAAATATATTCTTTTATTAGGTAAGAAAAACGCCGCAATACGTATGTGAGGAACTAGTAGATAACCCGTCCTATCGGACGGGTCGAAACGTTATGCGCTTTTTTTTTATTTTAGTTACCAATTTTTAAAGTTACAATTTGATGAAAAAATTATATGTAATACATTTTTTCAGTATTTTTTTCGTATGTGATAGTATATTTTGACCAGTGCATAATTTATTTAGTACAATATAGTTAAATGTTTCCCGTATTAGTGCATTATTATTTATATGATAGTTATTTTTAAAATTGTATCACTTATAATTTTTTTTCGTATGTGATAGTTAATTTTGTGGAGTGTATAATTTATTTAGTACGTTATAGTTAAATGTTTCCTGCATTAGTTCATTATTACTTATAGGATAGTTATTTTTAAAATTGTATCACTTATACTTTTTTTCGTATGTTATAATATATTTTGTCGAGTGTATCATTTTCATTTATTTAGTAAATTATAGTTAAATGTTTCCCGTATTAGTGCATTATAATTTATAAGATAGTTATTTTTAAAATTGTATCACTTATGATTTTGTTCCGTATGTAATATTATAGGACCTACAAATGCATTTGCCTAAAACATTTCTCTACTTTTATTTATTTATTGAAAAATGTAAATAACAAACGAAAAGAGAAAAAGAAAATATTATTTTCTCTATCGTGACTGACCAAGGCAGGAAAATTGATTCACAATAACTCACGATATTCCTTTGTCAAAAAAATAAATAAATTAACTCACGATATTCCATATAGGTTGGATTGAATATTATTTGAAAAAAATCCATAAACTATCCTTTCTTTCCCTTTAAGTTTTACGGGAACCTTCAACTATTTGTTACCCTACCTCTATTTTTATTTTATTTCTTTTTCATTTGCTAAACCTCTTTCTCTCTCTTCACCAAAGAAAGAAATCTCTCACAAACAAACCCTAGCCGCCGCTGCAACATCATTCACGACCATCCCTACTTTGCTCACAACTTCAGTGGTTGTGATATCATCACATCATCTCTTATTTTTCTATTTATTGTTTCCAGATTAAATGGATTTTAAATATCTCATCCACTATATTTTATGTTAGATCTCAACCACCATAGATTAATTTTTGAAAAATCATCACTGTAAAAAGTCTCTCTTCCTTCTCCTCTACAAAACACAACAAAAAAATTAAGATCCAGATACATTTGCAGATAACCACTGCGCCAGAAACTTTATCCACCGCGTCGGAAATCGCCATCACCGCGCCAGAAAATAAGATATTTTTTTATTGCTATATCTCATCTCATGCTCTCTTTATTTGTATATGAGGTTGTCTTCTTTTTCTGGCTGTGTAACAAATAAATAAAAATAACTATTGATGAAAGTTGCAAACTCAACTTTTCTAGAGGTATTCTTCTGTTTCTTTCTAGATCTTTGATTTTTAATGCATTACAGGTAATTTTTTGTCTGAAGCCCTCTTTCTTTTCTTCTGAAACATTTTTTTTTTTCAAAAATAAATGTTAGTACGTGTTTTCATTCTCTAAAACAGCAAAATTGAAAATTAAAAATGTAAATATTTTGGAGACAAAATAAAAATTAATTTTGAGCAAAATTGTCTTTCTATTTATTATGTAAGCTTATTGAAATTTAATAGAGTAAATAATCAATGGAAAAGTAATTAAAAAAATGTGTGAAGATGATACCTTGAAGTAGAACTTATTTATGATTTTTGAGTAAAATTTCTTCAATCATAAAAGTGTTGTACTATTTAACTTTCCCATGTTTTTGCTTGTTGTTTCCTGCAAAAAAAAATCATTGAAGCTTAGATAGTTAGATTATGGAATTGAAGTGAGAAAAATCAAGAACAAATAAAAGAGGAGAGAATAAAAAATAAGAAGAAAGTTATCAGTTTTTTATGTGTGAGAGATATTGAGTGATATATAAATATATTCAATTTGATATTTGAAATTTGAATATTGAAGTTGCCTCCAAAAGTTTGACAGCTTTTATCAACTTGCAAGTTAAAGTTAAAGGAATTTGTCACATGTGATTCTTTTCAAAAGAAACTAAATGGCTTGTGGCTTGGTTAAAATTCAACCATGTCTCTAAATAAAGTAAACTTTTGTCTCACAAGAAGTAAAAATGGCTTAGTTGGCTTACATACAGCTCTGTTAGCTTTATTTTCTAGTTCAGTTAGCAAAATTTTGGACATCATTTACCCTTATTTTGGACACATGGCAACATTTGAAAGATGGGCAATTTTATCTTTTCCAAGTACTACAACTTTCTTATATTAGTATAGATGAATTGCGTTTTTCACTTGTTCATTTGTCATTTCTAATTGTTTTATCACATTGCAGCCATCACCATTCATTCCTTTTGTTGTTACTAGGTAAGACAAACGTTTTAACAATTTCAAAATGCTTTCGTGATTTAAATAAAATTACTTTAGCAGGTGATATGATTATGACCAAAGATTTTTTTTATAAACTTATTGAGTCATTACAATTTTACAAATAATATCTCCACTCTTATCAAGATAAACAAGAATAGTATCTCCACTTTATGTTGTCATTTCTAGAATAAATAGAAAGGTCTTTCTTTCTCTACCAAAAAAAAAGAAAGGTTTTTTTTTTTATTTTTTTTTACGTAAAATAGAAAGGTTGTGTACATATTTTATAGGCAAAATTACACGTTTGGTCCTTTATCTTATTTTTTTGTAACATTTTGGTCCTTTATCTTTTATTTGTAACACTTTGGTCCTTTATCTTATATATTTGTAACACTTTGGTCCTTTATTTTTTATTTGTAACACTTGAATCATTTATCTTTTATAACATTCACATATAAACCCTTTTTTCATTTTTTTTTTATTAAAAAAATGTTGAATTTTATTTGTTAAGATACTTTTTTTATTAAAATTAAGTAAAGCTCGTAATTTTGATGAATATGTTCATCATCTTTATCAATTTTTTCATATTTTCATGTTCTTTAAAGGACCAAAGTGTTACAAATAAAAGATAAAAGACCAGAGTGTTACAAAAAGATAAGATAAAGGACCAAACTGTTACAAATGAAAGATAAAGGATCAAAGTGTTACAAATATATAAAATAAATGACCAAATATGTAATTTTGCCTATTTTATATGGAAAATACCCAACGATGTTTTTTCTATTAGTATATATGATATTATAGGTATAACTTTTTTACTATCGTTTAGCGGTAACTAATTTATGACTCTTTGTAAGAGATCAAATTCATAATCCCTTATTTAAAATATCCAAATTATTTTTCTTTTCATTTTTTGAATCACAATATAAATCTTTGAATCATTCTCGTTGATAATCTATGTTTGCTATTATTTCTTTCTTTTTTTTTTCACATGTTTGCTATTAAGAAAAAAATCATTGCTGATAATAAGATATTACTTTCAAAAGGTTGTTAGAATCGAGTTTTTACTTGAACTCATTTTATATAGGTAAATTCGACACGTAAACTCGAAGCGCAAACTCGTATGAGTTTACCTAAAATTAAAAAAATATTAATATTATTGTGTATATGACATACATACTAATATAATATTATAAAAATGTCAATATTTCAAAAATTAACTTAATTATAAAGCCAAATTAAAATAGACCAAATTTCCATATAAATAATATCATGTCCATAAACTTGCATCGAAATACAATAATTATCCCAATAAAATCATATAAACATTCAATTAACAAACTAAAATAAGAAGATTCATAAATTTTTAATTTAATTATATTCTCCTACAAGGTTATAACATTCTCTTCATCACTCTATTCATTGACTCTGAAAAAGTGGAATAGTTATTTGAGATAGAAAGATACTAAAAATCACCTCCACACACTCACTTACTAACACACTAAAATGTGCATTTTATTTCCAAATCCATCATGGCTAGCTCAATGCTCATGAAAGTTACTTGCTTGGCTATGATATGTATAGATTTGAGCATTCAATTAACCAACGCTGGCCCTTCATGTGTTGAAATAAACCAAACTTTAACACCATGTTTGGAGTTGCCTTGCTCTCTCTCCGGCCGGCCCTAAATTTTATTTTTTCTTCTTTGAGTTTTGTTCCTCTATCAGTGTGGGGTGATTTTAAGTCATTTTTGGCCTAAAATCACCACTCTGCATTTTTTTCTTTCTTGCTTTTAATCTAAATAAGTAATATTAACATCGATTGAGTTTTTTAGTTGTTTTCTTTTGTATTTGTGATTTCGTCGTCCGAGTGCGGCATTGTGTTATTCGTCGTCTTGGTACGACGTTGTTTGATTTCTTGTCTTGTCGCGGTGTTTGTTTCGTTCATATTTGCAGGTTTGCTTCGATCTAAATTCAGTGCAGGTTCAATGACTAAGCGTCTTCAACGTTGCAGATCTGGAGGCATGACTACTCTGGACATTTGAATTTCATCATACCAATTGTAGGCTTAGAAATAAAGCTGTTGTATGCTATTAACTCGAATGTTGTGAGCTTGTTCGCAGATTCATCCTTTTTAGTTTTTAGCAAATTTGAATGTGTAATGATTTCGATCGTTGTACTCTACCGGTTTGAATTAATGAACATCTTTGTTTTTTTGTCAAAAGAGAAAGATACTAAAAGTGTAAAGTGTGAACGATTCACCTTCTAAACAAATATACAGTGGTTTTTTTTTTCAAAGTGTGTAGGCAAAGTTGTCTAATGAGCCAAAAAAACTGAAATTGGGCTAGAAAAGTTTGAAAAGATAATCTCGGAAAAATAAGATCGGAAAAATAAGTAAATTCGCCCGAGTTTATCCGATTTTAGCGTTTTCACACTGAGTTAACTCGGTTAAGATAGTTTTTTTTTGCGATTTTACAATAAACCGAATTTACATACGAGTTAATCAGTTTTTAACACCTAAACTGTACGAATTTGCGAGTTAACACTCAATTTTAACAATGTTTCAGTGTCAAGAATTGAACAAATTATAGTAAATTTCGAAACCGCATTATTAAAATTTTAAATAAAAATTATAATAACTCACCGTGATTTTGCTAAATTCAGTATAATTTCAAACATGCCCACTAAAATAGAGAATCATGCATGATTGAGAGAATAAAGGAAAATCTCTTCAATCTGTACCATAATACCCTCACACAATGTTCTTTTACAGCAATCAATCATCAAACTAAAGGAATTTACAATGATTCAAATACAAGAATAAAAGAAGAAAAAGTAGTACTATAGTTTATCTTAAACATTGTCATCTGATGGAACTGAAACTATAGACCTAGTACTGGATCTTCCAGAAGGATCTTTTTCCAAATAACGAGTAACTAAAGACTTTTCAGAAACATCTCTATCCATTGAATGAGTAACCAAAATCTTTTGTGAAGCATCTTTCTCCAATGAATGAGTCAATAGTGCCTTAACAACATGTCGAAACTTCCTCCTATATGTTGGAAGCTTTGTTACACCTCTTATCATTCCAATCATCCTATTATGATATAATCAATTGTATAAGTGTTTGAGTGAACTTATAAAAAAGTAACTTATAATAACATGTCCATAAGCAGTTTTGTGCTTATTTTCGTAAGATTTCGTGACAATTTATGTCCAAGACATCTAACCTAACAACTTATATGAAATAACTTAGGATTTGTTTGGGTAACTTATTTGAGCGTATCTACTGACATAAGTACTTATAAGGGTCCGTTTGGGTTTAGCTTACTTTTGAGCTTATGGAAATAGCTAATGCAAATAAATAAACTTTTACGTTAATTTATAAGTTTTTACTAACAAAAATTGTATTTTTATAAGTTGTTTTTACATAAACGACCTTCAAAACTTCATAATAATACATAAAAATTTATTTATTTGCATAAGTTGTTTCGCAAAATCTCAAAAATAAGGCAATTCAAACAGACCCTAAGAGTGTTTGGGATAGCTTATGACATGTCCATAATATGTTTTCAACTTATTTTCATATGCTTACCAGGATAAGTTATGAAACAGCTTATAGCTTATTTGAAAAGAAATTAACTTTTTTTTAATAGAAATTATACATAAGGACTTATACGATAAGAACATATTCAATAAACACTTAACTAACATTATATAGAGAATGATATTGCAATACCTTCTAGAAATTCCCTCAATTTGAGCAGCTCTAAGACCATCAGGAATCAACAAAGCACCATTATCCCAAGCCTCAAACCTTTGTTTATGAACTCCAAACAAAACAACTTTTTCCAAGTATCTCACTTCACCTTCCACCAACTTAATGACCCTAATCTGTTCCTTGAGTACCATTACAGGATTAAAGAACCAATCCAACAACTTATCTTTTGGTCTGTTGAAATGAGTTATCTCTAAATCCTCAAGTAGCAATACACCATTTGAATTGGCTTTAATGGAAAAGAGAAGTGTTTGTAGAAGTGAATAACAAGGCAAACCAACACCAACTATGGCTGCTTCATTAACATTTTTTCCTCTCAACCATTCATAAAGATCAGCAGTTGTTAGTACATTAGCATCCAATAATTCTTTGCCTCTTATCTCACAGTACCTCATCATATTTCCCCAAATCTGTCACAATACATTTTCAAGAATTACACGAGAGTTTGTTTTTCAAATAAATTAATTAACACCAGATAAAATAAGATCAGAAATATGTTTAAAACTTGTTGAGTATATGGCTCATAGTTTATGTTCTAGACCGGGCCAAGATCCAATATACGCAGTCCAAGCAACTTCCGATATAACCTAACATAGCTTCCTCGCGGAAGCTTCTCTTATACACCAACAACAACATATATGATAGTTACTGTACACTACCTGCAGCGGATACACTCCTTATACGCTCACGGGACTGTTGGATCCATTTCAACGGCTCTAGTCATCTCAAGTGTCAGCTGTTTCCAGCTATCATAGACTGTTATAATCATTTCAACGGCTCTAGTCAACTCAAGTGCCAGTTGGGCAAAATCTCAGTTTTAAACAAAAATCTCATTTTTACCCTGAAAAAATCTTAGTTTTGAACAAAAAAAATCTCAGTTTTGAACAAAAAATCTCAATTTTGCCCTAAGTTAACCCCTAAAATCTCAATTTTGCCGTAAACTAACCACCCCTAAAATCCTAATTTTTTAACCAGAGCCTGGGCAAGTGCCCGGGCTGGCCGGTTTGTAGATCCTCCCATGTCTCGCCTTATCTAAGGCAAGCTTTGGCGCCACGGTACACAATTTCAATCACTTTTCACGTCACTCTCTCTCGATCACATACTAATTTAATTTGAGCATTAGGGTCCGTTTGGTTCAACTGAGAAGGAGGGGAGGGGAGGGGAGGGGAGGTGAGGGGAGGGATTTTTAAGGAGGGGAGGCGAAGTAAAACATAATTTATTGTGTTGACAAAATTACCCTCATTTTTTTATTAAAATTCAAAATTATCCTTGTTGGAATACTAAAATTCTACGTTTTATTTTTTTACAACAGAAAAAAAAATTAGATTTTCTACTCATTAGATTTTTTTTTTGTTATATATCCATTAGATTTTTTTTTTTGACGAAATATACCCATTATAATTTAATCCTTATTTTGAGTTTATAAGGTTAAGAGTAAAAAAGTAAATTACTTCTCCCCTTCCCTCCCCTCCCCTCGTTAAAAAATTGAACCAAACATAAAAATTTAAAATATTCCCTCACCTCCCCTCCCCTCCCCTCCAAAAACTTCGAACCAAACGGACCCTTAGAGTTCTAATATGGTTTGCGGGTATTTTCTCCACCATGATTCACCGTACCTAAAATTCATCTCCATTGTAACTACCTCAAGCCTCGCCATCAGAATCATCTATTTTTGTTCACCGCTGAACAATTTAACTGCTAGAATCTCGAAGATTAATCGATTCTTAAATTAATAGTACTTGATCAGCATGAGGTGAAAAACAGCATACCTGAACCATTTTAACTTCTTGAATGGTCTCTCTAACTGATCTTGAAGGAGCTAAGTTTGGGATGAACATTGAAGGTGGTTCCATAGTAGTATTTCTTCTGCTTCCCGACACACTAATATTTCCCCGAGTAGAAGACTCAGATGATTGAGAAATCAATTTCTTTCTATATTGGGGCCTGGCTGCAAGAAAATTGATGTGTTGATGTCAAAAGAATAAATGGCAGATAAGATAAGAAAATAATTAAAAGAAGTTAATTACTTTGGAAAGAATGTCCCCTCTCTAAGATAGAGCCAATCATTTGTGTATTCATCAAACTCAGCAACCATTGCCATTATATAAGCTAAACCTCGACGAAAAGATCTTTCCTACATTCACATGATGGTCAAAAGGGTGAGATCAATGATGCAATGAAGGTCTACGAATCCCTCACACAAACACATACACCAAACACGACACAGACTCCCACAAAAGTGTGGTTATATGTTAACGTTGTGTTGGAGTCTGCACGACACCGGACATGCCTTTAATGTGAAGTATCAGTGCTGCATAGGTGAAGATAGATAATTAAGACTTAGGAATGAAGAACAAAAAAAAAAGTGATGAAACAAACCTGATAAACTATAATAGAGGCATATAGTCCAACAAAAATGCTAGATAAAATAGCCAATAAAATACTGGCAATGACAACAAGAGGCCACACAAAGATTGTTAAACCAGCAATTGGGACACAAACTGTTTCAAGGAACGGACCTTCTCTGCTTATTAAATCATGCAAAAGTCTGTACCATCCCTTGAACAATAGGTATGGACTCTTAACTATAGCAATTGCAGTGAATAAAGGAACCTCAACAATTATTCCCACTATCCCTACAATCACACATCCAGGAACATGAATTAACCTGCAAAATAAGTTCAAGTATGTAAGTACTTATGTATAAGCTGTTTTCATATATATCAGCAACTCTCGAGATGATTACCTTAGTGTCTTACATGGATCCGAACATTCACGTCGTTCCTTCAAGTAACTTGGATATGAATGGTAACATATATCTGCAAAATCCCTAACCACAGTACAACTTCCTTTGATAGTTCCCAAGGTTCCATCCTGAGTTAATTGTAAGTAAATAAAACAGTGTTATTCATAAATCGCATATAGCGCGCCACTATTTGACAACATTTTTTACTAAATAGCATATCACAGAACAATAACCATTTCTTCAAATTCCACTATGTTATAGCCGCTATTTAACAACACCGAAATAAAGTGAAGTACTAATAGTGAATCAAAGAGTGGTTATATAAGAACATCTTGATCATAGAATCTCACTCACCACAATACAGTGCATGAATTTCTTTGACTCATTGTCATGTCTAAAGGCCTCAAAAGTTGAAACACAAGGAGTAAAAAATCCATAACCAATACCAACAAGAACACTACCAGCTATGCCTAAACCCAACCATAAACCAAACAAAGCAGGCAAAGCAATCAAAATAGAAACTTTCAAAGCTGTATCAACTATTTGAGTTCTGCAAAACACAAAAACCATTCAAAACTCAAAAAAATATTAAAAAATGCTGATTAAAATTCCAGAAACAGATAAAAAAAGGTACTAAAAAAAATTGTTTACTTCAAAATTGTATAAACAGTCCAAACCACATGTGCAGGTAACAATACTAAAATCACCCCAACGTTTCCTATGATCAATATAAGAGCAGCAATAGGACCCACAATAAAACCTGCATAATTTTCACAAAAATATCAACAACCCTTTATCTAAAATTCACTATAACTTCAAAAGAAAGTAAAAAAAATAAAAATTAAATCTTTTTACCATAAAGCATAAAATATGAAAAAGGGTAAAAGAAAAAAAGAACCTTTTAAGGCACCAATGAATAAAGCTGAGAAGAATGCAAAAACAACATAAGAAGTCTTAATAAAATCTTCTAAAGAAGTAGGAAAAGCCATAATAGTACTAATAAATGATCAATTAAGGTAATTAAGTGGATAAGGATCATGAAGATGTTAACAACATAGAGAAGTTGTTATTTGAATTGCAAGTCAAAGTAAAAGAAGAGAATGAATGAGGTGTTATTTGACGTGCGCCGCAAGAAGAAGACAAACTACATAAGAAAACGAAAAAAACTAAACTAAACAAGAAATAGAATCATTCTAAGGATTTTGGCAACTAAAAAGTAACATGGGATTTGAAATAAGAGAGGCTGCTTAATATTTATATTTATATCATCATTATTATAATTGGTATTATTTTTGCCCCAAATCAATCTACCAAAATATATTTCTGCACCAAATCTCTCCTATTACAATTACAAAGGACCAAAAATAGGGGGAATTTAATAGTAGAATTATTTCCTTAGTTAGGACTTATGACTTTTGCTCCCTCTCAACATTCAACAATTACCAATGTTTTTTTTTCTTGGTACAAACACCAATTACCAATGTTATTTGTCAAGAAAAAAAATCTTACCTAGTATGGTATTCAGATTTTTTGTAGACAAAGTGACAAGCAAAGTTTAAAAATCACAAACAAATGTGAAATTATGAGTTCTAACCTAACCTAATAAAATTAATATTTATCGGTTGATTAAGACTAATGCGTTAAGTTTATTTTTATTATTTTTACTTTAAAAGTTACTAGTAAGTAAAAATACACTATTTTTGGCTATCTAAAAAAACACTTTTTAGTATATATGAATCAGATAAATTTGTTATTAAATTAATCAAAAAAATAAAAAAAAAAATTATAAAAAGGATCGAGAGGAGTATGATTTTGTAACATGGATCCAATTTAATAAAAAATGTGATTGTTTTGAATAAATTGTTTATGTCAAATAACCGATTATCTCAAAAGCTTAAGCTGTTAGGATTGGCCAAATCAATGGTTTTATATTATTTCTAACACGCCCCCTCACGCAAGAGCCCATTTGGGCTTTAAGCGTGGATAATGCATTGGTTCACCTACCATATGCTTAAATTCCACTTTTTAATTAGAAAGTGATGGGAGCGGAAATCGAACTTTATACCACTTAGTCATAGAAGCTCTGATACCATGTTAAACTCAAAGAAATAGGTAAATAGGTGTAATTTTATTAATTGAATGAATGAGTACAATTACTAAAGAGTTTAAATAGATTATATTATACCTAATGGGCCTAACTAATAGGCTAAGTAAATTTGGATAAATTCAATAATAATAATTATACGATATTTACGACATAAGGTCAAAGAGAATTATAATAACAAAACAAAAAAGTATATAGGCAACCTGGCATAATTTCTGGGATTCCCTTTCTTTTTATCCTTAGGAAATATTTTTTTGCCATATATATTCTACAAAAGTTATATTTATTATTGGGTTGACCACCAAAACATAATAAAGTTGAAGGTGCAAGTCAATTTGATTCATCCTTTGCTGTAATTGGTAAGGGGGAACCATATATAAACCATCAATAGGATTATGACAGACAGATGGGCCCATCCATTTTGGATAATCTTGTTGTTTGCACACAATGCACTAGCTTTCACGTTTTGGCGGATAGCATAAGTCATGCCTAAACAATTTGAGGAGTGCAGTAAGCAATTTAAAGGTGTATTAAGCAATTTTTATTATTTATGTATGATACATAAGGAAAAAACTTATGCACCATAATCATTCCCTCGAGTTTTAGTCATGTTTGTTCACTATAATTCACCTGCATAAATGCAAGACATATTAATTAATTGTGAAATAAACTTAGGCCGACAAGATTGAACTATCCTTAGTTCTTTTGATCAAGTATATATACACAACAACACCTTCTATAACTTTTTTTTATGACGTTAACTTGTTTTTTTGTTTAACAACTCTTTTTATTTTTTTTATTTTTTTGGTACAACTTTAACAACTCTTTTTAAAACCAAAAGATGTAATACTAGTATACTCCCTATTGCAATTATTTTACATAGTGACTAGTTTTGAGACCCGTGTAATTGACTTTTATTAATAAAATATTGTAAAAATATAAGTTAAGTTATTGTGTTCTTTTTTGTAAAATTTATTAAATTAATAATTTTTTTATCAAAGTAATTGTTTCGTGTATGATTTTTGTGTAATAAATTATAATTAATAATAACAAATATTTATTATCCAATTCTTTTTTTATTAAAGCAAATGTCCCAAGTATGATTAAATATTTTTTATTAAAGTAATTGTCTCGTGTATGAATTTTTGATTCAATTCCTTTTATGTATTAGTGGTAAATATTTTGTCTTGTGATTTATTTTTTATATTTATTATTAATGAGAATTCATTCTTCTGTTGTTTAAAAAAAACTATTTGTGAAAGCTTATGTCCATTATATTTTATATATATATTTAAGATTGATATTATACTAAAGTATAAAATTAATTTAGAATAAAATATTTAGAAAAATATTATTATGACGTCATTGTGCTCATTCTTGTAAAATTTATTAAATTAATATTTTTTCATTAAAGCAATTGTCCCGTGTATGATTTTTGTGTAATATATTAAAATTAAAATTAATAAATATTTATTATTCAGTTCCTCTTTTTTATTAAATCAATTGTCTCGTGTATGGTTAAACTTTTTTATTAAAGTAATTGTCCCGTGTTAATTCGTAAGTTTTTTTGACGCATGTTAATTTATAAATTTTCACTAACAAAAGTTATATCTTTATAAACTTTTTTCATAAACTACCTTATAAAATTTATAATAAGTCAATCCAGATGAGTTCATTTTCTGTAATAAATTAAAATAAATTAATATTTATTATTCAATTCCTTTTTTTATTAAATCAATTGTCCCTTGTATGATTAAAATTTTTTATTAAAGCAATTGTCCCGTGTAAATTCGTAAGTTTTTTTTACGCATGTTAATTCATAAGTTTTCACTAACAAAAATTTTATCTTTATAAACTTTTTCCATAAACTACCTTATAAAACTTATAATAAGTCAATTCAAATGGGTTCATTGTATTTTTATTTTTATTTTTATTTTTATGTTCTTTTATTTTTAAGTTCATAAATAAGTATTTTCTTTTATTATGTTCTTCTATTTTTATTTTTTATATATAAGTTGTTGTATGTTAGATTGAGTTATCATTCATCATTCAAAAAAAAATTACTATTTTTTCATTAAAAAAAAAAGTTTGCATTATTTTTTATGTGTATCTTTTGTATTGATTTTTGTTCCTATTTTTATGCGTAATTTTTTTTAATTAATTTGTTTTGTTAAATATATTTGATTAATATCCTTTTTTAGAGGTGGTGTTCGATGCTATTTTTATGGGAAGATTTATTTATGTTTATCTTTTTTTTCTTGCTATTTTTGTTTTGTATCTCTTTTTTTTTTTAGTTTAGAGTTAAAATTACATTTAAGGGAATAAACTCTGAAATATTATTAAACTTGATTGGACAAATTTGGTATTTTAGTAGTAGTTCTTTTTAATATGTTGTAAGTAGATACCTTTTTATGTTAGCCTTCTGGTTCTTAAAAGAAAGACCTTTTTATGTCTGATAAAAAATTATTCATTTCAAAAATTAAATTTGAATTCTTCCGATCAATTTGTCGAGAAAATTCGTTAACCACTTAACATTATCATTTGGTTAATCAAAAGTAGCAATAGTAATTAGTAAGCACTAGCAATATACGTTGATTGATTTGTCACTTTATATTAGACGTAGCAGTAGTAGAAATAATGAGGATTGTAGGTGAAAAGAACAATACATAAAGGAAACATTACTAATTTCAACAAATGGGGATTCATTGGCTGTCCTGGAATAAATTGTCTATGCATAAGAATGACGGAGGGATGGGTTCAAAAATCTTGCAGCCTTCAATCTTTCTTTGTTAGGAAAACAAGGTTGGCGTATTCTAATACTACTCCTAACACTCTAATTGCTAAATTATATAAGGCTAAATATTTTCCAAACGGTGAATTTCTTGAATCTAGTCTTGGACACAATCCAAGCTTTGTTTGGAGGAGCATTTGCAACTCTAAATTTATTCTTAGAACAGGATGCAGATGGAGAATTGGGAATGGTAATAATATTCCACTTTGGAATGAAAATTGGCTTGTTGATGCTCTCCCTCTTGAACCAGTTAATGATAATGATATGTGTTATTCTAGTTTCCGACCTTATGAAGAATGATTCTAAGGAGTGGAACGTTCGCCATATATCGGCTATGTTTGATCAACATTCAGTAGCTAGAATCCTTGCTACACCGCTTTATCCTGCAATCATTGATGATAGACGACTTTGGCATGGTGAAAGCAAAGGTGATTATTCTGTTAAAAGTGCTTATAACCTCTACGTACAAAATCTCATTGATACCTCTCATTTGCGTGTTAACGGCAATTGGAATTTGGTGTGAAATATTAAAGCACCGCCAAAAGTTAAAAATTTGATTTGGCGTATTTGTCGAAGATGTTTATCGACTCGTGTCCGGTTGCGTGATAAAGGAGTGGATTGTGTTCAAGTCTGTGCTTTGTGTAACATAGATAATGAAGATAGTGTGCATTTTTTTTCAAATGCCCAAGTAGTCAAAGTGTGTGGAATATGGCTGGCTTTTCACAAGTAGTGACAAATGCTACCAACAACAATACAAACATTCAATCAATTATGTTTCAGATTCTACAGCAGTTGTCGAAGGATGACACGACGGTGTTTGCATGTACTTTGTGGAGCATTTGGAAGCAACGAAATAATCAAATGTGGAACAATGTAACTGATTCTCAAAATTTTGTGTTTTCTCGTGCTGTTAATATGTTGCAGGAATGGAAAGCAGCCCGCGATATTACATCTAAACCAGATTCGGCATCCAAGGCTACCGTGGTGAGAGCTTGGTGTAAGCCGATGACCGGACGTGTGAAATGCAATATAGATGCCTCATTCCCAACTAACTCCAACAAAGTTGGTATTGGTATGTGTATCAGAGACGAACATGGTGCTTTCATTTTAGCTAAAACTAAGTGGTATACTCCGAGAAGTGAGGTACATATTGGCGAAGCACTTGGACTCCTTTCGGCACTGAACTGAGTACATGAGCTTCAGTTAGGACCTGTTGAATTTGAGTTGGACTCAAAGAGAGTGGTTGGTAGCTTCCATTCTTTAGCTCAAGACTATTATGAATTTGGTGTTTTTATTGATCATTGTAAAAGTATTTTCTCCAATTAATGTAGTAACTCTAGTGTAGAGTTTGTGCGAAGACAAGCAAATGAGGTTGCCCATAATCTAGCTAAGGCGGCCACATTATCAGCTAGTTTCCACATTTTGGTTGATGTACCAAATTGTATTGAACACATTTTAATTAATGAAATACTATAAGCACCCTTTCGTAAAAAAAAAAACAAATGGGGATAAAAATGTAAGTTGATAAAAATAAAACTAAATTAAAAGGTTTTTCCATCTCATTTCCCCAAATTGGATTTAGAGGCAGAGCAAAATGAGAATAAATAGTAGAATGAAATATAAACTTCGATCCAACTTTAATTATGATGAGTTATATAGAGTACGGACAAATATCATTCTATATCTCTTGTTAGAAATGAAAAATTCTCTTCTCCCCCTTGGTTAAAAAGTTCGAAACGCGTTTTCCGAGCTCTTTTTTTCTTTGAATACGAACTTCGGAACGAATTTTTTTAAAATTTTGCCGAATTTGCACTAGAAAAACATCGAAAAACGCGTTCCGAACTTTTGATTAAGGGCAAAATTGAAATATTGGGGGGAGGAAGTGGGGGGGAGAAGAGAATTTTCCGTTAGAAATTGATGATATTTTTCTTAAGCCCATCCATTGTGATCCAAGTCCATTCATTGTAGCATCCATTCATAACATATTGCATGTAATACACATGGGCTAGTGCATGAGATACATATGGTTTGTTGCATGTATCACACTTGTATTTGGTATGTATTTCATTTACCACTTGTCATGATGCATTTACTTCTCTTAACATTTGTCTTCACTCTTCATACATGTAAACTATGTAATTGCTCTTCTCCTATAAATAGGAGTTCACAAAACATTATTGTTTAAAGGGTACGTATCAAATTTGTGTAATAAAAGTGTGTCATAATAACACTCCTCAATTTTCTAGTTCCTCTTCAACTCTTGTCCACCACATTTTGTTTTTCTTACATCTCTCTCCATGATAATATGATAATAACGTATATATCTTTATATAGAACCGTTACAAGCACCTATAATTGACCATTAATTTCTTGAGTAATTGTGTATTAATATACACCCTTCCTTTTCACTAAAAACACACATGTACACTACATAGTTTTGGTTCGCAGAAGTAATAATTAGAACTATGTCTTCTCAAGAACTTAATCATGGGAGCAATAGTGTCCACTTTTTCAAGATTATTCTTCAAACAACCCTTCAACAAGGAAAATTGGTAACAAAGTTCTTTCTTTTCTTCATTTCTCTAGCTATCACTTTCATACTAAATATTTTTTTTAGTCATGTTAAAAAACATTTTGATCCAAAATAAAATCATTGTATTCATATCGATTGTTTTTGTGTGTGTCAGAGAGTGCCCATAAGTTTTGTGAGGAGGCATTGGAAAGGAATATCAAACCCGGTTACTCTAAGGCTTCCAAATTCGACCGAAAAGAAAGTTTCTTGGGAGAAAACTAGTGATTATGATGTTTGGTTTTGCGATGGATGGAAAGAATTTACAAATTATTTATCTTTGCGTCATTCACAATTAGTAGTCTTTCAATATGAAGAAAACTCTAGTTTTAAAGTGATTGTATTAAGTGCTAGCGGCTTAGAAATAAAATATCCTTTAAGAAGAAAAACTAGTGAAGAATACGAAGAGATTGAAGAGAGTGATTGTTCTTTGAAAATTATTGAGGATCCTTCATCATCGCGGGGTAAAAGGACAAAATCTCCATTGCCGTCTTCCAAAGTTGGTAAGAAAATGAAAATCAATCCAAAAGAATCTAAGCATGAGCATGAGAAGAGAATCGTCCAAACTCATGGTTGGTTTCTTACTATCATCATGCTTTGTTTACTTTTTTTCTATGTTTTCTATTTATGGGTTAATTTTTTTAGGTCTTGCTACTTAATATGTTTTTGGTGAGTTTCTCAAATTTTTAGCAGGAAGTAGCTTTGACAATCTTAACAAGAGAAGCAATGATTTCTATGAAAAAGTTATGACAAATTTTAATTCGGATAAGAACTTCTTCGCATGTATTCTCCAAAAGTCATACATTGAGAGAGATGTCTTGGTAATAAACTATTCTTTATCATTTTATAAGTAATAATTTACTAAATTATAGATAATATGAATGTTATGAGATTAATTTGTATGCACCAATGGTTAGAAATAAGTTTTTTATACGATCCAATCGAATAATATATACCGTTTTTTATAATGGCAAATACGATATTATACCATAATGCCACTTTGTTATATTATTTCATAGAACATCGTCTATGTGATAGATTTTGATTGGTTACATGTGTAAAAAAAAAATACAAGGATAATGCATACAACTTTAATCATTCATCGATATGATCGATATGCCTTATGTATCTGTGTGTATTGAAAGTTAGAAATTGCATACATTTTAGGTTTAAATATCATTTTCGTCCCTGTAAGTTCATAAATTTTTGGTTTTAGTCCTTGTATATTTTTTTGTTGCAAATTAGTCTCTGAATGTGTAAATCTTTTTTATTTTAGTCCCTAAAGCTAAAATCCGCAGGAATATTCGCTGGTTTCCTGCAGATTTTAGTTATAAGGGACTAAAACCAAAAGATTTAAACATATAGAGACTAATTTGCAACAAAAAAATATACATGAACTAAAACAAAAAATCGCGAACTTACAAGGACGAAAATGATGATTAAGCCTACATTTTATAAGCCATTTTGTTTTTGTTGTGAGGTTTATTATTGAGTATTTTTTGTGAAAACCAATAATCCAAAACAGGTGATACCAATTGAATTTGGTAAGACACATCTACAAAGGATGGTAGGAAGAAATGTTACCCTTTTTGTTGACAAAGATAGAACATGGAATGTTGATTTGAAGCTCGTTTCAAAGAAACAATTTGCACTAAGTGGTGGTTGGAGTAAATTTCGTGCTCACTATAATTTGAAATTTGGTGATGTTTGTGTTTTTATACTAAATAAATGCGAAGGAACGGTTTCATTCCAAGTTGTTATTTTCTCTCTTGAAAAGGAGATGCGCACTCCCTATTTTGAAGGTAATTGTTTTATTTACTTGCCATTATACATACATGAAAGAATATGGATCCCCTGTCACTGCGATCGGGAGGGGCTGGAACCACTTGATGCCAAAATTGACTCCCGAACCAGATTAAACTGGTGGTGAAAACCAAAAATATATGGAATATTTTGATTACTAATTATACTCGCGAATTATTTATGTTGGTGCAGGGTAATGTGACTTGAAAGCTTGTATTTGAAGTTACAATTTCAACAAGATGTTGCACAATTTCAACCTGTGTTAGTCTCATTGTTTCAAGTTTTATTTCTCATTCCAAACTATATGGATTGAAATTATTAATTAGAACAAGGTTTTAAGAAATTAAAGTATTTATTTGATGTTATAAATATGATCCTATTCAAAAAGGAAAATGCTTATTAGCTCGACACACGCGTGTCGTCTAACGTGAACGACATTTTAAATTACTACCTCTTTCAACTATTATTTTTGTACAACATTCCTCTTTTAAATTTCATTTAATTCAAAATGATTAATTTTGCTTGTGACACTCTATCTTGATGAATTAAATGGATATTATACTTATAATAAGTGTTAAATAATTTTTTTTGTCTCTTAAGTCCTTAAGTCCATAACTTATAGCTCAAGTGATAAACAATTTCCGAAATTATAAGGTCGGATGTTATGATTGGTGGTCGAACTCCGGCTCTCTAATGTGTGTTTGAGTTGATGATGACTTTTTCATTTCGTTCATGTATTAAAAGAAAATAAAATTGTCTCTTAACTATTTTCCGTCGCTATAAAGATAAATGACTTGTTTGGAAAAAAAATAAGATAAAAAACTAATCCGTGCATGTTTATGAAGATAAAAAATCGATCTCCGAATTTTATTTTTTAAAGAACGAATCCATTACAAATAAATAAGATAAATAATTTGTAATGTAATTTTGCTAAAATTTTAACAAGAATATGAAGCACGAACACCTCTATGATAAGCGCTATCCGACACGTGTCGAATAGGAGTCCAAGAAAAACATTTTGTTCTTTACCCCAACACTTCTTATATGAGTGTCTGACACCTATAAGACACTTCTTCTAAGTTATTACCACTTCAATCAATTTATTATTCATAATTTTATTTTACTTTTTGAAATATTTTAGTGAAAATTAACATTTATAAGTTAACCAGTGCACATATTGCAAGATCCGACTAAAATGGCATCGTGCCATCTAGCATTGCTGATTCAAAAATTTATAGGAGGGATCCGTTGATTCCAAGAATAAGTCTTCTATTGACTTACTCCGCTTAATAACTCGATATCGGCATTATATTTCTTCAATCCAACCGTTGAATTCAAAGATCTCATTGAGTAGATCAACTCCACAAATTTTATAAATATTCAAAAAATGTAGTTATATATTTTAGAATATTGAAATTCAACGGTTTAATAACTCTTATAATGGAAAGAGATATAAATTATAGTGTCAGTTTGTAAACAAAAAAAAAAAAAAAAAAAATCTGAACAACAACAGTGCTGCGCTCACCTCTCCTATTTCTTAGATACCTTTTTTGTTCAAATTGTTTCCTAATTAAACTAAAGTTTTCACCAAGAATGGAGTCAAAGCAAAAGCACAATCCTTGTTTTCCTCTTTTATCTGTGCAAATCCACTCCAAATCCTCTTTTGGTTTGAGTCATTACAAATAGTGATTATACCAAATCCTCTTTTATTCAATCTCTATAAATTTTAACAGTCGCTAACTATGTCAATTTTTTTTTATTTGATCATGGCATAAAAAATTCAAATTCCATGATTACTCTAAATCCTCTTTAGGTTTAGTCATCGCAAAATATATATACGAGGCGACTTCGGTGAGAACACCTTGCTAATATGCACTGGCAGAACCAGGAAAAATTGTGTGGGAGGGCCACAATTTTTTTTAATAAAAATATATGTCAATGTAAAGCACAAAAATCTATCTAGTAATTTTTTTTATGAGCTTATAGTTTATTTATAAAAATCTATCTGTTATTTTTTGACAAACAAAGTCAAAGTTCATTATTATAAAATTAGACTGTATAACTTAAAGTAATATTTTACGTATATATACTGAGTAACTTGAAATCATCAATAATAGACTATAAATTAATATTTGTACTAATACTTGAACTAATATGTGTGCCGAGTTCCTTATAGTCATCAATAATAAACTCTAAAGTAATATTTACATTAATATTTGTACAAATATATACAGAATTGTTTAAAATAATTTATAATATAATTATATTAATATTCTAACTATAAAAAAATTATTATTTTTGAGCGGGGAGGGTCATGGCCACTCTCCGCCCTCTCTTGGTACCGCCACTGTTAATATGATAAATGAGAACAATCAATATCAACGGTACGATACAAATCATCAATTTAGATTAAAAATACCTTCTTAATTATCATGTGACTACTCCTTACCAAATAATTTATAATTATTATTTTTAACACAAATCATTTCTTGCTTTATATAGTCCTTGTCTCCTTCCTGTAAACGTCTTCTTACAACATTCCTTACCAAATAATTTATAATTATTATTTTTAACACAAATCATTTCTTGCTTTATATAGTCCTTGTCTTCTTCCTGTAAAAGTCTTCTTACAACATTTTTTTCCAATGCATTTACTACTCTTAAACATAATAATCACACACAATTTTATGTAGAAAAACACAATCAAAACCGATTTTTTAATATAAAATTGGTAATAGTCATCCAATGCCTATAGAAAATCAAATTCAAAGTGAAATAAATTAGTGGTTGCGGTGTGATAGAGGATAGGACCTCATGTGTAACTTATTCTTTCTTTTTTTAAGTGGTTCATTTGTTAACCTAAACAGAAAGTTGCTTGTGAAAAAAAAATCAATAATTGAATAGACACTTCTAACTGTCCATGAATGATTTCATTTACCTCAGAAATTAATTGTGAGCAAGTGAGTAACCAATTTGAGCATTTTATTAAAAAAAAAATAACCTACCGTGAATGATTTCAAATATTTGAGCACAAACAGGTTTTGATTATTTTGTTTTCATAAAACTTAGTAACACAATGTAGTATGGATGAGATTAAAAGGTTCAAGGTTGGAGTTGGAACGATAGGAGTTTTATTATAGGAAGAAGAAGACTACTAAATAAGGAAGTAAATTATTTGTGTCAAAAACAAATAAGGTAGAAATAATGTAATTGAGGCTCACATGATAATTAAGAAGGTATCTAAGTTGTTGATTTATATCATACGGTTAATATTGATTATTCTCATTTCTCATATTAACAAAGTGTTCTCACTTGAGTCACTCCCTATATATATATATATGATTCATCACAATCAACATCTCGCATTCAATATTTTTTTACTTAATCAAATGGAAAATATCTTTTTTTTTTTTGTATTTATCGCAACGCAAATCTTTTCCTTCAAAATCAACAAACTCACAAACATTGTTTACTTTAGAACTAAGTAACTTTGATTTCTCCATCATACTGGTAAATATGTAGGAGCAAATAATAAAAATATTTTCCCATTATTTAAAAACAAAACTTTTTTTCATTTCAAAGTTGAATTTGAATTCAATTTCAATAATAAGGAGATAATAAACATATTCGAAGTTAAGAATAATTGGTAACCGCTTTTTTAAAGAATGTTGCTAATACCTTATCCACGCATAATCGACTCATGAACTTGCAATTTGATTTCAAAGACCTTTCTTTTTAAAGGGTTTTTCCAACGTTTTCCCTATTTTAATAAACATTTGTGGCGACTTCGTTGCTTTCTGAGAGTGTGTACGATTTCCCCTTCCAACCTCCTTCCCCCCAGATATCCTTATGATTCACCCCCGAATACCATTTATTGTTAGAATTCCAGCCTATCTTATTCCCTTGGGTAAATAGGTCAATACCCCCCTGCAAAGTTGGTGTGTTTTGCGATACCCCCCTGTAAAAATATTTCTTGTAAATACCCCCTACTTTCTCAAGATTCCCTATTTTACCCCCATGAGTGCACACCGTGGCAAGGAATCTCCACATGGCGTGTCCACATAGATTTTTTTGCCATGTGTCATGTCCACGTAGGATTTTTTGACACGTCATCCCTTAAAAAAAAATTTTTTTTTAAAAATTATTAAAAAAAAAACAAAAAATTAAGAAAAAATAATTAATGTTATTAAAAAATTAATAATTAAGAAAAAAAACAAATTAAATAAAAAATAAAACAAAAAATTAATGTTATTAAAAATAATTATTAAAATAAAAATAACGAATTAAATAAAAAAATTATTTTTTTTATAAAAAAAACTATTTTGTTTAAAAAATAATTAAATAATACTCGCTCCGTTCCTTTTTGTTTGTTGATTGAGAAAAAATAAGCCAAATTAAGAAAGTGTATTTTTGTACTTTATTTTCCTATTATACCCTTTTTTTGGAATATATTATACTCTAATTTTAATCCACAAAAAAATTTCTAGTTTTTTGCACACACTATCTCTTTCAAAAAATCAAAACCACCAAAAAAAGATTATATGAAGAAGTTTAGTAAAAAAAAATACAATAAAAAGATTATATGAAGAAGTTTGGTAAAAAAAAAGATACAATAAAAAAATTATATAAAATTTAGTCAATAAAAAAAATTAGGAAGAAGGGTATAATAGACAATATATAACCTCAAATTATCAAAACAACAAATAATTTGAAACAAATTTGTTTTTCTAAAACAACAAACAAAAAGGAACGGTTTTTTAAAATAATTTTTTTAAATTAAATAAAAAATAAAACAAAAAATAAATTTATTTTTTTTAAAAAAATAAATAAATCTTTTTTTTAAAATAAAAAATAATTTTTTTAAATAAAACAAAATATTAATGTTATTAAAAATAATTATTAAAAAATTAATAACGAATTAAATAAAAAATAACAAAAAAAATATATGTTATTTTTTGTTTTTTAAAAAAAAAAAAATTTAGGGGATGACGTGTCAAAAAATCCTACGTGGACATGACACGTGGCAAAAAAATCTATGTGGACACGCCACGTGGAGATTCACTGCCACGGTGTGCACTCAGGGGGGTAAAAGAGGGAATCTTGAGAAAGTAGGGGGGTATTTACAAGAAATATTTTTACAGGGGGTATCGCAAAACACACCAACTTTGCAGGGGGGTATTGGCCTATTTACCCTATTCCCTTTTACAACCTCTACCGATGACACTCCTTTTACACCGCCCTCCATATTTATTTTTCCCTCGTGGTACTTGTTCGCTATAAGTCTCTCGCCAATAATTAAATTTTGATGGAATTTACCACTCGATTGGGGCTGCATATTCCCAAACAAACTGACTCGCTGACAGTGCCTCGCGGTGCACAAGGTCCGAGCGCAACTGGGTTCTCACCCTCCAGGGGGCTTGGGTCCGGTTCGCCACTGAGGATGCTTCTCTAGACTATAATTCGAACGCCGAGGGTAACCGATTCTCATAGTGGGCTAATCCTTGTTCGCTCACCGTCACCAATGGAATCCTTGTTAGTTTATTTTCCTCCACTTATATATTGATATGTTTAAATTCAGCGGGTAGCCCCGCATGATCTGAAGTCTCATCACAAGCGTTTAGAAACACATGTGGGTAAAAGAGGCTAAATTCTATAGAGTTTGTCTCATGTGTAAGCCACCATCTACCATGACGGACACTACCAAGGTCTCGATTTTCAACCAACCATGAGACGATAGAGCTCACAGGAGACCACCCTGCATAATACCTATCAATTGGAAATTGGCAAGAAGTTTCGATATATGATGCCAAGGCAGACGTGCCATCAACCTAATGGCATCGAGTGTAGCTTGCATTCAAAGATCTTTAGTATAATTAAAAAATTGTTAAACTACATATTTGGTCTCTTACGTTTATTTTAGGTTTCAATTTAGTCCCTTGTGTTTAAAAAGTTTCAATTTGGTCCCTTACGTTATCAACGTTTGCATTAGTTGGTCCCTTCCGTCAGATTCCACTATTCCACTATTTCAATTGGACACGTGTCAACGTGTCCAGGTGTCCACGTGTCAATCCACGTGTGCAAACCGTTTGCCACGTAAGCAAACTGTCTGCCACATGTGCAAAAACTGACGGAAGGGACCAAATTGAAACCTAAAATAAACATAAGGGACCAAATTGAAACTTTTTAAACGTAAGGGACCAAATTAAAACCTAAAATAAACGTAAGGGACCAAATGTGTAGTTTAACCTAAAAAATTTAGTTGTATATTTGTAGAATATATTTTTTCGTAGATTGGTCCAATAGGTTCGGAGTTGAATCATGTGGTCAACTCTCATGTTAAGCGTACAAAGTGTAGAGGGTTTTTTACTCATTTATTATTCATTTAAACCAATATAAAAATAAATTATTACTTTATTAATAAATTCCTTTGATCATTCCATACAAATGAGACAAAAAAAAAAGTTGTTTTGAAATAGAAGATTAGATGTATGCAAATTAAGGACTGTTTGTTTCCCCTACAAACTTAGCTGGATAAAATCAGAGTTACTTTCATTTACTACAATTGATATTTATTAATTATATTACAAAAAAGTGTTTTAAAAGAGAAGCTCAAAAAAGAATGGAAAGTAAGAGAGTAACAGCTTTTAACTTAACACAAATTTGTCTTTGGTTAATGTTATTTGCAAAGAAAAGGAAAAAATGTAGAAACACACAGAAAAAGCATTTCATTCATTTACTCAATATACAATCTCTCTCTGCTATTCAAACTGAGCTAGCGTGTGAATATTACACAAAACTCACTCTCTTAACTCATTTAGAAACAAACCATTTTTCATTGTTATCATTTCAACACTTTCTCAATCATGTCTTTGTACTGTGGTCCTCCAAAATTCTTCAAAGTTATCCAAAATCATGAACTCCAAAATGGAGAGCTTGTAATTTTCATCTTTTTCTGCTCTTAATTGTTTTATCTTTGTTGTTTGTGGCTGTTTTCTTCTTTTTGCTTTTTGAAATTTACATATGAAGTATATATGCATAGTTTTGGTTGGTTCTTTCATCTTGCATTTATTTAAACTTGTTTCTTTGTTATTTATATGTTGCAGAAGGTACCGAAGAAATTTGTCGAAAAGTATTGGAAAGGAGTACCAAATCCAGCAGTGATTACACTCCCTAATGGTGTTCAACAACAATTATTTTGGGTGAAGCGCGGCGGAGATGTATTGTTTCAGAAAAATTGGGAGAAAATAGCTAAGTATTTGAAATTTGGATTTATTGTTGTTTTCAAATACGTTGGTGGATCTTGTTTACAGCTTGAGATTTTTGGGCTCAACTGTTTGGAAATTGATTATTCCAAAATGATAGATCAAGTTAAACAAGAACCTGAATTTGTTGAAATCAATGATGATGAAATTCATATTGCTAGTACATCTCAAAGAAGAAAAACGGGTAAGAAAATATGCATTTTTATGTTAATCATAAAAAAAATATTAAGTTAGTTCATTATTGCTAATCATAAAACCACTAATGATTTGGTTTTGTATTTGTGAAGTTAAAACTTTGAGTTACATAATAGATTTAGAAAATACAAATGCTAAGACATATTAGTTTATAATAAAGATTCTAGTTAATTAGTAGTTAATGAAGATGCTAATGATATTTAAATATTCTAGTTAATTAGTAGTTAATTAGGAGTATTATAGTATAAAACGATATTTTAATTGTACAAAGGAGGGAAAGATTACTACTATTGTCACAATAAAGAGATAAATTATTACTTCTATGTATATGATTTATTTATATATAGAATGATAACAAGCATATATAAATAGTTATGAAAATTTTGTATTTTGATGATGTCTTTGTATTTGGTGACAATATTTTAGAATATATTTTTTTAATAATTTACAGGTATTAAGAGAGGTGTGACTGTGACTGATCGAAGTTTTAAGATTAAACTGACCCCATCTTATACGGGCTATATATTTGTAAGTTTATTATTGTAAATTTCTACTAATTTTTACTTTAATTAAATATATCTCTAACAAAACCATTAATTGAAATAGAGGATTCCAAGTAAGTTTTCAAGAAGGTACTTGAAAGATTTTGAAGGGACTGCAAGGGTAAGAAAGATTGGTGATGAGGATAAGACTTGGGAGATGGAGGTGAAAAATGATATTCAATGTGGTAGAGATTATTCTGTTGTGAATAGTGGTTGGAAACCATTTGTCAATGAATATAACTTACAAATTGGTGATGTTTGTAAGTTTAAGATGACTCGATTCAAACCACTTTCATTTATCGTTACTATTATCCGAGCCCGATAGACGTCAAGGTTTTTCTTTCTTTCTTTTTTTCTTTGTTCATTATTTGTTTGTTTCTTTTCGCTTTAAAGAATTTGTTGCTTTTGATATTTGAATCACTTTTATTAATCAAATATTTGTTAACTACTTAATTCCTTTTTTATACATGGATATTGTGAAATAATGTTTCTTCTAGAAGATTTGGATGAATTTATACATACATGAAGGTAAATTATATTGATGAATTATTTATATTGGTGCACTTGCAGGGTTGGCAATTGGCATGCATTGATGAAGGATTTGTTACATTGTTTGTAATATGGTATTTTAAAGATTTCTGGCTCTTTATTGTATTGGATATGTTATGAGTACTTCTAATATTCTACTTCTGATATTTATGTGCTTGCATGTGTGTTTGAACTTTGATCATATTGATATATTTTTGGGTTTGAACAAATTACAAGATTTATGATTTTTTTTTGTTATTGCAATCAAATTTTGTTATAAAAAAGAAGTTGATATTGATGGACATGTCAACTAGCATAGCAAATAAACATGTTTAATGTCATGTTTGGCAAAGAAACTAGTAGTCTATTTCTAAAAATTGAAGGATGAAATTGATTGATGCTAAAAAATTGAAATAGTCTATTTACTTAACATAAAAAGGTGTATATTAAAATAGACAAATGATATTTGTAGTTGTAAAGCCAATTTGAGATAACTTTTAGAACAAGTCTCTATTATAAAATCATTGTTAGGAGTATCCGCAAAGTGATTAGAGTCACACGTCTTAAATGTGGAGAATCTCAACATTTAAAACCCACCAATTAACGTTGCCATGACTATCAACTTAATTGTACTTACGTGATTCTTTTGTTTTATGATAAGGGTAAAAATATTTCTCTTTGACATAATTTGCAATTAAGTATCATTTTTTCATGAAATTACATAAAAATTAGGTAAAATTACACGTTTAACCATTAATTTAATCTCAAATAATGGTTTAACCATTAATTTAATCTCAAATAATGATTTGATCCTTTATCTTTTCTCTTTGTTGTTTGCATGTGATTTTCTAAGCTTCCAATCTATGATTGTCTTTTGGGGCATACCATATATTTATGATTGAGATCACACGGAGAAATAAACTCATTTAAAGCTTGAAACTCATATTCAATCATGAAAAAATGAATAAAATGTTGTGAAAAAAAGATAATTGACTAAACTGTCAATTGAAATTAAGTTAAAGGACTAGTATCGTAAATTTGTCTAAACTTTATTTTGTCCTATTTAGTATAACTCGTTGATAGAGACATCATATTTTATATGCAAGAGTCGTAGTTCAAACCCCGACTAAAGTTTTGGTTAACTTTTATGTTGTTTTAGTGTTAGTTAGTTAGTGGTTTGAGATGATGTTTTTGTGTATTATGTTGCAGGCTGTAAATATTTAAACCTTGATGAATACTTATACTTATGAAAGTGCCCTTTAAAATAATACACATGACTGACATGAGTACTTCTACTTATGTCATTGTTTCTTCATAATTTTATAACTATAATTCTTTTCATAATTTTTTAGTGAATTTCTTCATCTAAAAGAGACAAGAACATAAAGTTGTTCCATCATATTTTCCACTGCTGTAATGGAGTTTCGCCGCGGCTTAATGTTGTTTTGTTGTGGTCATTTATGTGATTTCTATTCACTATTAACACAGAAGTAAATAGTAACATAAACCGCTTATACCGTTTTGTCAGCCGTTTTCACAATAACAGACCTTTTTTAAAAATGTTAATAATAGTAATAATAATAACTAGTATGTTAGCCCGTGCCGTGCACGGGATTATTTTCATTTTTAATATTATTTATATGTTTATTTTGATATATTATTTGATTATTTTGGTTTAAAATTCTAAGGTTAAATTGAGATAGGTTTTGCATGATATAGATTAAACGATGTTACAGAATAAAGTGAGATTAAGAATATTACTTCGCTTTCCATTTTACACTATTATGAGATAGATTCTTTATCTCATCTTCATTCCCAAAATTATATAGTGATCCTATAAATATAAAACAATTATAAACTTTATTCTCAAAGGAAAATATACTTTGATTTTTCATGGCCTTAAGATTTTTTGGACCGTACCCATAAAATTAAAATATATCATGATTTTTTTTTCATCTCGTGCCGGCTCTTTATGGAAAATTTACATTAGGTTCATTGTCAAACACGAGATAATTTTTATTTTTTTTCAATAATATTTATTTGCATATATATGTTATTTATCTTTTGAAGATTGTCTATGTCTTTTTTTTCATTTTATATTATTTAGAAGGTTATCTACGTTTTTTCAATTTTCTATGAAATTGATTTCTTTTAATTTATTTGAGTATGAAAATACGATATATCTTTAACACGAGACTCTGTAGGACTTCATCAACAAAAAATAATTGTAAATTTTATACTAATTTTTAAATGAATAGTAACATATTTTGACCTTGTTTCTATCTCAAAAATTTTCTTTTCACCGTACCACAAAGAAGCAATCTTCACGCGTGAGCGTCAAATGGGAAAACCTACGTGTGAGTCTCTCCACTCACATTAATAAATTAAGGTTCTTAAAAAAGTTCGAACGAAGGTTATGGAAAGTTTAAAATAGCATACATTACAATAAATCAAAATTATATAAATTTATTTTAGATTTTCCATAGATTTTATCAGCCATATCTAATCTAATGGAAGTGCGATGAACACATAATATGGAAAAACTCCCTTAATCGAAATTCAAATTTTAATCATTAAATGTGTATTTTTAATAATGGGTGGAAAATGTTATCAGTTTTCTAATATATTATACCACTGAGATTCTCTCTCTCTCTCTCTCTCTCTCTCTCTATCTCTCTATCTCTCTCTCCAGTCTCTGTCGCAATACTCTATAGGAGCTCCATCAACAATAAAATAGTTGCTAATTCTAGTATTTGTTTTAATGAATATCAATAAAATTCTCAGGTTAAGTTATCACTATCTTCTACATATATACACTTTTTATCATGGAGGATCACTTTTTATTGTGCTAAATAAAATTTTTAATAAATGATCCCCGTGATAAAATATTAAATATGGAAATATGGATAACTCCCGCAGTTGGAATTCAAAATTTAATTAGTCAATGCGTATTTTTAATAGTCGGGTGGAAAGTGCTCCCCGTTTTCTATTCTGCACCACAAAGAGATTTCTCTCTCTCTCTCTCTCTCTCTCTCTCTCTCTCTCTCTCTCTCTCTCTCTCTACTTATATCTCTCTTCCGTCTCCATTATATGATTCTATAGAGGCTTTATCAACAAAAAATAGTTGTTAATTCTATATTTTGTTTTTAATGGATATCAATTAAATTTTCGTTTTTAGTTCTCACTATGATCTACACACATTTTTCATCATGAGGATCACGTTTCTTTGTGCTAGATAAAATTTTGAATAAGTTTTTCCTATGATAAAATATGAATATGAAAATAAGGATAATTCTCATAGTTGGAATTCAATTTTAATTCGTCGATGTGTATTTTTAATAGTGGGTGGGAATAGGGATGACAACAATATCCATACCCGCGTATATCTGCAGATAAAATCCGCCATGGATACGGATAGGGGTGCTCGCGGTTCGGTTTGGATCGGTTTTGAGGCAAAAATCCATCCGATCCAAAGTTATTATTACTTGCGGTTCGGTTCGGTTTTGGATAACTAATTAAAAAAAATCCGATCCAATTTTGTGCGGTTTAATTTGGATCGGTTTTTGGATATCCAAATTACAAATTGAAATTTTTTAATTAAATATTAATATTATAATAACACGGTAAAATAATATATTTGATGTAAAACACAATATATAATATGTTAAAAATTAATATTTTTCAATGAAAACTATCAATTATATTTGAAATTTATGAAATAGTAAAAAGAAATACATTAAATTGAACTAATAAGTATTATTGAGAAAATAAAAATCAATAATTAATATATTAATGTAGTATATCATACTAATCAAAAGTTAAATAAGTATTAAAAAATATATATCGGTTTGGTTCGATTTTGAAAAATCAATCCAAAATCCGATCCGATCCAGCGGTTTTCACAAAAAGAACATTCAAACACATCCAAAAATATTCGGTTTTTTTGCGGATTTCGGTTTTTTTGGATCGGTTTGCGGTTTTTATTTGCGGATAACTTAATTGATATCCACGAATAAAATATATGGATATTTTAGTTATCCGCATTTAATGGATACTATCTACGCACGCAGTTATTCATACCCGCATTTAATTCTAGTATTTTTATATACAAAAAATTGTATTTTTATATTTTATCTTTTGCAGTTTGGCTATTTTATATAAATTCTAGCTTTGTTTGGCTCTTTTGCACTTCAGTGAGGTAATTTTTGTTTGTAGATTTGGTGTTTTGATTAAAAGTAGAGAGCAAAATTTTTAAATATTATGTGTTAATGTTTTGTAATTTTAAAAAACTAATTTTTCTCAATAATTACTTCTTTTTTTAATAAAAAAATATCATCTATGGATAATTGTTAATATCCGCGGATACTTCAATATTTGTGGATTAGCCGCTTAGCGGATATCCACACGGATATGGAGCGGACACGGATATCATATGTGTATGACGGAACGGATACGGATATCACACTATCCGCGTCTATGAATATCCATTGACATCCCTAGGTGGGAAGTAGTTGCCGTTTCTCATTCTCCAACACTGAAAGTTTTTTTCCTCTCTCTCTTTCAAAATCTTCTATTTTGTTTTAGTCTCTAATGAACATAATTTTTTCTAATAAATAAAATAAAATGTTTTACGTAAAAAAGTTTACAGATTTGTTTAAGCTATTTTTTGGGTCCAAGACTTCAATTCTTCGAGTGATCTTATCCATAAAAAAAATAGTGTACTTTCTTATTTCAATTTGTTTCAAAGTAATCTAAATATAAATGTTCCTTCATTTTACAAAATTAAAATATTAAAAATGTACCTAAATTCGAACAAGTGGTAGATACTTTGGCCCCTTAACCATTTGGTCTTGAAATCGATCTTGACCGGTGCATATGGAGAATCATTTTTTAGGAGGTTAACAAATTTTTTTTTTCTTCATAACTAAACACAACGAAAAAGGAGGTTAAGTAGTTATCAATTAACTAAGCACAATAAAAAAAATGAGATTAAGTAGTTATCTATATTAGCACAATAGAGAATGTCAATCACATAAACGGACAGGTGCCCGTTTGGCCGCTAGTATATATAAATATAATATTTTAGAGATTCTATAAAAAAATATAATATTTCTGAGGGTTTCTAAAAAAAATAGTTTCTAAAAAAAATAGTATATAATATTTGAGAGTTTTCACAAAAAAATAAAATAAAAAAATTGAGAGTTTAAAAAAAAAATTTGAAAAGTTTCTACAAAAGAAAACAAAAAAATATAATATTTGAAAGAGTTTTACAAAAAAAAAATATTATAAAAATTCAATTATTGTTGTCAATGAGATTCGAACAACATACATTTGTTAGTAATTATAAGGTAATTTTCTCTACAAAAAATGTAGTTTTCCTTAAAATATATAAAAATTCAATTATTGTTGCCAGTGGGATTCGAACAACATACCTTAAGATAAAAACTCTGAATAACACATAAGCAAAAGAAGCTCTAATTGAATGCCACATAAACAATTACTATTGAGAATGCACGAGAAAGCTCCGTGGAAATCTCGTAACGTATATAATAGAGATAGAGATAATAATAATAATAATAATAATAATAATAATAATAATAATAATAATAAAAAGTAACAAACTAATTTCTTTACTTTGACACTTTTTTTATAGATTTAATTTGACACTTTAAAGTCACATCATTCCTATATGTATACACAATTCACAAAAAAATAAAACATTTTTATACTATTAATACATGTTAAATATTATTACCACAAAAATAAAAAACTACACATATATTTGTTTTTAATAAATAGTGATATCACCGTGCATCAGCACGGGATTTACACTAGTACTATCTCATTTCATAAATTTAAACACACTCTTAAGCTGTTTTTGAGAGTTTGCAAGGGATAGGAGAGGGCTTTTGGGTTTTGGGGGAGTGAGTAGAAAGGAAAGAAAAAATTAAAAAAAAAATAGAGTTCTTTTACATCAAAGATTATGATTAATATGTCTTAAATATCAGGAGTATTATAACATAGATTGGATTTGGAGAATATATCCAAGTCCTCCAAAGCAATTTTTCTATTAAAACAATGAATAAAAGACAATTTACTCATGCTGCATCAAGTGAGAAAGAATATAGCATTGTTTCCATTCTCAACCTATGTTCACTCAAATGAGTCGATATGTGATCAACAGGCAAGCTACAGAATCAAACAAAAATGATTAAACTACGTCCACTGAGGCCCTTTTACAAATCTTATATCATTCAAATAGCTTAGTCAACATCCATAGCATGCTCATTGGTAGTGCTGCTGGACCAAAGCTTTATAGTGCGATCATGGGAAACAGTAACAATATACCCGCCATCTGCAGACAGTAACAATACATGCCAAAATCAGTACAAGACAGAAAAAAATACATGGACTAATCAGTACAACACAGGCAAAAATACATGGACAAGTTATAGGATTATAGTTGGAAGCTTTTATACTATGTCAAGAAACTTGTTCAATATATAATAATCAGTGCAATATATTCCACAGGAAAAAAACAAAGACCTTTAAAGCACATAAACTAGGCCATAAAAAGAAAACAGTTCCCAAACACAACAACTGGCACACATAGTACATATGTTCTTGATCTTGGAACATATGATGCTCTATTTCTTTCTTTCTTTTGTAATGATAATGTTTCAAAAACACATTTCAAGGTTTGCACTCCATATTTCCAAACAAAATTCTAGGTTCAAGCTTATACACCATATGAGAAGGCTGTGTAAAGGGAATATAAAATCCTCATTTTTCAGCATGACAAAATATGAAAAGAAAATGAAAAGCCACCGTTCTAGATTTTCTTTCCCTATAGCAACACTGCTTAATCTGGAATAGAAATCATTTTAATAAATAGACATCTCCGCTATTATTGTTTTGGATGCATAAATGTCCATATCACTGTTTTAAGAAATGTGTGTCTTTACACCTAACACTAATGGAGCTTTTCACTAGTCTGCGGCAAGAAGGAAACATGTGCAGTTAAACAAAGCTTGGATTTTTTTTGTTTCACTGAATTTTCTAGGGAAGTTTGCCCTCACAATTACACATTTTGTGTACTCCACAAAAACTCATTGATACACATCATTTGCTTGTTCAATTCATTACAACAAACTATTTCAATATATATTCATTAGTATTTCAAAACATCCTCTAGTCAACTTTTTTAAATCATCATTTACAATTGAAGGCAGAACATAGGTGAGGTCAAATGGACACAACAATCACATAAATAAGCAAAAAGGGTATCTACATTAGAGCCACATATGTATAATTCTTTTATAATTTATAAGATAGAGATCCTACCTCCAAGAACATCCAGAGAAGTAACTTTATTTTCATGCCCTGATAGTGTCTTCACAGGCTTAAAGTCCCGGCCTGACCAAACCTGGAGTTAACACATAAATATAAGTATACTCAAATGTAATGAACTACTAAATAACTTCATTATAAGAATATAGTTATTCCAGGTAGAAAGAAATAGAAAAATATACCTTGGCTGTCATGTCATATGAGGCAGTTACCAAAAAGTAACCCTCTTGTGGCTCAAATTTGACTTGTGATATTAACTTAGAGTGAGCGGGAATGGTGTACAAGGATTTCTTTTTACGCATGTCCCAAATGCGACAAGTGTTATCGTCACCACCAGTGGCTAAATGATATCCATTGGGAGAGAAACTGATGCCATAAATCTTAAAATGAAATTAAAGAATGGTCAGACTCAGACTGATAAAACATTAAATGGAAATACAGACAGAACAATGGATAATAGAGAAGAGGGCAATCTTTAATATCTTACCGATTTGACATGACCTTCTAGTGCAAGAACACTTTTCCCAGTACGAAGGTCCCATACACGAGCCAGAGCATCCATTCCACAAGACGCAGCTAACGATCCATCATGATGAAAAGCTAAACCATATACACTTCTACTATGGCCTTCTTGAAGAAGCAACTCCTCTCCTCTTTCAACGTCCCATAATCTCCATGTCTTGTCAAAGCTAGCAGTTCCCAAGTACTTCCCTGATGGATGGAAGGCAATGCGTGCAAGACGATCAAGATGACCCTCAAATGTTCTCAAAAGAGATCCTTGATCATTCCAATACTTTGCTGTCCTGTCAGCAGAGGCAGTTGCTAAATGATTGTGCAAAGGAGAATAAGCGACATCAGTAGCATACACGGTGTGCCCCTTGAAGGTAGAAACTTTTTTTACATTAGGCATGCTCCACAACTTGGAAGCTCCAGTTAGAGAGCTAGAAAAGAAAAATGTCATTAGAAGATTAGACTATAAGGGTTTGGCAAGGAAGTAAGAAGGAAAATTAAACTTTAAGCTGCCCAATTTGCAAAAAAGACATACCAGGTGGCAATCCGTTTTCCATCCCGGGAGAAGGAGCAACCAGTAAGTGGCCGATCATCTCCGATTTCACTGAATTCAAGATTCAAATTCGCTGCTTGCTTCAATGTCCAATCCATCTCTGCATCCACATCTTCATCCGGATCATCTCTTCTTCTTTGGGCGCGTTGAATACGCACTGCAGCCCTTACTAAAGAATATTTAGCAATATCAATCCTTGCATCAAGGAGGGACTTTGATCCTTCAGTGTAAAAAGGATACTCATGATCATCCTCAGTCTCATCTTTTGGAGCAGAAGTTGCAGCCTCTTCATCCTCGAGAGCTTTCATTAGCTTTTCCAGCTGACCGTCAGCATCCAGCTTTGCCATTATCATCCGCAACCTGTCTCGTCTCTCCATCTCCCTCTCACCAAAGAGAGTAATCGGCTCCCCAAGATGGCGAAGACGTGCCCTCACTGCCATGTCATTTGTGGGAACAGCAAGAGCAGCACCACGCCTCTTCATCATGAGGTCTTGCACCACTTTCTCCTGCCGCTCCCTCGCCAATTTACTCTCTTCTGATATTTCATACTCCCCAGTACCCTTATTAATTCTGGTGTCTGCATCATCACCGTCCAAATCAGAATCACTAGAACCAACCTCGCCATTTTGCGTCACCGGTGGCCTAATAACCGGTGGCCGAATTGGGAGTGGTGCCAGAGGCCGCACAAGAGAGGAAGGAACCGTTGGAATTGGAGCCAGAGGAGGCACAACAGGAGTAATAACCGGTGAAATAACAGGTTGAGTTGGCTCGGGCAAAGTTGGTTGATCAGAAGATATAGAGTTTTGTTCTTGAACATCTGAACCACGTATAGACGATTCACCATCAACACTCAATGTTGAATTTTCCATCTCCACGTCCATGATTCCTAACCAATAAAAAACTTCAGAAATTAAACAAATGTTAATTTTTTTATAAAATCAAAGAACTGTATTTTCAATCAATCAACATTAATAATAACTAACCTGCATTATCTTAATAATTTAAGGAAAGACAACTATGGAGAACTTTTATCAAACAGTTGACGTGCATTCTCTAAAACTAAAAAATAAGTGAAAATGCTTACCTCAAACGATTCTTGCTTGTTGTTACTCCCCTTGCTCAAACAATCAACCTTGAAAATCTCTTTGTACCAGTTTGTTTTGGCGTATTACCACTTCAAAAGCGCGTTTCTGTCTCCAAACGCAAGTTTCTCATAATCTTTTATGTCTGGACAAAATTGAAAAGCAATTATTTCAAACTAAAAACGTGACTTTGGTTGAAGCCACAATTACAAGCTTCTGCGGCAAATCACAAACGCGAATCCAAGCTTTAAATTTTATTTATCAGATTTGCCCCTTTCAATAACATGTATTTTTATTTTTTTTCTGTTCACTACGTTTTGCTGTTCAACATCGCAAGGTTAGAGATGAAAGGGTTTTGGACTTTAAAATACTATTCTTTAGACAACCCGGCCCGTTATCGATTGGACCGGAAATATTTTATTTATTTTTTTAACTATTTAGTAATTTCTTTTGAAATAATTTTTTTTGTCAATGGTGCTATGTAGGGATGACAATCAAACCCAAACCCGTGGGGTCCACCCGCACCCACACTCGAATCAACGGGTGAAACCCGAGTTGACTGGGTTTTGGTTCGGGTTCGGGTGACACCCGATATTTTGGGTGTGGATTTGGGATCACTCAAACCCGCACCCGAAACTACACCCGTTTAGATATTCAATTACTTAATTATCCTTATGTAAATATAATTTTAATTTAATTTCTTAAAAGTCTATGTTGAAACTTTATTACCAAATTATGTTATTGTTGTATATTAATGTAATTTATTGTAATTTAACATTACTCAATTTTATTGTTGTATTTTCTTGAAAATTTGAACAATGTTTGTTACCAAACTATGTTGCTATTCTATTTTTGCGGGTTCTTGCTACGGGTTCGGGTTTGGGTGGAAAAACCCGAACCCAACGGGTGTGGGCGTGGGTGTTATTTTGTCACCCGAATAGTCTTTGGGTTTGGGTTTGGGTTCAGGTGTGGAATTCGGGTGCGGGTTTGGGTAGTGTGAAACCCGCACCCGCGGGCATCCGTTGTCATCCCTAGTGCTATGAAGTATGAAGTAACTCTGACACTGACACTGTGATACGATATGATACGGACACTTCGATACTGATAATGTAAAAATCATAGGACACTAGCACCGCTATATATATATGATAAAATTTGATTTTATTTGGCAAAATTACATGTTTGGTCCTTTATCTTATTTTTTTGTAACACTTTGGTCATTTATCTTTCATTTGTAACATTTTGGTCATTTATCTTATCTTTTTGTAATATTCTGGTCCTTTATCTTTTATTTGTAACATTTTGATCCTTTAAAGAACATAAAAATATGAAAGAATTGATAAAGATGATGAGCATATTCATCAAAATCATGAGTTTTATTTAATTTTAATAAAAAGGTATCTTAACAAATAAAATTCAACATTTTTTTAATAAAAAAATATGAAAAAAAGGGTTTATATGTGAATTTTATAAAAGATAAAGGACTAAAATGTTACAAATAAAAGATAAAGGATTAAAGTGTTACAAATATATAAGATAAATGACCAAAGTGTTACAAATAAAGAATAAAGGACCAAATTGTTACAAAAAAATAAGATAAAGGATCAAACGTGTAATTTTGTCATTTTATTTATAGATTTATTATTAAAAAAAATTAAAAATATTCTAATCAAAATTAATATCTTTAATTTTCATTGGTAACATTGTTTCAAATTTAATACATGCTTAATTTTTTTAGAGTCTAGAAACAAAGAAGAAAAACATTATTTTTTGGCGAAACTTGTTTGACTATTCCGACAAGTGTCGTAGAGGTGTTCATACAAGTGTCGGACACCGCGACACGTCACCTCCTAGAGGTGTTCGTGCTTCATAGGTTTAGTGATTATAAATTTTACAATTAAGTTAGATGACAAGAGTTCGAACCTGAACCACTGTCTGCTGCATATATAATATAATATCCTACTAATTGACAAAAAATCACGAGACAAAAGCATTTAATTATTGAAATTAATAATGCAAGAAAACTTTATATTTATATCTATATTATTATAATTATTTGTCTTGCTCAAAGTAAATAGTACACATGTCATTCTCACATTTCTTCCCAAGGAGAAAATTATAATTATAAGGCTACGTACAATGGTTTTGGGTTTAAATCTCAACTTTTTCACTTCTCAATACTACACGTCTTTTCTCTCTTTTCTAAATAACAATTAAACTATTATTCAGCTTTTACTCATACAATGGTTTAGTTTAAACCAAATACTCTCTCTTTCAACTCACTTTCATATACTCCACATTCTTTATCCTTTATTTATATTATTTATATTTTTTTTTGCAATAATGAATAATTTTAGTCTCTACAAATGAGAATGAAGTTTAAAAAATGAGTTTTTTTATGTTGAAAGTATATCAAATCATACCTCTATTTATAGAGTTTTAAAAATTATGAATTTTGGTATTAAAAAGAAAATATTAAAAAATAGGCTTAAATAGTGTTTTAGTCCCTGCAATTGTTCTTTGTTTTGAAAAGAGCCACTGTTAAAAAAATTGATTTTAGTCCTTGCAAAATTAGAAAGTTTTGAGGATTTGTTGATGACATGTCACAATTTTATTGATGTGGCAGTTGCTGACTGTGTTGAATAGTACACATGTCAAAAATGTGCTGACGTGGCATTACACATTCATTTTTAAAAAAAATTACAATTATTTTTTCTTTTTCAAAAAACAAATAAAGTAATTGTTCTAGTGAACAAATAAAGGGGGTGTTAATAATATTAATTATAAGAAATCTGAATAGTCTAAGTTTACAGAAAAAATGATGATCCCTTTGTAATGAGGCCTAATCTTTTATTTATAGATGTTCCTTCATAACCGTCGTTGTCTGCCACGTCGTTTTATCCCCCATGATGGTGACAGTTTCCTCCTTCCCTCCACTGTGTCATCGTGGTGGTGGTGGTGGGTGGTTTGCCTCCCTATCCACCGAGTACACCGTGTCATCGTGGTGGTGAGGGGTGGTTACCACCTCTCCATACGGTGGATCGTGAGTGAGCTTCACATTTGAGTAGTTATCTATCCCGACTAGGGCGACGCCCAGGAGACGTGGCGCCGTGCCTTTCCCGCCAAGTCTTCTATTCAAATTGTATAGGTTGGAAAGTTGGGCTATCTTGCTATTGGACCTATGCTACTGATTTTTGGGCCGTAGTCCACTCCACAGCTCCCGAAGCACGAGGCTCAAAGAGGCGAAGTGATGATAGTGGTAGGACGTGGAGGAATAACCGCCCACTACTTTATCCCATCTTCACAATAAGTTTCTATAAACAGTTGTGTTTGTAGCGTTGATTTCCATTCATCTTTCCTTTAACTTTATTATATTTCACAACTGAATCATGGATTCTTCCATTCCCGTTTTGGAATCTCCTGCAGCTCCTGCTATCAGGCAGATAAGGAACATGTTGGGCTACGACACAAATGATCTTCTGGACCAAGTGGAAGAATTTAAAACTTTCGTGGACGAGCTCAAAGACTACTCATGGAGGTTAACGGAGAAGGAAATCGCTTTCCTTGACCAAGTGATGGAACTCTAAAAAAGGATGGTGGAGGACGCCGCCTTCATACAGACAGCCGAGAACATTGAGAGTTGCCACAATGAGGTGGAGGAAGCTTTGTCTAAGCGGATTGTTGTTACCAGGGAGCGTATCCAAGTGCAGGAAGATATTTTATCTCTCTCTATGTCTGCGGAGGATGCCATTGATAATCGTATTGAGGTCTTGGATAGGGAACTCACACCTTTGCAAAAAAGGAAAAAGAATATGCAAATGGACATACAGTATGACATCGCCAAGTTGGTTAAGACTCGTTCCTTCCTGTCTCGCCTTCAGGATAAGCATGAGACTCTGAATGATGATATGGACAAGGTGATTTTTGACTCCAAAGTGGCAAAGAAGTATAAGAATGAGATTGAGGAATTGCATGCCTGTGCTGTTGAGACCGCCTACACCGTTGTTTAAGTAGTTCCTTTTTCCTACGTTTAGGATTTGTTGTCTTTCTAGTTTGATTGTATTTTCCTATGTTGGATGTTTGTTTCTAATTTCATGTACTCTTTTTTCCAATTTCATGTACTCTCCTGCCTTTGAATTTATGAATGAAGTTTAATTTATAAGAATTTGCTTGTTGTCGTATCTCGCCTCGCCCTTAGGCGTACTTACTTCCTTTGCGTTTAATCTTCCCGCTTTGTTCGAGACGTGTACTCGCCTTTTACGCCACTTTATTGACACACGTCAGGATCCTTTCTTTTATCCAATGGGCACTCGAACGTTTCGACTTCCTTTTGTCCATTGGGTAATAGAGGGTCTACTCTTTTTCTATAAAAGGTCTCTTCCTCTTCTCATTCTCATCTTATCGAATCATTCTCTTCACTGATTTCTTTCCCTTTTCATTCTTGTTCCTTTGAGAAACTTCTTCGTCATTTTCCTTTTCTTTTCATTTTCCTTCTGATTCTGTGAAAATCTCGCCATCCATGTTCTCCACGTCACAAGCAAGTAACCGTCTATTTAATTAAGGTATAACCGTCTCTCCTTTTCTTGTTTTTTCATTTCGATTTCAGCCAAACTCTTTTATAGGGTTAGGGAAAAAAATGGTTATTTTGCTTGATCTTAGTGAGATCGATGAAGGGAATTTCTCACAAGTTCTCTACATCGGTACTTCGGTACTCCCTTAAAGCGTCAAATCCGCGCCCATTTCACTAGGGCTGACGGTTCGCTCAATCGTAGCGGTTATTACTCAGAGGTTTGGGGCATCCATGTCAATTCTAGTGAGATTGACTCTGATAGTGATAGAAGCAGTAGTAGTAGCGGAGCTAGTAGTGATTGTGTAATAATATCGCCTTCGTCTTTCACAAGAAAATGAAGAGAAGTCTCGCTTGCAATAGTCGTCGTAGGATCAACGATGTCTAGGTTTCAAACCGAAGCTTCGGTGTTGAATTATAGGAAGAAGAACGATCTGTCAGGCTCTGGCGAAGAGAGTGATGTCATCACGAAGTGTGTAGGTGAGGCTGAATTCGTAACCACGGTGAATATTAACGAACCCCAATACTTTTACATGTACACCAGCCTAATTCACCAATTCAACCTCGTTTTTCCTTTCACTGAGTTTGAGGGTTCTATGTTAAGGGTTTTGACCGTCGCTCTCATTCAGCTTCACCCTAACAGTTGGGCGTTTATCAAAGCTTTCGAGCTAGTCTGTTTAGGGCTTGAGATAAATAGTCCTTCAATCGTCGTCTTCTTTTTTTCTACCAAATCAAAAATCTAGTCCCCAACGCCCCGGTGTCCTTGTGTAGTCAACCCAACCGCGGCCTTTTTAGCCTTTACTCTTCTCACTTCAAAAATTATAAAGACACCTTCCTGCGTATTCGCTGTGGGGAGAGATGCCCTGATGTGATATTTGATTCAGGTAGGGAACCCCTTTTCCCTTTCTACTGGACTACCAACCCTAGGCTCATTAGGGGCGCCGTATATGAGAGACTTAGTGAGTTTGAGAGGGATACTGTGGCCTATCGCGAGACCCTTAACCAAACGAGTATTAGTGATCTCCTTGACGTTGAGGGTAACTCTAATGCTTTAGAGGCTTATCTGAGTAAGTGATTTACCTTTATATCTTTTTGTTTCTTAACTGGTACTTTCTTTATTGCCTTGATTCATTTTGTTTGATGTCTAATCTTTGTTTTTTTGGGCATGTTGCAGGAAGGATGAGGACCATACATGAAGATGATCGCATGAAGTACCTTCTCAAGGTTCGGGCTAAGAAGTCTCAGCCCGCGAAGGACCAATTGGATCCTCTTACTCAGTTTGAGGTGGCGGATGGTGATGCCTCCAAGAAAAAGAAAAGGAAAGTGGAGCAGGGGCGTATCAGTGTTGAGCTCTCGTCTAAGGGTTCTGGTTCTGGCGAAGTGCTACTGCTGCTGGAGGCGAGATGGTGGCTTAGTCTCCTCCCAAGAAGAAACATATTCTGGCTCGTAAAGAAAAAGGTATTTCGTCTAGTGCAGGCGAGAAAGATGGGGTGAAGCAGGATACAGAGCCCCTTGAGACCGTCTCGCCTGTAGTGGACACTTCTGGCGCTGTCAAGACCACAGCTATGACCGCCTCTCCCTGGGATCCACTCTTCAACTCAGAGTTATTATTGGAGAAAATAGTTCAAATGACTGGGAACTCTGCTCGTTTCAACTCCACCTCTACTGATGAGCTCATGAAGATGTCCCTAGGTCATGAACTCAAGGGTTTGCTGCTGAACTATGCTCTGGCGACTTGTCAGAAGAATGCGGTGACTTCTGCTAATGAGAAGATGGCCATGGTTGATCAGAAGGCGTCCATTGAGAAGGAATACACTGCCACGAAGGAGAAGCTCAACGGTGAGATGGAGGCTTTGAAAGCCAAGTATGATAAGGATGTGACGGACCTGAAGAAAGAGTATGAAAGGAAGTTGTCGAAGGCGAGCGAGGATCATGCCGTCGATTATAAGAAGCTGCAGGAAGTGGTCTCTCTTAAGGATGAGGAGATTGTTGTTTTGACCAAGAGCAAGGAAGAGGCGACGTCTAAGTTGGACGCCTTGAAGAAGGAGAAAGAGAACTGGGAAGCGGAGATATCCAGTTTAGAGGAGTCCGTGGGGGCTCAATATGATGTTGGGTTCAACTACGCCCTGGACTAGGTGAAAGTTCTATTTCCTGCCATTGACCAACAGCGTCTGGGCGAGGCTGATGCTTTTATGAAGATAGTAGATGGCAAGTTGATCCCCTATGCTCCTCTAGAAGGCTAGCTGTTTTTAGTTCCTCCTTAGCTCGCCGTGAGCTCGCCCGACGAGTTTATCAGCCCTGAAACTTGTCTTTTCTTGAGAAATATGATGTATATGCTTATAATATGATTGTATTATGATCCCATGATTATTAAATGGTGTATATGACTATAAATTGGGTCTTGAATGATGAATTAAGTATTATGTTACTTATGTTGGTTATCCATGATGATTTGGTATGTTGAGATGAGATTATAACTTAAGATAATATGTAATTTGCTATGTGATATGTGTGCTTGTAAGTATAACTATGATGATAATGTGTTGAGATACTTTGATGAGAACTTGAGAAAGAATATTATGTTGAGATATCCTAGTATTCATGAGTAGATGTGTAAGAGTATCATTATAAGTTGTATATGTACATACATGCATTCATTGGTCAACTTAATGCGAGTCTCCCATGACTTAAAATTGAGTTTGATGCGAATGGATATAATTCTATCCTAATTTGATGCGGGTACCACATGCATTTAGTTGTGTCTAGGATGACTTAACATTAATGATGACATTAGGAATTTGTGCATTCCTATTTGATACTTGTTAAGTGATGTGGTTGTTGAAGTACAAAAGTAAGTATGATTTTATCGTCTCCACAGGGACTGGTGCGATATCGATGCCGTTCAACAATTAATATAATTCTAAGTAAAGTGTTTTGAAGATATTTGTTATGAAAACTTGTGAAAATAATATAACGAAAGTGCGGTAAAAGATAATAAAATATCAGAGAGATGAGTTTGTTGAGATTAGAATTTATTAACTTATTCGTATGTATTCTCCTAACTATATAGGTTTTAGCTATTAATCAATTTTATCACTTATCACTCACATACGTATCCGTGTCCAGAGTACGATGAGAATCCCATTGTACCTATTAATCCTCGATGTCTCGAGCGATCAATCAATACAACGGCTATATTGTATTGCTTAAACTCCGATATCTCGGACAATTTAACCAACACAATAGCATTAAGTTTTGATAATCTGAGTGAATATTAAACCTAGATCTATCTCTAGTGTTTAGAATTTAATAGATGATTATCCTAGTTCTTGGATTCAAAAGGTATATGTCTATAGCAATTCAAACCCTAAAATTAAAACATGAAAACCAAGGATAATATCAAAATTGATGAATAATCTAAAACCATTTATAACACCATGATCAAAGTAAATACATACTAATAAAGTTAATTACATCTAACCCAACAAAAGTGTCTTTAGCTACTCATTATCATGGTAGCTGTACACAAATGAGAAGGAAAGTAATGAAATAACATCACCGTTGATCTCTCGAACAGTTGGTGTGCATCCCACCGCCTTCTTCTCGTCTCCACCGTGCTCTCACTCTCTAGCTCTCGTGTGTTGTTCTTCTTTCTATCCATCAGAGAGTATTTTCCATCATAACAAGGTGGCCTTTTTATAGTTATAAACTTAAGCTTTCCTTTGATAGTAAGTAAGAGCATAAAAGAAACGGTGGTGTTGCCACTTGACTGCCTATAAACTTTCTTTCTTTCTTGCCAATTGACACCGCCACTCCTTTCTTTCTTTCTAAGCCCACTTGTATTTTTCTTTTTCTTTTAAGAACCTGTTATATAAATATAAGTTCAATATATAACTAATAATATAACATAGTACATATTAAAACCTTGTTGATATATCAACATATTTTATAACAAAATAAAATCAATAAGTGTCTTTACTTTAAATCATTTATAAGTAAAATTGACATTTATCATTAATTTCATAAAAGCTTATAAAAGTTATGTGAAATAAATGAATATAGTTAAAATCTTAAAATACTAGTAGAGACTAATATTTACAAATAGTTAGGGTTTTTACTTCAAATAACTTACAAAATAAGTCAATAAGTGCTTAAAATATATATGTAAATTAACTACTTTTTAGCACTTATCAACTCTCCCCAACTTAGAACTTTGTTTGTCCTCAAACAAAAGTCCTAACAAAAAGTTTTCAAACAAGCTTAAATTCCACCAAGTGCATAATCTCATTTCAAGGTTTGTAATCAATTTCAAAAGTTTTGGATTTAAATCATTTTAAGTTTTGCATGATTCAATTTATTGCAAGTTCAAAATCAAACTTTTATAATCATCAAAGAATCAAAGCATGAATTTGAAATAGTTTCAAAACTCAAATAAGATTTCAAGCTTTCCAAATCAACAAGATAATCAACTAGAATCACAATTCTCACAAGTGTTTCAACTCAAGGGTGTAGTGTTTCTCTCAATCCAAACAATGTGTTCACAACAAATTAATTCAAACATACATCTCAACATAATCACGAAAAATGTTATCAATCATGGATCACTAAGGTCTTTCTTAAGCTTGTAATGGGGTTAGGCTACAAGAAATCATTGTTTTTCTTTGGATTCAAAGAGCCTTAAGGATAAAAGAGCATGATTCTTGAATATTTTCTTCACATAAGCTATTCACCTTCTTTTATTTTCCCCTTTTTTCACTTATGGTGATTCTTTTTGTATGCCACATTATTTTCTTTCTTTTTCTTTGTAATTTCATTGATTAATTTTGATTGTGTCATATTTTTCAACATTCCTTTTCTTTTTCACAATCACCATTTTCAACTACTTCTTTCTTTTTCTCAAACAAATAACCTCTTTCTCCCCAACTTGTTTTCAACCATACTTAAATTCAATGCTCAATCATCCTAAGACAAGGGTCAAGTCATTGTTTTCCTTTAATGTGGTTCAAGGGTTTAAAAACAAACAAATTTTCAAAATTTTGGCTCAAGGGGGTAGCAAAGGATCACACTCTCACAAGGTAGGTTATTTTTGGCTTAAGTAGTTGCACTCAAATAAAAACATGGCCTTGATCATTTCCATGACTTCAAACACATCAAGTAATAGCAAGATTCAGTTAAAATCAACAGAGTTAAACACAATTGTCGGCTCTCAAATATATAAACAATGGAAGGTTCACACAATCTCACCCGGCTAGGTCTACGTGATTCATAATCAATTAATCATGTTAAGATGGAATGAATGAAATCAAATTGAATAAAGCTACATAATTCAAATTCATCCTATCATTCAAAGATAATCACAAAAATTTGATCTCAAATAAAGCAATTGAAAGAAAGAAAAAATTATTCTAATCATGCATTTGAATTTGATTAATCACAAACCTAGACATTTCAATTCATATGCACATGGTATTCAAGAATCCAAAATTTGAACCATATTATCAAACAACCATTAACATGTTCAGACCACAAGAGAAACATATATTAAGATGTTCAAGATAAAGCATAAATTTGACTGAAAGCTATTTAAAATAAAGTTCACAGATTTTGGAGAGCTTTTCGGTCAATCTTTCTCTTGTCAGTTGTCTGAATCTTTTCACTTCTTCTTTCTTGCTACCAACATCATGTTGTCTCACCTCCTCCGAGTAAAATGGCATTTCCATAGGCCATGCCATTTGTGCAGCTTCTTGAGTTTTTCTCATAAGTACCATATCTGAAACAATTTTTCACTAGAGCAAATGAGATTCACAAGATTAATTAGGCTCACATTAAGCATAGGTTTCATGATGGTATATGTTATGTTGAACAAATAAAGGGGGGTGATATTTAATTGGATCGTGTCCAAAGAATGAATAGCTGCTGTTAATTGCGCAACATTTCTGTATATATTAGAAAAGTGTGAATGTATTACAATGGAGTTCTTGCTCCTATTTATAGAAGTACAAGGGTAGTTACATTAGAGAGCCACGATCGTATATACCCCATGATCATGGCGGTTTCCTCCACCTTTTGGGTGGCAATGGACGGTTTCTTCCTTCCTTCACGGTGACCGTGATGACAGAGGGTGGTTACTTCCACGCGTGATGGCGGTTTCCTTGCTGCTTCTCTATGGGGGTAGTTATTTCTGGGGCGAGGGCGACGTCTATAGGACGTGTCGCCGCCCCCTTGCTTTGCCGCCAAGTTTAATCTTTGAATGTCATGGACTATCTTGTTGGGCCATTCATAAATTTGGGCCTATGTCCTGATTTTGGGCCTTACCCCAGTCCACAGCCCCCCAAGCACGAGGCTCAAAGAGGCGAAGTGGTGATAGTGGGAGTGAGGCCAGTAATGGTGATCGTGGGGTGTAACCGCCCATTAATTTTCCTTAGTCTGCGTCGCCTCCCTTCCTATAAGTATCCTTTGTGATGATTTAGAGTTTTGCTCATATTTCCTGAATCTTTGCTAACTCTTTGTGCTTTTTTTTTTATTCCTGATGACTATGGCAAATTCCCTTCCTGTGTTGGAATCGCCTGCTATGCCTGCTGTTAGGCGTGTGAGGGACAAAGTTGAGGAGAACATAGACGATCTCCTGGATAGTGTGGGAGAATTCTAGACTTATGTTGAAGAACTCAATGATTACAATTGGCGCTTGACCAACGATAAGAAAGCCTTCCTGGACCTGGCCTTGGAGTTGTCTAGTCGCTTGGAGAAGGATGCTGCCTTTATCGAGACCACTAATGCAGTCGCGACTTGCTACAATGAACTTGAAGATACGCTGGAGAAGAAGATATCTGTTACCAAAGACAGTATTGATCTGCAAGAGGAGTCGCTTTATCTCAATTTATCTGCTGAGGAGGCCGTTGAGAACCGCATTGAAGTGTTGGAGAAAGAACTTCGTCCTCTGATGAAGAGAAAAAGGAACCTCCAACTGGACATTGAATATGATGTCGCTCGCCTTATCAGGACTCGTTCCTCACTTGCCCGCCTCCGGGAGAAGATAGACAGGTTGCGGGATGATCAAGCAAAATCAGTCATGACCTTATGGTGGCCAAAAAGTACAAGGAGGAGATTGAAGAATTGCAGACTGATACTGTCGCGGCTGCATATGTCGTTGCTTAAGTAGTTTCATTTTCTAGCAACTTAGATTTTCCTCTTGTGTTGTTTGTATTATGTTCTAATGTCGTTGTACCATGTACTCTTTGTTTTCTCAATGCTTGTAATGTGTTTCCTTGATCAATGAAGCTTTTAATTTTCATATAAATAATTGAGTTTTTCTGTATCTCGCCTCAAGGGCGTGACCTCGGCTTTGGCCGAGCATGGGGCTCGCCTTTGACACGCGTCAGTCATCGTACTGGCTAGTTTTCCTTCGAAACGTTTCATCTTTTCAAATTTTTCTTTTTCAACCGGTACTTTCCTTTTATAAATACGTTGCTCCTTGTTCATTGTCTTCCTTACTTTGATCACATATTTGAGGATTTTGCTTGTTTGTTCTTCTCTTCTTTGCGTTACCGAAGTCAGTTTCGTGCTTCCCTTAGTGAATTTTTTCGCGCTTCCTTCGCGAATTTCCCGCCACCCACGTTCTCCATTACTCTTCAAGTGTTAACTGTCCCTAATCACCAGGTATAACCGCTATTTCCCTTTTTTCTCCTTTTATTTTTCTTTGTCTTCCGGTTTTGCGATAGGGTTTCTAGGGTTTCCGGAAAAAATGGTGATTTTGAGAGATTTGGATGACGAGGATGAGAGGAACCCTCCTCGTCCTCTCATTATTGGTTCCCCTCTAGAGCGTCAAGTGCGTGAGCATTTCACTAGGCCTGATGGTTCTTTTGACTATAGTGGTTACTTTGCCAAAGTCGTGGGGGAATCTTTTAACCTTGGGGAATTTGAGGGTGGTATTGGTGATGATAGTAGCGATAGTAGTAGTGGGAATAGCAGTGATTGTGTAATAATTTCTCCTTCGTCTTTCACAGGAAAACGAAGAGACGAATCGCTCGCTATAGTTGTTGTAGGACCCGAAGCCATGACCATGGAGGTTTCTTCCATTTACCAGGACGTTGAGAGTGTGGAGGCGTATAGGGAGAAGTTCGATGTCTCAGGGACTTTTAATGAGAAAGACATCATACTCGAACCTGTGGAGGAGGGCGAGTATGTGATTGATGTGCCTCGCTCTGATCATGTCACCTTCTTCATGTACACCAAATTTATTGAAGATTTCCATTTGTTCTTTCCTTTTACTGAGTTTCAGAAATCCATGCTTAGGGTTTTGAACGTCGCCCCTTCACAACTTAGCCCTAATAGTTGGTCTTTCATTAGGGCTTTTGAGCTAGTTTGCTATGGCCTTGAAATTCCTGAGCCTTCAGTGGCGGTCTTCTTCTCTTTTTACCATGTCAAAAATTTTCTACCTCAAAATGTGGTACCTCTGAGTTCGCAACCCAACCGGGGATTGTTCCATCTGTATAGTTCTAACTATAAGCATTATAAGGATACCTTCACCCGTGTCCGTGGGGCTGAGCATTGTCCAAGTGTGATGTACAATGATGATGGTACTCCCCTTTTCCCCTTTCACTGGACGACTAACCCCAAGTTGATTAAGGGCGCTGTATATGAGAGGTTGAGTGAGTTTGAGAGGGACACGGTGGCGTACTTAGAGTCTATGAACCAGATGAATCCTAGGGAACTCTTAGATGCTGACCGCGCCCCCGCCGTTTTAAACAAGTATCTCAGTAAGTAATTTTGCGAATCGTTTTATTCTTCCATATGACTTGTTAACTCTTTTGTAACTGATCCATTTCCTCTTTCTTTGTAGAAGATATGTCGAGCTTGACTCCTGCCCAGAGGCAACAATACTTGGAGAAGGCGAGGAGAAAGAAAGAACAAACCGAGCTGAAGGTTGATGTCCTTAGCCAATTGGACGTGGGCGAGGACAAGAAGAAAAGAAAGAATGACTCGAGGATTAGTGTCCTAGTGAAGCCTTTCAGTTTTGGTCCCGTTGCTGTGGAGAAGGTTGCCAAGACTGAGGGGGAGATGAAGTCTCCAGTGAAGAAGAAGCTAAGGGGTTTATCGCGGAAGGGGAAGAAGGATCAAGAGATGGTGGAGGCGGATAAAGACTTGGGCTCCGTTTGGCCCGGCTTATTTTTTACTTTTTATTTTAGCTTAAACGAAATAAAGAAGTATAAAATTATATTTAACACTATTTTTCCTTAAAAGTATTAGAGAAATAAAGTAAAGAAGTAAAAAAAAAAAAAAAAATTCAAACACAATTTTTTCGCTCTTTACTATTTTTAAGGAGAACAAAAAAAGAGGAAAATAAGCCGGGCCAAACGGGGCCTTGATAGACGTTGATCAGTATGTGGCGGAGGGTTCTCCTGTGGCAGAGGAGGTCGCTGTTGGGGCGAGCCAAACTGGGAAATCTTCGCCCTGGGATCCTATGTTCGATCCTGAGGCGTTTCTTTCTAAGATGGTGGATATGGCGGGGAATTCTGCTCGCTTCAACAACACGGCGACTGATGATCTGGCGAGGATGGCTCTTGGATATGAGCTTAAGGGTCTCCTGCTCAACTATGCTTTGGCGTCGCGCCAGAGGGCCGAACTCTCCGTTGCTAAGGATAAGGAAGCTCTGGTGGAGAAGAATTTGGTGACCCTTGAAAGGGATATACAGACTGCCAAAGACAGGTGCGAGGGCGACCTGAAGAATCTAAAGGAGAAACATGCTGAGGAGGTGGCCAATTTGAAGAAGAAGTATGAGGGGGACTTGTCGGATGCTAAGAGAGACAAGGAGTCGGCTGTCAAAACCATGAACGTCGTCCAAGCTAGCCTGAACTCCAGAGATGAGCGCATCAAGACTTTAACCCAGGAGAATGAGGCCGCCCTTGCTGAGTTAAAGGTTTTGAAGGATGAGAAAACCAAGTGGGGGTCCGAGAAGGAGAATCTTGAGATTCTGGCGGGGACGCAATATGATGACGGATTTTCATTTGCGTTAGAGCAAGTGAAGATCCTCTTTCCTGATCTCGACCCAGCTGTTCTTGGTCAAGCTGATGATATGTCCACCATAGAAGGTGGCAAGCTGATTCCTTATGTCCATGCCCAACCAGTTCCGGAGTCATCTGCCCAAGAGTCGCCAGCAACTGTGGAGGATCCCCCCGCTCATAGCTCGCCTGCTGATGAATGAATATACTCTGTGTAATTTTTCGCTTTATTTTGTTGATCGCCCCTGTGTGGGCTTGCTTTATTTTGTAATGACAATATTTGGGTGCCCTTCTGAGGCTTTTGTATCTTGTGTCATTTGTGACTATATGCCCTTTATTTTCTCTTGACTAGATTTCTGAATGTTGTATTTCTTTGCTTTACACGTTTTTCTCTTTGACCTTCGCTGTCGTGGTTCTGAGGTGACGTTCAGTACTTGACGGGGCGAGATAATGTCTTGTGCGGCGTGATGTTATGGCGAGATAATCTTTGCGCAGCGTGCGTTTCTATGTGTTGACTGATTCTATTTTTCTGTTTCAGTCTTCCTTGGTTTTCGTAACTGCCTATTGACTGGCCAATCCTTTTATTGCGGTGGTTGGAAGCTGTTTCCCTCATTTATTCCGGATTTGCAGTTACAGATATTAGGTTTTGGTGATTTTGCTGCTTATAAATAACGATCTTTTTCATCCTTTTTCCTTCGTCGCTTCTCTTCATCTTTATCACTTTCATAGTTCTGTTTTCTCTCTTTTTCTTTTGATTTTTCCTGATGGATAGGAGTGATAACAAAAAACGCGCCGTTGGGAAACCCAAAACTCGGCCGGTAAAGAAGAAAATCGGTGCTTCATCCTCCAAAGCTCCACGTACCAAAGAGTCGGGGAAGGCAATGGCAAAGAGCACTCCTGTCTTGCCTAGTTCATCAAGTTCTGAGGACATTGATGAAGATTACGCTGAGTTCTTGAAGACCTATGTTCCTGAGGAGTTCTACGTTTATGGGCCTTCTTCCTCTGTGGATGAAGGTTCTCAAATTACTGTGGAATCAGCGGCGAAGGCGCCTAAGTCTTCAAAGGTGAAAGCCTCCAAGTGACATGCCTCGTGGATGAGGATGATGGATCTAATGGTTCGCCTGGGCAAACTGAAGTGGAAATATAATGCCAGGCACCACGTGATCCTTTTAGGGTTATGCAAGTGTTGATGCTTATTGTAGTAGTTTTCAAGCACTTGTATAATCCTTGAATAATCTGGGTGATAAACAAGTTGTTTATACGAGTGATAAACAAGTTGTTTATGCGAGTGTAGTATTAGCATCTCGTACACCCTTTTGAATTTGATGTATTTTCTTTTGACTTTATATCCAAATCTGCTGTAGTTTTCTTTGAATTTGTATTCAAGTTTGATGTAGTTTTCTTTGAATTTGTATTCAATCTTCAATGAATGAAATCAGATTTTGGATGATTCTGTTGTTGCTTTCAATCTTTATTGTAAACGATCATTTGAAAAACGCCTCTACCTGTTAAAATAATTGCATACGATAACATATAGTAAAGTTACCTCTATTCGCTCCTTACAGCATTTTCTTTGGGCGTCTCCCTCTTAATAAGTTACGCCCTGATGTTTTAATGCGTTTCTTTTTTGTGTTTTCTTCGTTCCCAACTAAAAAGTTTTCTGGGTAACGTTTTGGACTTTCAACCATGCTTTGATGTTTTGGGCGCCCCCCACTAAAAAGTTTAAAGGGTAACGCCTAGGAGTTTCAACCTTACTTTATTATTCTGGACGCCCCCCACTAAAAAGTTTAAAGGGTAACACCTAGGTTTTTCAACCTTATTTTGTTATTCTGGACGCCCCCCACTAAAAAGTTTAAAGGGTAACGCTTAGGTGTTTCAACCTGATTTTATTATTTTGGACGCCCCCCACTAAAAAGTTTAAAGGGTAACGCCTAGGTGTTTCAACCTGATTTTGTTATTCTGGACGCGCCCCACTAAAAAGTTTAAAGGGTAACGCCTAGGTGTTTCAACCTGATTTTATTATTCTGGACGCCCCCCACTAAAAAGTTTAAAGGGTAACGCCTAGGTGTTTCAACCTGATTTTATTATTCTGGACGCCCCCCACTAAAAAGTTTAAAGGGTAACGCCTAGGTGTTTCAACCTGATTTTATTATTCTGGACGCCCCCCACTAAAAAGTTTAAAGGGTAACGCCTAGGTGTTTCAACCTGATTTTGTTATTCTGGACGCCCCCCACTAAAAAGTTTAAAGGGTAACGCCTAGGTGTTTCAACCTGATTTTATTATTCTGGACGCCCCCCACTAAAAAGTATAAAGGGTAACGCCTAGGTGTTTCAACCTGATATTATTATTCTGGACGCCCGCCACTAAAAAGTTTTAAGGGTAACGCCTAGGTGTTTCAACCTTATTTCCGTCGTATCCTACTCGTAAGATTTTATGGATATCGCCGTTTCTATTTCTGACGTTCCCAACTCGTAAGATTCACGGGTAACGCCAAGGTGTTTCAACTCATTTCCTTTTAGATGTGTTTCAAGCATACGTGACAGTTCTTCACAAACCAAAAAATTTTAAAACGGTGAGCCTCGATAAAAACTCCTATTTTCACAGGAGAAAAGAGTGTCCCGCCGCTATATATTAATTGGAAGAGAGATTTCAGTACAATTTTTTGATACACATGCAAATAAATTCAAAAAACAAATTTTAAAAGGTTACACGCCAAGGTGCTGCCTTCCTTGTTTCTTTTGGCGATCTTAACTGTAGTAGAATCTGAGGTTGGCTACATTCCATGTTCGATGTAGGATTTCTCCTTCCATTGTTTCTAGTCTGTAAGCTCCTCCTTCGAACGCTTCGTTGACACGGAATGGGCCTTCCCAATTTGCTGCTAGCTTTTCTCCTTTGTCCTTTCCCATGGGTCTTTTGAGAACTAAGTCTCCCTCTCTGAATCTCCTTGGTATGACTCTGGTGTTATACCTTCTTGCTGCTCTCTGCTTTGAGACGAACTCTCTGAAGTGAGCTTTGTCTCTTAGTTCTTGTACTAAATCCAGGTTTTCTTCCAATGCTTCTGAATTTTCCTCCAGCGTAAGGGTGTCCCTCCGCCAACTTGGTGGGTTTATTTCTGCAGGGATCATTGCGTCTGTGCCATATACCATGGTGAAAGGCGCCTCGCCTGTTGAAGATTGAGGCGTGGTATGGTATGACCACAAGATCGGTAAGAGATGGGCGACCCAGCTCTCGCCTTTGCTTGTGATTCTTCTCTTGATGGCCTTTAAGATTACTTTGTTGGCGGATTCTGCTTGTCCATTGGCCTGAGGGTGCTCTACAGAGATGAAAGTGTTTTGTATACCCTTCCCTTTGCAGAATTCAACTACCTTTTCGCTGGCGAACTGGGTTCCATTATCGGAGACGATGTATTTGGGTAATCCGAACCTGCATATGATCTTCCTCCAGTAGAATTTCTTGACTTGATCTGCTGAAATGTTTGAAAGGGCTTCTGCTTCTATCCACTTGGTGAAGTAGTCTATTGCTACAATGATCCACTTTGCTTGTCCTGTTGAGGTGGGGAAAGGTCCTAGGATATCTGTTCCCCACATGAAGAAGGGCCATGGAGATAGGACGGATTTCAACGGCTCTCCTGAGGCGTAGTGCAGGTTTGCGAATCTTTGGCATTTGTCACATGTCTTTACATATCTGGCTGCGTCGCTGTGAACCTCCGGCCAATAGAAACTTGCCCTGAGAATTTTTCCTGCTAAGGCTCTCGCCCCAATGTGGCTTCCGCATGATCCTTCATGTATTTCCTCCAGTATCCCTTTGGCTTCTTCTTGACTTACACAAAGCATGATTGGGCCTGAGAATCCTCTTTTGTAAAGTTTGTCTCCTAACATGGAGTACCATGTTGCTGCTCTTTTTAGCTTGTATGTCTCCTCCTTCGCTGCTGGTAGCACGTCTTCTTGGAGATATCTTATGATTGATGCTCTCCAATCTTCTGCTTCTATGATCATCATGACCTCTTCTGTAGTGATGCTGGGGTTTGCAATGGTTTCTTGAATGAAGGTTCTGTTGCTTCCGGGTTTTTTAGTGCTTGCTAACTTTGACGACAAATCTGCTCTCGCGTTCTGCTCTCGCGGAACATAGATTAGCTCGAAAGATCTGAAGAGACTAGCTAGGCTACATACCTTCTCCAAATACTTGATTAGTTGGGGGTCCTTGGCTTGAAACTCTCTTGACACTTGGTTTGTCACTAACTGCGAGTCGCTCTTGGCTTTTAGATCTGTTATATCCATTTCTCTTGCCAACTTCATTCCGGCGATCAGGGCTTCGTACTCTGCTTGGTTGTTGCTCGCCTTGAAGGCGAATCTTAATGATTGCTCAATGAGGACTCCGTCTGGTCCCTCCAATACTACTCCTGCTCCACTTCCTTTGATATTGGAGGCTCCGTCAACTGATAGTGTCCAAGGTTGTTCGCTATTCTCTTCGGCGGACGTTGTAAGTTCCAGCAAAAAATCTGCTAGTATCTGTGATTTGATTACGCCCCTTGGGGAGATAGTTACGTCGAATTCTGATAACTCAACTGACCACGCTACCATTCTTCCTGCTAAATCTGGTTTTCTCAACACGTTCTTGATGGGGTAGTCAGTTTTCACCACAATCTTGTGGCTTTGAAAATATTGCCTCATCTTTCTCGCCGTCACTATTACTGCCAGTGAAAGTTTCTCAATCTTTTGGTATTTTGCTTCTGCACCCTTGAATGTTCTGCTGACGAAGTAGATGGGCTTCTCCTCTCCCTTTATCTCTTGTACTAATGCGAAACTAAGGGCCTTGTCTGAGACGGCGAGGTATAGGTACAAAGTGTTACCTTTCTCGGGGCGAGTTAAAATTGGTGGAGAGGCGAGGAATGTTTTCAACTTTTGGAATGCCTCCTCGCATTGGGTGCTCCATACGAACCTTTCGCTTTTCCTAAGAGTGGAAAAGAAATGGAATGCTTTTTCCCCTGCACAGGATAAAAATCTTGATAACGCTGCGATCCTTCCTGTCAATTGCTGTACTTCTTTGACCGACGTTGGGCTTCTCATGTCTATGATGGCTTGACATTTGTCTGGATTTGCCTCTATTCCTCTGTTTGTTAGCATGAATCCGAGGAATTTTCCTGATTGTACTCCAAATGAGCATTTGGCGGGGTTTAGCCTCATGTTGTATTTTCTCACTGAGGCGAGGATATCGCCTAAGTCTTGATCATGCTCGCCTTCTTCTGTAGTTTTGACGACCATGTCGTCAATGTACACCTCTAGATTCTTACCAATCTGCTCTGAAAAAACTCTGTCCATTAGTCTCTGATACGTGGCCCCTGCGTTTTTTAAACCAAACGGCATGACGTTGTAGAAGTAGTTGCAGGTGTTGGTCATGAACGCTGTGTGGGGAGCGTCGGCGGAATTCATTTTGATCTGGTTGTAGCCTGAATATGCATCCATGAAGCTGAGCATCTTGTATCCCGATGCTCCGTCTATCAACCGGTCAATGTTAGGTAAAGGATAAGGATCTTTTGGACATGCCTTGTTTAGATCTGTGAAATCCACACACATTCTCCATTTTCCATTTGCTTTCTTCACCATCACGACGTTTGCTAGCCATGATGGATATTTAATTTCTTCTATGAAACCTGCTTCCTTTAATTTGGTTACTTCCTCATTGATGGCTTATCTTCTTTCCTCGCCAACTTTCCTTTTTCTTTGTGAGACGGGTTTGGTCTCGGGGGAGATGGATAATTTGTGTGTGATTATTGTCTCATCTATCCCTGGCATATTCGAGGGGTGCCACGCGAACAAGTCGATGTTCTTCTTTAGTGTCGCCAGGATTTTCTCTCTCTCCTCTGGTTGCATGGAGGTGCCTATGTTAGTTGTTTGGTGCGCCTCACTACCAATCTGAACTTTTTCCAACTCTTCAATGGGACTGACTCTTCTGTCCTGGAACTCTTCCCTTGGGTCTAGGTCTAAAGGGCTGATCATGTTGACGCCGCCTGTCTTGGGAACAGGGCGAGTTGAAACTGGGGTGTTGGCTGCTCTGTGTTTTATCTTTAGACTTGATTCATAGCAGCGTCTCGCCAATGCTTGATCTCCTTTGATGGTTCCAACTTTCCCATTGTCTAGCGGATACTTGATGGAGAGATATAGCGTTGACATGGCCGCCTCCAGAGTGTTAAAAGCTGGCCTCCCAATGATGATGTTGTACGATGTGAAGGGGGTTTTTACCACCAGGTATTTTACTTTGATGGTCTTGGCCTGGTCTTTAACTCCGAATGTTGTAAGCAAAGTAGTATAGCCCATAACTTCTACTTGCTCGCCGGCAAAGCCTACTAGTGTGCCGTTGTAGGGCAACAGGTGCTCGTTGGACAGTTGCATGGCTTTGAAGGCTTCCCAATACATTATGTCAGCCGAACTTCCTGAGTCAATCAATACCCTCTTTACGTCGCAGTTCGGGATTTGAACTTGGATCACTAATGGGTCGTCATCGTGGGGCATGACTTCCCTTTTGTCCTCCTTGGTGAATGATAGATCCGGAGTAGGCGAGATGGAAGTGTGTCCCACAAACTTCGCTTCGAACTCAGAGCGCCTTATGTATCGTTTTCGGGCGTTGCTGGACTAGCCTCCACCCGTGAAACCTCCTGCAATGGTGTTAACTGCTATTCTTACCTTCTCTCCTTCTGGGTTTTCCTCTTGGTTTCCCTGTGGGTCCCTTCTCACCTTTGGGACTACAACTTTTCCATCAGCAGCATCTTCTAAAAACTTCCTTAGATGGCCGCTTTTTATGAGTTCCTCTATGAGGTCTCTCAGTCTGAAGCATTTTTCGGTGTCGTGCCCTTTGCATCTGTGGTACGCACACCATGCGTTCGTGTTGTGACCCAACTGATAATATTTTCCTCTCTTTTGGGGTAATTTGGAGAGTCTTGTCTCGAGAATCTCGTCTAGAATATAGACTTTCGCCCTGTTTAGTGGAGTGTATTCTTTTTCTGGGAACCTGCCTGAGTCTCGCCTCATCTGATGATGATATGGTTTCCTTTGGGGCTCGTGCCCTCTATGATCTGGTTGACGTCGTCTTGGTTGGTACGTCTCTGGGGCTCTGTGATTCTTGTTGGCCGGCTCTCTTTCCCTTGCGTCTCTTGATCTTTTCTCGGCGTTACTTTCTTCGCCCTTAATGTAACATTCTGCCCTCTTGATGATTTCTTGCATCGCGGTTGCTGGCTTTTGTGCTAGGGACTCGTTGAAATTTCCTGCCTTTAAGCCGTTGTGAGACGCTGCGACAAACATCTCTTGATTAGGATTTGAAACTTTGATGGTTGCTTCGCAGAATCTGGCCAAGTATTCACGCAGGGTCTCAGCGTGGTTTTGGCGAATGGTGAAAAGGCTGGTGGCGGTGACCTTTATGTGTTTTGATACGGAGAACTGCTAGATGAATTTGCGCTGGAAATCCGTCCAATCTTCTATGGAGTTCTTTGGCAAATTCATGTACCATCTCAAGGCTGCTTCTTTCAGAGTACCGGAGAGCAATTTACATTTTAGATGATCAGCCGCTCCTATGATGGCGGTTTGCGTTCCAACTGCCATCAAATGCTCTGACGGGTCCGTTTTTCCGTCAAATGTTGGAAGATGTGGTGTTTTGAAGTTTTCTGGGACTCTTGCATCCCATAAGGCTTGTGCTAGGGGTTGAGAATCATTGATTTCGTCTTCATCGTCCTCGTCCCCTCTGTCAGCCTTTTCCTAATCTAAGGTCGTTACTTTGGCTTGAAGTCGCCTTAGTTCGTTGACGGCATCCGTTAACGTCATGTTGGTGCCGGCGCCGGTTCCATGGTTGGGTGTTCCTCCCGTCATGTTGAGAGGTTTTCGTCAATTGAAAGTGGTAGGCTGGGAATCGTTTCACCGCAGCCCCACGGTGGGCGCCAAAATGTTCTGGTGAACAAATAAAGGGGGGTGATATTTAATTGGATCGTGTCCAAAGAATGAATAGCTGCTGTTAATTGCGCAGCATTTCTGTATATATTAGAAAAGTGTGAATGTATTACAATGGAGTTCTTGCTCCTATTTATAGAAGTACAAGGGTAGTTACATTAGAGAGCCACGATCGTATATACCCCATGATCATGGCGGTTTCCTCCACCTTTTGGGTGGCAATGGACGATTTCTTCCTTCCTTCACGGTGACCGTGATGACAGAGGGTGGTTACTTCCACGCGTGATGGCGGTTCCCTTGCTGCTTCTCTATGGGGGTAGTTATTTCTGGGGCGAGGGCGACGGCTATAGGACGTGTCGCCGCCCCCTTGCTTTGCCGCCAAGTTTAATCTTTGAATGTCATGGACTATCTTTTTGGGCCATTCATAAATTTGGACCTATGTCCTGATTTTGGGCCTTACCCCAGTCCAGTATACTTTCAAAACTAACATGTTATTGAAGCACAAAGTAACAGGTTTTGAGACTAGCATTCCCTAAAATAAGTCATAACATTATGACCTATACTACTCAATTTCAACAGATTCAAGAATTATAAATATGTGACTAACTTAATCATATCAGTGATGGACATAGAGAAATAGAAAGACACAAAGTGATGATTACTAGTTTTTCTTTTGATATGTTATGTTGTTTGCAATTGTAAACATTATGTCCAAAATACACAAGAAAGCAACACAACAGTCACATGAACTAGTGAGTCATTTAAAACCAAAAAATCTTGAATCTAAACAACACCCAAGCAGCCACACCATCCAAAGAGCAGCCCTGTGTTAAGATTTAGAATGTAAAGAAAGGTTCATTATGTTAAACTTCAAAGATTAAAACACAAGATCAAATGAGTTCACATGAGCAAGATTAAGAACCTTGTTTCTAAATCCTTAAGAGAATTAAAATGCATTAACACATGACTACATAAGAGCTTTACATTTTAAATTTCAAAACAGTCACATTAAACAATCATAAGAACAAGAATTCAGATTTCATGATTTTTCATCCAAAGAAAAACAGCACTGATCTTGTTCCTAAAGATGCAACATTAAGTCCATAACATTCACAACCTAAACCACTTAGTTTTTAGGCCAATTCCTACTTAACATTTATGTGATTAGTGAAAATAATGCAATCATGGAACAAGGTTAAGAGCCAATTTAAGAGAAATTGCAACTATAAAAATAAGCATGGCTCATGAAAGATTAGCAGTGTCAGTTCAGTACCTAAAGTATTGGCATTATAGTAATTTAAGCTATCAATTGTGTACCAACAGTGCTTGGAGCAATTTTAAGTGGAATTGTACCATTTTTAGAAATTTTCCACAACTTGTGCTATCAAAACAATCTCATGACAGTCAATGGTAAGGAATGCAAACAAGTCACAAATTTTTCAAACTCATCTCATTCAAAATAAAGCATATAAAAGAGTTATGACAGTGTAAATGTTTCTTCAATAATCAACTTTAGACTCACAAGGTTCTAACCATAAATCAACATGTAAAAATCAAGTCACCATCCTAACTACTCAAAGTTAGCAAATTTAAAAGTTAAAATTTATGTGACTAGTGAGATTCATGTCATGAATATTCAGTAAGCAAATGGGAAAGAAACAAGTGATACATACTAGAATTGCTAATAGCAATGTCTTTGAAAAAATAACCACTTAGTTCTAAAGAAGAAAACATAGACACACAATAGTACTGACATGAGTTCCATGATTAAGAATAAAGACTATGCAAATACACCCTCAAGGAACCTCATAAATTATCGACAACGAATGATTTGAAGCTTCAAAACAGCCACATGTTAATAATTATAGGAACAAAAACCAGATTTTATGATAGTACTAGCCATAGAACAGTCATGAAGCTTCATCAGAAGAGTTTTTTTAATATAAGCATATTAAGTCCATAAAGTTCTAATTCAAAGGGAGGCCAAGTCAATATCATTCTACAAGCCACAGTTACTCAAATGTATCAACTCACTGTCATTCCTATTTGATTCAAGTGAATGCCTCATAAACCCCTAATTTACATTTTAATCCAAATATGCATTGCTTTCCTCATCATCTAGAAACTTAAACAATGGAAGAATTTACCCTTTTTTTTTAGAAACAAGGGGGAAGCATACATACTTGGTATTCATGAACATCAAAGAAATTTCATACCTTTATCCTTGAATTCAAATGCATGGAACTGAATGTGAAACCTAAAATCCTGAGCAAGGAAGTGTACTTGCAGATATAGTTAAGATGAACAGATGACAACAATGTAATTGGACATATGACAACAATACAGAATTTCATATTAGATACAATGGTTCAAATTTTGGCTCATTTAAAACCTTTCAAAACATGCCTAAATATACCAAAATGATAAATTGCACAAATTAAATAGTAAAGAAAGAAAATTGGGTTGCCTCCCAACAAGCGTTTGGTTAACGTCGGTAGCTCAACGCCTGATTTGTTAGGGCGGCCAAAATGAAACGGAAAGAACATCATCCTTAGATTTCAATTTGTTTGGAAGGAACTCCATGAATTTGAAGTAGAGATGATGTGGAGTCCATGTCCTCCTCCTCAGCTGCTTGTTGAACAAGGCACAAATGGATTCTACAACTTCATCAATTTCATCCTTGTTAACTTTAACCCCCTTTTGGTTATTTTCCTCTTCTTTTTCTCCTAACCTTTCTGCTCCCTCATTCTGGTCTTTCTCCTCAACAACAACTTTCTCTAATCCTTCATTTTCTTCAATGACTTTCTCCACGTTGTTTTCAAACACCTCTACATTTTCTTCTTCCTCTTTATTTTTTTTTCTTCTTGTTCCTTCTCACTCTCTTCTTTTTCTCCCTCTTGTTTTTCTTTCGACTCAACAACAACTCTCTCAGTTTCTAAATTGTCACCAATACTCTTACCAATCACTTTACCGCTCCTAGTTGACATGGAATTGCAGTGTCCCTTTGGGTTGGTCTGAGTGTTGGCAGTACACATTCCTCTTTGCATATTAGCCATTTGGCCAAGCTGAGTTTCAATATTCTTTATAGTTGCATCGGTGTTTTTTTGGTGAGCTATGTTGCTTAGATGATGTTGATGCTGCTCCTGCTGATGGGATATAGTCATCTCCACAAATTTGTTCAGGGTTTCCTCTAACTTTGAATTCTGAATTTGTTGAGGAAGATGCTGGTTGTAATTCTCATATTGGTGTTGTATGTTGGATAATCCTGCATCATGTCTCCACCCCTGGCCATAATTTGGATTGTTTCCTCTTTGATAACGAGTGTTGCCTTGATATTGTCTTTGTCTGTGTAGATTTCCCATATAGTTCACTTCTTCATTTGACAGAGGACAATAACCAGTTGGATGGTCACCAATGCAAAGCTCACAATAAGCAACGTGTTTGGGTTTACTTGGCACTTCTTGCATCTCCTTAAGTTGTTGCGGAAGCTTTGACATTTGTTTTGTTAACTCTTCCAATGCTTGAGCTAGTATTTTATTTTTCGCTAACAATGCATCTGTTGCACCGAGTTCATTGATTCCATCTTTTCTTTGCGGAGGATTTCCATTATATTGTCCTTGATGGTCACTGAGTGTCAATCTTTCAATGATAGTTATTGCGTCTTCAACACTCTTTGACATTAAGGAACCGCCTGCAGCTACATCTAAGAAAAGTTTTGGTTGATGTTGAAGTCAGTTGCGGAAGATATGAATTTGAGTAAGATCATCAAAATCATGGTTATGGCATCTTCTCAACAAAGACTTGTACCGCTCCCATGCTTCGCAAAGTGTTTCATTCGACCCTTGGGAAAATACAGCAATAGCGGTCTTGGCTTCCATGAACTTATGGTGTGGGAAAAACTTGTTGAGAAATTTTTCCTCAAGTGCGTTCCAGTTGGTCATAATCTGAGTCGGTTGGTCCAAGTACCAATCTTTTGCTTTCCCGGTCAGTGAATAGGGAAACATCCTCATGAACACAACTTCTTCTTCCGCTTCTGATGCTCCGAGTGTGTCATCAATTTCATAAAACTTGGTAAGATTAGTATATAGATCCTCATGGTCTAAACCTGCAAAAGGGTTAGCATATAGGATATGAAGGAGTCCAGGCTTTATCTCTATTTGTCTGGTGTTTTTCAGAGGTCCGACAATGTGGGCTAGCCGTCTTGGGCTATTCTGACAAGGCATTACACCACCACCTTTGTTGTTGTTATAACCATGGTCAGTCATGGTTTATGCCACTTTGGAGAACCTGAAAAAGAACTTGACTAACAAGAGTAACAAATAACTAACAAAAGAGGTTAGTAGCTAAGAAAACAAACAAAGATAATGTACAATATAAACAATAATGTACAGTTACTTAAAACAATAGAAATTGATGTGATGCTTCAATATCTAAACGCCAGTCCGCGGCAACGGCGCCATTTTGTTGAAGTACAAAAGTAAGTATGCTTTTATCGTCTCCACAGAGACTGGTGCGATATCGATGCCGTTCAACAATTAATATAATTCTAAGTAAAGTGTTTTGAAGATATTTGTTATGAAAACTTGTGAAAATAATATAACGAAAGTGCGGTAAAAGATAATAAAATATCAGAGAGATGAGTTTGTTGAGATTAAAATTTATTAACTTATTCGTATGTATTCTCCTAACTATATAGGTTTTAGCTATTAATCAATTTTATCACTTATCACTCACATACGTATCCGTGTCCAGAGTACGACGAGAATCCCGTTGTACCTATTAACCCTCGATGTCTCGAGCGATCAATCAATACAACGGCTATATTGTATTGCTTAAACTCCGATATCTCGGACAATTTAACCAACACAATAGCATTAAGTTTTGATAATCTGAGTGAATATATATTAAACCTAAATCTATCTCTAGAGTTTAGAATTTAATAGATGATTATCCTAGTTCTTGGATTCAAAAGGTATATGTCTATAGTAATTCAAACCCTAAAATTAAAACATGAAAACCAAGGATAATATCAAAATTGATGAATAATCTAAAACCATTTATAACACCATGATCAAAGTAAATACATACTAATAAAGTTAATTACATCTAACCCAACAAAAGTGTCTTTAGCTACTCATTATCATGGTAGCTGTACACAAATGAGAAGGAAAGAAATGAAATAACATCACCGTTGATCTCTCGAACAGTTGGTGTGCATCCCACCGCCTTCTTCTCGTCTCCACCGTGCTCTCACTCTCTGTTTTGCTCTCACTCTCAGGCTCTCGTGTGTTGTTCTTCTTTCTATCCGTCCGAGAGTATTTTCCATCATAACAAGGTGGCCTTTTTATAGTTATAAACTTAAGCTTTCCTTTGATAGTAAGTAAGAGCATAAAAGAAACGGTGGTGTTGCCACTTGACTGCCTATAAACTTTCTTTCTTTCTTGCCAATTGACACCGCCACTCCTTTCTTTCTTTCTAAGCCCACTTGTATTTTTCTTTTTCTTTTAAGAACCTGTTATATAAATATAAGCTCAATATTATATATATAACTAATAATATAACATAGTACATATTAAAACCTTGTTGATATATCAACATATTTTATAACAAAATAAAATCAATAAGTGTCTTTACTTTAAATCATTTATAAGTAAAATTTACATTTATCATTAATTTCATAAAAGCTTATAAAAGTTATGTGAAATAAATGAATATAATTAAAATCTTAAAATACTAGTAGAGACTAATATTTACAAATAGTTAGGGTTTTTACTTCAAATAACTTACAAAATAAGTCAATAAGTGCTTAAAATATATATGTAAATTAACTATTTTTTCGCACTTATCAGTGGTGTGCAATTATAATTAATTGAGAATGCTTAATTATAATGCTTGGTTGGATGTTTATTCTTGAATATGACTTTATATTCATGATGCTTATTGAAGATGCATGCAACTAGACAAGAAATGTTGTTTAGTTATACTGTGATGTTTACATAATGCGATTATGCTTTATTCTTGCATTATAAGTATTGGATTATAACTAACTCTTTATTATGTGTATTTAAATGGTTTGGGACCAGGTTCTTAGCTTGAGGATTCCATCGCGGATTAGGATTTCTGTTCGTTGCTATCTAGTCTAGTGGTATGAAGATGTAGGAGATCCCTATGAGTTGTCTAGATTGTCTAGGGGTTGCTCTGATACATTTGTGACACTAGTTTTTGGGATGTAATTCTTAACCACGTTTGTGTGACTTTTTATCTTTAGACCTTGCTATTGTTTATATTTGAGTATTGTTGATGTTGACTAGGTTTGACTTATAAAACCTTATTTGAGTTGTAATTTGATGATGTTTATGCATGCTATGATTTAAGCTTGTTGAGCAGCTTATTAATATTATTATGCTTCCGTTGCGACGTAAATGAATTTATAATGTTTGTGGATCTTTAATTGATGTAGCACCTTGATATGCTTGTATGTATTAATTCAATTCAATTATAGCGTATAAGTGCGTTAGGGTGTGACTACAGTCTGGCAAGTGCACCAGTCTGTCGTCGAGTAATAATTCACACTCTACGGGTAGAATGAGTTCGAATCCACAGGGATCGTGCCGAAGCTTCACTAGCGTTATTTAAGTTTGTGATAGCTTGCATTCGCTTTGGGTTTTGGAAAAAGGTTTTTATAAAATTAAGCGTAATGCTTGCAGAAATATAAATAACAGAATGTATAAATAATAGATTCAAGAAATATAGAGGCTAGGTATGGTGGTTTGACTCCCTCCCTTCTTCATATTTGGCATGACCGGTGTATAACATAGTTACTTAGATTATGTTCGGTGGTGAATTATCCTTGTTAGTAATACCTTACTATTACACTATGTTTATTAAAGTTTCCCTACATTATTAACTAAGGTACCTCAAGTGCCTAACCTCGATGCTGTGAGTTGTTTATAAACATGCATTATAACCTTCACCAATTAACCTCTAGGTCCTAGTATCGGGCTGCTCATCTTCTAAGTGCTCAGATCACACCTAGTGCATGATTCCTCCTCTAACCACTCAGTTCATGACTAGTTCAGGATGTTACCGTCTCTATTCACCTAGCATTATTTACTACGAGTTCTGGACCATATCAAGTCAAAACCTGATATCAATTCTATGGGCGCTCCCGCTTATCCGGCCAGATTACGAGATACGTTATTAAAGTGCGCGAAAGTAAATAACAAACACAATTACTAAATATCATTTATTATAACTTAGACTCAATCACAGACTCCAAATATTCATTGGGGAGTTCATCTTCTCCACCACAACCTAAGACATAAATAATAAAGACTACATATTTAAATTACAAGAAATTATAACCTAAATACAAAAGCCTAAAGAAATCATACCTTGCTGAGTTAGTTTTCCCGTAAGGGGAGAAAACTATGTCCAATAGAGCTCCTCTGAACCTCTCCTTATAGTAGAGAGTGTTCTACTATTTCTGAATGATTTTAACAATGAAAGGGAGGCTCTATTTATAGTTTTCGTAATGGGCCTCAGCAAGGCATCGCAGTACGATGAACTATAAATAGCTCAAGAGAGCTCTGTGCAAATCTCGTAATCTATTTACTATATATAAAAAGGATACACATTTTTGGGATGACTTTTTCAGTATTCCTATTTTACCCTTAAAAAATAACTTCCACATAAAAATAGATTTTCAGTTTTTTTTAGTAAATAATATTTTTTTTCTTAACTAAGCACAACTTTCACATAAAAGTAGGTTTTCAGTTTTTTTATAGTAAAAAAATATATATATTTTTCTTCTTAATAACTAGCCACAACAAAAAAGGATGTTACGTAGTTATCAATTAACTAAGTCCAATAAAAATGGAGATTAAGTAGTTATTTATATTTGCACAATAGAGAATATCGATCACAAAAAAAATATCGATCACACAAATGGGCACGGAACGTGCCCGTTTGGCGGCTAATATATATAATAGATATAGATCTATATAACTGATTTCACTTATTGAGAGTTATAGATCTGTCACTGTTGAAGAAAATGTTAAAAAAAGAGTGTTTCTGGTACCACTACTCTAGTATATTAGTGTCATTTTCTTGTTTGTGTCATTCTTTAATTATTTTTATTTAGTACAAATTAGACAACAGCTCTTTCAATAACTTGTACTTTGTATACAATTCTTTAATTCTTGACACAAAGTACAAGTTATAGAGAGTACAACTTTTTCATTTAAAACAATTGCCGATATATTTTTGACTTAATTGTATTTTTCCCCCTATTTTTCATGCCCACAAAAATATTCTTTTTTTCTTTTTAGTTGAATATTTTACCCTCAAGCATTACGGTTGTTAAAAATTCAATCACAATCCAAATATTTTATTTAAAAGTGGTGCTATGAAATTTTTTAAAAAGATACACATTAAACACATGTTGATGTGGCAAAAATAAATTATAAAAAGATAAAGTTGTGAACTCTATTTTTTAAAACTTTTGTCTCTAAAAATTATAAACACTTTTAAAATTAAACGAAGAATAAAAAAATCATTGAATAAAACAAAAAATCATCACTTTATTCATGACATTTATTCTATAGTTATTTTGATATTCCGAATTATATACTTTGTTGATTTATTTGAGGGTGAGTTTTGGTTCATATCAACTCTTATTTTTTATCTTTTTTATTAATTTATTAATTTTTATTAAGATACCAACATATATAATTTTGATGTCATTAATTATTCTTAAAATCTTACATGTCATGTCACAAAAGAAATAATATGGTCATTTACATTACCATTAAATTATGAATTTGTTTTGTACCCAAAATTATGGGTTTGTCAAATAATATTTTTAACGTTGTTTTATTTTTTTGTTGGTCAAATACATGTGGTTGTTCTACAACGTAGTATTTACATTCTAAATTATTTCAGACTCTTGTTATTGGTTATCTTCAATAATAATTACCAACAAAAAGACACAATACCAAAGCTGTAGATCGGGTCTCAAACGTTAACCACCCATCATGATGTAAATTAATTCCCTTTCATCAAAACCAACACCACCCCACAACCCATCCAAATGCTCTTTTTTGCATCATAGCTATTTTGCATTGTGTTTGTGGTTGTGGAAATTAAAAAATGCAATCCAATTGTTGATGAAGGGACTCGTCTCAAATTTTTAATGTCGAAAATGGTGGGGGTTGATGAAAAGAAGAAGAATCTGATGTTTCAACAATATGATGATGGAGGAGTAACTGTGGCATTTCATGGGAGAGAGGTGTACGAGGGTGTTCCTCTTTCCCATTTTTCCAAAAAATCTCCTTTAAATGTTGTTTTCTATACCCTCCTTGTGTTTAATAAAATGTGTCAAAGTTTGTTATATTTTATTGTTTTTATTGTGTGTTTTGCATTATGAAGAACAATGAATTTGGTGTTTTAATTTTTATTGATAGCTATATGTTACATAATTTGCAGGATAAACAAAACAAGGCGGCTGAGAATAAATACAAGCTCTTGAATAGCCCTACAACACAAGTAAGATTTGGTTGGTGGAAGGGATTTTTATGCATTCTAATTGATGTTTGATTTTATATGGAGCTTGCAGGATTGGTTTTTTTATGATTTATCTTGACATTGTGTGGTGATAAATAGGGAAAGCCTCTAAACAATAATAAGCATAGATCTTTGAGACAAACATAAATTATTTTTGTTGCTTGTAAATTATAATAATGATGTGAAGATTGTCTAATAAAAGACACTCATAAATGAGATTCCAAACATGAAGTTGTGATGCTAGGAAGATACATTTTCAATCTTAAGGTCATTGTGATGAAAACAACTCTAAATGTTATATTATAGGCAATTAAATAACAAATAGAAATTAATTCATATGCACAATAGTGAATAGGTTGTACACATATGCTATGATAGAACAGTATGCAACTGAATTCAAATAGTAGAGAAATAACAAACACAAACAATGAAGACACAAAGTTTGGTAGTGAAGTTTGGACAATAATATCTAAATCTCTGATTGGAGAGCAACAACAGCCAGCCATGAAAAATTGGAGCTTATAGTATACAACTTATATTTAAATATTACGGTCTAGGTTGCAACATTACCACTGAGCCATACTCAACATGTTCAATTATATTTTATTGGATTAAATATATTTTTAGTCAACACTAAATCACATTAATTCAACTTTAGTCTCAATTAAATTTTAATGGAAAGTCCTCCATAATATTTTAGTTTTCAAGAATAATCTCTATTGTAATTTTAATGGAAATAGATACTTTTAGTCCCTATAAAATAGAAATAGACACTGAAAGTGAATAATTTTTATAGGGACTAAACATAAAAACTCGTGATTTTGTAGGAACTAAAAACGTATTTAATCTTATTTTATTTGTACAAACATTTTTAAGAAATATCATTGTAACATGAAAGGATAGTGAGATATGATCGCTTGTCTATCTAATTATTTCTTCTTTTGGACACTATCTAATCATTGGTTCTAATCCTAAATATTGAAAACACACTGCTACACATAGTTTTAACCTTATGCAAAATACTCTTTCATATAATTATTTGGTTATGTTTTATAGTATTCTTTTGAAATTAACACTTTGTAGTTACTTACAAGATCGAGCCTTTGAATTGAAAGTCAAATTCTCTGTAAATCAAACTATGAGTGACTAATAACTTTAACAAATGTCTTTTCTACAGGCAGCACTTGACGAGACACAATCACCCAAGTTTGCAAGGTTGCTAAAGTATCACATACATAATCCTCCGTATTTATTAAATAAGTCATCACTTATGGTAAACTTAGGATATTGTGTTTGATTGCAGCTCAAATAAAGTGACAACAGATGGAATAATTTCTCGCGGTGAGGCCATATCATCTGCTGTGATTCAAGCCGAAGGACTACGGTCACATTTGAAACCAGAATTCCCTAGTTTTGTGAAGTCCTTGGTCAGATCACATGTAGCTAGTTGTTTTTGGATGGTAAGCATTCTGAGAAAAAAAGTTAATGTAGCATTCAAATCTACGTTTAAATTCGACAATTAAAAAGAAATAGAAGGATTATGATTAAATAACCAAATTGTATAGTAATGTCTTTTAATTTCTTTTTATTAGGGATTGCCTGTGGCGTTTTGTAAAAGACACTTACCTGATAAGGATACAACTATCACATTGGAAGATGAATCTGGAAGAGAATACAAAACAAAATATATTGCATGTAAGACAGGCTTAAGCGCTGGTTGGAGACAATTTTCTGCTGTGCATAAATTGCTAGAGGGTGATGTGGTTGTCTTCCAGTTAGTTGAACCCACCAAATTTAAGGTAATGGTTTGGATCTTTTACTTATTTATTTATTTGGTTTAATGATGTTGAGAAAAATAACATGGAGATTTTAAATAGTACAAAAACTCTAAAATCAGAAAAAGAAAAATCACAATACATAAACTTGTCTCAAACCTCACCCCTGGTACACTCTTACTCTCCAAAAGTAAATATCTGAACTATATCTCACAACACTCTAAGACAAAATAACCAACCAAATGAGAAGAAAGTTTTTAGCAATATAAGAGAGAAAAAGTCAAATGCAAACTTAAAACGTTTCTGTCTGGTACATCTTGTAACAAAAAATTGGAGTCAATATCTATAGTTTCTTTTAAATTTTTCTGTTATTATACTACCCAATGTGGGATATTATTTAAGATGTTTCACTCAACTCCAACAAACGGTTCTTTTGCTAATTTTAATGGTTGTTCAATATCCCATTGATACTAAGTCGAATAAAAGGACAATAATAACATGTATATCATTGATACTAACATTTTTGTTGCATGATTACTTACATCAATTGTTGTGTTTATTTTTTAGGTTTACATAATAAGAGCTATTAATTCAAGAGAGGTAGATGGAGCCTTTATGAATTTAGACAGCTGCACAAAACAAAAAGGTGGATGCAAGATTTGTCTCCCTAAACTTTTACTTCGTTGCATTATTATCTATCATGAAATTATAAACAGATTATACATTCTTAGTATTGTATAGTACAATACATTAACATTATTTACTTTTCTTCTTCGTATTTCTCAGGCAAAAATATCACAGACACTGATGTTGTAGCATGTAATAGTCCAAAAAGAAAAAATGGTAAACATGTTCCACAAGACATCCAAAATAAAAAGAAAACAATTGCACCAAAAATGGAGACTAAGACTAAACAATTTACAGAACAATTTGAAAATGATAGTGACGAAGCATTCTCAGAAATATTTGAGGGATTTAAAATGCCTGAATTCAAAGATTTAAAAGGCTTTAAAAATTTCAGCATTGTAGTAGATGGAATTCCAATCGACGATGAACTCTCTACCGAAGTTCGAAACAAGTACTACAAATTATGTTACAATCAACAAGCTTTTCTTCATGAGAATCTCATTAGAGGATTGAACTACATGCTAATTGTTGGAATTATATCTGAAATTGTTAACATTGCTGATGCAATAAAAGTTAGTGTGATATCTACGCCGCGTGTTGAGTTTTCTAACTGGGATAAAACTTTGCACGCATTTGAGAAATTGGGTATGAATGTTGAATTTTTACGAGTTCGATTGCGCAGGCTTGTAAGCATTGCTTACGAAATGGACAATGCCCCAGAGACAAGAAGATATTTGGCGTATAGAACAGAAGATCACAGTCGAGCAGAAAATGAAATTAAGAATATGGAAATTAAGCTTCATGAATTAAAGGAAGCTTGTAGTGGCTTTGGTGATTATCTTGAGAGTTTGAAACACAAAGCCGAAAGATATGAACATAAGTTTCAGCAAGAAGTTGCTGCTAATTGGTGAAACTTTGTCATGTTTGAGTATGTATATTGAATTGTGTTGTTTGGTTAAACATATATGATTTCCTGAATGTGCAACTTTTAATTAGACAGAAGAAAATGCTTCATTTGAGATGTCTATATCTACATGTAGTACAAACTATGTGGATTGATATGAATCACAATTAGAATAGCCTTTGATTTTTGAATTGGTTGTTGAAAAAGTCATACACTCGGGCTTAGCTCTCTCCCGATGACAATTGGTCTCCCTATTTTATAAAATGAGTAATTTTGGTATTTTTATTTTAATTTTTTGCCCAATTTTGGTTCCTTGTTTTTAAAAATTCAGACACCTAGTTTCTCATTTTTATTTATCCTTCAATTTTGATGACATGATATATTCTTTAAATGAAATGATACACGATACATACTAATGGGGCTGCACATCATAAACTAAGAAATTAAAATTAAATCTAAGAGTGTGTGTTAATTCATCATCATGTGTTCTTCCTAGACATAAACATGTATCATTTACCATATCATTTAAAGAATGTGTCCAATCATCAAAATTGAAAGTTAAATGAAGAGGGTGATCAAATGTCTAAATTTTTAAAAATAAGGGGACCAAAATTGCGCAAAGAAAAAAATAGGGGTACCAAAATATGAAAAAAATTGTGTATTTTATAAAATAGTAAGGACTAAAACTACATTTAAGCATTTTTATTTTTATTATAAGTGACAAAGTTGGTGTCAAGACTGATGAACTAGATAAACGGGCTCTCACTTTTATGTCTTTTTAGATTTTTTAAGTAAAATAACAATGATATTACATACAATAAAAATAAACTTTTTATCATATTTTTTGTATTTTTTTTTACCCGGGTAAAATTAGGATAATATACTAATAATAAAATATTGGCAAAATGAATTCCTATATCCTTTAAGTTTTTTTAAGTAATAAAGAAGTCTTTTAAGTTTTTTTAAGTAAGAAATATTGAGTTACTATGATAAATTAAATCGTTATTATACACGGATTAAGCAAGATCCTATCATCCCAAATTTGAAGTATTTTCATTTGCATGCATATTGCTGAATTCAGTCATCCAATACTACTCCCTCCGTCCCAAATTAAGTGAGCAATTTGACCATTTCACACATATTAAGAAAAGTGTATAAATGAATGAGAGATAATATTACCTTTGTTATATTTTTTTATACTAAAATCCAATTTTAAAAAGAAGGATTGTTTTTCTTGTTACAACAAAGTATTGATGAAAAACTGCCACCTTTCCTGCTGAAAAGTACTCCCATAATTACTAGTAATTCACTCATGCATGTTCACTGCATTCTGGCAAGTGCATCAGTCTGTTGTCGAGTAATAATTCACACTCTAGGTGTCTAGAATGAGTTCGTATCCACAGGGATCGTGCCGAAGCTTCGCTAGCGTTATTTAAGTTTGTATATTAGCATTCGCTTTGGGTTTTGGAAAAAGGTTTTTATAAAAATAAGCATATGAAGGAATAACTTAATAGCATGATAGAAACTTAATGAAGGAATGAAAACACCTGATTAAGAGTGGTTTTACTCAGTGTTTGCGGCGGCTTTAATGAGAATATCAATGCATTGCGTTTGCAATTTGATGAATGCTTCGTCGCCGCCATTTCTTCTTTTCATTGAAACCGTTTGTTTGTCAGATGTGTGGTCGGGAAATTATTTTTACCGCGGCCCCACGGTGGGCGCCAAATGTTCCTGATAGAACACTAGGGGGTGTATATTTGCTAAAGGTCAAGGTTATGCAATGGTATGAGATGGTGATATTGCTTAAGTTTATTTTTGTGTTGGGATAAAAATAAGGAACGAGAAAGTAAATAACACGCATTATTTGTTGACCCAGTTCGGTGAGAAGCACCTAGTCTGGGGGATACCAATCCAGGAGGGAGTTTACTATTGGTGGTGGATGATACAATAATTGTCTTAAGTCTAATTCATTTTTTGGTCTCCTTAGAAAAGCTTTAGGGGGTTGTATTTATAGGCATATGGAGAAGCTTAGTTAATTGAGTAACTTCCCCATGATCCCATGATTCCATGATTCCCCTTTTGGTGGAAGGTGGGGTTGTGCTCATTCATCATGGCTGAATGCATGTTTTACATGTGACAATTTAGTTAGTGGGGCGAATTGGGCTCGGATCAAAACGTAGTGGGCTCGGAGCCCCCCATGCCGGGTCGGGCGAACCAGATGAAAGTAATGGGCTTAGGCGAATATGGGTCTGGGTGAACTGGTCCGGTACACAGCCCCCAAGCACGAGGCTCGAAGAGGCGAAGTGCTTTTCTTTTTCTTTTTGCTCAAGTGCCTTAGTACGTCGGCGTCGGCTTCTCTTTGCTTCTTTGGCGAGACTGTTTGGGCGTTTCGCTTTGACTCGTCTGATGACTTCTTGAATAAATCGTTTGGTGATGCCATTGTGCTCACATGGTGGTGCCAGATTTTTCTTTTCTTCTTTCGCTTTACTTTAGCTCGCCTAAAAATTTTAAACTTTGTGGCGGCGCCTTTGAATTTGTATCTTTATTTCTTCTGTTTCTTCTTGGTCGCGTCTTTGGAAGGTTCTTTGTCTATTCTTTCCCTGCAATTCTTTTACCTGCAAAATTGCTTTCTAAATTTTGATAATAATTTTACAATTTCCTTACCATATGACTTTTAAACTCCGAGTTGTTGCTTTTGCACGCCAAAGCCTTAGACTTACATGGCGGCCTTCCATGCCGGATAAATTTTGCACACCAAAGCCTTAGACTTACATGGTGGCCTTCCTCGCCGGATAAATATTGCACGCCAAAGCCTTAGACTTACATGGCGGCCTTCAATACCGGATAAATTTTGCACACCAAAGCCTTAGACTTACCTGGTGGCTTTAATAATTTATCACGCCCAAAGGCGGTTTGGACGAACAAGGCCGTTTTATATTTACTCACGCGCAAAGGCGGTTAGGGCGAACAAAGCCGCTTTATCAAATGGAGTTTTTGCGGCGAGTTTATCAATTTGTACCTACAATAAAAATGGAGAGACGCACAATTTAGTCTTAACATGTGAAATTAATTGTGTAATATATTTTGAGTATAGTTTGCTAAGAATTTGGAACGATATCATCTGGTTATGAGTATTCAAGTGGCAAATGATCCGATATTGTTTCATATATTCTCTTTGTCCGCCTCGTTTTTTATGGTCGCCTCTTGAAAGAGTGTTACCCTCCAAATATTTTGCACATGTAAGAATGAAACAGATAACGTCATAAGAAAATGAAATTACTTAAGAATTAAAATAGAACTATAGCACTTGTGACAAATTAAAATTATTATAAGCAAGCATATATAAAACAATTGTGCTTGAAAGATTGCAACTTTAACCGAGATTGGAAGTCGCCTAGCAACAAAAATGATTCTACGGCGAGATGGCGAATTTAGAGCCTCGTCATTGTTTACCCAAAATCAAACATGAATGAATTAAATTAGAAATAGGAATAATAAATTAATGAACCGAATTAAAATGAACAATGAATCAAACAATACTTCTATCAGTTAAGATAGAAACGGTACAAGCTGATGTAAAACAGATTTTCTTCATTCAAATACAAGCTATTCTATAAGGACAAATATAGTAATAATGTTTCAGACGAAAACATGAACTAGTTATGTTCATCTAACATTTTGATAATATACCAATTAAAAACAAATAAGAATAATATACCAATTAATATAAGGCAATAGAATTAAAAATATGGTCATCTACTAATGTTATTCTTTTTCTCTTGATAATACCAATTAATAATGAAATAAATGATCAAAAAACAGAGTAACAAAAGTAATGGGCAATGTGCGATGAAGCAAAAGCACAAAGAAGCCAATATAATCAACAATATTATAAAAATTAGTAAACTAGCAAGAGTGGATAACTTAATAGCATGATAGAAACTTAATGAAGGAATGAAAACACCTGATTAAGAGTGGTTTTACTCAGTGTTTGCGGCGGCTTTAATGAGAATATCAATGCATTGCGTTTGCAATTTGATGAATGCTTCGTCGCCGCCATTTCTTCTTTTCATTGAAACCGTTTGTTTGTCAGATGTGTGGTCGGGAAATTATTTTTACCGCGGCCCCACGGTGGGCGCCAAATGTTCCTGATAGAACACTAGGGGGTGTATATTTGCTAAAGGTCAAGGTTATGCAATGGTATGAGATGGTGATATTGCTTAAGTTTATTTTTGTGTTGGGATAAAAATAAGGAACGAGAAAGTAAATAACACGCATTATTTGTTGACCCAGTTCGGTGAGAAGCACCTAGTCTGGGGGATACCAATCCAGGAGGGAGTTTACTATTGGTGGTGGATGATACAATAATTGTCTTAAGTCTAATTCATTTTTTGGTCTCCTTAGAAAAGCTTTAGGGGGTTGTATTTATAGGCATATGGAGAAGCTTAGTTAATTGAGTAACTTCCCCATGATCCCATGATTCCATGATTCCCCTTTTGGTGGAAGGTGGGGTTGTGCTCATTCATCATGGCTGAATGCATGTTTTACATGTGACAATTTAGTTAGTGGGGCGAATTGGGCTCGGATCAAAACGTAGTGGGCTCGGAGCCCCCATGCCGGGTCGGGCGAACCAGATGAAAGTAATGGGCTTAGGCGAATATGGGCCTGGGTGAACTGGTCCGGTACAAGAGTCTAACCTCGATGTGTCACATACCCTAATTACTAAGTGAGTTGTTTATTACACATGCTTTATTACCTTCACCCATCCAATGCCTCTAGGTTCTAGTATCAGACTATTCATCTTCTAAGTGCTCAGTTCACACATAGTGCATGATTCCTCCTCTAACCGCTCAGTTCACGACTAGTTCAGGATGTTACTGTCTCTATACACCTAGCATTATTTACTACTAGTTCCAGACCATATTAAGTCAATACCTAATATCAATTCTAAGGGCGCTCCCGCTTATCCAGCCAGATTACGAGATACGTTATTAAAGTGCAAGAAAGTAAATAACAAACATAATACTGAATAACGATTTATTATAACTTTGACTCAATCAAAGACTCCAAATATTCATAGGGGAATTCATATTCTCCACCACAACCTAAGGCATCTATTACAAAAGACTACATATTTAAATTACAATAAAAGAATTATAACCTAAACATAAAAGCCTAAAGAAAACATACCTTGCTGAGTTAGCTTTTCCGTAAGGGGAGAAAACTATGCCCAATAGAGCTCCTCTGAACCTCTCCTTATAGTAGATAATGTTCTACTATTTCTGAATGATTTAAACAATGAATAGGAGGCTCTATTTATAGTTTTCGAAATGGGCCTCAACAAGACATCGTACTGCGATAGGTCCATCGCAGTACGATGTGAAGATTCAGTTTAATTTTATAACTGATCTTGTGCATTTCATCAGCTTGGTCGCCAAGTTACCCCATTGTGCTACGATACATGTCATCGTGCTATTATGAACAGATTTTCTTCAGATTTATTCTTCTGATTTCTTGGCCAGCAAGCAACTTCCAACATGGCACGATGGAAGCCATCGTGCTACGATGAAATGCTTATTTTCTTCACTTTTTGGGCTTTTTCTTGTCTTTTGGCATCTTGGACTTTGTCTTGATGCTTTTCTCTGCTTTTGTAGGTTTTCCTTCGTATTTGGGTCTGTCTTGGTCATTTTACTACTAATACTAATACTAATAATACCATAGAAATTCCTGTCATCACATGTGTATTATCTGCAACCACAAGAATTTAAGTACGGGAGTATACATGGAGTAGTTGAAAGGTTTTGCAATGCAAAACACCAAATTACTAAGTTGAACGGTTGTTGTTTTTCACCAAAAGAAAAGTGCAAAATTTTAATTTTCTTTTGGTTAACCGCACCATTTTCCCTGTTGCTAATTTTTCATTCTCAATTAAAATTTCCCACCAAATTAATTCTATATAAACATGATCAGCTGTAGTGGTAACACACTAATGCAAAACAAAGTTAGAAAATGTCTGAGAGAAATAGATTTAAATGAAAATATTATCAATTATAATGAAAGCAACCACGAAAGACAAAAATATTAATATAATACCAGATTTGAATGTTAATATAAAAAAGATGTTGGCTTCATTCAAAGTCCATCAACTTCAATACTTCAATGTTCTTCATCAAGAGGTCCTTTGTCTTTTGACTTAAATGATGAGCTAGTCATGGAAGATGATGAACAAGTAGGAGAAATAATGCAATAATCAAATTCCAATATCAGTAAAAATAGATTATACTATACACTTACCTTTTTATTAATTTTTAATATATTTGTACCATCAGTTTTTGATTTATTGAATTTGTTATTACTAATTTATTTTTTTGAAGAGTTGTTCTTACTAATTTATTATTGCATTTCCTCAAAACTCTTGATCACATTTGTTTTCTTATGACTTAAATGACGAGCTAGTCATGGAAGATGGTTCATAAGTAGGAGAAATATTGCAACAATCAAATTCAAATAACAGTGAGTATATATTTTTTGGGTGGGACTTGGTTATTAATTCACTTGCTACATATACGTGTACCATATAGGCAACCTTACACATATTTGGATTTTTTACTTGTGGTTATCTTAAATTCACCTACATTCAAACAAAAATGAATTATAAAAGAAAAATATTGCAATGTATATGTTAAAAAATTATTCTAATATTTTGCCTAAATGTAGAGATTTTAATAAACTATAATTTTTAGGGAATTCAAACCTTGCAAGTGTGTTAATTAATTGTTTAATTATACGAGTGGAAAATACTCTCTATATGCAAAATATATGTACTGGACAGAACAATACATGACAGTACAAGACAGAACAACACAAAATAGACGTTTTAGGTATTGAACAAATTATGTGTTGTACGATATTTGGTGGACAAAATGTTATTTTGATATTTTAGACAACTTGTGCAGAGAACAAAAAGTTATCTCATAGTTTAGTGGGGGATAAAAAGTTCAGTTTTTGTCCTGTCCCTTGGCCTCCAGTTTGTCCAATACCAAAAACAGTTTTTAAATCAAACACAGTATTACATAAATTGTTTTGTTCAATCCCTTATTTTTTAACATATCAAACGCACCTTAAATATTACAAATTAATCCGCTTCAAAAAATATTCCAAATTAATAGTGAAAAAAAATATCCAAATAAAATACGTAATTTTCTCCTTCATCTCTCAAAATATGTGTTATGATTTTTTATTTTTTTTACATTGGCAAAGAAAAAGAAAAAAGCAAAAGAAGAGTATCTTTGATTAGTAAAGAGAATGCTCTTTAAATCTTTAAAGGGGACTACCAAATAACAAGTTAATTATCATTTGCTCGTCCTAACTTTATTAATAGCCTTTAGGGCCCCGAAGGCACTATTTAACATTTTCCTTTTTATAATAAAGAGGACTAAAGTCCAAAAAAAAGAGAATTACACAAAAATCATTCTAGGAGTAGTAATCCCCATTAGGCATGTCAAAATAACCCAAATCCTCATGTACCAGCCCGCCCCGCATCACCCCGATTTTGAGGCGGAAAACCCATTGTGACTAGGTTTGGGGTTCGAGTTTTCTCCAATTTTAAAAGATGGGGTTGAGGCGGATAATTGGGATATTGATACCAATTTTCAATCCGTCGCGCGAGCCCGCCCCGCTTATATCAAATTACGCTTTATCATTCTTAAATTAAAAACCCTTAAACAACTCAAATTACATTTTATCATTCTTAAATTAGAAGCCACCCTTATATCAAATTACATTTTACCTATCTGTTACCCTTCAAATATATGATCTTGCAATACCTAATTCAGGGACCTATAAGCCACAAAGGCATACAAGGCAACCTCAATTGTTGAGTACAATCCCAACTTTCCGACCCTAATAGGTAAAGAAGCCACCCTCCATTAAATGTCTCCAAAGTAAGGACATCCACCAACCACAATATCTTTAAGTGCACCTGACAACTCTTTATTAAACAACATATCTGCCTCTGCCAGTGCCATGTGAATTTGGTTGGCACATTCTTAAGCCGAAAAAAAGTTTGGCTATACCCATGCATGATCGAAGTAAAATAAGCTCACTTTGTAGGTCCCTTAAATGAGGAAGAAGATGAATTAACTCAACAGCCTTGACAATCCTCTTCATAGCCACTCCATCGATAAAACATTTATCTCGACTTATAGCCCCTCCATGCAATTTTGCCCACAACACCGACCTCCCAATGTATGAAGGAACGATCCCTCACGAAGTTTACTGGCATCGCACGAAGGCCAAAATATGGTCTTACGAATATTCAAATCAAGGCCTAATCTTGGATCTGTCTTTCGAATTATATCAAGTAGTTTGGTTGCAATCAGTCGTTGTTTTCTTCTACTGAAGATGTGTTATTGTCCACAGGTTGGATTGGACTCTGTAATTGTCTTCCTAAGTAGGCATGTGATTTTTTATTTGATTGTGGGGTTTTTATGGTTTGAATGGTTTTGTAAAGTTTGGGTCCTGGTATGGTGTGGTTTTATGTTTTAATACCATAGTTTATTCCTAGGTAGTTCTTGTTGTTTGATTTTTTTTTGAAGAGGAGTTGAGACGACGAAGAAAGAAGAATGTGTAGGTAGAGTTGTTGAAGAAGAAAGAAAGAGTGAGTCATAAATTTTGGTTATTTTTTGTGTTCCGGATATCAAACTTTTATTTATGATAGATGAAGATAGGTTTGTTTCAAATTTATTTACCTGAAAAATGAAGGTTTTTTCTGGGTTTGTTGGTGTTTTTTTTTCTCAATCTCAATCAAAATATATTTTTTAATTAAATAAATTTTTTGTTAATTAAATTATTTTATTTTTAATATAAATGCCAATTATTAATAAACTGAATTATTTAAATATCTAAAATATTGTAAATGTCATGCCAGATCAATTTACACGGGCTGCGATTGGCCAGCTAAGCACAAATTGTCCAAATTAACTCAAAATTCAATTCAGGGACCTTTTTAAAACTTTTATAATTTTGCAGGGGTATAAAACAAAACTTTTATTTTTTAGGAGCCAAAATCAAAACGAGACATATTTGCAAGCACTAAAATCATATTTAAGTCTTAAAAATATTTAAAATATTATCGATAATATACATTATTGTTTGAAAATCTAATAGTTATTCTCATTTTCATGATTGAAATAATGACTTATGACACAAGTTTGATTAAAACAACATATAATAACAATATAAAATGAGACAAATTTTTGGATGACTTTTTCATTATTCCTATTTTACCCTTAAAAAAACTACCAACAAAAAAAGTAACCAAAATATATACTATATATAAAAAGGATACAAATTTTTGGGATGACTTTTTCATTATTCCTATTTTACCCTTAAAAAATAATTTCCACATAAAAATAGATTTTCAATTTTTGTTTTAGTAAATAATATTTTTTTCTTCTTAATAACTAAGCACAACTTCCACATAAAAGTAGGTTTTCAGTTTTTTTATAGTAAAAAAAATATATTTTTTTCTTATTAATAACTAGCCACAACAAAAACGGATGTTACGTAGTTATTAATTAACTAAGACCAATAAAAAAAGAGATTAAGTAGTTATTTATATTTGCACAATAGAGAATATCGATCACAAAAAAAAGAATATCGATTGCACACCGTTTGGCGGCTAGTCTATTACTATATAAAAATGATACAAATTTTTGGGATGACTTTTTCATTATTCATATTTTACCCTTAAAAAAACTAAAAAAAAAAGTAACCACGGTTTTACTATATATAAAAGGATACAAATTTTTGGGATGACTTTTTCATTATTATTCCTTAATAACTAAACACAACTTTCACATAAAAATAGATTTTCAGTTTTTTTATAGTAAAAAAAAAATCATAATAACTAGAGCTGTAAAAATGGGCCGGGCTATCGGGCCGGCCCAGTAGCCCTATAGTTTTATACGGGCCGGGCCGGGCTGGGCTTCCCAAAAAATGTTATTGGGCCTTATTGGGCTGGGCTGTCGGGCCTATGGGCCATCATGGGCTGGGCCAGCGGGCTTTTGGGCCGGCCCAATAAAGAATTAAAAAAAAATTCTAAAAAAAAAATTTACCTAAAAATAAGGAATTTTAGTTAGTATAAAATCTTTAGATAAAGTAAGTAACAAAAGATGAGAATTGGCTTTGAATAAAAATTTGAATAGTGAAGATGAAGTGATCAAAGATATGACCAAGAGGATGAAGGATAAGTTTGACAAGTATTGGAGTGAATATTCGGTTACTCTTTCACTTGGAAATGTTCTTGATCCAACATCAAAGTTAGAATTTTTGAAGTTTTGCTTTAAGAAACTTTACCCAAATAATTATGAAGACAAGATAAAAAAAGTGAAGGATGGTTTGCATGATCTCTTTGATGAATATAAAAAAGACATGGTTCCAACAAGCTCATCTTTAGATAGTTCATCAAGAAACACTCAATCTCACTCAGTTGGTCAATCATTGAAGAATACATCGTTTTTTAAGGTAAGATTTATAAATTGTTTCAAATTTTTATGAAAGTACTTATAGTTATTTCTATTGATGTAAGTCAAATAATAAAAGTTTAAATAATAGTGCATGTGCTAATTCTTTAATTAAAGTCTAAGTAGTAGTAAATGTGTCAAATAATTATTGTGTTGCTGTCATTAATATGTTAATATGGTCCCCTTAGAAAAGTTAAAATAAGGTAATATAAGTTAATTCCACTGTTATACTTATTTCTATTGTTGTTGTCAAATAATTGTTGTGTTTCCCTCTTAGTACTGCTTGCATTTATTTGTTTGCATGAATGGGGCTGATTATATTCTATTCAAGCTTAATTTAAATAGTTTTTGTTTGTCGAATTCTAGGAATACCGTCAAGAAATGATACAAAAAATGTCAAATGATGGTAAGTCTGAACTTGAAATATACTTGGATGAAAAATGTCTTCCGAATGATGATGTGGATATTCTTCAATATTGGAAGTTAAATAGTGTTCGATTTCCTCAACTTGCAATAATGGCGTGTGACATTTTAAGCATTCCAATCACAACAGTGGCTTCTGAATCTTCTTTTAGTATCGGAGGTCGTATCTTAAATAAGTATAGGAATTGCTTACTCCCAGAAACTGTGCAAGCTCTTATTTGTACACGTAATTGGTTGCATGATTTTAAAGAAATCGGACCTTCTGGTAAGTTTAATTAATAATCCTTTTGTTTTATTTGCAATTTGAATTTGCTTTTTAGTTGATGACTTATCAAATTATCGTGTATTATGAATTGCAGATATACCTGAAGTAGAGGAGATACAATTGTATGAAAAATCAAGTGGTCAAGATCAAGAAGAGACTTAGGCCGAGAAGTTACCTAATTTATAATTTACTTTTTTTTATAATTTATAATTTAATTTATGTATTTTGAATGATTATGTTAAAAGTTTAGTGTCTGATGTAAGCTTGAAATTTATTAACTTTGAGGATGCACTTTATGAATCATCATCCACAGATCTCTCGACTTTTGCGTGGATATTTTGAAGTATTTATTATTTCATGAAATCATGACAGTCACTTTTTTATGGATATTAATTTTTGTGCGATGCATATGTAGTTTTATTGTCCATTGATTTTTTTTTTTATAAAAAATTTGTCAATATTTTATAAAAAAAAAATATTAAAAAATTTGTCGGGCCTGGGCCGGCCCATCGGCCCATACATATTGGGCTGGGCTAAGCGGGTCGGGCCTTGGGCCTTAATGGGCCGGGCCACTTGAGCCCAATAGATGTCTTGGCCCTATGGGCCCGGGCCGGGCCGGGCTGGGCTGGCCCATTTGACAGCTCTAATAATAACTAGCCACAACAAAAAAGAAGGTTAAATAATTATCAATTAACTAAGTCCAATATAAAAGAAGATTAAGTAGTTATTTATATGTAAAAAAAAGTACAGTAGTTATTTATATTTGCAAATAGAGAATATCGATCACACAAACAGGCACGGGACGTGCCCGTTTGGCGGATAGTATATATAAAAATGATACAAATTTTTGGAATGACTTTTTCATTATTCTTAATTTTACTCTTAAAAATAAATACCAACAAAAAAAGTAACCAACTATATATAAAAAAGATACAAATTTTTGGGATGACTTTTTCATTGTTCTTATTTTACCCTTAAAAAAAATACCAACAAAAAAAGTTACCACCAATTATGGTTTACTCTTTTATTAAAAAGTAACCACAAATTAAATCATGGAACTTTTAATACATTTCTATACCATAATACTATTATGTATACATTAATAATCTTCTATTATACATAACATTTTAAGTTGAATATTATTATAATATAGTAAAACCCAAATTGGAATTATGAATGATAGCAACATGAATTAGTTTAGGCCAAAAGAATGATTCTATGATAACAACATGAATTATGTAAGTTTGCTAATAGAAGTAAATTAAACGGAACAAAAAAATTTACTTATCATAAGTTTGCTAAATTAAATTATGATTTGAATTATTAGTTGAGCCCACATGAAGGACTTAAAAAATAGAAAAACTAGAGATACACATATTAATTTAAATAAAAATCAAATTTATAATAAACCACGATTTACAATTTATATACCTCAATAGAATAGAAAATGAGAATCACACAAACGGGCACAGAACGCTAGTGTTAATAATGTGACTTTTTTAATCGTAAAAACAAAAAAAAGTCATGATTTTTTATTTTTAATAAGTATTATTGACAGACGATAGTCGTTAAAATTTCTGATAATCTTAAGTATTGGTCCACTGCAGCATTAGAAATACTATTCATAGAGTTCAAAAACTTATTTAAATTGCGATTGAAAATGGACTGAAACCACATTCATAACTGACTCCAAATCAAATTAAACCGACGATGAAAGAAAAAAATTAAAAATAGAGGCTATGTTTTTTTTTTTTTTTTTTGTTTACTTGAGTTGATTTTACTAGCACGTGAAAGGACAGACAGTGTGGCAAAAACATGATTATCTAGAAACATAGGGGTTCAAACATGAAGACAAGAAAAACTTTTCCTTAGTTTACTCTACTCATTAAGCTTGTTCATCGTTAACATCATTTTTTTCTCTTTCTCTCTCTCTCTCTAAACACATCATCAGACGTAGGGCTTCTCCCATTCGCCGCGCTTCTAACCACCGCCTCTCTCAATTTTACACCCCCGGAGTTCACCCTCTTATATCCTACACCCCCTTTCAATTCAAACCCTAATTTACATCACACTAACCCTAATTGAACAATAAACAATACCGAGATCGATCGATCCATCGATCGATCAAACCTCAAGCATTCATTTCGATCATCACTGTTAGGGTTAGGGTTAAGGAATTCAATTCGATCTTTTCACGATTCAGATCACGAGGTGAAATTATAAGAGTTAGGGTTTTCATGCTTTGGCGATTTACACTTGCGGTGCGACTGCGATGGCAAATTCCGGCACCAAATATGTGTCTGTGAATCTCAACAAGTCTTATGGACAAAATTCTACAGTTTCTGGATCAACCCGAACGCCGGCGAGACCTGCCGGTGGGGGTATGGCGCTTCTTTCTAGACCTCGAAGTTCGCAGAAAGTGGGGACGAAGCTTGCAGTTCCACCCCCCTTGAATCTCCCTTCACTGCGGAAAGAGCATGAACGGTTTGATTCGCTTGGATCGGGTGGTGGTCAGGCTGGAGGAGCTGGTTCTGGAAGTGGTTCGAGACCTTCATCGTCGGGTATGGGTTGGACGAAGCCTGCTGCTGTGGTTGTGCAAGAGAAAGAACCAATTTTTCAGGAGGATGTGCCGAGGTATGTCAGCAAACCGGCTGCTCCTCCTGCTGTTTCGTCTGCGGTGTTGAGGGGAGAGGATTTTCCTTCATTGCGTGCTACGTTGGTGCCTCCTGCACCTGCTCCTAGTCAGAATCAGAAGATCCAAGAGAATTTGAATCAGAAGCCTAAGAATTTTGCTAATGAGAATGTATCTGTTGAGCAGAGGAAGGGTAAGGATGTGGATGCTGATACTAATGGTAATGCTAATACTCTTTCACATGTTAATGCCAATTCTCGGTTCAATGTTCCTCGCACTGAGAATTTTCCAGTTGATAATAGCCGTGAGAATAGAGGTTTGATTGGATCTCGTGGCGCGAATCAGGATGAGTTTTTTCCAGGTCCTTTACCTCTAGTAAGGTTGAACCCTAGATTTGATTGGGCTGATGATGAGCGTGATACTGGTCATGGTTTCACTGAGCGGAGTAGAGAGGGGAGGGATCATGGATTTTCAAAAAGTGATGCTTTTTGGGAGTTTGATATGCCTCGTGTTGGCATTGTGCCACAGAAGTATGGTAGTAGTTTTGATAAGAGGGGACAGCTGCGGGGCAATGAAGCTGGAAAGGTTTCCTCCAGTGAAGTTCCTAAGGTGGACCCTTATGATAGAATGCCCGGAAGGGAAGGGAATTCCTCTAGTTCCTCTTCGTGGAGGAATCCGTCGAAAGATGCTGGGAGTGAGAGGAATGGTGTTGTTGGTGCAAGACCGTCCAGTGGAAATAGAGATGTAGGGAAGGATAACAAGTATAATTCGTCCCCTTCTAGAGATGTTGTTCATGATGATTTTGGAAGGAGGGATGTAGGGTATGGTCAAGGTGTGAAACAGCCTTGGAATAATATGGCGCAATCATATGGTGAACGAAATGGGCTGCGTGATAATCGTCATGTTGGTGGCGATCAATATAACAGGAATAGAGTAGATTCTTCCCAGAGCTCCCTGTCCAAGTCTTCATTTTCTTTGGGCGGTAAAGGGCTTCCTGTTAATGATCCTTTGCTTAATTTTGGCAGAGAAAAACGCAATTTACCAAAGAGTGAAAAGACCTACGGTGAAGATTTTGGAGCGTCTGCTTTTGATGGGAAGGATATTTTTTCAACAGGTCTTGTTGGGGTGGTGAAGAAGAAGAAGGATGTTCTCAAGCAAACTGATTTCCATGATCCTGTTAGAGAATCTTTTGAGGCTGAGCTTGAAAGGGTTCAGAGGATGCAAGAACAGGAGCGGCAGAGAGTCATTGAAGAGCAAGAAAGGGCCGTGGAGTTTGCTCGCAGAGAAGAGGAGGAAAGATTAAGACTAGCTAGAGAACAGGAAGAGAGACAAAGGAGGTTGGAAGAAGAAGCAAGAGAGGCAGCATGGAGGGAAGAACAAGATAAGATTGAAGCTTTGCGGAAGGCTGAAGAGCAGAGGCTAGCAAGGGAAGAAGAGAGACAAAGAATGCTTTTAGAAGAGGAGAGGAGAAAACAAGCTGCTAAACAAAAGCTTATTGAATTGGAACAAAAGATTGCTAGGAGGCAGGCTGAATCAGTCAAAGGTAACAATAATACTCCTGTTGTTGTGGATGAGAAAATATCTGTAAATGCGAATGAAAGAGATGCATCCAGATCTACAGATGTAGGTGATTGGGAGGATAGTGAAAGAATGGTTGACAGGATATTAACTTCGGCATCTTCTGATTCATCAAGTGTGAATAGACCATTGGATATGGGATCTAGGTCTCATTTTTCTAGAGATTTGTCTTCCAACTTCGTGGATAGAGGTAAACCAGTTAATTCATGGAGAAGAGATGGATATGAGAACTGGAGTGGCCCGGCATTCTATCCACATGAGCAGGATAATAGTCACAACAGTCCCCGTAGAGACCCATCCATTGTTGGAAAGCCATTTATGAGGAAAGAATATAACGGTGGTGCTGGAATAATCTCTTCAAGGAATTACTATAAAGGAGGGAATTCAGAGGCTCATTTAGATGAATATGCTCATGTTAAAGCCCCTAGATGGAATCAACCTGCAGATGGAGATCATGTTGGGAGAAATACAGATTTGCATTCTGATTTTAATGAAAATTTTGTTGAAAGATTTGATGGTTGGTCACCAAACCGTCCCCGTGGCAATGCATTTCCTCCATTCGCTGACCGTCCCTACCAGAACTCTGAACCAGATGGATCTTATGCCTTGGGGAGATCGCGGTATTCTGTCAGGCAGCCTCGTGTACTCCCCCCTCCGCTTGCTTCAGTTCACAGGACTTACAGGAACGGAAATGAACACCCCGCTCCTTCTGCTTTCCTAGAAAATGAGATACCGTATAATCAGGCAGCAAGGGATGAATCTACCGGGCCAACTGGTTATGACAATGGGAATCATGGTCAACCTGAAATAGTTGATCCTCTCCAAGAGGTTGCTGAGAATGAGGAGCACAAAGTGGAGGCCACACCAAGGTGTGATTCTCAGTCTTCACTCTCTGTTTCAAGCCCCCCTAGTTCACCAACGCATCTCTCTCACGACGACCTTGATGACTCTGGAGATTCTTCTGCGATCTTGGCTTCCGAAGAAAACAAAAATTGCCTTGTCTCAGCTCCAGATAATGAATCCATTGCAGTAACTGCCACAGCTGATAAAGAGAATGTAGTTACTTCATGTGCTGTCTCTAGTGGTGATGATGATGAATGGGCTACTGAGAATAATGAGCAGTTCCAAGAACAAGAAGAATATGATGAAGATGAAGATTATCGTGAAGAAGACGAAGTGCATGAAGGAGATGATAATGCTGGCATCCACCAGGATTTTGAAAATATACATTTGCAGGAAAAAGGATTGCCACACTTGATGGATAACCTTGTATTAGGATTTGACGAGGGTGTTCAGGTTGGAATGCCTAATGAGGAGTTTGAAAGGGTACAACAAGCTTCAAACATGACTCCAGAAGTACCTTTTGACAATGATAGCAAACCCCTTCAACCTGTTGATGATAACTCTCATGTGAATCTCAATAGTTCTTCTAGTGTATTCCATGAATCAGAAAAGCCAACTCCTAATGTGGCAGCTGAGAGTCTAGGTAATGTGGAAGCTTCTAATGGCTTATCTTCCAATCATAGTACCCCATCTTCAGTTATTATCGGCCCACAGTACACGTCTTCGGGTCAAATTGTCACGTCTTCTGCTCCAGGCCAAGCTGAGTTACCTATTAAGCTTCAATTTGGCCTTTTCTCTGGTCCATCATTGATACCCTCTCCAGTACCAGCCATACAGATAGGTTCTATACAGATGCCATTGCATCTGCATCCACATGTTGGAGCACCGCTCAGTCACATGCACCAATCACAGCCCCCCTTATTTCAATTTGGCCAGCTTAGGTATTCATCTCCCGTATCACAGGGGATGATGCCTCTAGGTCCTCAATCAATGTCATATGTTCAGCCCAATATCCCATCTGGTTTCCCTTTCAATCATAACTCTGGAAGTCAAATGCCAGTTCAAAGTGCTCCAGAATCTTCTGACCCGTTCATTAAGAAAGATGTCAGGCATCAGTCTGTTCTTGGCCAACCAGGTAATTCAAGAAGCTTATCTCATGGTTCCTTGCCAAGTGAGAATGCAGAAAGTTTAGCTGGAATGAAGCAGGGACATATTAGTGCTCCTCCCCGTGATGTTAATAATAGCACAAGGACTGCTTCTAGTTTCCAATTGGACAAGCGAGGGAGCCAAAATATAGTTGGAAAGATCAGCGGTACTTCATCTAATGCTAAACACTCTGAAGTTCAGCCTCACATCAAAGATCCATCTCTTCGTTCAGTTTCAGAAGAGAAAGATTTAATGGAGTCCAAAACACGATTTCCTGCATCTGGCGGTAGAGGACAGAGATATGTCTATACAGTAAAAAATTCAAGCTCAAAATCATCAGGTCCAGGTCCAGCTCCGAGGGTTAATCGAGCAGACTCCAGAGGATTTATTAGGAGGCCTAATAGGAATACACGGCGCACTGAGTTTCGAGTTCGGGAAAGTGTTGAGATGAGGCATACTTCTAGTTCTGTGTCAACTGATCAGTTTGAGTTGGATAATAAGTCAAATTTCAATGGAAGGGGGATAGGGATGTCTGGAAGAACCGGATCTAGGAAGTCTTACACCAATAAAATGGGGAAACAGCCAGTAGAATCAGTTGGAGAAAATTCACATGGCATGGATTCTGGAAGCAGGGCTGAGAAGGTTGAAGGAAAAGAATCAGCAAAGGCAATTTCACATTCTGGGCAGAGTAATCTCAAAAGAAACTTGTGTTCTGAGGAAGATGTCGACGCTCCATTGCAAAGCGGAATTATACGTGTGTTTGAGCAACCTGGAATTGAAGCTCCAAGTGATGAAGATGACTTCATAGAAGTCAGGTCAAAGAGGCAAATGATAAATGATCGGCGAGAACAAAGAGAGAAGGAAATCAAGGCTAAGTCTCGTGTTGCAAAGGTATATAACCTTCTCAGATCCTATCTAATTGCATAACCTTATTTTACAGTGCATATTTTATGTATGCATTTTTGTTTCATACTAGGTGCCACGGAAAACGCGTTCTGCTTCACAAAGTACTGTGACCATGGCAAATTCAAGCAAAGGATCCATTCCTACCGGAGAAGTCTCTAACAGTACTGGTGCTGTTTTTGCTGCTGCCAATGGGCATGGAATGACAAAGAGTGATTCATCATCTGGATATAATTCAAACTTATTGTCCCAGGCATTACCTCCTATAGGCACACCTCCTTTGAAAATTGATGCCCAGCCTGATCTAAGATCACAGACAAACAGGTAGTTGCAGTCTTGTAATTTTTCACTTTGCTGTTATTGTACAAGATTCACATTGCTGTTACTGTACAAGAAAATCAATCTTATTTTTCATTTTACAGGTCACTTAATACAGGTATCCCATCAGTTTCTGGCCGTGAAAGCAAGAACAAGGTTCATGAAAATGTTCAGACATCATGGGGCAATGTGCAAATTAGTCAGCAGGTTTGAACTCACACGTCCTCCCCTTTTAAGATAACAATGGCAATGGAAATGCATTAATTTCTCATAATCTCTTGTGCTTTTGCTTTATACTTCAATGCTTACATCAAACCCCTCATACATAATGATTCAGCTATGGGTTTTAATCTATAAACTAGTGTAAAAACCATTTCAATTAAACGCTACAAATATCAATCTAGTTTAAGCTTCAAACTAACAATTAATTTGATTTTTTTGATGAATCAATTTAATTGATAAAAACTTTAATCAAATAAATTATTTAGAATTACTATTGGCCAATTGATCAGTCTGAAGAGTTTCTTTTGCCGCCCTATGAGTTTCTCGTGCTCCCTATTTTTACTCATCCGCTAAGTAGCGGATGTTATAAAATGAGAAATTTGAGGAAAAAACACTGTCCGCCACTTAAGTAGCGGATGATGATTGAAAAATTCGTAGGGCGGCAAAAGAATATCTCCAGTTTGAATATTCTCAACCCAAGCTATGCTTTTGTCATTGTTAGCTAGGGGTACCTTTAATTGGCACAATATATGATTGCCAATCTAAATAGGCCTGCTCAATTCGAATTGACACCCTTAACCTCAAGTGTCGGTGATTCAGATCTTACTTGGTGCACTCAACTCTCTAATGCTTCTGTAGCGGTAAACTTAAGTGACATGTTCAGTTCGTTGTAGGGAGATGATGTAGTGGGACTATGTGAGAATGAATATATTTTGATGATTGTATTTACGGATTGAAATAGTCTAAAATTAGTTAACTATGCATACAAATAATATAAATTTAATACTGTTATAACCTACAAATGTTAATATTTTGTAATAACATGTTTTAAGTAATATTGAACGTATATATAGTGGTTATGAGTTTTTATTTTTTGCCTTTGGGATTTATATCTATAAAATTAGCATAACTTTAAAAAAATTGATAGATATAGTGTATGTCACGTAACCTATGTTTTTGTAGAAATTGTTGCTTTTTATCCTATCTAGTATTATGAAGTGCATAACTAACCATTGGATAGTACTGTCACACAATCTGTTACATTTTACGTTGTCAAGATAAACATTGCACAATATTAATTTTTTTATCTGGCTTTAAACAACAAGGCCTTATATAATGGTCTTGTTCTATAAAACCTTATCTTGAAATGGCAATAATCTTAAGTTGCAAATCTTGAAATATCAAATCGTACTATAAGTATTTTATTGTTTGTTTAATACTTGAGTTGAGAATCTAAGAATTGCATGACAGGTCATGGCCCTGACACAGACACAACTCGATGAGGCTATGAAGCCTCAGCAGTTTGATTCACAGGCTTCTAGTGGCAATATGACAGGTGCTGTTGCTGAATCCAGCTTGCCAGCCCCATCCATTTTGACAAAAGAGAAAACATTCTCATCTGCTGCCAGTCCAATAAATTCCTTGCTTGCTGGAGAGAAAATTCAATTTGGTTAGAAAATAAATTTTGCATTGGGATTTTTTTGGTCAATTATTTGGTCATAATAGCATTGAAAGGCTACTTTCTTGCAGTTTCAAGTAATATTTCTGGATGTTAAGTTTCCCTAATTATGGAGGATTTTTCTTTTTGTTTTCAGGGGCAGTGACATCTCCAACTGTTTTAACTCCTAGCAGCCGTGTTGTGTCTCACGGCATTGGTCCTCGTCGATCATCTAGGTCTGACATGCAAATATCCCACAACCTTGCTGGATCTGACAATAATTGCAGTCTTTTCTTTGAGAAGGCGAAACATGGTAATGAATCTCATGGCCATTTAGAAGATTGTGATGTGGAAGCTGAAGCGGCCGCTTCTGCTGTTGCCGTTGCTGCCATTGGTAGTGATGAGATTGTTGGAAATAGATTGGGTACTTGTCCTGTCTCAGTTTCAGATGCTAAAAGTTTTGTAGCTGCAGATACTGATAGGGTAGTAGCAGGTCGTTCTTTTCCCCGCATTATAAGACGTCAGTTATAGTTTTTTGTTTCTTCTCGCATATGCTGATGATGTTAATTACTTTGGCAGGGGTTGGTTGTGAGAAGCAATCAGCAAGCCAATCTAGATCTGAGGAGCCTCTTAGCGTGTCTCTTCCTGCTGACTTATCTGTTGAGACTCCACCGATTTCTCTGTGGCCCGCCTTACCAAATACACAAAATTCTTCTGGCCAGATGATCTCACATTTTCCCACTGTCCCTCCTCATTTTCCTTCTGGCCCACCTTCTCATTTTCCTTTCTATGAAGTGAATCCTATGATGGGTGGTCCCGTGTTTGCTTTTGGACCACACGACGAGTCTGCATCTACAACACAGTCGCAGTCTCAAAAGAGTACTGCACCAGCATCAAGGCCAATTGGGAGTTGGCAACAGGGTCATTCTGGTGTGGAATCCTTTTATGGTCCTCCAACAGGATTTACAGGACCTTTTATTGGTCCTCCTGGAGGCATTCCAGGAGTCCAAGGGCCTCCACACATGGTTGTTTATAACCATTTTGCACCTGTTGGACAATTTGGTCAAGTTGGCTTGAGTTTCATGGGCACCACTTATATCCCCTCTGGAAAACAGCCTGATTGGAAACACATTCCTACAACTTCTGCAGCAGGGACTAGTGAAGGGGATATGAATATGGCATCTTCACAGCGGAATCCTGCTAACATGCCTTCTCAAATCCAACATCTTGCTCCTGGTTCGCCACTTCTGCCAATGGCATCTCCAGTCGCTATGTATGATGTTTCTCCTTTTCAGGTAAAGATTGATCTGTCGTGGGCTTTATTTCTGCAATTGTCATACAAAAAGTTCTATGATTTTTGTACCGTACTGCATTGCTGGGGATAACATAGTTGTTCTTGCTTAGAATTTGTCAACGAGTAATTTTTTTAGTTTCTTTTACTCCAAAAGATGCTAAAAGCATTGGTCTTTTCTGCTTTATTTTAATTTGTCTGTTCAAGATGTATTTTTTCCTGTGTAATAGTAGCTAACAAATTCGCGAACTTTGTGCCAGCATTCTAATGAGATGTCAGTCCAAGCTAGATGGTCACATGTTCCTAATGCACCACTTTCATCCATTCCTCTATCAATGCCATTGCATCAACAAGAAGGAGTTCAAACTTCCCAGATGAGCCATGGTCCTTTGGTTGACCAGCCATTAAATGTCAAGAGGTTTACCGGTTCTCGAACTTCAACATCTTCTGACAGTGATAGGGTAAATGTCAACCAATTACCTGATGAACTTGGATTAGAGGACGCGTCAAACTCCACTGCTTCTAAGACTTCGTCCAAGGGTGTTAATAAGACTCAATCTGAGAAAACCATTACAGATGCCGCTGCCAAAGCTGATGTTCAGAATGGAAATACCAGCAAAAGTAATAACCAGAATACTAGTTCTGGTTATAGGACTCAGCCCTCGCAACAAAATAATGTTTCTACCCAGCAGCAGCATTATGATCATTCCTCAGGACATACTAATTATCAGAGAGGAGGTGGTGTTTCTCACAGAAATAATTCTGGTGGTGAATGGTCCCATCGTAGATACCATGGAAGAAACCAATCTATGGGTGGAGATAAGAACTTTTCCTCGTCAAAGGTGAAGCAAATTTATGTGGCTAAGCAGACTATTAGTAGTAGTGGGTCATCAACAGTGTCATAAGGTGTGCAAAGCAATAACTGCTGGATGTGGAAACTAAATTACATGGAAGGCTTTTGTTGTTAATTATTGGTCCGGTGGAAATAAAATTTTGATTAGCTTCTACTTGGGTTTAGGGCAAGATTGAGTGTTAGATTAAGATTTTTGCTGGCTACAACAGATTCTATACCGGTCTTCCTGATGAAGGCTGGGATAGGGTTTGATAGATAGCACTGTCATTGTTGCGACTGTCATTTTGCAATAGCATTCAGGCTTGGACAATCTTCCTTTGTTTTCTTGACAGTAAATTAAAAACCTCTATTTATTGGGTTTTGTGTATCAGAATTCATTAGCCGTCTCCATATATTCTTTCCATAATTATAAGAAAGTATCAATTTTGAGAAATGTTGGTTTTCTTTTCAAGTTTTGCACACAAATAGTACCTTAGATCATGGTTATTTTCTGTTCAGAAATGCTGTCTTGAAGCTCTGTCTCCTTATCTTCATTGTTTCACCTTGTCTCTTTCTTTTTGACACGATTTTTGGTTAATTAGTAAGTATTAGTTCTTCCTTTAACCTCTCATGGGCATTGCTTGCAAAGGAGAAACAATTAACCTCAAAATATATCTTAAGATAGTTCTCTCTATTACAGTAATATGGCAAATGTGAGAAAGGGTTCAATCAATGGTTGATATAACTATTGGATTTAACATTGTAATTAGTGAAGATAAAATATTGACAACTTGTAAACAGTAAGTTTTTTTATTTAAATTTTAAATTTCAAAGAGAAATGTAAATAAGTCGACTAATGTTAAGGCAAACAATTGTCGGATGGATCTAAAAGAAAAATTCATTAGTACCCCTGAGTTTTGCTGCATACCAATAGAGAAAATTAATTCAAAATTTAAATTTACTTTAAATTATTAAATACTATAAAAAAAATAATTGGTTATGGTATTAGATGACTGGCTAGTGAATTTGTAATCTGATGAAACCATTTGACTGGCTTGAATTCTTGTCTTTCTTTTTCTTAATTTTTGCATAACGAGTTTGAGTATGTATGAGATCTGAATCCTCTCAAACTCAGCCATTTCTCTCATGTTGTTCATCCTGTCTTCATCTCAGCCATCCATTCCTCCCCCTCTCTCTCCTACACTTTTTTTTCTTTTGTGAATCAACAACCATTGAATTAGTAAAAGGAGAGAAAGCTAGATAAAAATAGGCAGGAAATGATCTAAATTCATGTGGTGGTGATTAGTTGGTGCCACAATTATTGTAACTTGTCAGGTACTCTATTTGGTCTTTAATATAAGAAAAGTTTACTTTTTAGATACATTAAAAATAAATAAATACCTTCTTAGTTCCTTTGTATATCTATCGTTTAACCAAGAGTTCAATTGAATATATTAACATAAATTTAAAAACCATTTTATGTATAAATGTTGATACCCAATTAAAATAAATTTAAAAACCATTTTATGTGTAAATGCTGATACCCAATTAAACATTTATTATATTTTTTATAGTGAACACTCCGATAAACAATTGTCCACCTCAACAAATACAATATATATCAATAAATATGTACCAAATAATTCACCATTTTTCATTATTTTTTCCTATGCAATAAATAAGAGTAGTATCGACAACATAGTAATTGAAGTTGCATTAAACTTGAAAAGGGAAAAATAACAACAAATAAATTGATGTAGTAGTTTCAAACTGTCAAAACTCAAAACTAACCAATGGAATAAAAGGAATAGATTGTTAGAAAACTTAAGAGAAGTTTTCAATACTTTCTTTCTGATACAAAATTGAAAAGAGAAGTTGATAGTTTGAAACTTTGACTTAAATTAAGTAACAAATTGAGCTAACTTTGTTATCTACTCAACCTGTAACTAATAATTAAGATCAAAATTGCATGATGTTTATTCTTATGGATGTAAATGTAACCCTCTCTAGCTAGTCTTGTTCACTTGTAGACCCAAATGATATTATCTTAGTTTTTCTTTGTTTCATCATAACATTTTCACTTTGCTTCTTCTCATCAATATTATAATCAGAGAATTCAAAATTGAGTTTAGCTCTAACACCATGAAACTTAATAGCAGCTTCATCATAAGCTCTTGCTGCATTCTCCGCAGTTTGAAATGTTCCTAGCCATACACGTGTCGCTCTTTTTGGGTCTCTAATCTCAGCCACCCATTTTCCCCATGCTCTCTGTCTCACTCCTCTGTATTTCTTCTTCTTTTTCTCTTCCTCTTTATCCTTTTCAGCAAATAATCTGCATCCGAGACAGCCGTTGATTTTACATGCATTACACGTGTCAACATCGTACTGACCGTTCTGGTAAGACAAGAAAGAAAGGGACCCACTTGAATATGATGACGTGGCTGTTTCTTTATCTGAAACAGGAACAGGAACATTAACATTGTTGTTGGAGTTGGACGAGGAAAGAACGTTGACGAGAGTAGATACTATGATAGAATTTTCTTCTTCTTTATTTGGTAATAGTGATGTTGCAACAATGTTATCATTCCAAATAGGAACATCCATAATTTTTTTTTGTTTCTCCCTCGCTTCACTGATTTGATAGTGAGTGAGAGCGAGCGAGAATCAAGTGAATGAAGTTTGAAATTTATATATAGTGTTGTTGTTTTATTTTAGTATTATTTTAATGTGGTATGGGTGTTATGACGTGGAGGCTAGGTGTTAGTGAAAGATAGTTTGTGATGAAAGGGGATGATTGACACGTGGAGGTAATGTGAAACTTAGAACGCTAAGAAAGGAAGGAGCATTGTAAGCTACGTGGGACTGTGGGGAGAGTTTGCTGCTATGCATGGAAACAGAGGACATGTGGTGTCATGTAGTCAGTCAAGGGTGAAGTTGTCTCTTGAGTTAAGGTTTTTGTATTGGTTGTTGTGGCTTAGTGTGAGGTTTACACCTGGCTTGCCTTTATATCACCTTCAATGGTTGTGATTTCTTTTATTTTTTTGGTAAAAAAATATGTCAAATATTTCATGCAATAAGCTAGTGATTTATTTTTTATTATATATATATATCTATATATATATATAGGGGAGGGATTAAATTACACCGGTGTAACACTTGAGTAATGTTACACCGCTCAATAACGCTTTAACGAATTCAAATTTTACAAAATCCACCGTTGGATTGGAAGATTATATCATATAGATCATTTATGTTAAGTTTTACAAAAATCTAAAATCGTTTGATATGTTATTGAAACACATAAAGATTAACGGTTTATGCGTTTTTATTGAACACCGTTAATCTTTATGTGTTTCAAATGCATGTCAAACGATTTTAGATTTTTATAAAACTCAACATAAATGATCTATATGATATAATCTTCTAATCCAACGGTGGATTTTGTAAAATTTGAATTCGTCAAAGCGTTATTGAGCGGTGTAACATTACTCAAGTGTTACACCGGTGTAATTTGATCCCTCCCCATATATATATATATATATATGATAATTACACTTAAATAGAAGGTAAACGGATAACAACTTATGCTGCTAATCCTTTTTAAATAGCAAAACCAATTCTTTTAAATACTACTCTAGGGGTGTCAAAATGGATGAATTAGATGGATTTAGATTGAATTGCTAATGGATGGATCAAAATAATCCATTAATCCATTAACAATAATAACTTCATTCAAAAAATTTAATCCAATCCATCCATTATCATCTTTTCGATGGATGAATATCCAATCCATCTAAAAAAATTAATTGAAATATTATTGTTTAATTTCACTTTTAATACATAACTTTGATGATGAATATCTTTAATTATATGATAATAAAAATTATAAAAAAAATGATATTTTAAAAATATTTTTCGAGACGAATCCAGAAACATCTTATAATAAAGAAATTGAGATTTTGAGATTATTCAATTGTATGATAATATCTTTGACGATTAATATATTTAATTGTAAGATAATAAAAATTATAAAAAAATGATATTTTAAAATACTCTCCGATATGAATCTAAAAACATCTTATAATAAGGAAATGAAAATTCTAATCTAATTCAAATATATAACTTTGACGATTAATATCTTTAATTGTATGATAATAAAAATTATAAAAAAAATGATATTTTGAAAATATTATTCGAGACGAATCCAAAAACATCTTATAATAAAGAAATAGAGATTTTGATCTAATACAAATACATAACTTTAACGATTAATATCTTTAGTTGTATGATAATAAAAATTATAAAAATATGGTATTTTAAAAATATTCTCCGATACAAATCCAAAAACATTCTATAATAAAAAAATAGAGATTCTGATATAATTCAAATACAGAACTTTGATTATTAATATATTTAATTATATAATAATAAAAATTATAAAAAAAAATAATATTTTGAAAATATTTTTTGAGACGAATCGAAAAACATATTATAATAAAGAAATTGAGATTATGATATAATTCAAATACATAATTTAACGATTAATATCTTTAATTGTATGATAATAAAAATTATAAAAATATGGTATTTTAAAAATATTCCTTGATATGAATCCAAAAACATCTTATAATAAGAAAATGGACTTTCTGATTTAATTCAAATACAGAACTTTGATGATTAATATATTTAATTGTATGATAATAAAAATTATAAAAAAATGATATTTTGAAAATATTTTTCGATACGAATCCAAAAAATCTTATAATAAATAAATAAAGATTATAATCTAATTCAAATACATAACTTTAACGAGCTTTAATTGTATGATGATAAAATCATTTAAAAAATGATATTTTGAAAATACTCTTCGAGACAAATCCAAAAACATCTTATAAGGAAATGGAGAGTCCAATCTTATTCAAATATTGTAAGAATTGTTTTTTTTTTAATAACAAAAGTGACTATCCATGAAATTTAAACAAATACTCCGTTAACTAATTTTCAAAAAATAGTAAACAATAATCCATTGGATTTTAAAATTAGGTGGATGGATCCAATCCAATCTGTTAACTAATTTTGTTGCTAGTGGATGAATTGAATGAATAATTTAATGAATGGATTGGATGGATAACGGATTAACGGATAATTTTGACACCCCTAACTACTCCCTCGATCCCAAAATGTAAACAAAAATGAGTCAAACAAACTTGATGTATTTAATGAAAGATTTGGACCAAATACATTCACTTTTGTTGACCAATTTTTGCTTATATTTTGGGACGGAAGGAGTATATCTAGAGACCTAGGCGACACCACATTGCTATGCATGACTCCAGTGGCGGATCCAAAAAATTTTGCCAGTGGGGGCTAAAAAATAGTGCGTATATTTTAACTAAAGAAATGTGTTACGAATTTTTACTAAATACACAAATATAATGACAAAAAAAATTAAAATATATAAAAATTCATATAAATTACAATTTGATTCCTTACGTTTAAAAAGTAACAATTTGATCCCTTATGTTTCCACAATTTACGTTAGTTAATTATTTCCGTTAGTTTTGCCACCAACAACGTATCAATTGTACATGTGTGTAAATGTCCATGTGTCTGTCCACATATGCAAATTGTCTGCCACATGTGACAAAATTAATGAAAATGATTAACTAATGCAAACGGTGAAAACGGAACGGACCGAATTGATATTTTTTAAACGTAAGAGATCAAATTTAAATTTAAATTTTAAATGTAAGGAACCAAATGTATAGTTAACTTTAAATTTATTAAGTGGATAATAGATCTAGTCATGATTTATGGGGGCTTAAACATTATATTAATATTATTATTAATGTAAAAGTATTATATTTGGTGGGGGCTTGAGCCCCCAATCCATAACACTTGGATCCGCCCCTGCATGACTCTTTGAACTCTTTTCAAAATATTCACAGCATCTGGTTCTAGGAAACCAAACATGTCGAATGCGAATGATATAAACGCATGTTGATTGTTAGAACACGTTCTCTCATGGTTGGCCACTTTGCTTCAAACAACTGAGTGTTGGGAAAATAACTGGCATAGAGAAAATAAAAGAACACAATCACAACACAAGAATATTTGTTTACCAGTTCGGTCAAAACAACCTAGTCTGGGGGAGAGAGCAACTCTCTGTTCCACTAAATCCAAAGAGTAACTTTAACACGATTCACATAAGGGTTACAAGAATTAGTCTTCAAACCTAACTCTACCCTCATCCCGAATCTCTTCCCGTGACCAAGAGACTCAATGATTTAGACTACCCAAGATGTATTCAATAACCATTTGCCCAACTCTAGAGTCATACCAAAAGACAACCCATGTTGTTTCTCTATAAAATCATAGCCTTTGTGTTGGCGGCAAATTCTAATTGAATTCCCTACATCTTACTTGCTCTCCTATTTCTCTATGAATAAATCAACCTCTATTTATAGAAAAATAGAAACAGATCTGTTTTAAAATAAAACATAATCTCTATTGTTTTTAAACATATCCAGCTTAAAAATAAACCGAATCTTGCCAAAAATATAAACCGTTATTTTTAAACATATACAGTTTAAAAACAAATAAAATCTTGCAGAAATATATTTTAAGGCAATATCAACAATATCAACAAATATCAACATGTAGATTTTCAACCAATATCAACAATCTTCACCTTGATTGAAAATAATACAAAAGTTGCATCTTTCGCTTCCATTGTCTATACCGAAAATCATTGTCTTTACCGACAACCATGGCCGTTATCTAAACCGACAACCAGAGAATAAATACTATATAAAAATTGTTACAACATATAGACTTCACTCTCAACCACCCCACCATAACCCCAATACACTCACTCTTCAAAGTAAATATTTGAACTACATCTCAAATATTCTAAAACAAGAGCATAAGAGAAAAAAAGAAATAAACACAAATATAAATTTAAAGTGTTTACAAGTGTTACTCCTTGGTGTGTTGAAACAAGAAAGTTGAGGCCTCTATATAAAGCATTGAGCTCCCCCACCATTCACTTCTCTAAGCAATGTGAGACTTCTCCAATACAATTTTCTTGACCTCTTTTTCTTCATTAGCAACGTGAGACTTACATTGCAATCAACCCCAACATTAAAGACCGCCTGTCATACAATAAAATTCCTAGTGGTCAATCCCACAAGTGGGATACTCCCCTCAAGTCCACACATGCATATTTTTTATAAACTTAATGTCTGCATCATTGATATTTAAGTCTTATCATCTCAGGATTATACAATCACTTAAACAATTACATAACATTCAAATTTCAAACTTTCATTTGATTGGCTGTACATTGACGCATCCTTATTAATTTTCAAAGAAGTAGATGGGGGTGATAGAATCTTCCCTATTTGCCCGTGTTGTGAGAGGTGCAGGTTAAGGTGGGACAGAAAGTTTATTTTCCCATGGTGGGAAAGTAAGGTCTTACCTGTTGCAGTCTGTTTTATAAGTTTTTCATAAATAAGAGTTTTCTCCCCTACACAATTGAATATTAATCTTAGTTGCTCATGACTTACACTATTAGAATTATATTACTAATCATTGTACTTATAATTCATTGATTTAGTAAAATGATTCCGACAATAAATTAAATAATCAACATCAAAACTGAGGAGCAAGGTTTTAAAAAACGGTCGCGGTCGCGTCTCGGTTACGTAAAGGTTTTCGCGATTTCGGTCGGTACAGGTGTTACGACACTAATTGCGGTCGTCGCGGTGTGAATTAATCACAATTTGTTCTTTAATATAAAAACGGTGATACACAGTAACGGTATCGGCACCTGCAAAAACCGTTTTGTCGCGGCCGTTTTCGCGGTCGCGGACCTTTATTTAAAACCCTGCTGAGGAGTATTTAGTAGCATAATTCTCACGATAATTCAAATAACTAAAAATATCACAAAATGGGATTACGTTGCAAAGATTAGTAGTACTATAATTCTATTTCTATGTAGCCTTGTAATAAATTAGCCGCCAAACGGGCACAGAAGTGTGATCGATATTTTTTTTCTTATCGATATTCTCTATTGTACAAATATAAATAACTATTAATCTCTTTTTTTATTGGACTTGGTTAATTGATAACTACGTAACTTGCTTTTTTGTTGTGGCTAGTTATTAAGAAGAAAAAAATAAATTTTTTTTTACTATAAAAAAAACTGAAAACCTACTTTTATGTGGAAGTTGTGCTTAGTTATTAAGAAAAAAAAATTATTTACTAAAAAAAACTGAAAATCAATTTTTATGTGGAAGTTATTTTTTAAGGGTAAAATATGAATAATGGAAAAGGCATCCCAAAAATTTGTATCCTTTTTATCTATCTATACTAATATATAAAGGGGATACAAATTTTTGGGATGGCTTTTTTATTATTCCAATTTTACCCTTAAAAAATAACTTCCACATAAAAATAAATTTTTAGTAAATAATTTTTTTTCTTCTTAATAACTAAGCACAACTTTCACATAAAAGTAGGTTTTCAGTATTTTTATAGTAAAAAAAAAAATATTAAAAGGAGGTTACGTAGTAATCAATTAACAAAGTTCAATAAAAAAGGAGATTAAGTAGTTATTTATATTTGCACAAAATATCGATCACACACGAAAAAAAGAAAGTTCGTGCCCATTTGGCGGCTAGTATATAGTAAAAGATGGAATCCTCCCAAAAAAAGGCTCATAACAATGACACTACCCATCAAAACTCTAAATACCCAGATTTTCTTCAAATCCCCTTTTCCAAGTTTGCAAAACAACACACACGCGCATACACGCATTACGCGCCCAAGCCCCTGCACCTTCCGCTCATGCCTTCGACCGAAGAATTCAAGTTTAATCAATTCGACCGTTCAATGTCATCTAATTCAACTAATAATCAATTAAAAATTTGAATTTTGAAAATCTGAATTTTCATTCTCAATTGGATCGGAACAACTGTCTCATTGGAAATGTAGTTTTTACAAGAAAATCTTAAAGTGTCAAATAAATCAAATGACTTTGACCAAATAATTCAAATTTATTATTTCAACCGTTCAATGTCATCTAATTTTTAGCCTTTCTCTCATGTAGCCGGAAAAAAAATTTCAACTAATAATCAATTAGGAATTATAATTTAAAAATCCAGTAAGCTAATTAATATACTAAAAATTATATTGGTTAGTTACTTTTTTTTTATAAGGGTCAGTTACTTATTTACCAACATACTATTACATTTATCTATAATTTAAAAAATTCTCTATTGTTCAAGTTATTTTTCAACATATACAAATATTTAAATAGAGTGAAGGGCAAAAATGGTAATAAGAAAAGTTCATTCGAAAGGGGGTATTCTCTTTATATATTGGTATAGATAATAGTAATATATAATAGATAACAAATCATCTCTATTAATTTAGTGATTTTATTCATCAATTGTGCTAATAATTTGGAACTGTGGTTACTCTTTTTTTTTTTGTAGTTTTTTTTAAGGATAAAATAGGAATAATGAAAAAGTCATTCCAAAAATTTGTATCCTTTTTATATATAGTACTAGCCGCCAAACGGGCACGTGTGATCGATATTCTTTTTTTTTTTGTTTGATGTGATCCATATTCTCTATTGTGCAAATATAAATAACTACTTAATCTCCTTTTTTATTGGACTTATTTAATTATAACTACATAACCTCCTTTTTTTTTGTGGCTAGTTATTAAGAAGAAAAATATATATTTGTTTTTTACTATAAAAAATTGAAAACCTATTTTTATGTGGAAGTTGTGCTTAGTTTTTTTTTTGTAGTTTTTTTAAGGGTAAAATAGGAATAATGAAAAAGCCATCCCAAAAATTTGTATCCCCTTTATATATTAGTATAGACTAGCCGCCACGTGCCCGTTTGTGTAATCGATATTCTTTTGTTTTTTTTTTTTGTGTGGTCGATATTCTGTATTGTGCAAATATAAATAACTACTTAATCTCTATTTTTATTAGACTTTGTTAATTGATAACTACATAACCTCCTTTTTTTGTTGTGGTTAGTTATTAAAAAGAAAAAAAAATATTTTTTACTATAAAAAAACTGAAAATCTACTTTTATGTGAAAGTTGCGCTTAGTTATTAAGAAGGAAAAAAAATTATTTACTAAAAAAAACTGAAAATCTATTTTTATGTGGAAGTTGTTTTTTAAGGGTAAAATTGGAATAATAAAAAAGTCATCCCATAAATTTATATCCCCTTTATATATTAGTATTTATACTAATATATAAAGGGGATACAAATTTTTGGGATGGCTTTTTTATTATTTCAATTTTACCCTTAAAAAATAATTTCCACATAAAAGTAGGTTTTCAGTTTTTTTATAGTAAAAAACAATTTTTTTTTTCTTCTTAACAACTAACCACAACAAAAAAAGGAGGTTACGTAGTTATTAATTAACAAAGCCCAATAAAAAAGGAGATTAAGTAGTTATTTTTATTTGCACAATACAAAATATCGATCACACACGAAAAAAAAAAATATCGATTACACAAACGGGCACGGAAGGCGGCTATTTTTGATAAAACTAATTAATAAGCTTACATACTTATTTAAATAATTTTTCAACATACTATAATTTTTCAAAAAAATAGTAACTATTGATTTATTGTTTGTTCAGATAGATAAGGATAGCTTGATATTTGCAAAAAGAATAGCTAAGGATTTGGCATACAAAGATTTATTGCGGACATATTATTATATTTGGCACACAAAGAAATTGTCAACTAAATTGGGGCATATTTATAAATAACCATAGATAAATAAAGTGTTTGGTACAAAATGTACCTATTTTTCAATCCTTTCCTTGCCATCAAATATTTTAACAATATATCAATGGTGCATTAGAGGTTTTCCCATCATGGGAAAATAAACAACCTTTCCCACCTTAACCTCCACCGTTGTGAGAATGAAGATAAAATTGTACTTTATGTGATTTGAGGCCACATTCACACAAACTTAGATATGACTACATATTGTTCCTTCTGATTTTATAATTAATTTCTTTTCTTTTAATTGCAGGGACTGTTTTTCGATAACACAAATAGAAAAGTGAACACATCTAGATGGCAAATCACATTTAGGACGACATGTTGCTGTTTGTGGAAGTGGAGAAATAAAATTAAATCTTTGAAGCTGACTTCAAAAGGCCAAATAATTCAACTTTATTCATCCAAAGATTCATTAAAAAAATTGAAGACAACAAATTATACTCTTTTCACTGGGGCCTAAATTGAAGGACACTATCTACATAGGATGGAAGCGACCAAACAGATGATGCTGGTTGTGATGGCCTTTTTTAGGACTCAGATGATAGATAAATTAAAGGCTACATCAAGAAGATTGGAATTTGTCATGCCTTACATGCTGAGATATGAGGTATTTAGGTTTGGACATGGCTCGGAGGAAACATTTTTCTCATCTTATAGTGTAAAGTGACTCAACGATGATATTTATTGACATGATCTCCGACAATTTCAAGTTTAATGGAAATATCACTCAGTTCAACGTATCATGAATCTGCTAAAAATGAACTGGTATGTGCGAATAACCATAATTGATGCGAAGAAAATAAAAGTGTTGTTTGACTTGCTAACTTTAGCACTACGATTGATCATTTGAATTTGATTATTTTAGAGATCCCTTCTGGTGACTTGCAACAATTTCTCTTTGATGATGTTTATGGGACTCGTATACCTAGAAATGTGAACTTAATTCTATATATAGTTTTCTTTTTCTTTTTTGGGTTATGCGAGTACAAAAAAAGAAGGTAAGATGTATTTAACTTAAAAAATCTAAAATGAAAAACTATTATTTCCAAAAAAAGAAGGTAAAGAAATATTTTTTTATATAAACGTCTACAATATTGATTTCAAGATGTATTTAACTTAAAACGTATTATTTACCAAAGAGATAAGAATGGCTAAGAATCATGGAAACAAAATTTAAATGAAGAGATAAAGGAAGATTCTCTACAACAAAAACCTCTCAAATGAAATCTCACCCACACTGAGTCGTGAAATTTTAAGGGTGGATATTTTTACTACTTCACCTCTAATGAAAATTCACACTCGAGGGAATGTTTTTTGGAGTCAAGTAAGATGTAATAAGATTAGATTGACATAATCTGTTTATTATTGAACTACACATTATAAATTTCGACACGACATTATAAACTAATAGACCAACTCAAGCAATTTAAAAAAAGCCATTTCATTTTCATTTTGTTTCTTTTAAATTTTAGTTAATCATTTCATTTTTACATCACTTATAGATATATTAGTTGTCCCGTAAATTAGCTCAGTTTACAGGAACATTGCAATATATATATACAAGAGGTCAGACTTGAACTCCGGTTATTCCACTTATTCACTTTAACGTGTGAAATTTCTTGCTTCTAGATTACTTTAACACAAAAAAGATATATTAGTTTCTCACATTTATTAGTTTTGAACATAATACTACCTTTCATGCTTGGGCTTTTTTTTATAGTAAATGAATAACTTAGTATGTGCTAAAGAATAAGATGGGGGAGAATAATAGGAACATATTGACCATACAAGTTGCTAAGCTCAAAAGCTCATAACTAAATATATAAATAGGACCATTTGCATTGTCAAAAACTATAATAAAAATAGGACCATTTGCTAAACAAGTGGATAACGACTCGTCATCATCTAATAATTTGAAATAGAAAGTTTGGTTTAGAGCCTAGTAAAGTAATAATTTTTTGCAAAATAAAGCTAAATATTATGAATGCTGCTCTTTAAGTCCCCTCAATTGTTCACATGCATGCCTTCTAATTTATGAAAATACCCTTTAAGATGTTTTGAAAGATATATTTCAAAATCGGCCTTGATTGGATTATATCTTCTAAAACGGTTCAAAGTGATTTTTTTTTAATTTCATAAGTTATCTTTCGAAATTAACTATAATTTCAAAATGTATCTTGCAAAATTAACCGATATTTTAGAAAATATCTTCAAAAGTGTTTCTTATTTCGAACCCTATCTTCTGAAACTAATTGACATTTTGGAACATATCATCCAAAACACTTCTATTGACTTGTTTCTAATACTATCTTCCAAAACTTATTGGGCTTTTGGATCCTATCTTCTACGAGAATTACTTTTACCATCCTACTGTTTTTGGGGCGCGCCCTACGAAATGACAAAAAAGACCTCTGTCCGTGGTATAGATCACGGACACCGTCCGTTCTTTAAGTAGCGGATGAGAAAAATGGGGGCTTTTCCATGGATCAGAAAAATAAACCCCACAGAGACCCTACGTTATTTACACATTCGTTACCTAAGTCACGGATATGCATTTCACAGTAAAAAGAACAGAAACAAACCTTTTGTGACATAATGCAACATATAACAACATTGTATATTTAAAACAAGATTGAAACATTCTAAAATGCAAAAAATAAAATAAAAAATTTATTCAATTAATATTACATTACATTTCAAAGAAAATTACATTACATAAAAGTTTATTATTAGATTGATCATAGTGATCAATCTTCTAGTGTGGATGGAGAAAGCCCAAGTCACCAGTTTCCACCACTACCACCTCCTTCACCTCCACCACCCCTTCCTCCATTGAGGAAAACCCAAAACGCGTTGGATTTGTTCCGATAAATTATAATGATCTTAAGAGTGCTCAAATAGTCCCTCGCAGATTAACATAATGATCTCAAACGCCATCACAAAACAACGGCCTAAGATCATTATGATTAATCGACGACGGAGATTGAGTCCGTTTGCGCCTAACACTAATAAATACTACAAAGAACTAAAATCTAAAAACAAACAAAAACTAGAGAAGATGAGAGAATGAGATGAATGAAAAAGTGAAAGGAATGTGGACAATTTATAGAATTTTCTGCGTGAATTCTATTGGTTGGAGGAAGAAACAGCCACTCCCTCATTTGCCACCGTCCTTGACTGTTGACTGTTATCAAAATTCTGCAAACCGTCCATCCGTGCCATATGCCACGGACGTGTATTCAACAGTTGCATGCCTTGAATCAAACGCCTTCAACGTCTTGACCATTGACTGCTGCAAAGACCAGATACCACCGTCAGTACGTTGAAGGTCCCCTTATATAGGCAGTTTGGCCGCACACGTGGCCAATCCAAATTGGCCACGTGGCAGGACTTTGACTGAAACAGGAGTGCATTTACCACCGACAAATCTATGACATAAGTCACGAATTCACTGCGTAGGGTGTCCGTGACACATGTCACGGATTCGTCTGTAACAGAATAAAAAAAGAAAATACAACGCAAGATATGATTCGTAATTAATTTTTTCATTACATCATCAGACACAAAAATTACATAGATTTACATAAAACATCCATCATTTTCGGCAATAAAACGATAAAAATATTACATTTTGTTGAAAATTTTTGTTGATCAAAATTTTCAACATTACAGAATTTGACCAATAAATTGCTGCTTCTTTGCTAAACGTAGAGTTTGACCAATAATTTATACTATTTTAGTATTTTTTTTGAACAATTGGCGGAAGTTACGTAGATTTTTCTTCAGTTAATCATAGCGTACCCAATAATTAGGACACAAAAAGTCCCTCGTCGATTAACATATATCGCACCCAGCAATGGTGAATAAACACATCGATCGAGTACGATATATAATTAACCGACGAAGAACTATGCGACCATTCACACACCAAATGACCATAAATTGAGGAAACTAAAATTACGGGAAAGACACTACTACAATTTTGGCTTACAATAGCACTAATTTAATAGCATTTTTATAGAAGTGCTATTAAATATCTCACTCAAGTACTTATAGTAGCACTTTATATGAGAAGTTCTATTGTAGAAAGGGAGAATTTTATTTTATAAGTCTTTAATAGCATTTTGGGTGTGAGCGCTGTCATAAGTATATAGCTACGATAGCACTTCTTAAAAAGCGCTACTGTTGGGCTTAGTGAAAAAAAAAAAAAAATTTCCTTTTGGCCCTCGTGGTGTATACCACCCGAAAATTTCACTCCCACCCTCTCATTTTGACTTTCACAATTTCACTTTTCACTCTAACCCATCTCCAATCCGACGAACCACCGCTCCAATCCGGCCACCGCTCCAGATCCGACTACCCTCTCTTCACTTCACCTACTTATTTCAATTTCCTCAAACCCTAATTGCAGCTCAAACCCCAAATCGCCACTCTTCAATTTCGCAATGGATTTAACAACACACTTCTCAAATCCCTAATTGATTTCAATTTCCCAATCTCATGGTATGCTTAATTTCTCTCTGATTTCGCCTATTATGTTCCAAACATGAGAATCTGTTTATACTTCTCTCTGTTTACACTATTGCAGAAGTTCGCCTATTATGTTCCAAACATGAGAATCTCACGCCTATAGGCTCATGTTCCTCTGGGTTCAAACGCAGAAACCCTAAATGCAGAAGTTTGCCATCTTCGTTATAGTTTCGTCCGAGTTCATCTGATTCTATGTTATTTTAATTAAATGCTTAGATTTTGTTGTTGTGAATTGGTTAATCTGGTTATTAATTAAGTGAAACCCAAAAAATCTGTTCAGACTGGGGTTAAGGTTGTGACTGGTTATTGATTAATTGATAGAAGTGTTTTTTTAAACAAAAATTTGAAACAAATGTATCTGTTTAGACTGTGTTTTAATTCTATGAAATTTTTATATGAAATTTTGCATTTTATATGAAATTTGTATTTTTGGATTGATGGAATATAATAGAGTGGACTAAAATTTATCATGTGGTCTTGAAAATTTTGGTTTTCCTTGATTGTGCTCATCTATATGATCATGCACTTGACTTCATTGTTTGTGTACATTTGATTGAAAGCACTTGTGAGTATATGCTGCCTACTGGTTTTGGATGTTGCAGAGTAAAAATATGCACAAGGAGGATCTTAATAAAAACACAAAATGCTACTAATAATAAAGGCTTGTTAAGACTTATTTTCCTAAATAATTTGCTTCATGTTGATATTGTTGTTCCACTATTTATTGTTTCTTTGATCGCTAAAGAAGACATGGCTGCCAATTTCTAGAAATAATCTCTTTTGTATCTTTCATATTTGTTTTTTATAGTTCTTTGAGGCTGTCGTCCTATCAATAAATTCTGCCGCAAAATTCTAGTAAGTGTTCTCACTCATTTGCTATTCCTCTTTTTATTTCAGTTTTGATTCTTCTTTTTATGTTTAGATGTGATTTGTATTACATTTAGAACTTAAATTTTAATGTAGAAATAGTACTAAGTTCTGAATACTATCATGATGTGAGATAATGCTGGCTTTGGTTTATATCAAATACACATAGAACATGTAACGCTGGCTTTGTTGTACTGGAAACAGAACAATGTGATAGCATAGCATAATTATTTTGTTATAATTGTTTATTAAGATGCTTCTTGGGTGTTCAAATTGAAACTGAAGTTTGTGTTGTCTTCTGTAAGTGAAAACCTATAGGATCCAACTCTTTCCCAAATGATTGAATTGGGCAGTATAAAGCATATGCTCTGAAAGCACGAGTCACAAGAGGAACCATGTTTTGTTTCAACTGTCATACCTGCTGATATTTGGCATTAAGTTCCTGAACTTGTAGTCATATTGTAGTTTTGAGTGGATAATGCTAACATGTTTGAGTGGATAATCCTCTTGGAAATATAAATACAAAAGTTCTATATTTAGATATCTTACTTCTTCTATTTGGCTCTTGTAGTTGCACACCCAAAAAATTAAGGTATAATAAAGTCTAGACATGTTCTATGCAGTTACTTTCTATTTTGTATTTTATATTGTGACAGAAGGGGAAGATAAAACCAGTTCATATTGTTGATGTTCCTGGACATTCTCGTCTTCGACCCAAATTGGATGAGTACTTGCCTCAAGCAGCTGGCATAGTTTTTATAAAGTAACACGTCAATATTAGCTATAAGCCGTGGCGGCTAGTGTTTAAAACTCTTGAAATCTTATAGCATTGTAAATTTAATAAGTCACCATTTCTTGATTTTACTGAGAAAGAAGCGATATCAGTAATTGCAAAGATACTGACATTTTGTTTTATGTATTAAGGTATCTATATGATCTGTTAACTAAGGCAATCTGTACAAGTTTCCAAGAGACCCATAAGCCATCAATTTGTTTAATTTCAGGTCCTTTTCATTTTTCCTTTCTCTCTAGGTGGTAAAATATTTTCTACCTTCTTTTGGATAAAAGAATTGATATAGTACCTTTGCTTATAACTGTATGCAGACATTTGGAAACAAATGAGTATGTGCCAACATTACTACATGCAGGGTATTGGGTTAATCAATGGTGTCTTTCATTGATGCTGCTACTTCTACCCTTCAATTGAAGGACGAATGAAGTGAATTTATGGCTTATCAATTTTTCAATGGTGTCTTTATTATCTTTATCTTTAGTTAGTTTTGTGATTTTTTCATCTCACACCTTATCAATGCATTCATATGTTGTGTAATTCATATATTGATTTGGTGAAATGCAACTTGTGTTTGGATTTGAAGAGATTTTCATGTAATTGAATTTGAATAACAGTAACTTGTAATTGGATTTGAGTAACTTTATTTAGTACATATATATGTTTGAATGTATTATGTGGTGTTTGATTATGAAATTTGTTTAGGTCTTCTTTTTATTGGAGTAAAGCCTAATAAAAAAAAGGACAAAAAAATGATTTTTTTTTTATTGGAAAATGATTTTTAATAGCGTTTTTTTAGAAAAAGTGCTATTAAAGCTGGAACCTACGATAGCACTTTTCATAAAAGTGCTATTAAAGCTGGTTGCCAGAAGTGTTAATTTGTGACTCATAACAGGCATACGATAGCGCTTTTGGCATATGAGCGCTATTAAAAGTTGGGGATACGATAGCGTTTTTAAAAGTGCTATTATAGCCACAGACTTACAATAGCACTGGCTTCTATAGCACTTAAAAGTGCTATTAAAGCAAAAAAAAAGTGCTATCAAAGCCCTTTTTTGTGGTAGTGAGAGAAAAAAAATTATAGAAGAACATAGGTGGGAGAGGTGTTAAAAGGAGAAGTTTGACTCTGGAGAAGCACTGGCGGATTTTAAAGGCCAAGACTTTCCAACAGAATCCCATCGAGCAATTCAACAGCATGAAACGTTCGACTTTGCTGACCCATAGAGGGAAATTTGGTAGATTTTTTTTCGGTTAGTCATAGCATACCCAATAATTAGGACACAAAAAATCCCCAGTCGATTAACATAGCGCACCCAATCATGGCGAATTAACACACCGATGAGTTCGCTATGACTAACATACGAAGAACTTTGAGGCCAATTACACACAAAATAATAAAAGCTAAACAAAATAACATCACAAAAACAAAAAAATATTACTTAAAGAAGCAAAAAAAATTAGAAGAGAAGTTGGGGAAGTGTGACCCCTTCCAGAATCGGTTTTGCCATTTATAGGCGATTTGGCCGCACACGTGGCCAATTAAAATTGGCCACGTGGTAGGCATTTGAATGAAGCAGAAGTCACTGATCACCGACGAATCTGTGACTTAAGTCACGGACGTGCGGTGGAAATTGCTTATTTTTTATTCATTTTTTTCTACATCCGTGACTTACGCCATGGAGGGGTAGTTTCGTCATTACGTAGGGCGCGCAGGTAAGCCATATGGTTGCAAAAATAATTCTCTCTTCTAAAATCCTTTTATCTATGATGAGAATGAAAAATCAAGAAAATGCACCACGAATTTTTCGATGGCATATAACATTCAACTTAAAGCAGAAAGATTCTCTTCTCCCCCAACTCTTTTTAACCCCCCAATATTCCAATTTTAACCTTGTACAAAAACTTCGGAACGTGTTTTCCAAAAATTTTCTAGTTAAATTCGTTGAAAATTTCAAAAAATACATTCCGAAGTTCGTATTCAAGGCAAGAAAAACTTCGAAAAATGCATTTTAAATTTTAAAATCAAGGGCAAAAACGGAAAATCGGGGGGGGGGGGGGTGGGGTGGGGTTGGGATGAGAATCTTTCCTTAAAGCAATGAAAATTAATTTCAAAGTCAAACATACATAATTTAAAATATAATCAAATATACAAAATTTTAAAAATAATATTTATACATACATAATCAAACAATTCTGGTTGTCTAAATTAAATCCTATAACTACCAATTTTCACAATATACACTATAATTTTACAAATTAAAAATTAACTGTGAAAAAAAATACTTGTATGAAAGTTGGATTGATGAAGTTAAATAGAGAAAGAATTATTAAAGCTGATGAATGAAGTTAAAATGAATAAAAAAAAATTCATATTCATTTATCAAGCCTTTACAAAATGTAACTGAGTTCATTTCAAATCCTATCTTCCAAAATATAAGTAGATTTTTTATTGTACAATTCAAATCAAATTAATAAAGGATATTTTCAAATTTTTTAGAACTCGGAAACAATGTAAAAGAGACGAAAAAGCAATTTTTAAAAATTTTTGGGCCTAAATTTGCAAAAACTATTTCAACCAGTATATACCTGTCCAACTTACTGTCACCCTATTTTAAATCAATTTTAGTATGTGTTCAATTTGACATTTGAGGCGTTGAAAATCCATATATCCAACCTGAGTGAGTTTTGAGCAATGAGATTTGGCCGCGGGGTTTTAGTTGCGACAAACAAACAATTATAGTTAAAATGTTAGTCAGTCTTGTGTTAAAAAACTTTGACCTAGTTTATTTTTGAGCTTATACAAATAGTTTATGCAATATAAATTAAGTTTAATGCTATTTTATAAGTTTAAACTAGTGAAAATTGAATTTTTATAAGCAATTTTATCATAAACTACCTTGAAAAATTTATAATAATACATAAAAATTATATAAGCTGTTTGCATAAGCTAAAAATTTAGCTAGGCCAAATGATTCTTATTTTTGGGGCTGAGAAGTTTACCCTGGATTTTAATTGTTAACTTCAATGATATTTAGCTTTTTTTTTTAAAAAAAATTAAAAAATTGACTGTTTCTTCAGAGATTATTTTTGAAATTTGAGACGAAATTTGAAAAAATCCTAGTAAGTCAACTAGGAATCCATAAAAGAGATCCAATCATAGCTCTATAAAAGTCATACACTTTTAAAATGTACCACCAAAAACCAAACTACAAAATATCCATTTAACAACTACTATCTTTGCATCAATATCGACCATTTGTTCAAACTAAAAGTTCTTAAAATACTAAAACAACCTTACCATATGTCCTAAACAACAGTCTTCAACTTGTTGTTGGCACCACCAATTGACTCTTCACGCCCTCTCTTGCGACAATCACCCTTAGCATTAGTCATGTCAATCTTCACACCAAATAGTTTCAGACCCTCACATTTATTACCTTCACCTACTGGTGTCGCATTCAAGTCATTGTAAAAAAGCACCCCATCGAGGCTGGACCCACTTGTTCCTTGCCGAATGATGTGGTTAATTTGATCGGGCGATACACTAGTAACATTTCGAAGAAAAGCTACCAACTCGTCGCACTGCTTCTTTGCAAGTGCTAATTCAATGCTCAATTTCTCGTTGTCCTTTTTCAGTTTCTCATTCTCGTTCGATAAGTCAGCGAAATAGGTATTTCGTTCCACCGATCCAGTTGAGGTTGAACCCATGTCTTCACCACCAGAGTTAGACGTAGAGTTCAATCCAATGCCAATGGGTCTTCCGATCACTGGCGATAGGGCCTTCCGACGCTTCATTGTTGCCAATAGCTGCCTATGTCCTCGCTTGAAATTCTCGTTGGCAAATTCCCATTTATCAGGAACAATTTTTCGGAACCCCTGAGAAATTGAAATTCAAAATTAGTACTTTCAAAACTAACAATTTATTTTTCTTTTAAGAATTATTTTTTTAACATAGAAAATTCGTCAATATACATGGAAGAGTGGGAGTGAGACAAATTAATATAAACAATTTTATTATTTTAATGTTCAAATAACAAAATCATTTTTTTTCCTGCAAGGAATAAGAAAAGATAAATATTTTAACTTATTTCTCCGGCAGAATATGCTAAATAGCATTTGGATCTTTCTCTAAAAAAGCTAATGACTAATAAGTTAATATATTTTAATGTAAAGGAATAATAATGCGGTCAAAAAGAAAAATGTAAAGGAAGAATAAATGCAAAAAATGTAAAGAAAGATTGACAATTAAAAACATTTTTTTTCCATAACAAAAGCCTCATCCTTTCTTTTTTTTTGGTACGAAAAGCCTCATCCTTTCAAATAAAGTTATTGACTATTTTTTGACTATTTAATCACGCAATATTTTAATTAATTCAAAGGAGACTAACAAGGTATATATATGGTCTTCGAATAATTATATAAGTGGATAAAAATTCATTAAAGAAATTGAAAAACTAACCAAATATAAAGCATTAACTAAGTGGGTAAAAATTAAAGTGACAAAGAAAAAAGTAGAAAAAATTTCAGAAATGAAATATTTATACATTCAAAGAAATTATTTATCAAACATTGACTAACAAAATCTAAATTGATAGCATTGTATTTGGTGATAAAAAAGTCAGTATTGTATGTTTTTTTTTTTGACAAAGTCAGAGTATTGTATTAAGACATTGTTTTTGTGAATAAAAAATTGAACAACGGTTGGGATGAGTTGGTAGAGTGGTGCACAACTACCACTTCCTCCATTTCGCGTTTATATACAAGGCAAATAAAACAAGGCTATAACTATTTAATTTGGTCAAAAGAATAAATAAATAAATTATTTAGTCAAATAAAAAGAGACTATAATTATTAATTAGCTAGTTTTGCGATTGAAGATGCTGACTGCCATGCCCGTTCATAAGTATATAGACTCAGGGTGGTTGCGGTGTAGATTGGTTTAGTTATGAACATAAAAATTATCTAAATCACGAAACAAAAATGCATACAGTTTAATTTGATTCGGTTGATTTTTAAAAAATCATACAAACCAAATCAAACCAAACCAGTACGGTTAAGGTCTAAAAGCCTATTACTTTATGTACTCAATTTGGATTGGACATGCTAAGTTGAATTATCTAATAGGTTAATTGATACTAGTGGTTAGAGGTAAGTTAAGTATTATGATTTAATTTGGTTTAGTTTGATTTTCTAAAATGAAAATGCAAACCAAACCAAACCGCACGGTTAAGAAAAAAATGATCCATGCGATTCAAACTAAATGCAAAATTTGGCGGTTTTCAATTTAAATTGGTTTGATTGCATTTTTAGTTTTGAATTGATTCGAATATGATTAACCCTATATAAACATCTTTTAGTGAAGACTATAGAGAGTATTTTTTAAATCTAATAGTATTTGACATTTTTTGATATACAGTAGATCTAGTCAAAATTCATTTATTAAATGAGATAACCTAATTTACTAGTCGCTCCGTTACAAAATGACCACCACTAGAGATTTTTCTTTACATACTAAAAAAAAGTAATATAATAATATAAAAAAAACTAATAAATAATAAATCTATATAAATTTTTTTAGGAAAAATAAAATAATTCTATACAAATAATTATATATATATATATATATGGGGAATGCTAATGCACACATTTGTTAAAAAATATAAAAAATTTCTGCGTAGGTAGGTGTAGAGAAGAAGAAAAGTGTACTACTAATAAAAAAACAGAAAGAAGAAAAGTGTGAGAAATGAGGAAGAAGAAATCTCGAAGGTGGAGCATATAAAATCTTTCAATTCAGCCACCTAACAAAAGCTCAATAGCACAAACTAACACGTGTTTTTCACCCCTCATAAAAGTAATATTTCATCCGTCCCAAAATTTTGATCATTTTAAAGTTTAACACGTCAATTAAAAAATAATAAAGATAAATCAGTTAAACCATTTTTATTTTTATTTTATTAAGAAAAAAAATATATTTAATGATTGTTTTTGTTTTTTATCTTTCACACCGGTTTCCGATTCACCAAAAGTGGACGACTAATCCGGCTCGTGTGTAGAGACATGCGCACTGGCCAAACGTTATATTAATTAATTTTTGTAAGGGTATAAATAGTAAAGTATCATTAATTACATTTTTATTTCCTAAAATGACCAAAGTTTTGGAATAAAACTAAAAGCCTAAAAAATTAATTTTTCAATAAAAATCGATGTATCTCATTAAAAATTTATCTTAAATATAAAAAAAAGTTGATTAATAAAAATTGATGTATTTAATTGAAAATTTAGACCATTAGCTCATATACTATAGTCAAACTTTTTCTTACATTTAAGGGTCAAACTAGTATTTTACAATATTTTTGGTTTGATGCAAATCACATGTGGAGTAAATTTCCAAGAAATATCAAAACATATTTGGTGTGAAAAGGATTCAAGAACATTTCTCAAATAACGATACTTCAACAAACAAGAGACAAATTCAAAGCAACCAATTCTATTTCTATCCCACGTAATGTAAAACCCACTCATTTTATTCAACATATATACAAGCCAAAATGATCCTTGAATCAAAAGTTCCACGTAATAATATTTCAACTCCACATTCAAACAAAATCCACCAATTCATATGGTAAATAAAATGATCTAAATTCTCTTATCCGTTTAATTTAATATTTAATTAATCAATTACGCAAACACCACAAAACGCTCTATCTATCAACCTCCTAAGCAATCAATCCCAATTTACAAAAACATAATTTTGATTTAATAATGGACTTTAATGTAATCCGTTCTTAAGTGATCCACCATGAAAACTATACTCTCTCAATCTAAAATATTTTTGTTAGGAAAAAATGGGTGAAAATAATAAATGAAAAATTCAGGTTCGAATTAATGCCGACATATACAATAGATGATATTTCTACCGACTAAACTATATTCATATAAAAAATCTAAAATAATTTTATATCGACATCTAATAAAAAATCAGATCATGTTATATTTTAATATTATTGGTATGATATGAAGTAAATCATAAAAAAGACACAATAATTGATTGAAACAAATATATATGAGAATTGCAAAAACAAAACAAGCAGTGGAAGGAACAAGAAACTTACATAGGTGTTGAGTTGGCGAACAAAGCTTGAGAAATTGTTGTGCTTAAAGTACTTTGGAAGCAAATCCCTAGCAAATTCAGCATGTTTCAACACAACAAAAGTGTTGCCATTTTCACCCCAAGAAATCACATCATCAGTGAGAGGATCATCCACCATCTCATAAGTCTTGCTCAAAAATGGCGCCGGCACCGACCGCTGCGACATTTTTTCTTCCCGATTTACCCTTCACCTACTTCACAAATTATCTACTAAATAAAAAAAATCTATATAAATTTATTTTCCTTATAAATTTTATGTATTTATACAAGGATAAAATAAAAGAAAAAGGGTATGTGTATATATATTTTTTCCTTATAACAAAAAAATAAAGCAAAAGGTTATATGTAATATGGTAACAAGGAATTGAAAAAGCTTAGGAAGAAAAAAAACTGAAAAGAAGAAGAGCTGTTAAGAATTCCCAATCCCAACAATAAAAACCAAAGAGAAAGAAATGAGAATGAAAAGAGGAACAAAAAGAAGGTTTATTAATGTTATTGGATTGATCAAAATCCATGAATCCAAAGCTTATGGAAATGAATAAAAGTGACAAAAAATACCATAACTTCTAAAGAGAGAACAAAGAGAAAAGGAAAGGTCAATAGAGTGATAAAATCATAAAAGTGATAAACTATGTTTCTGGAATCTAAAATTCTTGCACGGGACTCTTTTATTTATAATAAAAAATAAATATACCATTTGAGAAGAAAAAAACTAAGCCAACCCCCATTTTCTAAAGTGACGTGTGTTCTAGAAATATTGAGATGAGATGCACTAAGGTCTAGAAAAATATAAATATCATGATGAGACAAAATGAAATAAAAGGAACCCACTTTCACAGATTCTTCTTACCTTCACATCTAACATTGAATAAAATTACTAAATTTCTTTTGGTTTGGATATTAAATAGACACCAATAATAACTAACGAAATATATATTAAATTTTGGATTTAGTCAAAAATTATTTTCTTTTGGATATTAATTAAATATCGATTGACCGCATCTTTAATGTTAAATAAATATTTGACCGCTTCATCATAGAAAATAAAATGAAAAAAATTGACCAATTGTTAGTTGATTCAGTGGTGATTGGCACTGAACTTGATAGGGAGGACCACGGTTCGATCCCCCGCAACTACGATCGGGAGGGGACTGGAACCACTTGATGTCAGAACTGACCCCCGAACCAGATTAAACTGGTGGTGAAAGTCAAAAAAAAAAAATGAAAAAAATTGACCGCATTTTTTTTTTTGTGCTTTGCCTATAGATTAACTTTGGTTTGGTGTATGTTTAAGGAAAATTAGGAAAACTCTTTTGGTTAAAATATGTTTTTAATTCTTATAAATTTTGTATTTTTTTGTTTGTTTTAGTCTTTGATGATTCTAATCGCTATAAATGTAGTATTTTTTTTGCTACCACCACCAATTTAATTTAATTTAATTTGAGAGTCAGTTCTAACATTAAGTGGTAATGTAATATTAATTTGTATCAGTGTTTATAAGACTTTTTGTTTAGTTTCAATCTCTGTAAATTTAAAAAAATTCAATTCTACTTTTTGATGTTATATGTGGCCTATAATATAGCCATGACATATTGACATTTGATTCAATAAAATGATTTTAGAAAGTAAAAAGTAATTGTTTTGTAAGTTGCAGCGACCAAATTCAAATAAAAGCCGAAAACTAAAAGATACTATACTTACATGGACTAATATTATATTGGGTTAAATAAATTTTTGGTCTCTATAAATATCTTAAATTATATTTTTAATTTTAATAAAAAATTACAACAACTTTTAGTCCTTCAAATAAAAGTTAATGATTTGGATTATGTTATCTATAATTGATGATGATTTGTAATAAGTGATTGATGATGAATATTGATGCAGAATGATGATGATAATCTTCATTGTGATACTAAGATTTATCTTTAGCCAGAATTTTCACAGAATAAAATCCACAATCATCAACAAGATTTTTGATTTTTTAATTTTTTTGTATTTTTAATTTTTTTTGACAAACTTAAATAAATCTAGTAAGACTTTGTAAACACAATCTCCGGCAACGGCGCCAAAAACTTGACTACGGTCTGGCAAGTGCACCAGTCTGTCGTCGAGTAATAATTCACACTCTACGAGTAGAATGAGTTCGAATTCACAGGGATCGTGCCGAAGCTTCACTATCGTTATTTAAGTTTGTGATAGTTTGCATTCGCTTTGGTTTTTGGAAAAAGGTTTTTATAAAAATAGAGTAATGCTTGCAGAAATATAAATTGCGGAATGTATAAATAATAGATTCAAGAAATATATAGGCTAGGTATGGTGGTTGGACTCCCTCCCTTCTTCATATTTGGCATGACCGGTGTATAACATAGTTACTTAGATTATGTTCGGCGGTGAATTATCCTTGTTGTAGTAATACCTTACTATTACACTATGTTTATTAAAGTTTCCCTACATTAACAACTAAGGTACCTACCAGAGTCTAACCTCGATGTGTCACATACCCTAATTACTAAATGAGTTGTTTATAAACATGCATTATGCTCTTCACCAATTAACCTCTAGGTCCTAGTATCGGGTTGTTCATCTTCTAAGTGCTCAGATCACACCTAGTGCATGATTACTCCTCTAAGCGCTCAGTTCACGACTAGTTCAGGATGTTACCGTCTCTATACACCTAGCATTATTTACTACGAGTTCCGGACCATATCAAGTCAAAACCTAATATCAATTCTATGGGCGCTTCCGCTTATCCGGCCAGATTACGAGATACGTTATTAAAGTGCACGAGTAAATAACAAACATAACTACTAAATATCATTTATTATACCTTAGACTCAATCACAGACTCCAAATATTCTTAGGGGAGTTCATCTTCTCCACCACAACCTAAAGCATAAATATAGAGACTACATATTTAAATTACAAAATATAACCTAAATACAAAAGCCTAAAGAAACATACCTTGCTGAGTTAGTTTTCCCGTAAGGGGAGAAAACTATGCCCAATAGAGCTCCTATGAACCTCTCCTTATAGTAGAGAGTGTTCTACTATTTCTGAATGATTTAAACAATGAATGAGAGACTCTATTTATAGTTTTCGTAATGAGCCTCAGCAAGGCATCGCACTGCGATGAGCACATCGTACTGCGATGTGAAGATTCAGTTCAATTTTATAACTGATCATGTGCATTTCATCAGCTTGGTCGCCAAGTTACTCCATCGTGCTTCGTTGTGAAGCATCGTGCTGCGATGGGTAGATTTTCTTCAGATTTCTTCCTTCTGATTTCTTGGCAAGCAAGCAGCTCCCATCGTGGCACGATGGGAGCCATCGTGCTGCGATGGAATGCTAATTTCTTCACTTTTTTGGCTTTTTCTTGTCTTTTTGCATCTTGGACTCTGTCTTGATGCTTTTTCATGCTTTTGTAGGTTTTCCTTCGTATTTGGGCCTGTCTTGGTCATTTTACTACTAATAATACTACTAAAAATACCATAGAAATTCTTGTCATCAATTAGTGAGGAACAAAAGTTCTTGTTTTTGTCCTGTCCCTTACTGCCTATTTTGTTTAGTACCATAACCAGTTTCTGAATCAAACATGGTACAGTAAAAGTTGTTATGTCTAGTCTCCTGTTTTTTAGCAAATCAAACGCACCCTAACTCTATGTTTTGTGTACTTGCTGGATCTTTAGGGGTCCATGTTATCAGATTATGTTTATGTTCGAGTTGTGTATCGAGTCTTTCATTATATCTTTTATTTAAAATGATTTTATTGTACGAACAATGAATACTATTTTATTACCTTAATATTATTTATCGGAAATGAATTAGTGTAATACCTCAAATTAATATTTTATATCTTAATTTTGTGTTTCAAGAACTTATGAATTTATTATCCGCTGCATGTTTTGAAGAATAATTTTTGTAAAGTTGGAATTATCTAAATATTGAGTTTGGGTGTTACATAATCCCCGACATAAAAAATTAGAATTTTTTAACATAAGATGAATTATTTATGAATTTTTTAGCACAAATAGCTAAAAATTCAAATTTAATTAATCTCTTGGTAACAAAAGTTAATTTTTGTAAGAAAAATTTCAATAATATACTAAAGATGACCGTGAAAAAAATCTAAATTTCAAATGATATACATAAATTGACTAAATAAAGTGACAAAAAATCATGATAGAAAATATTTGTGGACCAAAACTTGCTGAAATTTTTTATATGGACTAAAAACAAAATTTGAGATATTTATAGGGATCTAAAACATATTTAATCCTATTATTATATTTAAATTTTTCTTGTAACAACAGTTTAATTATTTCACTTCCACAGTGTACACAATAAAATAGTTTATCAATACAATTAACTTTTACGAAAAAGATAGTTTAAAAAAATAGCTTTTACAGTACTTCTGAAAGATTAATCTAAAACAAGATGTAGGTTGCTTTCTTCTCGACTAGATTAAATAATGCGGCATTTAATTAGCAAAATAAAGAAAATAAGGTGGCATTTTGTATATTTCTAATTTTTTTTCCTTATCATCTTTAGTTTCACCATGTGCTAGGTTTGTTATTTTATTTTGGGTGTGTTATTTTGTTTAATTTTAAATAAATAATCTGAATATATATTTAATTTTTGGATGAAACTTTTTTTTCTTCTTCTTTCAGATTTTTGGATGAAACATTTAGATGCAGAAGTTCAAAAGGTGCATGGGATATCCTCGTGAAGTACTATGGTGGTGATCCAAAGGTCAATAAGGTGAAATTGCAATCTTTGAGAAGACAATATGAGTTGCTAGATGGAAGAAAATGAAACGGTTTTTGATTACTTCTCAAGATTGGTTACATTGACTAATCAAATGCAAAAATTATGAAGAGACTTTGTTAGATCAGACAATTGTGGAGAAAATATTCAGCACTTTACCCTGAAAATTTGATCATATTGTTGTGACAATTGAAGAAACCAAAGATTTAAGTTAGTTAAAGGTAGAAGATCTGCAAGGAACTCTTGAAGCACATGAGATAAAGCAATCAGAGAGGGAAAATAGAAAGCATGATGATCAAGCACTGTTTGCAAAATTCAAGAATTATGCAGAAAAGAAAGAAATATGGAATACGAGTTAAAAGTCTAAAAAAGATGGTTCAAAGAATAAAGATAAAGCTGAAACTTCTTCAAAGAATCAAGGAAAGAACAAATTTGACAAGAAAAAGGTACAATGCTTTAATTGTGACAAATGTAGTCATTTTACATCTGAGTGAAAATTCAATAGATCAAAGAAAGACGATGAGGAAGCAAATGTAACACAAGAAAGTCTAGGGCTAGAAAATGAAGCCGTGGCTTTTGTTTCAACTATTAGTGAAGAGTAGGCATGGCAAAATAATCCATACTCCCGGGTATTCGCCCGTCCCACCCCAATTTTGACAGGAAGAATCCAAGTTGACTGTGTTTGGGTTCAAATTTATGTTTTCTCTGATTTTAAAAGACGGAGTTGGGACGGGTAATGAGGATATGGATACCCACCCCTAATCCGCCACTGAACCCGTCCCACTTATATTGAATTACATTTTATCATTCTTAAATTAAAAACCCTTAAACAAACTCTAGATTACATTCATTTTTTTGTTGATTATTGCATTCATATTTTAAATTTTAAAGTTGAGTAATAAACAATTTGTTTTCTCTATTTATTTTCTTTGTATAGATATTTTGAAAAAAATTAATTTTCTACTTTTAACTCTTTTTTAATAAAAAAACACCAAAATGAAACTCAAGTTTATATGGAGGTAGAGCGGAATGGGCATACTCAAACCCCATGGGAATACGGGGTACCCGAACCCCACGAGGATACCTGAACCATGTTGGGTATGGGATTAGGGTTTAAGTTTTCATCTCCGTTGAGAATTGAGACGAGTATGGGGATACACGAACTTTATGGTTTAGGGTGGGCAAATTTTGTCCCCACGCCGCTCCATTGCCATGCCCAGTGGCAGAACTATAAAAAAATGCGGGTGGGCCGTTAAAATAGACTATAATATTGCATATTATAATTTCAGTGGTAATAAGAACAAAGTTGATTTCTAAAAAATTAAACTACATAACTTAAAATAACAGTCTACGTGTATCAAGCGACTTGAAATCATCAATAATGGAATCTGAACTAATACTTGCACTAATTTCCCTTTCAATGTAAACAATCATGTTATCTGCTAGAAACCGAAATTTCATCTTGTTTTGCAACTTAGTCTTGATAATTTTCATTGCCGAAAAAGATTCTCAGTTGTGGCACTAGAAACTAGAAGGGTCATGATAAGACAGAGTAGTCTATCAATCAAGAAGTAAATTTTATTCCCTTTAGTTGCAACCAAACACGAACATAAATTTTGAATAGTTGATAAATTCTTGAATTCTGTTGATTGGCGAGCATCAACAACAAAATGTCAAAGTTGATATTGCAAAGTAATATTCTCTTGCTCATTGAAATCCAAAGGATAATTTTTTTCAACAAAAGTGCAATTAGTATCAATGTCAAAAGCTTTATAACAACTCTTAGGATTCAAAACACAACTTAAGAGCTAACAAATCTATTGCTTGCTCACTAAATCTGCTATTCAACTCTTGTAATTGTTTGAGTAAAAAAAAAACTCTTGTAATTGTTGGTCAATAATAGCAAAACAATATTTCAACTTTAAAGTAATGTTCTAGTGTGTCATGATTCTTTGCAAGACGAGAGCGTCCTTATCTTGTTGCATAATGAGTATCATCAAGACCAGGAATCTCAATATCACGTCTTTCACAATAAGATGCCACTTGATGACAAGAATTTCTATAGTATTTTTAGTATTAGTATTAGTAGTAAAATGACCAAGACAGACCCAGATACGAAGAAAAACCTACAAAAGCAGAGAAAAGCATCAAGACAAGATCCAAGATGCCAAAAGACAAGAAAAAGCCCAAAAAGTGAAGAAATTGAGCATTTCATCGTGGCACGACATCGTGCCACGATGGAAGCTGCTTGCTGGCCAAGAAAACAGAAGAAATAAATTTGAAGAAAATCTGTTCATCGCAGCACGATGACTTTACTTGGCGACCAAGCTGATGAAATGCACAGGATCAGTTATAAAATTGAACTGAATCTTCACATCGTACTACGATGGATCCATCGCAGTACGATGCCTTGCTGAGGCCCATTACGTAAACTATAAATAGAGCCTCCCATTCATTGTTTAAATCATTTAGAAATAGTAGAGCACTCTCTACTATAAGGAGAGGTTCAGAGGAGCTCTATTGGGCATAGTTTTCTCCTCTTACGGGAAAACTAACTCAGCAAGGTATGTTTTATTTAGGCTTTTATGTTTAGGTTATAATTTCTTTATTGGAATTTAAATATGTAGTCTTTTGTAATAGTTGCCTTAGGTTGTGGTGGAGAAGATGAACTCCCCTATGAATATTTGGAGTCTGTGATTGAGTCAAAGTTATAATAAATGTTATTCAGTATTATGTTTGTTATTTACTTTCTTGCACTTAAATATGTATCTCGTAATCTGGCCGGATAAGCGGGAGCGCCTTTAGAATTGATATTAGGTTTTAACTTAATATGGTCTGGAACTAGTAGTAAATAATGCTAGGTGTATAGAGACGGTAACATCCTGAACTAGTCGTGAACTGAGCGGTTAGAGGAGGAATCATGCACTAGGTGTGAATTGAGCACTTAGAAGATGAATAGCCCGATACTAGGACCTATAGGTTAATTGGTGAAGCTAATAATGCATGTGTAATAAACAACTCACTTAGTAATTAGGGTATGTGACACAACGAGGTTATACTCTCGTAGGTACCTTAGTCATTAATGTAGGGAAACTTTAATATACATAGTGTAACAGTAAGGTGTTACTACAACAAAGGAAAAGTCACAGCCGAACAATAATCTGATTAACTATGTTATACACCGTTCATGCCAAATATGAAGAAGGGAGGGAGTCCAACCACCATACCTATCCTCTATGTTTCTGAATCTATATATTTATTATTTATTTATTTATGCAAGCATTACGCTTCTTTTAATAAAACCATACAAACTTATATAACACTAACGAAGCTTCGGCACGATCCCTGTGGATACGAACTCATTCTAGACACCTAGATTGTGAATTATTACACGACGACTGACTGGTGCACTTGCCAGACCGTAGTCAAGTTTTTGGCACCGCTGCCGGGGATTGTGTTTACAAAGTATCGGTAGATTTATTTAAGTTTGTCAAAAAAAATTTAAAAATACAAAAAAATTAAAAAATCAAAAAAATCTTGTTGATGAATGGATTTTGATCTGTGAAAATTCTGGCTAAGGATAAGTCAAGGTCTCCGAGCGATCCGTTGTGATCCACTTCACTTACCTGAGAATTTTCATAGTGACAAAGACACATGAGACAAACCAAAAAAATGTAAAGTTTTATCATTATCATTTCAAGTGCTACTAAAAGTATTCATTTGTTGTGCTTGATAACAGGTATTCTTTTCAAGTGCTACTAAAGTTGTTAACGTAGGGAAACTTTAATAGGCATAGTGTAATAGTAAGGTATTACTACAACAAGGAAAATTCACCGCCGAACATAATCTGAGTAACTATGTTATACACCAATCATGCCAAATAGGAAGAAGGGAATAAGTTCAACCACCATACTTATCCTCTATGTTTCTGAATCTATCTATATTTATACATTCTGTTTATTTATTTATTGCAAGCATTACGGTTCTTTTTATCAAAACCTTTTTCCAAAACTAAAGCGAATGCAAACTATCATGAACTTAAATAACCCTAGTGAAGCTTCGGCACGACCCCTGTGGATACGAACTCATTCTAGACACCTAGAGTGTGAATTATTACTCGACGACAGACTGATGCACTTGCCAGAGCGTAGTCAAGTTTTTGGCGCCGTTGTCGGGGATTGTGCTTACAAAGCATTACTAGATTTATTTATGTTTGTCAAAAAATTTCAAAAATACAAAAAAAAAATTAAAAAATCAAAAATCTTGTTGATGATTGTGGATTTTAATCTGTGAAAATTCTGGCTAAAGATAAGTCAAGGTCTATAACACCCCAACAAAATTATCTAGAATATTTAGTCAAGACATACATAAATGGATCTGAGTTCAATAAAATTTTACTGAATAAAAGAGTTGAATTTACAAATAATAGGAATACAACGAAGTAATTCCATATACAATACAACAGAAATGAATAAAGAATAAATATAGACAAATGTAACAAGGAAGAAAATATAAATCTTCTGCTCTGACAACCCAAGCTCAGCTCCGACTGTCAGTGCCCTTCCTGGTCCTTGCTCTGGATAACCTGTCTACCTAAAAAAATTGATTTGGAGTGGGGTGAGACTACTAAGCCTCAGTGAGTCCTACTACCCTCCTAAAGGTGACTACACCGGGGAACCTAGATAGTGTAATATTTCTAAGTTCAAACTGTTTTACAAATAAGAGTAATATTAATAACAAAGAATAAAGGTGTAACACATTTATCAATCTTGCCAATTACTCTTCAAAGACACGCCGAGGCAAGCCAGTCTCGGGTGCCTGACTCTGCGTACCACCGAAACAGAGGCTCGGATTCCGACGTTGGCTCACATAATAAAATGATTAGAATTCAGAGGAATTCTTTAATCACGGCATATAGTTGCCATTTAATTTTTTAATGAGTTTAAGCAGTTCTAACCAATATATCCCACCCAGGGTAACCTAAACATGGCATATTACTGATAAATATAAATATACATGTTAATCTCTGACTATATAAACTATTTTACACTATTAAACATGTTCATGAAATCCCGGTTGCATTCGGACATAAAACGAGTGTTGAATATTTTTAAAAGGTGAAATGTGCAGGTTCTGCCTCTGCTAAACTCGCTACGGCGAGCTCCTACTCGCTACGGCGAGCTTATGTGCTGACAGACCTGTAACACTCGCCCTGGCGAGTCAGAAACTCACCTGGCGAGCTATACAGACGTCAACACTCGCTGTGGCGCATAGTTACTCGCTGCGGCGAGTTTGACGGTTCAGAGTCCTGTTTCTGCTAAAATGTGATTTTTGTTAAAATACACCTACAGCCACCATGCAACTGGTTTAAAACATGTTTTATAATATAAATTAGATTATACAGGAGCAAGAATTGGGATTTATTCTTGCTCTATCATTAATTTGATTCCTAAAACCTATGTTTACATGCAATTACATATTTGGGGAGACTAGGCTTTCTAAACAATTTCTATGGTTAAGAACTTAAAGAACCCACCTTGCACAAGGAAGCTTTAAACTCTGAAGTTTGGTCCTAGACTCATGGCCTGGTGCTGATCAACATTTATCTCGGTTAACTTGTTGTAGTCCAACTTCCAACATTGCAACCAATGTAGCCTCAAACTCATAAGTACAAGAGGAACTAGGATTAGTTATGCTAAACTCTAGGAGGTGGAATGATAAGGAACTTAAAAGAAAGTTTGAGACTGCTTACCACGTCTGAAACTGACAGAACAGAGGAGAATTAGCTACATGCAGTGGCTGCTCTCTGATGAGCTCGCCACGGCGAGTGAGCACTCGCTGAGCGAGTATTGCAGGATCAGGAAGCATATTTCTGTCGTTTTGACCCAGAACCACTTTTCCAAAGTACCCATAACCTTTCAGTAGTTCCCAAACACGCAACTCAGGTGATAAACACACATGCAACAACGAATTTCAAGGATAGATCAAGAATGGGTGATTGAATAAAAAGAGGAATTCATGAGTTTATGGAAAGTGAGATTTTCTTACCTTAATCTCCTGAGTAACAAGACCCAATCCAAAAGGGTGGTAGCTTACCGAGAGAAGGTGATTACCCAGCATTCAAATCCTCTCATTGATGATGAATAAATTGAAACTAAAGGGGTTGGTACAAGAAAGGGGTTTTCGGCCATGAGGGAAAAATTAGGAAGAATGGAGCTTGCTGAATTCCTTAACTCATGGGGACAACAGATTAGTTTTTGCATGTTTCATTTGGTAAGAATCAAAAGACTTAGAAGAGGGGTGGGGATTTGGCGTGAGAAGAAGATAGGAGGAAGTATGCTCTGTTACTGAGAAGTTGAAAAGAGAAAAATGAGGTAAGTGATATAAGGCTTGGTCTTATATAGTGTCATCACATGTCTTAGTTTAATTCCAATTTTGTCCCTCCACTTAATACCATAGCAATTGTGCTCCTTAATTATACCTTCATACTTTCCCACATAAGTCCCAATTATCCTCCAATAATTATCTCTAATTAATATTCTTTTATTAATTAAAGTTAGGATGTTACAAGGTCTCCGAGCGATCCATTGTGATCCACCTCACTTACCTGAGAATTTTCATAGTGACAAAGACACATGAGACAAACCAAAAATAGTTTTACGATTTAATTTTCCAGTGCTACTGAAGGTATTCATTTGTTGTACTTGATAACAGGTATCCTGGAGTTTAAGTACGATCCTGAACCAGAAAGAACGCTTTGGAAAAGAAGGCAAGCACAAAGACTTGCACAATCCAGTAATCTTAACACAGAAGAAGAGCCTACTACCGAAGCCATGGGGGACGAGCAAAGAGTTACAATGGGAGATTACTGCAAGAGAACTGACACAGATCAGATCTCACTAGGGTTTCAACCGGCAAACCCAGCTAACTTTGATATTAAGGGTAATGTTCTTACAGGTTTGCGGGAGAACCAGTTTGACGGACGTGCCAACAATGATCCATGGGATCATCTGTCAAAGTTTTCAGAGACATGTCAGATCCAGAAGGTACCGGAAAATATCTCGGAAGACCAGAAGAAGCTGCGTTTGTTTGCTTTTTCTCTTACAGGTCCAGCTAAAGATTGGCTTCAATGTTTGCCAAGGGGAACGATTGTGACATGGAAGGAGCCTGAAGACAAGTTCCTGAAAAGATTCTTCACACACACACACTATTCCAGAAGAGGAAGTCAGAGATCCTAAGTTTCAAACAGAATGAATCTGAAACGTTGTGCGAGACTTATGAACGTTTCAAGCTGCTTATGAGAAGGTGTCCGAACCACAGCATTAGTGCCAATGAACAGATGCAACTATTCATTGTTGGTATGAAGATGCAACACCGCATGATACTGGATGCCTCAGTTGGTGGGTCTATCAAAGTAAAAACCTATGCAGAGACTAAGGATCTGGTTGAGCAGATGTGCCAGAATGAATACAACATGAGCCATGATCGGAACGAGAAGACTCCTGGAATTCTAAAGGTGGACCAGGAGATTGCCTACAAAGTAGAGATCGAGTTACTGAGGAGGCAACTTGCTGATAAAGAGAAAGCTGTGAAAGAAGCTAATGTTAAAAAGGTAGGGGGAGTTTGCGACTTCTGCCTCGAAGATCACCCTAATGGGCATTGTTTTCCAGGAGGGAGTGAAGAGCAGGTGAATTACATGAGAAACAACTACAACCCAGGTTGGAGCAAGCACCCAAATTTACGCTGGGGCCAGACAGGGAACCAGGCTCAAGCTGCACCTCAACTAACAAAGCCATCTCCATTGGAAGAGTTACTCAACAAGTTTGCTAACATGAGCAAGACTAACTTTGAAAATATCCAGACTACAGTAGCCAACCAGGGGGCGACGATAAAAAGTCTTGAAACCCAGATTGGTCAACTCTCAAAACTGGTGAGCAGTCATGTTTCAAAAGATCGATATTGCAGGTAACACGGTGGACAATCCAAAGGAGGAGTGCAAAGTGCTGAAAAATCAGAGATCAGAGCACGAATAGAGAGAAGAACAGGTAAAAGACTACGAAGAGTGGTTCAAGCTATTCAGAATGACATTAGAAGACGCTTATGACGAGTTCATGAGAGAGCTGAAAGAATATAGAGAAAGCCGAACAAGACTGCCACCCAAGAAGACAGACCCTGGAAGTGTCACCATACTCTGTCGAATTGAGGAAGCAGAAGTCAAAGCATTATGTGATGTGGGTTCAAGTGTTAATGTAATGCCATTATCTTTGGCAGAGAAGTTAAAACTCACAAAACCAACTACAGGTACAGAACATGAACTCGTGACCAAGGCATCCTTAAATTGCTACCAGTTTCAACACATGATCAAATGGCTGACTTCGTGACCAAGGCTCTAGCTCTATCAAAGTTTCATGACTTTATTTCCAAGCTTAACATGATAAACATATATAATGTTAAGCTTTGAGAATTTAGCTTAATGTAGTAATTAGTTTTAGTTAAGCTTATTTACACAATGTATTCAGTGAATAAGAGTTAGCTAAGTTCAACTCCACACATATATAAGCTTGCACTTATCCATTTAACCATTAATGAGAATCTATCATTTTTCATTCTTGATCTATTTTTTCTCTATACTCTAACCGATTTCTAACTAACTCATTATGTTTGAGATTCAATCCAAGCTCTGCACCTATATGTTATCTTCTTAGATCTATTCGATTAAATCCCCCGACCATGTTTGACAAAGAAATTGTGTGGTTCATATTCTACCTTCATGCAAGTTTACATTTGTGTGACTATTAGTGAAACCCAATACTTTTCTTGCCATCATTCCTTCAACATGAAGACACCACTTTGATTTTAAAATCGAATATTATTTGTTCCATCTGAATTTAGATCACCTCCTTCAAAGTCTCTACATCAATCTCTCAATCTACTTCCATTTATATTTAGGGAAATTATTATTCACTTTCAAATGTGAGTTTTTTAAGTATTATTTTTAATTGTGAAAAACTAAAAACCAAGTTTAAAGTCATGTTTAGGCCATCTTTAATCACACGTGAGACTTTTAAGAACACTCTCACGCTCCATATTATTGGCCACGTTGGTTCAAGCTCAATACTATTGAGTTTGGTGTGTAGATATAAAACAATGGGTGGCCTGAAAACCTAATAGCAGGTGGTTCTGCCAATCTCAAATGAGACTCCGATACCATCTTATAATTGGAAGTTGTACCTAAATCAACTCTACAAAACTGATTTATATGGCGACGATGGTCTTTACTTATAGGCTAAACAGTTCATTTGGTCCCTTACGTTTATTTTAGGTTTGAATCAGGTCCCTTACGTTTTAAAAGTTTGAATTTGGTCCCTCACGTTATCAACATTTGCATTAGTTAGTCCCTTCCGTCAAATTTTTCACTAACTTTGTTTGATCCTTACACATGGCTGACGGTTTATACATGTGGAAGTGATTTTGGACACGTGGAATGCCATATAATAAACATAACCTTCGCAAATAGAAAAAAAATACAACAAAGACTTTTGCAAACATTAACTCTTTTTTTCTATTTGTGAAGGTTCTGTTTATTATATGGCTGTCAACGTGTCCAAAATTACTTCCACCTAACCAAACCGTCGGCCACGTGTAAGTATCAAACGAAATTAGTGAAAAATTTGACGAAAGAGACTAACTAATGCAAACGTTGATAACGTGAGGGACCAAATTCAAACTTTTAAAACGTAAGGGACTTGATTCAAACCTAAAATAAACGTAAGGGACCAAATGAGCAGTTTAGCCTTACTTATAAAATCATACTCAAACCATCTCACAATTAATATTATTTGTCAAAAGAAAAAAATTAATATTATTAAAACTTATTTTAATATCTTTTTAAAAAGACAAAAAGGATTGACCAAAAACAAGAGAAAAAAGAATATGTATCAATGTTAACCGAAAATAACTATGTATTTTACCACATCATCTCACTTCATCCCTATTTTCATGATAAGATATAAAAGTTTGAACCCTTTTTATTAATTATCAGCATACAATTAATATACATATGTATCCTTTAAAATCTTTTAAAAATAAAAACTACTCGCTCTCCTAATTAATTATTAAAAAAAAAATTTATGGAAAAATTCTCTTAATTAATCATGAAAATGTCATACTTTTACATCCTTACAAAATTCTCATCCCCTAAATACAACATTTCATTTTTTTAAAAGGAAAAATTGAATTATAAACAAGGGGTACTCAACCCTTACAATTCAAAGACAAACACTTTGGGTACGAAGAAAGCACACTAAAAAATTATTACACCAGTCATTGAAAGAAAAATAAGATGTGGTTCATTATCCAAACTTCTTCCTACACGACCTATAAACCAAAACCTAGCAACATTGATAATTTGGTTCATTAAGATGTGGTTCATTATTAATGTTAAATGTTTTATTATTATTATTATTATTATTATTATTATTATTATTGTTATTATTATTATTATTATTATTATTATTATTATTATTGTATTATTTAATTTGATGGTCCATATAACAACTATGAATACTATAAAGAGATAAATTTTTTCATATTTATATTTCTATTTTTCTAGTAATTATACTACCTATAAGAGCAATAAGAGATGTTATTAGTTTAGAACCACAAGAAATAAATGATTTGATTAGATATTGAATCGTCTTAGCAAGTGGATATAATAGAATCTAGATAATTAACAGGGTTATGATTGATCTAAACCAGCTCAATATATATATGACTCATCCTACCAACTATAAAACAATTTATTAGAAACACAAGATAGCCAATACGAATTGTAACAAAATCTCCCGCTCTTCGGAGATGCCACAGGGCCGAGGAACAATATTCTGAATTTTTACTCTAAACTTAGAATATATGTAACTTGATAGGGATTAAAAATCTCATTTCATCCAATCCTTTCTATATAACACCTTATTAACATATTACATATCTTCTATCAAAATCATTTCCTATGAATCTCTAGTAGTACAAACATTCCATTTTCCTTATTTTTGTTAAAGTGATATAAATAAAGTCACTATCTAAATTATGAAAATGAGAAGATTCATGTACTACAACATAAAAGAAACGACTGTGTTGTTGTTGTTGGAGTTTCAAACCATTTTCAAGCATATTAGTTCAATCATAATGGAGCACCTACTTAAACTATCTAGATTAAAATTTGCCTAGAATCTTAGCCAAAATGGTTTATTACTCTTTCAATATTATCATCATTGTTTTATATTATTGTTTAGTTGCTTTAGAATGCCGAATTATATATATTATAGTCATCATCACTAAGTAGACAAAAGTATATGGTACGGCTCTAATGTTGTCTATCCTAAATGTGTTACTTGTTCTAATCCCACAACAAAGTACTAATTATATATGTTGAATATTTAATTTTGTCAATTAATAGATGACATACACCTTGCTCGTTGAAAATAATGTGAATACATTCGATATACACATCAATTATCATAAAAACTTATTTCCTAGATTTAATAAACATCGTTCTAGACACTCCACCCATAATTGTTGACTAGCTCCAAGTAGTTCGTGTGTCAAACAATTGATAGTGCCATATATCATATCTCAACAATATACAATCCTCGTCCTTTTCAAAATTGACATCATATACTAGATGATGTAGACTTTTTAATATAGGTTTAAATATGTTTTTGGTTTTTATAATAATTTTTTTAGTCTCTACAAAAATAGTTTTCTCTTTAATGTTTTTGTGTCCCAACTTTTTGATTTTTGATTTTTGTCTTTTGTGTTTTTATTTTAACGCATACAAAATGTGTTCATATTCCATTGGTTATATAGTAGTACATGAAAGATTCAATTTATCTCTCCAAAATATTAACAACATATGAACTTAAAAGAATACTATGGTCACCAATTTTTATATGAAAAACTGTTTTAATTATTAAAAATTTTGTAAGCAATATTGCCAAAAACAATAAAAAAAATTGCAGCCAATGTCATATCGAGGATCTGGGTGCGAGTTTTATAACTTTAATTAATAATAATATTTAATGTTCAATAATTTTTTTTGTCCTTGTAAATATTTTAAATTTTATTTTTAATCTTTCTAAAATATTTCAACAAATTATTAGTCATTGATTAAAAGCCTTTTTTTTAGAAGGCTCAATGTTTAAAAGTCAACTCATATGTGTATTATTTAAAATTTTGATTTTTTTTGCACTCGTGCTTAATTAGTAGATATATTAAAGAAATTTCTCTTACAAAAGTTTATAATTGTTTAATAAGTGATGAACTAAATATGAATTTTTTTATGTTTAAAAATTTCAAATTTAATTTTAAAAAATTCTAAATTTTTGTGTGAGAGATTTTTATCATATTACACATGAATATATAAAAAACTCACTGAAAAAATATAAAATGATAAAGAGTTGTGATATGTTGGACCGATTCCCCCTAATGTTTGTATAATTTAGAGGGGTTGATCTAGCTAGATGCGATAAAAAACATTATAGAAATATACTATTGTTGGTAATTTTATCATGTATATTTGTAATTACTAATGAATACTTAATAAAAACTCGATATAACTCATTAATTAATCCAAAAGTGATTCAAATCAGAAAATGACTTGATAAAATTATAGTGGGAAAAAAATGTAGTACTTCTTTATTTATATAAATAAATATAATTAGACGCATCAATATATGAATATCCACAAATTTAACTCACATAACTAATTATCTACAAAATTTTATTCACGTGGATCAAAATATAAATAGACTAAAATAATATTCTATGTATCTCGTGCATGGCACGGAATAAATGGTCCGATTCACGATTACTCAAATTTAGTGTCATTCATAATAGTTTAGTTGGTGTCAAAAATGGTGGTTGGACATTTTAAGAAAAACAAAAGAATTTAAATAAAATTATAATTAATTATTAATATTAATATATTTTTCTTCAACTCGTTTAACACTTAATTCAAACGAGCAATACTTGGTTGGGCACAAACCCAAGAAAAAATTACTTAGGCACACATACATGAGTAAAAAAAATTAAATTGAAAATGATTAAATGATGTGACAATATTAATTTTGTTTTAATTTTTTTTCATTGATGAGTGTGTGCCTAAGTAATTTATTCTTGGGTTTGTGTCCAACCAATTATTCCTCAATTCAAACATGTTGAACTATATTCAACCCTCAAGATGGAGCTAGTAATGAATTAGTGCAAAGACCAACTATAACAATTCAAATATTTAAATAATCTAAAAACAAATTGACAAACAAGACAACAGATGAGTCTGTCAATGTTAAAGTTCAATGTAAACAAGTACTCTTAAATCACGGGACTGCATGACAATTGATTTGTTCTTCTAATTTAGATTTTTTATATTTAATGTTATCAACACTGATGTGTCCTTGATCCAGTCATATTGTTAGATAAATGATTTTTTTTTTACCAAATAGCTAGATTAGTAATTGAGAAATTGGACTATTAGTTTAATAGTTGAACGACATAAGTCGATGTATATAAAATATTTTTGACAGAATTATTTTTAACTTTTAAATTTCACAATAAATGTATTAATTTTAATAGGAGTGTTCGCGGTACGGTTTGATTCGATTTTTCATATAAAAATCTTTTTAACCGCGAGATATAAATATGTGCGGTTCGATTTGATTTGGTTAATTTTTAAAAAGTCATCCAAACCAGATCAAACAAATGCAGCTTAGATTGGTTCGATTTGTACGGTTTACAACATAATATTACAATACCTTATAATTTTAAATATAAAAAAAAACTTGAAGTTCAAATATAACATCACTGTACCGATAAAGGTTGTTTATTGAAATATAATATAAACTTAAGTTTAATACCGCAGTTCGGATTGGTTAGGTTTTCTGAAATGAAAACCGCCAATTGAACCACGCGGTTCATTATAAAAATCATCCAAAATCTCCCAAATCAATGTGATTTTTGTGACTTTCGATTTAGATTGGTTCGATTTTAAATTTTATTTTTGGATTGGTTCATATACAATCACCCCTAAATTTTAATATTTTTGTAGAGTGCCTTAACGTATCTTCCATTTTTAGTAGAAAGCTTGATTTTAAAAATGCCCAAGATATTTAGAAAGCTTGATTTTAAAAATGCCCAAGATATAGGTTAAATCACATATTCACATGCATTACTTTTCAATTTGTTTTATCATACGACAAGTAATACATATCAATAATAGTAAAGCAAAAATCATTAAACCAAAACAAAGAAATTTGATCATCTCTCTCATTTTTCACTTCTATTTCTTCACACCTTTTATCTCTATATATTTTTTAATCTCATGATCTCTTGATTATGTTATTACTTTTTAATAAAGTGAAAGTGAGATAAGACATAGATATATTATTGAGAGTAAGAAGAAAATCGGAGAGAAAATAAAAGGATCGAAATTCAAAGAGATAGAGATATATGATTCAGAGTAACTTGAATTTATGTACTCACTTTTTATTTAAACCAAAAAGGTGGAAAGAAAAGAGCTAACCACCCCAAAATATATTAATAAAGGAAGAGAATATATTCAAGATGAAGGGACTAGGCCAAAACTCCATCTAGGAAGTGCATAATCTAAAACTGGGAAAACCTTGTTTGTTTCCATCAAAACAATCTCTAACAAACAAGGGGAGATCAAACCAAAAAACAATGTGTTCTGGTGAACAAATAAGGGGGATGGTAATTGGTTAGACCATATCTAAGAAATGAACAACTGTAAAAATATTGTGCAGCATTTCTGTATATTATATAAAAATTGTGTGTGATTACAATGGAGTTTCCGCCCCTATTTATAGAATCACAAGGGGTGGCAGTTAGGGAATGACACCGTCATGGATACCCCATGATCGTTGTGGTTTCTTCCTCTTGCTTCGCTTCCTACGTGCGATGGTGGGCGGTTTCTTCCTCTTCCGGTGAGAATCGTGGTGGTAGGGGGTGGTTATCCCCACCCTTAAGGCGGTTTACATGCTGACTCTTCATGAGGGTGGTTACCTCTGAGGCGAGGGCGTCACCTATAGGGCGTGTCGCATTAGCTTGCTTTGCCGCCAAGTTATTTATTTGAATTCAACGGGTTGGATAGTTGGGCCATCTTGCTATTTGGCCTATGCCTTTTTATTCTTGGGCCTTACCCCAGTCCACAACCCCCCAAGCACGAGGCTCAAAGAGGCGAAGTGGTGATAGTCGGGGTGAGGCCGGTATTGGTGATCGTGGGGTGTAACCACCCACTTACTCTCCTTGGCATGCATCGCCTCCCTTCCTATAAGTAGCCCTTGTGATGACTCTGAATTTTGCCCATATTTTCTGTATCCTTGTCAATTCTTTGCATTTCCTCAGTTACCATGGCCATGAACGATCCTCTTCCTGCATTGGAATCGCCCGCTATGCCTGTTGTTAGGCGAGTAAGGGACAAGGTCGAGGAGAACATAGATGACCTAATGGATAATGTGGGAGAGTTCCAGTATAACGCCCCAACTAAAATATCTAGAATATTTAGTCAAGACATAAATAATTGAATCTGAGTATAATAAATTTAACGAGACAACAACAAATGAATTACAAAATAATTCTTTACAACAGTTGATGAACTTAAACAATACAGCGGAAATAGAATAGAATCCAAGGTATACAGATAAACTAAAACAAGGGAAGACTAAATCGTCTAATGCGATGATCCAAGCTCAACTCCAATCATCAGCTCCATCCTGGTCCTTGCTCCAGTTAACCTGTCTACCTAAAAAAATTGGTTTGGAGTGGGGTGAGACTACTAAGCCTCAGTGAGTCCTACTACCCTCCTAGAGGTGACTACACCGGGGGCGCCTAGATCAGTCGTAACATACTAACTTAACTAACATAACATAATAGCGTAATATAAAGGTGTATCACAGATTAATAAACTCTTATTCATTTTAGACACAAGGACACTCTGAGGTGAGCATGTCTCAGAGGCCTGCCATATCCGTCAACCGATTCGGTTACGGCATGCAGCTCACAATAACTTATCCTAATGGATTATCCCATTGGGAGTCCATAGCGCGACATAACAGTTCGCTCTTGATTGACTAACACTAATTTAGTTCTTACTACCATAATTATCCCAAAACCCGGGGAGCATACAAACTAAATTTCCTAAGTTATACCCTAAGATTCCAATTGTGTTTGACCTCCTGTGAAACATTATATTAATTACACAATTGCAAAAACATCTGTAGTAATAGAGGATATAAAACGAGTGATCAGTCCTTGGAAAAATTGAAAAGTTGAGTTAATTCTGCTCCAGCTCGCCATGGCAAGAAATCTGCTCGCCATGGCGAGTAAACTGGTTCTGGCCTAAATCAACTCGCGAGGCGGGCAAACGCTCGCCATGGCGAGTTTCATCAGCCCAGAAGTTGTTAACTCGCCATGAAGGCTCGCCGTGGCAAGTTACTACAGAAAACACTCTGTTTTGCTAATTTTGATAATTTTACAAAGAATTCACTTACAATCCTCTTTTAAAACAGTGCAATCACATAATAGACATAATATTTGACAGAATAGAGGGAAAATTGGGAGTTATTTCCCCTCACACAATATTTTCCTAATTTCCTAGGTTAACATGCATATTTCATAAAATTGGGGAAATCTAACTACCTAGCCTAAGAACCCACCTGATAAAATGAAGCTTTAGCACTGACTAAGGCCCAGCAGCAGCTAGGAATCTCTTCCTCCAGAACTGACTTGAACTCCTCCTAGGTGTTCTTGAGCATTAATTGAAAAGAATGAATTAATGAGAGTTTAGGAGCTTAATAAGGTCAAGAAAATTGGGATAGTCACAGCATCACTGAGGAGAGCAATTGAAAAGATTGGGAATGTCTTACCAAAGGTTGGATGATGGTTACAGGAGAGCAGCACATGCAGCCACAAAAGTTGTTCCTGCGAAGCTCGCCACAGCGAGGTCTAGCTCGCTAAGCGAGTGGCTCGAATTGCAGAAAAAAACTACTCCGTTTGCTTGCTGCTGCATACCAATCTCCATCTCTTGACTTCTATAAGATATATTAGTCACCCAAGAAGGCAAAACACATGCATGCAACACAGTCAAGAGCAGATTTAAGAAAGGGGTTTTTGGTTGGAATCTTAGAAAAGGGAAGAAATAGGAACATTAACCATACCTTTATGATAAGAAATTAGGTGAATGGACCTCAACACTCTTCAATCACACTTGCAGAACCTCCTTTTTCTTCAACAAAGCCTCTGTTGGAATGAGTTTAAAGAGAAAGAAGTGAGAGGGCTCGAGAAAGATGCGGAGAACAAGGGTGAGAGGATTCTATGAACTCTTGAAACCCCATTTGTGGAAATGCATGTGAAGTTTGGGAGTGATAAATTGGTGATGCTGTTGGTGGCTGAAGAAAAAACGTGAGGGTGGAGAGGAAGTAAGGAGGAAGGTTTCTGACTTTCTTTTATCCATCAAATTTCCTTTTATAAACATATTGAAATGTGATGGGGGGCTTACTAAGTAATGGAGAGGGGCTTCAAAGTAAAAGAGTAAGTAGAGGAAAAACTCAATTGTTCACTTAAGTCTTTGGTCCCCACTAATGAATCACTTATTTTCCAATTGAGCTCCAAAATTTGACTCTAATTAATATTCTTGTATTAATTAAATTTAAGGATGTTACATCCAGATTTACGTTGAAGAGCTTAATGATTACCGATGGCGCTTGACTAACGATTAGAAAGCTTTTCTGGACATGGCCTTGGAGTTGTCTCGTCGCTTGGAGAAAGATGTTGCTTTTATCAAGACCACTAATGCAGTCGCGACTTGCTATAATGAACTTGAAGACACGCTGGAGAAGAAGATATCCGTTACCAAAGACAGTATTGATCTGCAAGAGGAGTCGCTTTATCTCAATTTATCTGCTGAGGAGGCCGTTGAGAACCATATTGAGGTACTGGAGAAAGAACTTCGTCCCTTGATGAAGAGAAAAAGGAACCTCCAGTTGGACATTGAGTACGATGTTGCTCGCCTTATCAGGACTCGTTCTTCACTTGCCCGCCTTCGGGAGAAAATAGATAGGTTGCGGGATGATCAAGACAAACTCAGCCCTGACCTTATGGTGGCCAAGAAGTACAAAGAGGAGATTGAAGAATTGCAAGCTGACGCTGTCGTGGCTGCATATGTCGTTGCTTAAGTAGTTTCATTTCCTAGCAAATTTGTATTTTCCTCTTGTGTTGTCTGTATTATGTTTCAATGTTGTTGTATCGTGTAATCTTTGTTTTCTCAGTGATTGTAATGTGTTTCCTTGATCAATGAAGCTTTTATTTTCGTATATATAATTGAGTTTTTCTGTATCTCGCCTTAAGGGTGTGACCTCGGCTTTGGTCGAGCATGCGGCTCGCCTTTGACATGCGTCAGTCATCGTACTGGCTAGTTTTCCCTCGAAACGTTTCATCTTTTCAAATTTTTCCTTTATCAACTGGTACCTTCCTTTTATAAATACGCTGCCTCTTGTTCATTTTCCTCTTTACTTTGATCACATATTCAAGGATTTCGCTTGTTTGTTCCCCTCTGCCTTGCGTTACCGAAGCCAATTTTGTGCTTCCCTTAGTGAATTTTTTCGCGCTTCCTCCGCGAGTTTCCCGTTACCCACGTTCTCCATTACTCTTCGAGTGTTAACCGTCTCTGATCACCAGGTATAACCGCTATTTCCCCTTTTTCTCTTTTTATTTTTCTTTATCTCCCGGTTTTGCGATAGGGTTTCTAGGGTTTCCGGAAAAAATGGTGATTTTGAGAGATTTGGATGACGAGGATGAGAGGAACCCTCCTCGCCCTCTTATCGTTGGTTCCCCTCTAGAGCGTCAAGTGCGTGAACATTTCACTAGGCATGATGGTTCCATTGACTATAGGGGTTACTTTGCCGAAGCCGTGGGAGAATCTTTTACCCGTGGGGAACTTGAGGATGGCATTGGTGGTGATAGTAGTAGTGATAGTAGTAGCGGGAACAACAGTGATTGTGTAATAATTTCTCCTTCGTCTTTCACAGGAAAACGAAGAGACGAATCGCTTGCTATAGTTGCTGTAGGACCTGAAGCCACGACCATGGAGATTTCTTCCATTTATCAAGACGTAGAGAGTGTGGAGGCGTATAGAGAAAAGTTTGATGTCTCAGGAACCTTTGATGAGAAATACATCATATTCGAACCGGTAGAGGAGGGCGAGTATGTGATCGACGTACCTCGCTCTGATCACGTCACCTTCTTTATGTACACCAAGTTTATTGAGGATTTCTACCTGTTCTTTCCCTTTACTGAATTTCAGAAATCCATGCTTAGGGTTCTGAATGTCGCCCCTCCCCAGCTTAGCCCTAATAGTTGGTCCTTCATTAGGGCTTTTGAGCTAGTTTGCTATGGCCTTGAAATTCCTGAGCCTTCAGTGGCGGTCTTCTTCTCTTTTTACCATGTCAAAAATTTTCTGCCTCAGGGCGTGGTACCTCTGAGTTCGCAACCCAACCGGGGGCTGTTTCAACTGTATAGTTCCAACTATAAGCATTACAAGGATACCTTCATCCGCGTGCGTGGAGCTGAGCATTGCCCCAGTGTGATGTATAATGATGATGGTACTCCTCTTTTTCCTTTTCACTGGACGCCTAACCCCAGGTTGATTAAGGGCGCTATATATGAGAGATTGAGTGAGTTTGAGAGGGACACGGTGGCGTACCTAGGGTCTATGAACCAGATGAATCCTAGGGAACTCTTAGATGCTGACCGCGCCCCCGCCGTTTTAGACAAGTATCTCAGTAAGTCGCCTCGCGAATCATTTTGTTCTTTTATATGGCTTGCCCTTATTGCTTCTTATTAATTTTTATGTGACTAACCATTTTCCTTTTCCTTTGTAGAAGATATGTCTAGCTTGACTCCTGCTCAGAGATTACAATACTTGGAGAAGGCGAGGAAAAAGAAAGAACAACCAGATCAAAAGGTTGATGTCCTTAGCCAGCTGGACGTGGGCGAGGACAAGAAGAAGAGGAAGAACGACTCGAGGGTCACTCTCCAAGTGAAGCCTTCCAGTTCTGGCCCCGTTGGTGTGGAGGAGGTTGCCAAGCCTGAGGGGGAGGCGAAGTCTCCAGTGAAGAAGAAACTGAGGCGCCTGTCGCGGAAGGGTAAGAAGGACCAAGATGTGGTGGAAACAGATAAGGACTTGGTCGATATTGATGACTATGTGGCGGGGGTTTCTCCTGTGGTTGAGGAGGTTGCCACTGAAGCAAGCCAATCTGGAGGGGCTTCGCCTTGGGATCCTATGTTTGATCCTGAGGCGTTTCTTTATAAGATGGTGGACGTGGTGGGGAATTCTGCTCGTTTCAACAACACGGCGACTGATGATCTGGCGAGGATGGCTCTTGGATATGAGCTTAAGGGTCTCCTGCTCAACTATGCTTTGGCGTCGCGCCAGAGGGCTGAATTATCCATTGCTAAGGATAAGGAGGCTCTGGTGGAGAAAAATTTGGCGACCCTTAAGAGGGATGTACAGGCTGCCAAAGATAGGTGCGAGGGCGACCTGAAGAATCTGAAGGAGAAACATGCCGAAGAGATGGCTGACTTGAAAAAGAAGTATGAGGGGGACTTGTCGGATGCTAAGAGGGACAAGGAGTCGGCGATCAAGACTATGAACGTCGTCCAGGCTAGCCTCAACTCCAGGGATGAGCGCATCAAGACTTTGGAGCGAGAGAACAAGACTGCTCTTGCTGAGTTGGAGACCTTGAAGGAGGAAAAGGCGACCGAGAAGGACAGTCTTGAGGCCATGATTGGCGAACAATATGATGAAGGCTTCCAGTTTGCGCTGGAACAAGTGAAGATTCTTTTTCCTGGCCTCGATCAAGACGTTCTTGGCAAGGCTGACGCCATGTCCATTATAGAGGGCGACAAGTTGGTTCCCTATGCTCCTGCTGAGAAAGCTCCGGACTCGCCAGCCAAGGAATAGACTTCTTTTTTTTTCTTCTAACTGTTTCTTACTTTTGTTCTGTTTTGATGATCGCCCCTGCGTGGGCTTGGTGTATTTTGTAATGACAGTACTTTGGGTGCCCTTATGAGGCCTTTGTATTCTATGCACATTTTCACTATAATTGCATGCTATTTATCCCCATTTGACTAGATATTTGAATGCCACTTTCACTCTTTTCGCCCTTATGTATTTTTCTCTTTGAACTTCGTCGTATAGCGATATAACCTGTTGTGATTCTGAGGCGTCATTGCTTAAGGATCGTGGCGAGATAACATGTTGTATGGCGAGATAACATGTTTTCTTGGCGTAAGTTTCTATGTATTGACCGGTTCAAACTTCATGCTAGGTTTTCCTTGGTTTTCGTAACCGCCTGTTGACTGGCCAATCCTTTTATTGCGGTAGTTGGAAACTGTTTTCCTTATTTATTTCAGAATTGCAGTTACACATGCTAGGTTTTGGTAATTCGTTGCCTATAAATAGCGATCTTTTCTTCATTCTTTTCTCATCCTTTCGTCGCTTCTCTTCACCTTTATCACTTTCATAGTTCTGTTTTCTCTCTTTTTCTCTTGATTTTTTCTGATGGATAGGGCTGATAACAAGAAACGCGCCGTTGGGAAACCCAAAACTCGGCCGGTAAAGAAGAAGAATGGTGCCTCATCCTCCAAAGCTCCACGTACCAAAGCGTCGGGGAAGGCAAGGGCGAAGAGCACTCCTGTCTTGCTTAGCTCATCAAGATCTGAGGACATTGATGAAGATTACGCTGAGTTCTTGAAGACCTATGTTCCTGAGGAGTTCTATGCTTATGGGCCTTCTCCCTCTGTGGATGAAGGTTCTCAAATTACTGTGGAATCAGCGGCGAAGGCGCCTAAGTCTTCAAAGGTGAAAGCCTCCAAGTGACATGCCTCGTGGATTAGGATGATGGTTCGACTGGTTCGCCTGGGCAAACTGAAGTGGAAATATAATGTCAGGCACCAGTTGATCCTTTTAGGATTATGCAAGTGTTGATGCTTATTGTAGTAGTTTTCAAGCACTTGTATAATCCTTGAATAATCTGGGTGATAAACAAGTTGTTTATACGAGTGTAGCATTAGTATCTCGTACACCCTTTTGAATTTGATGTATTTTCTTTTGATTTTGTATCCAAATCTGCTGTAGTTCTCTTTGAATTTGTATTCAAGTTTGATGTAGTTTTCTTTGAATTTGTATTCAAGTTTGATGTAGTTTTCTTTGAATTTGTAATCAATCTTCGATGAATGAAATCAGATTTTGGATGATTCTGTTGTTGCTTTCGATCTTTAATGTAAACAATCATTTGAATAACGCATCAAGACTATGAACGTCGTCCAGGCTAGCCTCAACTCCAGGGATGAGCGCATCAAGACTTTGGAGCGAGAGAACAAGACTGCTCTTGCTGAGTTGGAGACCTTGAAGGAGGAAAACGCGAAGTGGGGGTTCGAGAAGGACAGTCTTGAGGCCATGATTGGCGAACAGTATGATGAAGGCTTGCAGTTTGCGCTTGAACAAGTGAAGATTCTTTTTCCTGGCCTCGATCAAGACGTTCTTGGCAAGGCTGACGCCATGTCCATTATAGAGGGCGACAAGTTGGTTCCCTATGCTCCTGCTGAGAAAGCTCCGGACTCGCCAGCCAAGGAATAGACTTCTTTTTTTTTTTTCTTCTAACTGTTTCTTACTTTTGTTCTGTTTTGATGATCGCCCCTGCGTGGGCTTGGCGTATTTTGTAATGACAGTACTTTGGGTGCCCTTATGAGGCCTTTGTATTCTATGCACATTTTCACTATAATTGCATGCTATTTATCCCCACTTGACTAGATATTTGAATGCCACTTTCACTCTTTTCGCCCTTATGTATTTTTCTCTTTGAACTTCGTCGTATAGCGATATAACCTGTTGTGATTCTGAGGCGTCATTGCTTAAGGATCATGGCGAGATAACATGTTGTATGGCGAGATAACATGTTTGCTTGGCGTAAGTTTCTATGTATTGACCGGTTCAAACTTCATGCTAGGTTTTCCTTGGTTTTCGTAACCGCCTGTTGACTGGCCAATCCTTTTATTGCGGTAGTTGGAAACTGTTTTCCTTATTTATTTCGGAATTGCAGTTACACATGCTAGGTTTTGGTAATTCGTTGCCTATAAATAGCGATCTTTTCTTCATTCTTTTCTCATCCTTTCGTCGCTTCTCTTCACCTTTATCACTTTCATAGTTCTGTTTTCTCTCTTTTTCTCTTGATTTTTTCTGATGGATAGGGCTGATAACAAGAAACGCGCCATTGGGAAACCCAAAACTCGGCCGGTAAAGAAGAAGAATGGTGCCTCATCCTCCAAAGCTCCACGTACCAAAGCGTCGGGGAAGGCAAGGGCGAAGAGCACTCCTGTCTTGCTTAGCTCATCAAGATCTGAGGACATTGATGAAGATTACGCTGAGTTCTTGAAGACCTATGTTCCTGAGGAGTTCTATGCTTATGGGCCTTCTCCCTCTGTGGATGAAGGTTCTCAAATTACTGTGGAATCAGCGGCGAAGGCGCCTAAGTCTTCAAAGGTGAAAGCCTCCAAGTGACATGCCTCGTGGATGAGGATGATGGTTCGACTGGGCAAACTGAAGTGGAAATATAATGTCAGGCACCAGTTGATCCTTTTAGGATTATGCAAGTGTTGATGCTTATTGTAGTAGTTTTCAAGCACTTGTATAATCCTTGAATAATCTGGGTGATAAACAAGTTGTTTATACGAGTGTAGCATTAGTATCTCGTACACCCTTTTGAATTTGATGTATTTTCTTTTGATTTTGTATCCAAATCTGTTGTAGTTCTCTTTGAATTTGTATTCAAGTTTGATGTAGTTTTCTTTGAATTTGTAATCAATCTTCGATGAATGAAATCAGATTTTGGATGATTCTGTTGTTGCTTTCGATCTTTATTGTAAACAATCATTTGAATAACGCCTCTACCTGTTAAAATAATTGCATGCGATAACATATAATAAAGTTACCTTTATTCGCTTTTTTCAGCGTTTTCTTTGGGCGTCTTCCTCATGATGAGTTATGCCCTGATGCTTTGATGCGTTTCTTTTTATGTTTTCTTCGTTCCCAACTAAAAAGCTTTCTGGGTAACGTTCTGGACTTTCAACCATGCTTTGATGTTCTGGACGCCCCCCACTAAAAAGTTTAAAGGGTAACGCCTAGGAATTTCAACCTGATTTTATTATTCTGGACGTCCCCCACTAAAAAGTTTAAAGGCTAACGCCTAGGTGTTTCAACCTGATTTTATTATTCTGGACGCACCCCACTAAAAAGTTTAAAGGGTAACGCCTAGGTGTTTCAACCTGATTTTATTATTCTGGACGTCCCCCACTAAAAAGTTTAAAGGGTACCGCCTAGGAATTTCAACCTGATTTTATTATTCTGGACGTCCCCCACTTAAAAGTTTAAAGGGTACCGCCTAGGTGTTTCAACCTAATTTTATTATTCTGTACGACCCCCACTAAAAAGTTTAAAGGGTAACGCCTAGGTGTTTCAACCTGATTTTATTATTCTGGACGTCCCCCACTAAAAAGTTTAAAGGGTAACGCCTAGGTGTTTCAACCTGATTTTATTATTCTGGACGTCCCCCACTAAAAAGTTTAAAGGGTAACGCCTAGGAATTTCAACCTGATTTTATTATTCTGGACGTCCCCCACTTAAAAGTTTAAAGGGTAACGCCTAGGTGTTTCAACCTAATTTTATTATTCTGGACGCCCCCCACTAAAAAGTTTAAAGGGTAACGCCTAGGTGTTTCAACCTGATTTTATTATTCTGGACGTCCCCCACTAAAAAGTTTAAAGGGTAACGCCTAGGTGTTTCAACCTGATTTCCGTCGTATCCTACTCGTAAGATTTATGGATATCGCCGTTTCTATTTCTGACGTTCCCAACTCGTAAGATTCACGGGCGACGCCAAGGTGTTTCAACTCGTTTCCTTTTAGATGTGTTTCAAGCATATGTGACAGTTCTTCACAAACCAAAAAATTTGAAAACGGTGGGCCTCGATAAAAACTCCTATTTTCACAGGAGAAAAAAGTGTCCCACCGCTATTTATTAATTGGAAGAGAGATTTCAGTACAATTTTTTGATACACATGCAAATAAATTCAAAAAACAAAAACGTTACACGCCAAGGCGCTGCCTTCCTTGTTTCTTTTGGCGATCTCAACTGTAGTAGAATCTGAGGTTGGCCACATTCCATGTTCGATGCAGGACTTCTCCTTCCATTGTTTCTAATCTGTAGGCTCCTCCTTCGAACGCTTCGTTGACACGGAATGGACCTTCCCAATTTGCTGCTAGCTTTCCTCCCTTGTCCTTTCCCATGGGTCTCTTGAGAACTAAGTCTCCCTCACTAAATCTCCTTGGTATGACTCTGGTATTATACCTTCTTGCTGCTCTCTGCTTTGAGACGAACTCTCTGAAGTGAGCTTTGTCTCTTAGTTCTTGTATTAAATCCAGATTTTCTTCCAATGCTTCTGAATTTTCCTCCAGCGTAAGGGTGTCCCTCCGCCAGCTTGGTGGGTTTATTTCTGCAGGGATCATTGCGTTTGTGCCGTATACCATGGTGAAAGGTGCCTCGCCTGTTGAAGATTGAGGCGTGGTATGGTATGACCACAAGATTGGTAAGAGATGGGCGACCCAGCCCTCGCCTTTACTTGTGATTCTTCTCTTGATGGCCTTTAGGATTACCTTGTTGGCAGATTCTGCTTGTCCATTGGCCCGAGGGTGCTCTACAGAGATGAAAGTGTTCTGTATACCTTTCCCCTTGCAGAATTCAACTACTTTTTCGCTGGCGAACTGGGTTCCATTATCGGAGACGATGTATTTGGGCAATCCGAACCTGCATATGATCTTCCTCCAGTAGAATTTCTTAACTTGATCTGCTGAAATGTTTGAAAGGGCTTCTGCTTCTATCCACTTGGTGAAGTAATCTATCGCTACAATGATCCACTTTGCTTGTCCTGTTGAGGCGGGGAAAGGTCCTAGGATATCCGTTCCCCACATGAAGAAGGGCCATGGAGATAGGACGGATTTCAGTGGCTCTCCTGGGGCGTAGTGCAAGTTTGCGAATCTTTGGCATTTGTCACATGTTTTAACATATCTGGCTGCGTCGCTGTGAACCTCTGGCCAATAGAAGCCTGCCCTGAGAATCTTTCCTGCTAAGGCTCTCGCCCCAATGTGGCTTCCGCATGATCCTTCATGTATTTCCTCCAATATCCCTTTAGCTTCTTCCTGACTTACACAAAGCATGATTGAGCCTGAGAATCCTCTTTTGTAAAGCTTGCTTCCTAACATAGAATACCATGCCGCTGCTCTTTTTAACTTGTACGCCTCCTCCTTCGCTGCTGGTAACACGTCTTCTTGGAGATATCTTATTATTGGTGCTCTCCAATCTTCTGCCTCTATGATCATCATGACCTCTTCTGCGGTGATGCTGGGGTTTGCAATGGTCTCTTGGATGAAGGTTCTGTTGCTTCCGGGTTTCTTAGTGCTTGCTAATTTTGACAACAAATCCGCTCTCGCGTTCTGTTCCCGCGGGACATAGATTAGCTCAAAAGATCTGAAAAGACTAGCTAGACTACGTACCTTCTCCAAATACTTGATTAGTTGGGGGTCTTTGGCTTGGAATTCCCCTGACACTTGGTTCGTCACCAACTGCGAGTCGCTCTTGGCTTTCAAATCCGTTATATCCATTTCTCTTGCCAACTTCATTCCGGCGATCAGGGCTTCGTACTCTGCTTGGTTGTTGCTCGCCTTGAAGGTGAACCTTAATGATTGCTCGATGAGGACTCCGTCTGGTCCCTCCAATACTACTTCTGCTCCACTTCCTTTGATATTGGAGGCTCCATCAACTGATAGCGTCCAGGGTTGTTCGCTACTCTTTCCGGCGGGCGTTGTAAGCTCTAGCAAAAAGTCTGCTAGTATCTGTGATTTGATTGCGCCCCTTGGGGAGAAAGTGACGTCGAATTCTGATAACTCGATTGACCACGCCACCATTCTTCCCGCTAAATCTGGTTTTCTCAATACGTTCTTGATGGGGTAGTCAGTTTTCACCACAATTTTGTGGCTTTGGAAATATTGCCTCAGCTTTCTTGCCGTCACTATTACTGCCAGTGAAAGTTTCTCAATCTTTTGGTATTTTGCTTCTGCGCCCTTGAACGTTCTGCTGACGAAGTAAATGGGCTTCTCCTCTCCCTTTACCTCTTGTACTAACTGTTAGCCCATATTTTTACTAAGTAAAAATATGTTCTAAATATATGATTAAAATGATTATGTTTAATTATATAATTATTTTGAAAGTCATTAAATATGTTTGGTTTTCAGGGCCAATGAATTTAATGATCAATTATTCATGAACATACAATAAATGTTCTATTAATGAACATTTCTTCTAAACTATGTACTTTTCAGGATCCTTTCGATTTGGTCAAAGAGTCAGTAGGGTCGAAGCACCCAATAATGCAAGGTTAAAATATGGACTTAGCGAAATATTCAAGGAAAAGCATTTCTACTTCGACTTCAATGGACACAACGGCTAATTCAGAAGATAAGAATGGATTCAAATTCAAAATACGTGTCAAAGACACGCGTCCTCTCTATAGTAATTTAGACGTTATTAGCAGTTAGGATTTAGTGTCTATAAATAGTTTAGTTCTGTGATCGAAATAAGGGTCACAATCATTATACAAAATCCACAGAAAACTCAAAGTACCCATGTCAAAGCGAGAAACGAGTGCTCGAAGGAGAATGTATGTAATGTGAACCACTTTTCATTCTGTAATCATTTACATTTGAATGCAATTTACAGTCTTTTCCTTTATTCCAATTGCTTTTTACTTTCGACTCAATCTCTCCTTCTGTTTATTCAATTGAATAAACATTCTTTCTTGCATTTCAAGTTACAATAAAACATAAAAACAACACTTTATGAATATAAGAACAATAATAAATACCATTTACTTTGAAAATATAAACAAAAGCACTATGTCCCGAGATTTACTAGTTGGTCTCTCTTGTAATAATCAAACTAGCGTTGTTTACCAAATTTCACAGTAAACAAATTGGCACGCCCGGTGGGACTGTGTGCTTTGTGTTTAATTTTCTTCAAAGTTTGTGTAGTTAATTTGTTCCGCATTTTGTGAATTGTTTCCAAAAGTTTTGTGTGTAGTGTATGCTTTTGAGGAACGGGGAATTACTCCCTGAAATGGTTAGACCACCACCCAGAAGTAACCCAAGACAAAATATGGAAAATCCAAACGGAAACAATAATAATAACGGTTCGAATGCATCAACCGCTTCGAGCGTTTCTGAGGCCATAATCTCTCCTGTAATCAGTGAGATTGTGCCCAACACTAGTGGGGCAACAGTTTCTGCCCCAATATCTTCTGTGGTAAGTGCCACAATGACAATGCCAACGTCTACAGTGGTACCTTCGACCTCTACAGAACCTATCTTGACTCTTTCCCATGCTATGGAGGGAAATTTCTCTCCAAATAGGTCAAATGTTAATGGGGGTGGCGCTAGTTCCTCTACTTTCTCATTACCCTTTTCCCAATATGTGGGTCAGGGCACAAGTAGGAACTACCCATATGGTATGCCTACCAGTATGATGCAGGGTTTGCAAACAAGTGCATCGTTATTTACAGAGTCAGCACCAGGCGTATTTGTCCCTAATAATCAGATAGTTTCTGGTTCTGCTACTCGAAACATTAACCCCTCTCTAACCAACAATGCCTTGAATGCTTTAAGGCAACAAATGGATGAAAGTAATCATGATATGGTCAATATGCTAACACAACAAATTGGTACAATATTTAACCCATTAATTCAAAATACAAAACAAAGTTACCAATTGTTGGCTAATCAAATGGGAAGAATTGCTGATTTCTTTGGGGCTCCTCAAGTCCCTAATCAACAAGTTCCCCAAATTCAAAATGCGGTGCCCTTGCAAATTGCACAAGCACCAAATAATGCCATTATGCCTGCACCAAATAATGTTGGAAACCCTTTAAACAAAATCCAACAGCCAGTGCCAGTGGTCGAACCACAAGTGCAAATTCAGGCACAACAACAAGCTTTGCCCCAGGTCGAGCAAAATCCTGGAATTGTGTTGGTAAATAGGAACCAAAATGCTGATGATGTAGTGAGAAATGTCCAGAACAATAACTTTGCTGGGCAAAATAACATAGCCAATTTGGTCGAAACCATCCTGGCACAAAATGGTTTAAACGTAGGCATGCATAGGCCTCGTTTTGTCTCTGCCTTGTTAGAATATGTGCTTCAAGCAGAATTACCAAGGGGTTGGAAGATCCCAAAGTTTACTAAATTTGCTGGTGATACTAGTGAATCCACTGTTGAACACATAGCAAGATTCTTAACTGAGGCAGGGGATTTAGCAAATAATGAGAATTTAAGAATGAAGTATTTTCCAAATTCTCTAACAAAAAAATGCTTTTACATGGTTTACCACCCTCCCTCCACATTCAATTTTCAATTGGAATCAATTGGAGAGGGTTTTCCATGAGCAATTTTACATGGGACAATCTAAAATAAGTCTCAAAGAATTAGCAAGTGTTAGGCGCAAAACTCCTGAGTCTGTGGATGATTATTTGAATAGATTCCGCTTACTTAAGGCTAGGTGTTTTACTCAAGTGCCTGAACATGAATTGGTCGAAATGGCTGCTGGTGGCCTAGATTATTCGATCCGAAAGAAGTTAGATACTCAGCATCTAAGAGATATGGTCCAATTGGCTGACAGGGTTCGACAGGTCGAACGCTTGAAAGCATAAAAGGCTAGAAATTCTAAGTATCACAAAAAAGAAAAAGTTGCTTATGTGGAAACACATGATAGCGACCAAGAATACGATATCTCCTATGAGGATATTGAACAAGGGGAAATAGACCTAGACCTAGCAGAATTAAAACCTGGTCCCCCTTACACTTGTAAACTTTTAAAACCTTCAAATGGGAAAAACCCCGTTGAACCAAAAAATGATAAATATGTTTCAAAGACTTACACTTTTGATATAACAAAATGTGATGAGATTTTTGATTTGTTGGTTACTGATGGCCAAATAGTGGTTCCAAAAGGTGTTAAAGTACCTCCATTAGACATGAGAAAGAAAAGAGGTTATTGTAAATATCATAATTTTCTTGGACATAGAACCTCACAATGTGTACTTTTCAGGGACTTGGTTCAAAAAGCTTTGAACGAAGGAAGACTTAAATTTGGTGAAAAACCCAAAGCCACAAAGGCAGATCCAGAGTCTTCACAGAATGCTGATACCCTCTATGCTGAACCTCGGGCTATCATGATGGTCGAAGCCATGGAGGTTACAGAGGTGCAAGTAGAGAAAATCCCTGAAGAGGAATACTTTGAAAAAATGAAGGTGGTATATCCTCGAGCTGAAGAGGATTTGATTGACTTTCTGAACAGATGCAAGCTAGAGAACAAAGGAGTGATGCTTTGTGCTCGTTGCAGTGCTGTTTGTGATAAAGAGGCTACTGCATGCCTTATGAAGTTCCAACCAGTGGCAAATAGGCAGGGGGCAAACCCAAAACAGCCTCATGATAAAGGAAAGGGCATTCTAACTCGACCAAATATTAGGGTCCAAACTGATCGAAGGCCCACTTTCCTTCCTTCTGGTTCGATCCCTGTGGAACGCTGGATGCACCAAGGAACCATAAAATTCAACAAAGGTGCAATGGAAGTTGGTGGCTCCAGTGGCACCAAATTAAGCTACTCAAAGGATGTTAACAAATACTCTTACAGGAATAATTATAAGGGTAAACATCCACTGACAAGGACTCAATGACGTACATTCCAACGCCAGAAGAAATTGGCTGCAACTAATCTTCAAACAGGCCAGTATAAAGAAGTGGCTAGAAGGCCAGCAAAAGAAAGGATCCTTCCTCCTATAGAAGAAAACAAAATGGAAGATGATGATCTGCTGGACTCCGAGCCAGATTTTGATGTAATATGTGTGGTTTCCATATTACCATCAGAATATGATGTTCAATCGGAAGTAACTAAGCTCGAAACTGATTTCGACCAGTTAGAAATGGCTGACCCTAAGCCAATATGCTATTATGTCATGAACAATGGCTGTATCGAAGAGCAATAGGCTACATTCGAAAGGCCGGACTTAGACATGAAAAATCATCTCAAACCCCTCTTCATCAGAGCAAAAGTTGAAGGAGTTGGAGTTAACAAAGTGCTGATAGATGGAGGAGCTGCTGTGAATCTAATGCCTCTATCTATGTTACCCAAGATTGGCAAATATGACTGTGATTTGTCAGCCCATAACATTGTTTTGTCCAATTATGAAGGCAAAACAGGACATTCAAGGGGGGCAATCCAAGTGGATGTTGCTGTGGGCAGCATAGTTCGACCAACTCTGTTCCTAGTGGTTGAATCTAAGGCGAATTTCAACTTGCTGTTACAGAGAGAGTGGATTCATGGAGTAGGAGTTGTTCCTTCGACCCTTCACCAGAAGTTGATACTTTTGAGGGAGGACGGCTGCGTTGAAAATATAGAAGCTGATCAGAGTTTCTATATGTCAGAGGTAGATACCATAAACCAACAAACCTTTGACAAAAATTTGGCGAATATTGCGCCATGTTATGATAGAGAGAATGCTTTCACACCCTCTGATAATGTGATTCATTCTGTGAAGCTCCACCCAACCCAAGGCTTTATATGGGAAAGAGAGGAAATATATGCTGTGTCCTCAGAAGATGGAGTTGTACCACCATCTGGGTGGAATGTTTATGAAGATTACGATGACTGAGTCCAGTGCATGGGCCAGGATTACGGCTTATATGGCCGAAACTAAGTTAAATACGGCTTTGGAAGCTGATGTTCATCAAAATATGGCTACAGAAGCCAAGGTTGAAAGTGATGGCATTTCTATGCCACAAGCACAAAGGCTTGATTGCATCTATGATGAAGAACCCTTGGGATTCGAAAAGGACCCACTGAACGAAACTCCTAAGATGCAAGCCCAAGACCCTTTGGAGGAAATTGACATTGGAAATGGCTCAGTAAAAAGGCCAACATACATTAGTGCCAATATTAGTCCTGATTTGAAAGGAAAATTGGTACTACTTCTTAAAGAATTTAGTGATTGTTTTGCCTGGGATTATAATGAAATGCCTGGACTCAGTAGAGAAATGGTTGAACTAAAGCTACCAATCAAGGCAGGTAAAAAACCAGTGAAACAATTGCCAAGAAGGTTTGCACCAGAAATCATGTCCAAGATCAAAGAAGAGATCGAAAGGCTACTGAAGAGTAAATTCATCAGAGCTGCCAGGTATGTAGAATGGTTAGCAAATATAGTTCCTGTTATTAAAAAGAATGGTACACTTAGAGTATGCATAGATTTTAGGGACTTAAATAATGCTACACCTAAAGATGAGTATGCCATGCCTGTGGCAGAAATGTTAGTAGATTCAGCAGCAGGCTTCGAGTTCTTGAGCATGTTAGATGGTTATTCTGGTTATAACCAAATATTTATTGCTGAAGAGGATGTATCTAAAACAACATTTAGATGCCCTGGTGCTTTAGGCACCTATGAGTGGGTTGTTATGCCCTTTGGCTTAAAAAATGCTGGTGCCACTTATCAAAGGGCAATGAATTCCATGTTTCATGATTTTATAGATACATTCATGCAAGTTTACATTGATGATATAATCATTAAATCCTGTTCTGAAGATAGTCATTTGCTGTATCTTAGCAATCTTTTGAAAGAATGAGGAAACATGGATTAAAAATGAATCCATTAAAATGTGCTTTTTGGGTGCATGCAGGAGATTTCCTTGGTTTTGTGGTGCATAAAAAAGGCATTGAAATAAACCAAAACAAGACAAAGGCTATCTTAGAGACAAAGCCTCCTTCGACCAAAAAACAACTTCAATCTCTGCTGGGAAAAATCAACTTCTTGAGAAGGTTCATTTCGAATCTAAGTGGAAAAGCTCATGATTTCTCACCACTACTTCGACTCAAGAAAGATGATCCATTCAAATGGAACGAAGAGCATCAAAAGGCTTTTGATGACATCAAAGAATATTTAATAAAGCCTACAGTTCTAATGCCTCCTAGTAGGAGTAAAGCTATGAAGTTGTACATTGCTACGTCTGATAAGACAATAGGAAGCATGTTGGCTCAAGAAGATGATAATGGCATAGAAAATGCAGTTTATTACCTTAGTAGAGTTTTAAATGATGCAGAAACTAGATACACTGCCATAGAAAAACTTTGTCTTTGTTTATATTTCTCCTGTACAAAACTCAAGCATTATATAAAGCCTGTTGATGTTTATGTTTATTCCCATTTTGATGTTATCAAACATATGCTAACTAAACCTATATTGCATAGTCGAATTGGAAAGTGGGCATTAGCATTAACTGAATATTCATTGACTTATAAACCTTTAAAGGCTGTTAAAGGGCAAATTGTGGCTGACTTTATAGTAGATCATTCCTTGGTCGAAATGCTACAGGATTATGTGGATATTCAGCCATGGGTCCTTTACTTTGATGGGTCCAAACATAAACATGGAACAGGAATTGGAATTTTGATTATATCACCCACTCAAGTTCCAACTAAATTCAAGTATAAAATAAATGGACTTTGCTCAAATAATGAGGCTGAGTATGAAGCCTTAATTACAGGTTTAGAAATACTAAAAGACTTGGGGGCAAAGAACATTCAAATAAGAGGTGATTGTGAATTGGTATTGAAACAATTGACACAAGAATATAAATGTGTTAAAGAACATCTAACAAAATATTTTGCTATAGCTAGTTCTTTGTTAGATTGTTTCGATCATGTAGATATTGAACATGTACCTCGATTAGAAAATCAAGAAGCAAATGACTTAGCTCAAATTGCTTCAGGATATAAAATGTCAAAAGAGAGGTTGACACAATTGATTGAAATAAAAGAAAAAATGATTTTACAAGAACCAATATCTGAACAACTGTCAATGTCAAAACTTGTGGGGGCAGAGGTTATACCACAAATCACTAGTGCAGAAAACACCTTTTACATTTGGCGAAAAGCACCTTTTACATCTGACGAAAGTCAGTCATAAACCTACGAGTTATAGAAAGTCTGACACTTTTTAACACTGGCCTGGTCAGATGTAAAACGTGCACGTTTTACATCTGGTTCGTTCTTCCGCAGATGTGAAAATCAATTTTTTAATTTTTTTTAAAAATTAAATTGGACTTTTTACATCTGATGTAATATTTCCACAGATGTAAAAGGCGTGACTCTTCACTTCTGACAAAACTTTTCCCAGATGTAAAAGGTTCATAATTTTTTATTATAAATCCTGCTTTTTTTTTTTTCCTTTCAAATCCTACTTTTTTTTTTAACCAATATACTATATCATCCAAAACATAATAACTTGCAAATAACCATATATATAACTTCACAATAAAAACAATCCATAATTATAATACTACAAATTCCACCTCATTCAACATCCGAATTAAGTTAATACAATCATTCAACATCCAAAAGCCAAAATCAAAACAAGTCACATAATATCCTTGCGGCACATTAATACAAATATAATGTAACTTCACATGAACCTAACATCTTCCCTTAGCACCATCGTCACCATCGTCATAATCATTTTCCGGGTTATATAGGTCAAGAAAACAAGTTGCCCAACGATTTCGCAAGTCATACAAGTCATCTTCTGATAATGCCGTAGGATCATTAAACACCATAATATATAAATAACTTAATTCAGCCACTTATAGTACACATAGTACTTTGATACATTTAAGTACATGGAAAAAAAATAGGTTGCATCCATCAAAAACTCACGCTACACAACACCACACTAAACCAAAAACAAAGACTGCAGGTGCCAAGTGACAGTCAATGTGTGAAAAAGCACTTCACAACATTATAAACATACTGTCTGCTATAAATTTAATTAGAAACAATTTTCTTTACAAGAAATATAAATCATATATTAAATTAAATTAGTATAATGAATGTAATGTGAGACCTTGTTACTCCTCTATACATTGAATCCCCCTCTTGAGAATTCACTGCTTTTCCTAATTGCACAAAGTTGAATTATGGTTATAAACATTAATTAACATGGTTGTTAACTGCATAATGATTGAAAAATCAAAATATCTTTTTACCTTCTTAAATGTGCAACATATTCTTGTCTAGTCATTTTCTTCATTTCTTCAAGCTCCTTTTGATAATTTTCTAACTGTTATCATTAGATCATGATTAATTACATTTTAGTTACTGTCAGTACTAACTTAGATACTTGAATTGAAGAGAAATAGGAAAGAAAGTACTAACTTAGATATTTGAATTGAAGAGAAATAGGAAAGAAAGTACTAACTTAGATACTTGAATTGAAGAGAAATAGGAAAGAAATTAATCATTACTGGAAAATTTATACGTGTGGAGGGTCCCCAATACTTGAGTGCAGCCATATCATAAGCTCTTGCAGTTTTTTATTCCATGTCATAACCTCCTATGATAATTTTTTTGAAGGCATATATAGACAAATTAATTTTCCTCTTTTTCTATCATCATACTATACTAAGAAGAAAAAATAATGTTTGGAAATCTTACCTAGATAAACTGAGGAATCATTGTACATTTTAGTGGAATCATCCCCGGATCAAAAAACAAGAGTGAGAGACGAATATTACCATAAAATGCAGAGCTTTTTAAGAAGAATAGAATCAAGCTAGCATTTGTTTGACCAAAAAAATACACATGAAAAATGAAAAAAAAAAAGACGATGTTTTAAAAACTGAATCAGATCAGACTGTTCAACCTATGAACCGGCCTTTAGTACGGTTTTGCAATTTTGTACTAGTTTGATCGGTTTAAGGCAGTTGAACCATGATTCAGAGGTTTTGCTTGTTCAATGTTGAGTTTGGTTTTTAAAACATTTGAAAAAAGATAAAGGGGAACATAGTTGCTTTAATTCTTACCTTGCTTTCCTTTCCTAGCTTGTCCTTCTTTCTTACAACTGTTATCCCATAGATGAGCTTCATATCTACCAGTCCATCTATGTCTGATGAACCAACATTTTTTATAAAAAAAAATAACAAAAAACACAAAAGAAGATTAACCATTTACATGGATTATTATACACATAATAGTTTTATTGCTTAACAACATTTTGAATGTGACAAATATGCACTAGAAGAAAACCAACCTTGTTACACCTCTATACTAAGATGTTCTTTGACCAAAGGTTTGATTCTGATTCTTTTTCAAGTTCACTATTCCAGGCTTACTTTTCATTGTATCAATGGAAACAAAATCAATATGTGATGTTTATTGTGAGCTTGTAGCACAACTTGATTGTGAGCTAGGACTCATTGACGAGAGGAGGAGCGATTCAGAGCGGTGCGAGCATGAGTGAAGGTTCAAGAGAGCTGATCAGTTTAATATGCGTGCTTGTTTGTGAGAAAGACTTCAATATTAATTTCCTTTCAAAAACTAAAATAGACTTTTTATAAAAATAGATATTCACCTTGTGGCAGCATTCCAAAGCAGATCTCATCACGGAAACATTTCCAATGCACTCAAAGCTATAATCAACTCCTCCATCTGTTAGATCACTTATGACTTGCTGAATTGGTTTCTCGTGGTCTTTTGGATTAATGAACTCGATGACTCCAAAGTTTTTCACTGCAATGTAAAATATAAGACAAGTAAATAAAAGATCGGGTAATGAAGAATTTTCTGGAGCATACAGGCACCACAAAATCCTAGACTGAGAAAACAATATACACAAATATAGTTCATAGTAAGGCAGTATTTTATAACTATTGGTCTATATTCTGCCACAGTTATGAGAAAAGAAAAACAATAGAGGAAATAATCAATTACTATGAATACATATTAAGAACACATTAAAGCCACATTATACTGCTGCCATGATCTTTGTATATATAGGACTGCAAATGCCAAGTGACAGTCAATGTGTGAAAAAGAACTTCACAACATTATAAACTTATTTTAACTAGCTTATTCTGTTAAGAAATTAGGCTATCATTTATAGACAAATCTCAATTGCAACAATGAGTTACCATTCCTGGCCAAAGTTGTTAAATAGCAGTTACATATAATATATAGTATTAGTGACACTATAAAAATATAGCGTAGGGAAATAGTAGTGATTGTGATATTATAAAGCACGGCAAGAAGTAAGGAAACCTGCAGAATGATAGTGTGTGTTCGGTATCAGAAAACATTTTTAGATTTACTAAATTTGAAAACAAGGTGTCAGTTTTGTAACCAAAATTGAATTCTAATTCTAATAGAAACCTTGACATATGTTGGCTTCAATTATTTACTACCAGAGTGTATATGTGTACAAATCATATTGGTAAAGAATCAAGACAGTACCAAATATAACTTATGGTGTCAGCAAACCAACATGAATATGTCTTTAGAACTATTTTGCAAAGAAAATTTTAACAACCAACATGAATAACTTATGGTGTCAGCAAACCAATGTTTTAGACAACTCAATATTTCCATGAAGTAGAATCACAAAATCAGAATCAGAATTAATTCAAAAGCAAACCCAACAAACTTTATTCATATACTAGCACTCTAAATTAGCAGCACTTTATAAATCAGCAGAACCACAAACTTTATAAATAATAGTGAGTAACCAGTGGTTCAGTCCACAAACTCTAAATTAGCAGCACTTTACAAACTTTATAAATAAACAAATTTGAGAATATCAGTACCTTTGTGTTTTCAGTTGGAGGAAGAGGAACGAGTGCTTCGATTCGTAACAGTGACTTTCGATTCGTAACAGTGAGTTCTGTGAGCCTTGATTCTAACTTCAATTCGTTTGACTGAGCCTGCAATCGAATGAGAGTGTGAGAGAGTAATCGAGTCGAGTGAGGGAGCAAGAGAGATTCAGTGAGAGAAATCGAACGAAACTACGAAAGAGCAATCGTACCTTCAGTTCAGAGTTAGGGTTCAATCACGCGTGCAGCAAGAACGATTCACGAGAGAGCAAGAGCGATTGGGAGAGGAAGAGCGATGATGAGAGAACAAGAGCAACAACGATTCACGTGCAGCAAGAACGATCGTACCTTCTTTTCTATTTGGGAGAAATCGATTTGGGACTTAGGGTTCAGAGAGAGAGCTTACGCGTGCGTGTATGTGAGAATGAAAGACTTCATCAATATTAATTTCCTTTCAAAAATAAAAATAGACTTTTTACCACTGGGATAGTATTCTCAGATGTAAACTTAAGTTATACAATTTTCTTAATAATTACAGAACTGCCACCGCGTTTTTATTTACATCTGGGACTATTATTCTCAGATGTAAAATGTTATGGCTATCTATTTTTCACTACTTGTAAAATTGAAACAAGTTATAAAAGGTACTTCATAATCCTTTTTACATCTGGGATATTTTCCACTGTAGTAAAAGGCTTATTAATAAGTCATATTTGTACTAGTGAATAAATGATGAAATGGAGAACTCCCTTGAAAATTTTCAAATTTTTGCCATTGACAACTTGTCAGATAATGATTGGAGAAAGCCTATAGTAGATTATCTCAAGAACCCAACAGGAAATGTGGATCGAAAGATAAAATATAGGGCTTTAAGCTATATAATTTTTGAAAATGATCTTTTAAAAAAGACTTCTGAAGGAATTTTGTTAAAATGCCTTAATGAAGCAGAAGCATATATAGCAATCTCTGATGTTCATAGTGGCACCTGTGGGTCCCATCAAGCAGGACATAAAATGAAATGGCTTTTGTTTCGACAAGGTCTATATTGGCCTTCTATGTTAAAAGATTGTATAGAATATGCCAAGGGTTGCCAAGAGTGCCAAAGGCACTCAGGAATTCAACATGTGCCTGCGAGTGAACTACATTCAATAGTGAAACCATGGCCCTTTAGGGGTTGGGCTCTAGACCTGATTGGTGAAATTAAACCTGCTTCATCAAAAAATCAACGTTACATTTTAGTTGGAATAGATTATTTCACAAAATGGATAGAGGCCATTCCTTTGCCAAATGTTGATCAAGAAGCAGTAATTAACTTCATACAAAATTACATAATCTATAGGTTTGGAATTCCTGAAACAATCACTACTGATCAAGGTTAAGTTTTTACTGGACGAAAGATGCAGGAATTTGCCTAAGAAATTGGCTTTAGACTTCTAACTTCAACACCATATTATGCACAAGCAAATGGTCAAGTCGAAGCAGCTAATAAAATTATTATTAATTTGATAAAGAAACACATAGCCCAAAAACCAAGAAATTGGCATAAAACCTTAGACCAAGTGTTATGGGCTTGCAGGAATTCTCCTAAGGAATTAACTAACACAACTCCATTTCGACTCACTTATGGTCATGATGCAGTATTACCAGTCGAAATACATTTGCAATCAGCAAGAGTACAAAGACAAATGGAGATACCTTTAGACCATTATAACCAAATTATGTCAGATGAGTTAGTTGATTTGGATGAAGAAAGACTTAGTGCTTTAGAAGTTCTAACTAAACAAAAAGAAAGGGTTGCTAAAGCATATAACAAAAAGGTTAAGTCTAAGTCTTTTAACATAGGAGATTTAGTTTGGAAAGTTATTTTGCCTATGGACAGAAAAGATAGAGTTTTAGGCAAATGGTCTCCAAATTGGGAAGGACCATTTAAAATTGTTCAAGTTTATTCTAATGGCGCTTATGAAATTGAGGAATTAACTCCTGAAAAACGTACTTTGGGTATTAATGGAAAGTATTTGAAAAAATATAAACCTACTCTACTCGAAGTAAAAATAAGTGCAGAATAATACTTAAACATAAAAGCAAAATGGTAATGAGAAATTATAAATTGCCATAGAATATGGACTTTGTTCAAATATTACAAGTGCAAAATCCAAATAGAGTAGGATAACTAGAAATTGTTCGAAAAGACGGTAAACTAAGAAAAATTATAAACCCTTAGTACAATCAGCATAAATCTTCTTAAGGGTGGCTAACTCCATTTCGACCACAAGGTTTGAGCTTTCTAGAGACTTAATCTCTTCACCAACAACTTCTGCTGAACTGAAAGCTTGAAGTCCTGCCCTGCCATGTGCATCAATCTGCTCCTGGGTCGAAGCTTTGGCCTCTTGTTCGATTCGAGCTCTCTTTGTCTCTTCATCAATGATCTGGCGCCTGTAATTAACAATTTGTTCCTCTAAGAGTTTGATTTGATCTTTATAATGAGCAATATTGTCATCACACTCTTTCAGCTCTGAATTGCCTTCGATCAATTGAGAAGATAACATGTCTACTTCAGCCTGTGCCTTCTGAGCCTTTTCAAAAAACATGGCTTGAGCTTGTTGTTGAGTAGCAAGCCTTGTGTCATTGTCAAGTCTTTTTTGCACTGCCTTGGCATATTGATCCACGATCGAACTAAGCTGTATAACTTTGCCAAGAGTTTCTTCATCAGTCCTGGGGTTATGCAGTTTCTTCAAGAAGGCCAAATGGCTGTAAGCACAAGTTGAATTCTCTTCGATCTGCTTCAACATATCCCTGTGGACAAAGGTAGTTGTAAGCCTCAGCAGCAAAGAGTCCTGGCGCACCATTGAGTCAATGTCATAATTTGAAGGCGCAGAATCAGTAGTGGTGTGCTCGCTCGAAGTGGCGCCTTTGCTTTGTCTCTTGGAAAGCAGGAGCCTAAGGGTGCCAACAGGGTCTGATTTCTGCATGTTGGTGAACTCTTCTTGCACGCCTAGGCTTGCAGAGAGCCTCGAGGTCGAAGAAGCAGATACAATCTCTGGACCACCAGCTTCAGCTTCAAGCATAGTGTCAGAATCATGTTGAGATTCTTGAGTCGAGCTAGCCTGGCCTGAAGTTGTAGAAATGCTGGGCATTGTGTACTTGATGCTTGAAGTAGTGGGCTGAGCCTTAGTGCCATCGCCTTCAGTGTTGGTTTCGAGTCCGTCTCCCATATAACCTTCATTGAACGACCCTGATTCAACCTTACCATCACCCAACGGGTTTTGATTGTTATCCTTCTCATTCTCTTTTGGCACCTCTTGGGAGATTGGTTGTTGGTCTTTTTCAACAGGATTTTCCTTCGACTCATCCTGTAAACACAAAGAAAATCAATTAAGGTTAAGGAATGGTGTGGAAAATTTGAAATCGAGAAACTAAAGTGAAATATACCTCCTTAGTTTCGACCTCAAGAACAGTAGGGTTGTCTTGTTCCTTCTCAGTATTGGGGGCATCTTCATTTCCCTGCTTGTCACTTTGTTTGCCCTCATCATCAATCTTGTGATCCTTGACCAAAGTCCCTGATTGGGACGCAGGATCACCCTTTGGTCCAGCAGTCGCCTCTCCTGCAGCTTTGACAGTTTGGTCTGGATCGACCACGTCATTCTTTGCAGTGTTATTTTGAGGAGTTGGGCTATCACTACTCTCACTAGGGGTGTGAATCTTTAGTGCTCTATGCACTTTAGATTTTTTAATTGCTGACTTGACTTTCACAACAACGTCAGCTCTCTTGTTCTCAATCTTCTTCTTTTTTTCTTTTCTCCTCCCCTTGATCCTTCGTGGGGGCTTGCTGAGCTGTGTTCTCTTCAACCTTCTTCTTCTTCTTCTTGGCTTTCGCAGCCTCATCTTCCTTAACCGCTTGTGTAGAGGGTCCCCCTTCCTTGGGTTGTGAGGTCGAAGTCGAAGGCTGTTTTCTCTTTCTTACCAAAGGAATTTTTTTTTCTTCCTCATCATCATCCTGAAATAAACATAATAGGAATGTAAAGGGCGTCAAAATTTGGTTAAGATATATTATATCAAAAAGAGCCAAAGTAATTGGTAAGGGGTAGTTTACCTCCACCTTCACAACAATGGGATCTTTAGATTTCTTCGAACTGGCAGACACAGTCTCAGTGCTGCTCTTCCCTTTTCCACTCTAAGGACATGAATAATCAAAGTTAAAAACATATGTTAAGAGAGAAAAGGGAAAACAGGTAAAGTACAAGACTAAGTTACCTTTGGCTTAGAGGTTTCGACCTCTGTTTTAATCTTCACGCCTGTGGGTTTCTTCACTTCGAATGAAGTTTTTGAAGACTCATCATCCTTTTTAACACCTTTGCCTAAAAAATAGTGTGTTAGTTGATTTAAAAGGTGTCAAGTATTAAATCATATGAAAATATATAAAGCATAAAGGATAAGAGTTTTTACCTCGACCTGAGACACTGATTTTCTTCGTTAGAGCTGGCACTGTGAAGCCACTCTCCACCATTCCCAGCAATTGCTCTGCATTTCCAATTGAATGACTCGAATAATAATCATTCCACCATTTGCTGAAGCCATCAGTACAATTATAAAATGAAGGCTTGTACTCGAAAGGTTTGAAGTTAAACTCGTAGTTATCTATCATCCTCATATATTTTTTTGAAGGTCTTTTCAGTGATGCCAGTACCTAGAACCATTCGATCAAGGCTCTCAAAAAAGCTCTTTGGCCTGATTTGAGACATACCAAATTGTCTGGCTACACAATTAGGCTGGTACCCAACCAACCCATACTGGTTTGCATTAGACCCAATCCTACATGAAAGGACTGTCTGCTCCAGGTAAGCTCTCCAGACCTCATTCACCTCATCCTCATTGTCTGGGTCAAATGCTGGAAACTCTTCAACAAACCACGTTACCCCATACTTTCGCTCAACAAAGGGAGCATGGCGTGGAAGAAACTTGTCAAAATTCAAAAACATCTTCATATGCCTCATGAAGAGTCTTGTGGTATCCTGATCAAGAGATCGAGGGGCTAACCTAACCAATCTTTGCCCTTCGACCTCTCTAGAATCTGCTTCCTGTTGATAGTCAGAAGGCACTATCAACCCCAATTCTGTCTCAAATGTGGCATTTAGCCGAAGTTGTAGGAGCCACATAGGTCCAGCCACTGAGACCTTCGATCCATCCTTTGATGCCTTGATAACATCACTAGCATTACCCATCGCCTCATACAAACTTGCCAGCAATAAACGCCCCAAGCTGAAAAGCCTCCCTTCGTTAATCTACTGCGCCATGGGGATAAACATCCTAGCTACTTGTAGGGACTTCGAACAGAAAACAACATGGGATAACCATAATGTTAAGAAGGCCACATGTTCCTCTATGGACACTTCTTCACCCTCCTTACCCATATTTTCTGCTATGTAGTTGGAGAAGGTATTTTCCTTATAGTTCAGTTTGACCTTATCTCCAGTTTTAGTAGGGTCGAAATGATCACCATTAGGCCTAAGGCCTGTGATATCAGCTACATCCAAAAGGGTGGGGGTTAACATGCCACATTTAAATTGAAAAGTGTTTGTGGATTTTTCATAGAAATGGAGGGCAGCTATAAGAAGTTCTGGTTTGTACTTGGGACCGGTTCGACTAAATTGGATTAAATGGTATATCCCATAACTCTGCCAAGAATCCTTGAAATCTTTTTCGACCCTATCTAACCAGGGGATATAGTCCTTATGGGCAGTATAAGGGGCAGCTCTAAATATCTTAAGGGCATTTTTCAAATACCCAAAATTATAAGGGTTCGACTCAAAAATCCTAGGGCCACAGGTAACATGCAAAGGGAAAATAGCATTTACCTCTTTTGATGTAGTCTCAGAATGCGATGGATATGGGCCACAGAAGGCATGAGCATCTTTCTTTAGAGAAAAGGGTATCATAAGCTGGGATGCCCAGATTTTTCTCTCAGCCTCAGTTCCAGAAGGTTCTGGAATTACTTCTTCCCCGTCTTCAAGAACTCGTAGATCTTTCCATTTCCCAGCAGTTGGTATTTCGAAATCTACGTTGGAAGCCATTGTTGAAACTGTTCAAGAACTTAAAAATGAAAAAGGGTTTTTCGTTATGGAATCTGGAAAAATTGTGTGTTTTGGGTTGAATCAGAGATAGATCAACGCGGAATATGGTATAATTGTGTTTATACATTCTGTTTATTTATTTATTGCAAGCATTACGCTTCTTTTTATAAAAACCTTTTTCCAAAACTAAAGCGAATGCAAACTATCATGAACTTAAATAACGCTAGTGAAGCTTCGGCACGATCCCTGTGGATACGAACTCATTCTAGAGACCTAGAGTGTGAATTATTACTCGACGACAGACTGATGCACTTGCCAGAGCGTAGTCAAGTTTTTGGCGCCGTTGTCGGGGATTGTGTCAAAAAATTTCAAAAATACAAAAAAAAAAGATTAAAAAATAAAAAATCTTGTTGAGGATTGTGGATTTTAATCTGTGAAAATTCTGGCTAAGGATAAGTCAAGGTCTCCGAGCGATCCATTGTGATCCACCTCACTTACCTGAGAATTTTCATAGTGACAAAGACACATGAGATAAACCAAAAATAGTTTTACGATTTAATTTTCCAGTGCTACTGAAGGTATTCATTTGTTGTACTTGATAACAGGTATCCTGGAGTTTAAGTACGATCCTGAACCAGAAAGAACGCTTTGGAAAAGAAGGCAAGCACAAAGACTTGCACAATCCAGTAATCTTAACACAGAAGAAGAGCCTACTACCGAAGCCATGGGGGACGAGCAAAGAGTTACAATGGGAGATTACTGCTAGAGGACTGACACAGATCAGATCTCACTAGGGTTTCAACCGGCAAACCCAGCTAACTTTGATATTAAGGGTAATGTTCTTACAGGTTTGCGGGAGAACCAGTTTGACGGACGTGCCAACAATGATCCATGGGATCATCTGTCAAAGTTTTCAAAGACATGTCAGATCCAGAAGGTACCGGAAAATATCTCGGAGGACTAGAAGAAGCTGCGTTTGTTTGCTTTTTCTCTTACAGGTCCAGCTAAAGATTGGCTTCAATGTTTGCCAAGGGGAATGATTGTGACATGGAAGGAGCCTGAAGACAAGTTCCTGAAAAGATTCTTCACACACACACACACACACACACTATTCTAGAAGAGGAAGTCAGAGATCCTTAGTTTCAAACAGCATGAATCTGAAACGCTGTGCGAGACTTATGAACGTTTCAAGCTGCTTATGAGAAGGTGTCCGAACCACAACATTAGTGCCAATGAACAGATGCAACTATTCACTGCTGGTATGAAGATGTAACACCGCATGATACTGGATGCCTCAGCTGGTGGGTCTATCAAAGTAAAAACCTATGCAGAGACTAAGGATCTGGTTGAGCAGATGTGCCAGAATGAATACAACATGAGCCATGATCGGAACGAGAAGACTCCTGGAATTCTAAAGGTGGACCAGGAGATTGCCTACAAAGTAGAGATCGAGTTACTGAGGAGGCAACTTGCTGATAAAGAAAAAGCTGTGAAAGAAGCTAATGTTAAAAAGGTAGGGGGAGTTTGCGACTTCTGCCTCGAAAATCACCCTAATGGGCATTGTTTTCCAGGAGGGAGTGAAGAGCAGGTGAATTACATGGGAAACAACTACAACCCAGGTTGGAGCAAGCACCCAAATTTACGCTGGGGCCAGACAGGGAACCAAGCTCAAGCTGCACCTCAACCAACAAAGCCATCTCCATTGGAAGAGTTACTCAACAAGTTTGCTAACATGAGCAAGACTAACTTTGAAAATATCCAGACTACAGTAGCCAACCAGGGGGCGACGATAAAAAGTCTTGAAACCCAGATTAGTCAACTCTCAAAACTGGTGAGCACTCATGTTTCAAAAGATCGATATTGCAGGTAACACGGTGGACAATCCAAAGGAGGAGTGCAAAGTGCTGAAAAATCAGAGATCAGAGCACGAACAGAGAGAAGAACAGGTAAAAGACTACGAAGAGTGGTTCAAGCTATTCAGAATGACATTAGAAGACGCTTATGACGAGTTCATGAGAGAGCTGAAAGAATATAGAGAAAGCCGAACAAGACTGCCACCCAAGAAGACAGACCCTGGAAGTGTCACCATACTCTGTCGAATTGAGGAAGCAGAAGTCAAAGCATTATGTGATGTGGGTTCAAGTGTTAATGTAATGCCATTATCTCTGGCAGAGAAGTTAAAACTCACAAAACCAACTACAGGTACAGAACATGAACTCGTGACCAAGGCATCCTCAAATTGCTACCAGTTTCAACACATGATCAAATGGCTGACTTCGTGACCAAGGCTCTAACTCTATCAAAGTTTCATGACTTTATTTCCAAGCTTAACATGATAAACATATATAATGTTAAGCTTTGAGAATTTAGCTTAATGTAGTAATTAGTTTTAGTTAAGCTTATTTACACAATGTATTCAGTGAATAAGAGTTAGCTAAGTTCAACTCCACACATATATAAGCTTGCACTTATCCATTTAACCATTAATGAGAATCTATCATTTTTCATTCTTGATCTATTTTTTCTCTATACTCTAACCGATTTCTAACTAACTCATTATGTTTGAGATTCAATCCAAGCTCTGCACCTATATGTTATCTTCTTAGATCTATTCGATTAAATCCCCCGACCAAGTTTGACAAAGAAATTGTGTGGTTCATATTCTACCTTCATGCAAGTTTACATTTGTGTGACTATTAGTGAAACCCAATACTTTTCTTGCCATCATTCCTTCAACATGAAGACACCACTTTGATTTTAAAATCGAATATTATTTGTTCCATCTGAATTTAGATCACCTCCTTCAAAGTCTCTACATCAATCTCTCAATCTACTTCCATTTATATTTAGGGAAATTATTATTCACTTTCAAATGTGAGTTTTTTAAGTATTATTTTTAATTGTGAAAAACTAAAAACCAAGTTTAAAGTCATGTTTAGGCCATCTTTAATCACACGTGAGACTTTTAAGAACACTCTCACGCTCCATATTATTGGCCACGTTGGTTCAAGCTCAATACTATTAAGTTTGGTGTGTAGATATAAAACAATGGGTGGCCTGAAAACCTAATAGCAGGTGGTTCTGCCAATCTCAAATGAGACTCCGATACCATCTTATAATTGGAAGTTGTACCTAAATCAACTCTACAAAACTGATTTATATGGCGACGATACTCAAACCATCTCACAATTAATATTATTTGTCAAAAGAAAAAAATTAATATTATTAAAACTTATTTTAATATCTTTTTAAAAAGACAAAAAGGATTGACCAAAAACGAGAGAAAAAAGAATATGTATCAATGTTAACCGAAAATAACTATGTATTTTACCACATCATCTCACTTCATCCCTACTTTCTTGATAAGATATAAAAGATTGAACCATTTTTATTAATTATCAGCATACAATTAATATACATATGTATCCTTTAAAATCTTTTAAAAATAAAAACTACTCGCTCTCCTAATTAATTATTAAAAAAAATATTTATGGAAAAATTCTCTTAATTAATCATGAAAATGTCATACTTTTACATCCTTACAAAATTCTCATCCCCTAAATACAACATTTCATTTTTTTAAAAGGAAAAATTGAATTATAAACAAGGGGTACTCAACCCTTACAATTCAAAGACAAACACTTTGGGTACGAAGAAAGCACACTAAAAAATTATTACACCAGTCATTGAAAGAAAAATAAGATGTGGTTCATTATCCAAACTTCTTCCTACACGACCTATAAACCAAAACCTAGCAACATTGATAATTTGGTTCATTAAGATGTGGTTCATTATTAATGTTAAATGTTTTATTATTATTATTATTATTATTATTATTATTATTATTATTATTATTATTATTATTATTTAATTTGATGGTCCATATAACAACTATGAATACTATAAAGAGATAAATTCTTTCATATTTATATTTCTATTTTTCTAGTAATTATACTACCTATAAGAGCTATAAGAGATGTTATTAGTTTAGAACCACAAGAAATAAATGATTTGATTAGATATTGAATCGTCTTAGCAAGTGGATAGAATAGAATCTAGATAATTAACAGGGTTATGATTGATCTAAACCAGCTCAATATATATATGACTCATCCTACCAACTATAAAACAATTTATTAGAAACACAAGATAGCCAATACGAAATGTAACAAAATCTCCCGCTCTTCGGAGATGCCACAGGGCCGAGGAACAATATTCTGAATTTTTACTCTAAACTTAGAATATATGTAACTTGATAGGGATTAAAAATCTCATTTCATCCAATCCTTTCTATATAACACCTTATTAACATATTACATATCTTCTATCAAAATCATTTCCTATGAATCTCTAGTAGTAAAAACATTCCATTTTCCTTATTTTTGTTAAAGTGATATAAATAAAGTCACTATCTAAATTATGAAAATGAGAAGATTCATGTACTACAACATAAAAGAAACGACTGTATTGTTGTTGTTGGAGTTTCAAACCATTTTCAAGCATATTAGTTCAATCATAATGGAGCACCTACTTAAACTATCTAGATTAAAATTTGCCTAGAATCTTAGCCAAAATGGTTTATTACTCTTTCAATATTATCATCATTGTTTTATATTATTGTTTAGTTGCTTTAGAATGCCGAATTATATATATTATAGTCATCATCACTAAGTAGACAAAAGTATATGGTACGGCTAATGTTGTCTATCCTAAATGTGTTACTTGTTCTAATCCCACAACAAAGTACTAATTATATATGTTGAATATTTAATTTTGTCAATTAATAGATGACATACACCTTGCTCGTTGAAAATAATGTGAATACATTCGATATACACATCAATTATCATAAAAACTTATTTCCTAGATTTAATAAACATCGTTCTAGATACTCCACCCATAATTGTTGACTAGCTCCAAGTAGTTCGTGTGTCAAACAATTGATAGTGCCATATATCATATCTCAACAATATACAATCCTCGTCCTTTTCAAAATTGACATCATATACTAGATGATGTAGACTTTTTAATATAGGTTTAAATATGTTTTTGGTTTTTATAATAATTTTTTTAGTCTCTACAAAAATAGTTTTCTCTTTAATGTTTTTGTGTGTCCCAACTTTTTGATTTTTGATTTTTGTCTTTTGTGTTTTTATTTTAACGCATACAAAATGTGTTCATATTCCATTGGTTATATAGTAGTACATGAAAGATTCAATTTATCTCTCCAAAATATTAACAACATATGAACTTAAAAGAATACTATGGTCACCAATTTTTATATGAAAAACTGTTTTAATTATTAAAATTTTTGTAAGCAATATTGCCAAAAACAATAAAAAAAATTGCAGCCAATGTCATATCGAGGATCTGGGTGCGAGTTTTATAACTTTAATTAATAATAATATTTAATGTTCAATAATTTTTTTTGTCCTTGTAAATATTTTAAATTTTATTTTTAATCTTTCTAAAATATTTCAACAAATTATTAGTCATTGATTAAAAGCCTTTTTTTTAGAAGGCTCAATGTTTAAAAGTCAACTCATATGTGTATTATTTAAAATTTTGATTTTTTTTGCACTCGTGCTTAATTAGTAGATATATTAAAGAAATTTCTCTTACAAAAGTTTATAATTGTTTAATAAGTGATGAACTAAATATGAATTTTTTTATGTTTAAAAATTTCAAATTTAATTTTAAAAAATTCTAAATTTTTGTGTGAGAGATTTTTATCATATTACACATGAATATATAAAAAACTCATTGAAAAAATATAAAATGATAAAGAGTTGTGATATGTTGGACCGATTCCCCCTAATGTTTGTATAATTTAGAGGGGTTGATCTAGCTAGATGCGATAAAAAACATTATAGAAATATACTATTGTTGGTAATTTTATCATGTATATTTGTAATTACTAATGAATACTTAATAAAAACTCGATATAACTCATTAATTAATCCAAAAGTGATTCAAATCAGAAAATGACTTGATAAAATTATAGTGGGAAAAAAAATGTAGTACTTCTTTATTTATATAAATAAATATAATTAGACGCATCAATATATGAATATCCACAAATTTAACTCACATAACTAATTATCTACAAAATTTTATTCACGTGGATCAAAATATAAATAGACTAAAATAATATTCTATGTATCTCGTGCATGGCACGGAATAAATGGTCCGATTCACGATTACTCAAATTTAGTGTCATTCATAATAGTTTAGTTGGTGTCAAAAATGGTGGTTGGACATTTTAAGAAAAACAAAAGAATTTAAATAAAATTATAATTAATTATTAATATTAATATATTTTTCTTCAACTCGTTTAACACTTAATTCAAACATGTTGAACTATATTCAACCCTCAAGATGGAGCTAGTAATGAATTAGTGCAAAGACCAACTATAACAATTCAAATATTTAAATAATCTAAAAACAAATTGACAAACAAGACAACAGATGAGTCTGTCAATGTTAAAGTTCAATGTAAACAAGTACTCTTAAATCACGGGACTGCATGACAATTGATTTGTTCTTCTAATTTAGATTTTTTATATTTAATGTTATCAACACTGATGTGTCCTTGATCCAGTCATATTGTTAGATAAATGATTTTTTTTTTACCAAATAGCTAGATTAGTAATTGAGAAATTGGACTATTAGTTTAATAGTTGAACGACATAAGTCGATGTATATAAAATATTTTTGACAGAATTATTTTTAACTTTTAAATTTCACAATAAATGTATTAATTTTAATAGGAGTGTTCGCGGTACGGTTTGATTTGATTTTTCATATAAAAATCTTTTTAACCGCGAGATATAAATATGTGCGGTTCGATTTGATTTGGTTAATTTTTAAAAAGTCATCCAAACCAGATCAAACAAATGCAGCTTAGATTGGTTCGATTTGTACGGTTTACAACATAATATTACAATACCTTATAATTTTAAATATAAAAAAAAACTTGAAGTTCAAATATAACATCACTGTACCGATAAAGGTTGTTTATTGAAATATAATATAAACTTAAGTTTAATACCGCAGTTCGGATTGGTTAGGTTTTCTGAAATGAAAACCGCCAATTGAACCACGCGGTTCATTATAAAAATCATCCAAAATCACCCAAATCAATGTGATTTTTGTGACTTTCGATTTAGATTGGTTCGATTTTAAATTTTATTTTTGGATTGGTTCATATACAATCACCCCTAAATTTTAATATTTTTGTAGAGTGCCTTAACGTATCTTCCATTTTTAGTAGAAAGCTTGATTTTAAAAATGCCCAAGATATTTAGAAAGCTTGATTTTAAAAATGCCCAAGATATAGGTTAAATCACATATTCACATGCATTACTTTTCAATTTGTTTTATCATACGACAAGTAATACATATCAATAATAGTAAAGCAAAAATCATTAAACCAAAACAAAGAAATTTGATCATCTCTCTCATTTTTCACTTCTATTTCTTCACACCTTTTATCTCTATATATTTTTTAATCTCATGATCTCTTGATTATGTTATTACTTTTTAATAAAGTGAAAGTGAGATAAGACATAGATATATTATTGAGAGTAAGAAGAAAATTGGAGAGAAAATAAAAGGATCGAAATTCAAAGAGATAGAGATATATGATTCAGAGTAACTTGAATTTATGTACTCACTTTTTTTTTAAACCAAAAAGGTGGAAAGAAAAGAGCTAACCACCCCAAAATATATTAATAAAGGAAGAGAATATATTCAAGATGAAGGGACTAGGCCAAAACTCCATCTAGGAAGTGCATAATCTAAAACTGGGAAAACCTTGTTTGTTTCCATCAAAACAATCTCTAACAAACAAGGGGAGATCAAACCAAAAACCAATGTGTTCTGGTGAACAAATAAGGGGGATGGTAATTGGTTAGACCATATCTAAGAAATGAACAACTGTAAAAATATTGTGCAGCATTTCTGTATATTATATAAAAATTGTGTGTGATTACAATGGAGTTTCCGCCCCTATTTATAGAATCACAAGGGGTAGCAGTTAGGGAATGACACCGTCATGGATACCCCATGATCGTGGTGGTTTCTTCCTCTTGCTTCGCTTCCTACGTGCGATGGTGGGCGGTTTCTTCCTCTTCCGGTGAGAATCGTGGTGGTAAGGGGTGGTTATCCCCACCCTTAAGGCGGTTTACATGCTGACTCTTCATGAGGGTGGTTACCTCTGAGGCGAGGGCGTCACCTATAGGGCGTGTCGCATTAGCTTGCTTTGCCGCCAAGTTATTTATTTGAATTCAACGGGTTGGATAGTTGGGCCATCTTGCTATTGGGCCTATGCCTTTTTATTCTTGGGCCTTACCCCAGTCCACAACCCCCCAAGCACGAGGCTCAAAGAGGCGAAGTGGTGATAGTGGGGGTGAGGCCGGTATTGGTGATCGTGGGGTGTAACCACCTACTTACTCTCCTTGGCATGCATCGCCTCCCTTCCTATAAGTGGCCCTTGTGATGACTCTGAATTTTGCCCATATTTTCTGTATCCTTGTCAATTCTTTGCATTTCCTCAGTTACCATGGCCATGAACGATCCTCTTCCTGCATTGGAATCGCCCGCTATGCCTGCTGTTAGGCGAGTAAGGGACAAGGTCGAGGAGAACATAGATGACCTAATGGATAATGTGGGAGAGTTCCAGATTTACGTTGAAGAGCTTAATGACTACCGATGGCGCTTGATTAACGACCAGAAAGCTTTTCTGGACCTGGCCTTGGAGTTGTCTCGTCGCTTGGAGAAAGATGTTGCTTTTATCGAGACCACTAATGCAGTCGCGACTTGCTATAATGAACTTGAAGACACGCTGGAGAAGAAGATATCCGTTACCAAAGACAGTATTGATCTGCAAGAGGAGTCGTTTTATCTCAATTTATCTGCTGAGGAGGCCGTTGAGAACCATATTGAGGTACTGGAGAAAGAACTTCGTCCCCTGATGAAGAGAAAAAGGAACCTCCAGTTGGACATTGAGTACGATGTTGCTCGCCTTATCAGGACTCGTTCTTCACTTGCCCGCCTCCGGGAGAAAATAGATAGGTTGCGGGATGATCAAGACAAACTCAGCCCTGACCTTATGGTGGCCAAGAAGTACAAAGAGGAGATTGAAGAATTGCAAGCTGACGCTGTCGCGGCTGCATATGTCGTTGCTTAAGTAGTTTCATTTCCTAGCAAATTTGTATTTTCCTCTTGTGTTGTCTGTATTATGTTTCAATGTTGTTGTATCGTGTAATCTTTGTTTTCTCAGTGATTGTAATGTGTTTCCTTGATCAATGAAGCTTTTATTTTCGTATATATAATTGAGTTTTTCTGTATCTCGCCTTAAGGGTGTGACCTCGGCTTTGGTCGAGCATGCGGCTCGCCTTTGACACGCGTCAGTCATCGTACTGGCTAGTTTTCCCTCGAAACGTTTCATCTTTTCAAATTTTTCCTTTATCAACTGGTACCTTCCTTTTATAAATACGCTGCCTCTTGTTCATTTTCCTCTTTACTTTGATCACATATTCGAGGATTTCACTTGTTTGTTCCCCTCTGCCTTGCGTTACCGAAGCCAATTTCGTGCTTCCCTTAGTGAATTTTTTCGCGCTTCCTCCGCGAGTTTCCCGTTACCCACGTTCTCCATTACTCTTCGAGTGTTAACCGTCTCTGATCACCAGGTATAACCGCTATTTCCCCTTTTTCTCTTTTTATTTTTCTTTATCTCCCGGTTTTGCGATAGGGTTTCTAGGGTTTCCGGAAAAAATGGTGATTTTGAGAGATTTGGATGACGAGGATGAGAGGAACCCTCCTCGCCCTCTTATCGTTGGTTCCCCTCTAGAGCGTCAAGTGCGTGAACATTTCACTAGGCATGATGGTTCCATTGACTATAGGGGTTACTTTGCCGAAGCCCTAGGAGAATCTTTTACCCGTGGGGAACTTGAGGATGACATTGGTGGTGATAGTAGTGATAGCAGTAGTGATAGTAGTAGCGGGAACAACAGTGATTGTGTAATAATTTCTCCTTCGTCTTTCACAGGAAAACGAAGAGACGAATCGCTTGCTATAGTTGATGTAGGACCTGAAGCCACGACCATGGAGATTTCTTCCATTTATCAAGACGTGGAGAGTGTGGAGGCGTATAGAGAAAAGTTTGATGTCTCAGGAACCTTTGATGAGAAAGACATCATATTCGAACCGGTAGAGGAGGGCGAGTATGTGATCGACGTACCTCGCTCTGATCACGTCACCTTCTTTATGTACACCAAGTTTATTGAGGATTTCCACCTGTTCTTTCCCTTTACTGAATTTCAGAAATCCATGCTTAGGGTTCTGAATGTCGCCCCTCCCCAGCTTAGCCCTAATAGTTGGTCCTTCATTAGGGCTTTTGAGCTAGTTTGCTATGGCCTTGAAATTCCTGAGCCTTCAGTGGCGGTCTTCTTCTCTTTTTACCATGTCAAAAATTTTCTGCCTCAGGGCGTGGTACCTCTGAGTTCGCAACCCAACCGGGGGCTGTTTCAACTGTATAGTTCCAACTATAAGCATTACAAGGATACCTTCATCCGCGTGCGTGGAGCTGAGCATTGCCCCAGTGTGATGTATAATGATGATGGTACTCCTCTTTTTCCTTTTCACTGGACGCCTAACCCCAGGTTGATTAAGGGCGCTATATATGAGAGATTGAGTGAGTTTGAGAGGGACACGGTGGCGTACCTAGGGTCTATGAACCAGATGAATCCTAGGGAACTCTTAGATGCTGACCGCGCCCCCGCCGTTTTACACAAGTATCTCAGTAAGTCGCCTCGCGAATCATTTTGTTCTTTTATATGGCTTGCCCTTATTGCTTCTTATTAATTTTTATGTGATTAACCATTTTCCTTTTCCTTTGTAGAAGATATGTCTAGCTTGACTCCTGCTCAGAGATTACAATACTTGGAGAAGGCGAGGAAAAAGAAAGAACAACCAGATCAAAAGGTTGATGTCCTTAGCCAGCTAGACGTGGGCGAGGACAAGAAGAAGAGGAAGAACGACTCGAGGGTCACTCTCCAAGTGAAGCCTTCCAGTTCTGGCCCCGTTGGTGTGAAGAAGGTTGCCAAGCCTGAGGGGGAGGCGAAGTCTCCAGTGAAGATGAAACTGAGGCGCCTGTCGCGGAAGGGTAAGAAGGACCAAGATGTGGTGGAAACAGATAAGGAATTGGTCGATATTGATGACTATGTGGCGGGGGGTTCTCCTGTGGTTGAGGAGGTTGCCACTAGAGCAAGCCAATCTGGAGGGGCTTCGCCTTGGGATCCTATGTTTGATCCTGAGGCGTTTCTTTCTAAGATGGTGGACGTGGTGGGGAATTCTGCTCGTTTCAACAACACGGCGACTGATGATCTGGCGAGGATGACTCTTGGATATGAGCTTAAGGGTCTCCTGCTCAACTATGCTTTGGCGTCGCGCCAGAGGGCTGAATTATCCATTGCTAAGGATAAGGAGGTTCTGGTGGAGAAAAATTTGGCGACCCTTAAGAGGGATGTACAGGCTGCCAAAGATAGGTGCGAGGGCGACCTGAAGAATCTGAAGGAGAAACATGCCGAAGAGATGGCTGACTTGAAAAAGAAGTATGAGGGGGACTTGTCGGATGCTAAGAGGGACAAGGAGTCGGCGATCAAGACTATGAACGTCGTCCAGGCTAGCCTCAACTCCAGGGATGAGCGCATCAAGACTTTGGAGCGAGAGAACAAGACTGCTCTTGCTGAGTTGGAGACCTTGAAGGAGGAAAAGGCGACCGAGAAGGACAGTCTTGAGGCCATGATTGGCGAACAGTATGATGAAGGCTTCCAGTTTGCGCTGGAACAAGTGAAGATTCTTTTTCCTGGCCTCGATCAAGACGTTCTTGGCAAGGCTGACGCCATGTCCATTATAGAGGGCGACAAGTTGGTTCCCTATGCTCCTGCTGAGAAAGCTCCGGACTCGCCAGCCAAGGAATAGACTTCTTTTTCTTTTCTTCTAACTGTTTCTTACTTTTGTTCTGTTTTGATGATCGCCCCTGCGTGGGCTTGGTGTATTTTGTAATGACAGTACTTTGGGTGCCCTTATGAGGCCTTTGTATTCTATGCACATTTTCACTATAATTGCATGCTATTTATCCCCATTTGACTAGATATTTGAATGCCACTTTCACTCTTTTCGCCCTTATGTATTTTTCTCTTTGAACTTCGTCGTATAGCGATATAACCTGTTGTGATTCTGAGGCGTCATTGCTTAAGGATCGTGGCGAGATAACATGTTGTATGGCGAGATAACATGTTTGCTTGGCGTAAGTTTCTATGTATTGACCGGTTCAAACTTCATGCTAGGTTTTCCTTGGTTTTCGTAACCGCCTGTTGACTGGCCAATCCTTTTATTGCGGTAGTTGGAAACTGTTTTCCTTATTTATTTCAGAATTGCAGTTACACATGCTAGGTTTTGGTAATTCGTTGCCTATAAATAGCGATCTTTTCTTCATTCTTTTCTCATCCTTTCGTCGCTTCTCTTCACCTTTATCACTTTCATAGTTCTGTTTTCTCTCTTTTTCTCTTGATTTTTTCTGATGGATAGGGCTGATAACAAGAAACGCGCCGTTGGAAAACCCAAAACTCGGCCGGTAAAGAAGAAGAATGGTGCCTCATCCTCCAAAGCTCCACGTACCAAAGCGTCGGGGAAGGCAAGGGCGAAGAGCACTCCTGTCTTGCTTAGCTCATCAAGATCTGAGGACATTGATGAAGATTACGCTGAGTTCTTGAAGACCTATGTTCCTGAGGAGTTCTATGCTTATGGGCCTTCTCCCTCTGTGGATGAAGGTTCTCAAATTACTGTGGAATCAGCGGCGAAGGCGCCTAAGTCTTCAAAGGTGAAAGCCTCCAAGTGACATGCCTCGTGGATGAGGATGATGGTTCGACTGGTTCGCCTGGGCAAACTGAAGTGGAAATATAATGTCAGGCACCAGTTGATCCTTTTAGGATTATGCAAGTGTTGATGCTTATTGTAGTAGTTTTCAAGCACTTGTATAATCCTTGAATAATCTGGGTGATAAACAAGTTGTTTATACGAGTGTAGCATTAGTATCTCGTACACCCTTTTGAATTTGATGTATTTTCTTTTGATTTTGTATCCAAATCTGCTGTAGTTCTCTTTGAATTTGTATTCAAGTTTGATGTAGTTTTCTTTGAATTTGTATTCAAGTTTGATGTAGTTTTCTTTGAATTTGTAATCAATCTTCGATGAATGAAATCAGATTTTGGATGATTCTGTTGTTGCTTTCGATCTTTATTGTAAACAATCATTTGAATAACGCCTCTACCTGTTAAAATAATTGCATGCGATAACATATAGTAAAGTTACCTTTATTCGCTTTTTTCAGCGTTTTCTTTGGGCGTCTTCCTCATGATGAGTTATGCCCTGATGCTTTGATGCGTTTCTTTTTATGTTTTCTTCGTTCCCAACTAAAAAGCTTTCTGGGTAACGTTCTGGACTTTCAACCATGCTTTGATGTTCTGGACGCCCCCCACTAAAAAGTTTAAAGGGTAACGCCTAGGAATTTCAACATGATTTTATTATTCTGGACGTCCCCCACTAAAAAGTTTAAAGGGTAACGCCTAGGTGTTTCAACCTGATTTTATTATTCTGGACGCACCCCACTAAAAAGTTTAAAGGGTAACGCCTAGGTGTTTCAACCTGATTTTATTATTCTGGACGTCCCCCACTAAAAAGTTTAAAGGGTAACGCCTAGGAATTTCAACCTGATTTTATTATTCTGGACGTACCCCACTAAAAAGTTTAAAGGATAACGCCTAGGTGTTTCAACCTAATTTTATTATTCTGGACGCCCCCCACTAAAAAGTTTAAAGGGTAACGCCTAGGTGTTTCAACCTGATTTTATTATTCTGGACGTCCCCCACTAAAACGTTTAAAGGGTAACGCCTAGGTGTTTCAACCTGATTTCCGTCGTATCCTACTCGTAAGATTTATGGATATCGCCGTTTCTATTTCTGACGTTCCCAACTCGTAAGATTCACGGGCGACGCCAAGGTGTTTCAACTCGTTTCCTTTTAGATGTGTTTCAAGCATATGTGACAGTTCTTCACAAACCAAAAAATTTGAAAACGGTGGGCCTCGATAAAAACTCCTATTTTCACAGGAGAAAAGAGTGTCCCACCGCTATTTATTAATTGGAAGAGAGATTTCAGTACAATTTTTTGATACACATGCAAATAAATTCAAAAAACAAAAACATTACACGCCAAGGCGCTGCCTTCCTTGTTTCTTTTGGCGATCTCAACTGTAGTAGAATCTGAGGTTGGCCACATTCCATGTTCGATGCAGGACTTCTCCTTCCATTGTTTCTAATCTGTAGGCTCCTCCTTCGAACGCTTCGTTGACACGGAATGGACCTTCCCAATTTGCTGCTAGCTTTCCTCCCTTGTCCTTTCCCATGGGTCTCTTGAGAACTAAGTCTCCCTCTCTAAATCTCCTTGGTATGACTCTGGTATTATACCTTCTTGCTGCTCTCTGCTTTGAGACGAACTCTCTGAAGTGAGCTTTGTCTCTTAGTTCTTGTATTAAATCCAGATTTTCTTCCAATGCTTCTGAATTTTCCTCCAGCGTAAGGGTGTCCCTCCGCCAGCTTGGTGGGTTTATTTCTGCAGGGATCATTGCGTTTGTGCCGTATACCATGGTGAAAGGTGCCTCGCCTGTTGAAGATTGAGGCGTGGTATGGTATGACCACAAGATTGGTAAGAGATGGGCGACCCAGCCCTCGCCTTTACTTGTGATTCTTCTCTTGATGGCCTTTAGGATTACCTTGTTGGCAGATTCTGCTTGTCCATTGGCCCGAGGGTGCTCTACAGAGATGAAAGTGTTCTGTATACCTTTCCCCTTGCAGAATTCAACTACTTTTTCGCTGGCGAACTGGGTTCCATTATCGGAGACGATGTATTTGGGCAATCCGAACCTGCATATGATCTTCCTCCAGTAGAATTTCTTAACTTGATCTGCTGAAATGTTTGAAAGGGCTTCTGCTTCTATCCACTTGGTGAAGTAATCTATCGCTACAATGATCCACTTTGCTTGTCCTGTTGAGGCGGGGAAAGGTCCTAGGATATCCGTTCCCCACATGAAGAAGGGCCATGGAGATAGGACGGATTTCAGTGGCTCTCCTGGGGCGTAGTGCAAGTTTGCGAATCTTTGGCATTTGTCACATGTTTTAACATATCTCGCTGCGTCGCTGTGAACCTCTGGCCAATAGAAGCCTGCCCTGAGAATCTTTCCTGCTAAGGCTCTCGCCCCAATGTGGCTTCCGCATGATCCTTCATGTATTTCCTCCAATATCCCTTTAGCTTCTTCCTGACTTACACGAAGCATGATTGGGCCTGAGAATCCTCTTTTGTAAAGCTTGCCTCCTAACATAGAATACCATGCCGCTGCTCTTTTTAACTTGTATGCCTCCTCCTTCGCTGCTGGTAACACGTCTTCTTGGAGATATCTTATTATTGGTGCTCTCCAATCTTCTGCCTCTATGATCATCATGACCTCTTCTGCGGTGATGCTGGGGTTTGCAATGGTCTCTTGGATGAAGGTTCTGTTGCTTCCGGGTTTCTTAATGCTTGCTAATTTTGACAACAAATCCGCTATCGCGTTCTGTTCCCGCGGGACATAGATTAACTCAAAAGATCTGAAAAGACTAGCTAGACTACGTACCTTTTCCAAATACTTGATTAGTTGGGGGTCTTTGGCTTGGAATTCCCCTGACACTTGGTTCGTCACCAACTGCGAGTCGCTCTTGGCTTTCAAATCCGTTATATCCATTTCTCTTGCCAACTTCATTCCGGCGATCAGGGCTTCGTACTCTGCTTGGTTGTTGCTCGCCTTGAAGGCGAACCTTAATGATTGCTCGATGAGGACTCCGTCTGGTCCCTCCAATACTACTCCTGCTCCACTTCCTTTGATATTGGAGGCTCCATCAACTGATAGCGTCCAGGGTTGTTCGCTACTCTCTCCAGCGGGCGTTGTAAGCTCTAGCAAAAAGTCTGCTAGTATCTGTGATTTGATTGTGCCCCTTGGGGAGAAAGTGACGTCGAATTCTGATAACTCGATTGACCACGCCACCATTCTTCCCGCTAAATCTGGTTTTCTCAATACGTTCTTGATGGGGTAGTCAGCTTTCACCACAATTTTGTGGCTTTGGAAATATTGCCTCAGCTTTCTTGCCGTCACTATTACTGCTAGTGAAAGTTTCTCAATCTTTTGGTATTTTGCTTCTGCGCCCTTGAACGTTCTGCTGACGAAGTAAATGGGCTTCTCCTCTCCCTTTACCTCTTGTACTAACTGTTAGCCCATATTTTTACTAAGTAAAAATATGTTCTAAATATATGATTAAAATGATTATGTTTAATTATATAATTATTTTGAAAGTCATTAAATATGTTTGGTTTTCAGGACCAATGAATTTAATGATCAATTATTCATGAACATACAATAAATGTTCTATTAATGAACATTTCTTCTAAACTATGTACTTTTCAGGATCCTTTCGATTTGGTCAAAGAGTCAGTAGGGTCGAAGCACCCAATAATGCAAGGTTAAAATATGGACTTAGCGAAATATTCAAGGAAAAGCATTTCTACTTCGACTTCGATGGACACAACGGCTAATTCAGAAGATAAGAATGGATTCAAATTCAAAATACGTGTCAAAGACTCGCGTCCTCTCTATAGTAATTTAGGCGTTATTAGCAGTTAGGATTTAGTGTCTATAAATAGTTTAGTTCTGTGATCGAAATAAGGGTCACAATCATTATACAAAATCCACAGAAAACTCAAAGTACCCATGTCAAAGCGAGAAACGAGTGCTCGAAGGAGAATGTATGTAATGTGAACCACTTTTCATTCTGTAATCATTTACATTTGAATGCAATTTACAGTCTTTTCCTTTATTCCAATTGCTTTTTACTTTCGACTCAATCTCTCCTTCTGTTTATTCAATTGAATAAACATTCTTTCTTGCATTTCAAGTTAAAATAAAACATAAAAACAACACTTTATGAATATAAGAACAATAATAAATACCATTTACTTTGAAAATATAAACAAAAGCACTATGTCCCGAGATTTACTAGTTGGTCTCTCTTGTAATAATCAAACTAGCGTTGTTTACCAAATTTCACAGTAAACACTAACGTGGAACTAAGGGCCTTGTCTGAGACGGCGAGATATAGGTACAAAGTGTTGCCTTTCTCGGGGCGAGTTAAAATTGGTGGCGAGGCGAGGAATGTTTTCAAGTTTTGGAATGCCTCCTCGCATTGGATGCTCCATACGAACCTTTCGCATTTCCTAAGAGTGGAAAAGAAATGGAATGCTTTTTCTCCTGCACAGGATAAAAATCTTGACAACGCTGCGATCCGCCCTGTCAATTGCTGTACTTCCTTGACCGACGTTGGGCTTCTCATGTCTATGATGGCTTGACATTTGTCCGGATTTGCTTCTATCCCTCTGTTTGTTAGCATGAATCCGAGAAATTTTCCTGATTGCACTCCAAATGAGCATTTGGCGGGATTTAGCCTCATGTTGTATTTTCTTACTGAGGTGAGGATGTCGCCTAAATCTTGATCATGTTCGCCCTCTTCTGTAGTTTTGACGACCATGTCGTCAATATACACCTCTAGATTCTTACCAATCTGCTCTGAAAAAACTTTGTCCATTAGTCTTTGATACGTGGCCCCTGCGTTTTTTAGACAGAACGGCATGACGTTGTAGAAGTAGTTGCAGGTGTTGGTCATGAACGCTATGTGGGGAGCGTCGGCGGGGTTCATTTTAATCTGGTTGTAGCCTGAGTATGCGTCCATGAAACTGAGCATCTTGTACCCCGATGCTCCGTCTATCAACAGGTCAATGTTAGGTAAAGGATAAGGATCTTTTGGACATGCCTTGTTTAGGTCTGTGAAGTCCACACACATTCTCCATTTTCCATTTGCTTTCTTCACCATCACGACGTTTGCTAGCCATGATGGTGTTAGCCTGTATTTTCGACAGGCATTAATGAATTGGAGTGAGATGATGAAATCTCATTTAATGTATATTATTGCTTTTTAATATTCTCTTGGGAACTGATTCTGACAATAAATCAAGAGAGAATCGAAGCATTTGACATTAAAGATTTTTGACGTGTCAAAACCTGAAAATCTGTCGAATTCGACAGAGCCATGTTTATCCAAATAAACGTGCTGGTTCGACAATAACGAATGTTTGTCGAAAATATTGTATATACATGTATATATGTATTGTTTGTTTGTCTAATGTACTGTGCAGAACGGAAGAAGCGTATCCTGGACTTAGCAAAAATATTCAAAAGTGAATAACGTTGAAGGGTTCGCCAGGTGTCCAAGGAATTCAAATTGTCAAAGACACGTGGAGTTCGTTTAGACGTCTTGTAGGTTTAGGCAGTTATTCTGTTCGTCTATAAATATTAGTTTTTCATAAGAGAAACGGGTCCACAATTCACAATACATGCAAATTCCTAGAATATTCAGAGTACCCATGTCAACGAGCGAAATGAATGCCGAAAGGAACATGTACGAATTTGTGTACCAATCTTTGTAAACATTTTTACATTGTCAAATGCAATTTACTTTTCAAGTACTGATTACTTGCTTTCCTTTAAAATTTGTCATTTAAGCTTTCTGCAAATTTAAAGCTTTTCTGCAACTTTAACATTCTGCAATTTATTTCATTGCATGCTTTACCTTTTCAAAGTCTTTTCTTTAAACTTTATTTGCAATTCATTTACAAGTTTTCTGCAAATTTAAACTTTGAAGCATTTTACTTTAAACCAAATCATTTGACTTCGTCAAATGCTGTTTACTTTTTATCAACTTATCCGATTTAACCCAAAGATATGAATATGTTTTCATCATCTTCCGCACAATCCATATGTCCCAGGATTCACTAGTTGATCCTTCTTGTAATAATTAGACTAGCGGTTGTTTACTAAAAATCGGGGTAAACAAATTGGCACGCCCAGTGGGACATCTGGATTGTGTATTTTTATTTAGTGGTTTTTGAAAATTTTTCTTACAAAATTTGTTGTTTGGTGTTTGTACTTTGATTGTGTGTATATTTGTATATGCATTTGAGGAGTGGTAAGTCCCTTCCAGTTTTTTCAAATATACCAAAGCGTCCTCGTTCCAGAATGGTGAGACCACCAAACAATCCTAACCCCAACAATAATAATAATAATAACAATAATGGGGCAGAAACCAATCCTGTTCCAAATTCGACAGGGCAACCAAATCAACCAGTATCTGGCAATCCTGGCGCCAATCCTACTGGTGGGTCAACAAATCCTGCCCTGAATTTTACAACTTCTGAAAGTATCCCAAGCAATAATCCTAATGGTGGGGGTACAAACCCTATGATAAATTCCGGAACCGTTGGTGCAAGCGCCAGTGGATCAACAATGTCTGCCACTACTTCAAGTATGGCAGGAGGGTTTGTTCCTCCAAATACGAATGGTGCAATGATGACACAAATGAATGTATCATCCATGCCAACGAATGTATCACACATGCATGGGTACACAGACGGTAGTCAAGTTGGTGGGACACCATCAAGACCCCCATGGTTGCCCAGAAACCCACAATTTGGAATGCCAACAACGACGATGGCAAGCCTGTATAATTGGCCTTCGATAGAAAGTTCTCCCTCATCTTCTGCGATGGGAAATAGGGGAAATTCTCTGAACTTGACAAATAATTCTATGAATGTACTTAGGCAACAAATGGACGAAAGTAACCATGACATGGTGAACGCGTTGACCCAACAGATTGGCACAATCTTCAATCCTGTGTTACAAACAGCCAATGACAATTATTTGTTGTTAGCCAATCAAATGGGAAGGATGGCAGACTTTTTTGGTGCTCCTGATGCTCCAAATAACCAAAGAGTTCCTCGTGCAAACCCGGAGACTCAAACAGAAGTCCAAGCCCAACCCGTGCGCATTGAGAGAGAACAGCCAGAACCGGAAGTAATTCTGGTTAATAGAAACCAAGATGCTGATAATGTTCTTAGGAATGTTCGACAAGAAAATGTTGCAGGGCAAAATAACTTGGCCAATTTGGTGGAAAATATCTTGGCCCAGAATGGTTTGAATATAGGGTTGCATAGGCCAAATTTTGTGTCAGCCTTGTCTGAATATGTATTGCAGGCAGAATTGCCAAGGGGATGGAAAATTCCCAAATTCACAAAATTTGCTGGTGATACTAATGAGTCTACTGTCGAACACATTGCCAGATATTTGGCAGAGGCAGGGAATTTGGCAAATAATGAAGATTTAAAAATGAAGTTTTTTCCCAATTCCCTCACTAAAAATGCCTTTACGTGGTTTACCACACTTCCCCCTCATTCAGTTCATACCTGGACTCAATTAGAAAGGCTATTTCATGAACAGTTTTACATGGGACAATCTAGGATTAGTCTCAAAGAATTAGCCAGTATGAAGCGCAAAACCTCAGAAGCCATTGATGACTATCTAAACAGGTTTCGCCTCCTTAAGGCAAGGTGCTTTACTCAAGTTCCTGAACATGAATTGGTTGAAATGGCTGCTGGTGGCCTTGACTATTCCATTAGGAAAAAATTAGATACTCAACATTTAAGAGATATGGCCCAATTAGCAGATCGTGTTCGACAGGTCGAACGCCTCAGGGCTGAAAAAGCCAGAAATTCTAAGTTCCACAAAAAAGAAAAAGTGGCATACATAGAAACTTATGAAAGTGAAAATGAGTTCGACGGTGATCAGGAGTACATGGAAAACAATGAGGTTAATATTGCTGAATTGAAACCAGGACCTCCCTATACTTGTAAAATGTTAAGACCATCAAATGGGAAAAATCCCGTCGAACCAAAAAATGATAGATTTGTTTCTAAGACATATACTTTTGACATTACTAAGTGTGATGAAATTTTTGACTTATTGGTTGCTGATGGCCAAATAATTGTACCAAAGGGTTTGAAAATTCCACCTTTGGAACAACGTAATAAAAGAGGTTTTTGTAAATACCATAATTTTTTGGGTCATAAAACCTCACAATGTGTTCTTTTCAGGGATCTGGTCCAGAAAGCCTTGCAGGAAGGGAGACTCAAATTTGGCGAAAAGCCAAAATCCAAACAGCAGGTGGACGAGAATCCATTGCAGATTGCTGATGCTGCTTACACAGAGCCTTTTGAGTGCCTGATGATAGAAGCATTGAACCTCACTGAAGGGGGGCAATTAGTTTCCATTCCTGAAGAGGAATATGAAAATAAAGTGGAGGAAGTATATCCACAAGCTGGAGAAACTCTACTAGATTTCCTTCAACGCTGCAAGGAAAATGATGGCGAAGCTACACTGTGTCCTCATTGTAGTGCCATGTTCGACAAGAAGGCTGCTGCAGGCCTTAACAAGTTTTTGCCTCACAGTCAGAACAGAAACAATTGGCCAAGTCAAAGACCAACTTATTCCAATGTTCTGAATAGCCAACAGGCACCTGTACATCAGAGGTTGGGACCACAAAAATCATTTGTCCCCTCAAACAGGACACCTGTCAACCAATGGGTCCATGGAAAGAATATGGGCTATGGTCAGAGGAATATGGAGAAAGGGAACTCCAGTAACAACAATCCCAAAAAAGATCCTGAATCAAGGAAGTATGATTACAGGAATAATTACAAAGGGAAAAATCCCATGACAAGATCCCAATGGCGTAGATATCAACGCCAGAAAAAAGTGGCTGTTCAAAAATCACAAGTTACTACTAATGATAATGAGGAGAAGCCTATGCAATTGGTTAAGAAGCCAATGAAAGAAAGGTTAGGAGAACCAAAAGCTGAGTCTTCAACTACTAACAACGTCGAAGACGAGCACATGGAGGCAGATGACTTTTTAGATTCTGAACCCGATCTCGACATAATAGAAAATGTTGTGTCCATTCTGCCAAGGGAGTTCGACGTCTGTTCTGAAATAACAGATGAAGAAGAAGAATCTGGAATGCAAATGGCCCTTCATAGGCCAGTCTGTTATTATGTCACAAGCAATGGTGCTTTGGAAGACCAAATGGCCACATTTGAAAGGCCAGATGAAGGCATGAAAAGTCACTTGAAGCCTCTCTTCATTCAGGCGAAGGTGAATAATGTCGGAATCAACAAAGTACTAATAGATGGTGGTGCCGCTGTTAACCTCATGCCAGAATTTCTGCTAAGAAAGATTGGCAAATCTTTGGTGGATCTTCATCCTCACAACATAGTTCTGTCAAACTATGAGGGCGAGACTGGTTTCTCTTTAGGAGCAATCCAGTTGGATGTTGTTGTCGGAAGCACTATAAGGCCAACCTTGTTCTTGGTTGTGGCCTCTAAGGCAAATTACAATCTACTTCTAGGTCGAGAGTGGATTCATGGATTGGGGGCAGTTCCATCTACCCTGCACCAGCGCCTCATTATATGGCGAGAAGATGGAGTAGTCGAAAATGTTGAAGCAGATCAAAGCTACTTCAAGACTGAAGTCCATCATCTGACGAAGCACTCCTTCGACAAGAAATTGGCGACAATTGCACCATGCACTGAGAAAGACTTTGCATATCGCCTAGCAGGAAATGGTCACCATGCAATCAAACTGGATCCCGCACATGTTTTCTTGTGGGAGAGAGAAGATGGAAACAGCGAGGATGGCGAGTATGAAGGCCACAACTGCCCAACTGGGTGGGATGTCAAAGAGGATTACTATGTCTGAGTCCCAAACATGGGCAAAGATTACGGCCTACATGGCTGAAAACAGAATTAAAATGGCTTTGGAGGCCAATTCGTTATCAGAAAATATGGCTATTGCAGCCAACGATATAAAACTTGGCAAAAATAAGCCAGAATTGCAAAAACCGGATTGCATCTATGATGACGAACCCTTAGGATTTGAAAAAGATCCAATCAGTCAAAGTCACAAGATGCAAGCACAAGACCCTTTGCAGGAAATTGACCTTGGAGATGGTCTGACGAAAAGACCAACATACATTAGTGCAAACATTCCTCCAGACCTGAAGGCAAAAGTGGTGCAACTTCTGTTGGAATTTAAAGATTGCTTTGCTTGGGATTATAATGAAATGCCAGGTTTGAGCAGAAAATTGGTGGAACATGAACTCCCAGTTCGACCAGATAAAAAACCAGTGAAACAATTACCTAGAAGGTTCGCACCAGAAATAATGTCAAAGATTAAAGAAGAAATGGAAAGGCTGCTGAGGAGCAAATTTATCATAACTGCAAGGTATGTCGAATGGTTAGCAAATATAGTGCCAGTAATTAAGAAAAATGGTTCTCTTAGAGTATGCATAGACTTTAGAGACTTAAATAATGCTACACCAAAAGATGAATATCCTATGCCTGTGGCAGAAATGTTAATTGATTCTGCAGCCGGATTTGAATATTTAAGTATGTTGGATGGTTATTCTGGATATAACCAAATTTTCATTGCTGAAAATGATGTACCCAAAACTGCCTTTAGATGCCCAGGGGCATTAGGCACATATGAGTGGGTAGTGATGCCCTTTGGTCTAAAAAATGCTGGGGCTACTTATCAAAGAGCAATGAATTTAATTTTTCATGAATACATAGATGCTTTCATGCAAGTGTATATTGACGACATAGTTGTCAAATCCTCATCAAGTGAAGATCATTTAGATCATTTGAGAAAATCTTTTGAAAAGATGAGGAAATATGGATTAAAAATGAATCCATTAAAATGTGCTTTTTGTGTTAATGCAGGAGATTTCCTTGGGTTTGTTGTGCACAAAAAGGGCATTGAAATAAATCAAAACAAAACGAAGGCTATTATGGAGACCAAATCTCCAACTACAAAAAAGCAACTTCAGTCCTTACTTGGGAAAATCAATTTCTTGAGAAGATTTATTTCAAACTTAAGTGGTAAAGCTCAACCATTCTCACCACTGCTTCGACTCAAGAAAGAAAGCGTTTTCACTTGGGGGCAAGAGCAACAACAAGCTTTTGACGAAATCAAGAGTTATCTGTCAAAGCCACCAATGTTAATGCCTCCAATAAGGAACAAATTCATGAAGTTGTATATTTCAGCATCAGATTCGACGTTGGGTAGCATGCTTGCCCAAGAAGATGAAAATGGTGAAGAAAGAGCCATCTATTACTTAAGTAGGGTTTTAAATGATGCTGAAACTAGATATAGTAGTATTGAAAAATTATGCTTATGTTTGTATTTTTCTTGTATGAAACTCAAGCATTACATAAAGCCTGTTGATGTTTTTGTTTATTCTCATTGTGATATCATCAAACATATGTTATCCAAACCTATTCTGCATAGTCGAATTGGAAAATGGGCCTTAGCCTTAACAGAATATTCATTAACTTATAAACCTTTAAAGGCGATTAAAGGCCAAATTGTGGCTGATTTCATAGCAGATCATTCTGCATTAGAAACTCCACAAAACTATGTAGATTCAGAACCTTGGAAATTATATTTTGATGGTTCTAAACATAAACATGGAGTTGGAATTGGGATTTTAATCATTTCTCCCTCCAGAATTCCCACCAAGTTCAAATATAAAATTAATGGGTTCTGCTCAAATAACGAAGCAGAATATGAGGCTTTGATAACAGGCTTAGAAATTTTACTGGACTTGGGGGCAAGAAATATTTTGATCAGAGGCGATTCAGAATTGGTGTTGAAACAATTGACAAAGGAATATAAGTGCATAAAAGAGCACTTGATGAAATATTTTGTCATAGCAATTTCTTTGTTAAAACGTTTCGACCAAGTTATTTTTGAACATGTACCTCGCATAGAAAATCAAGAAGCCAATGATTTGGCTCAAATAGCTTCTGGTTATAAAATTCCTAGTGAGAAACTAGAGGAGTTGATTGAGATTAAAGATAAACTCATTGTTGATCAACCTCCTTCTATGGAATTGTCAATGCCAAAACTTGTGGGGGCAGATATACCACAAGATAATGGTCAAGATACCACCTATAACTCTGACGAAAATTCAGAAATTTTTGAAATTTTTGCCATTGACAATTTATCTGATAATGATTGGAGAAAACCACTTGTCGAATATTTACGAGATCCAAATGGAATGACCAATAGAAAGATAAGATATAGAGCCTTGAGTTATGTCATCATTGGGAATGAACTAATGAAGAAAACACCTGAGGGAGTTTTGCTAAAATGTCTAAGTGAAACTGAAGCCTACTTGGCTATATCTGACGTGCATAGTGGTGCATGTGGATCCCATCAGGCAGGCCATAAAATGAAATGGTTGTTGTTTCGACAAGGTATGTATTGGCCAACAATCTTAAAGGATTGTATAGAGTTTGCTAAAGGTTGTCAAGAATGTCAAAGACATTCAGGCATACAACATGTACCTGCAAGTGAACTCCATTCAATAGTAAAACCTTGGCCTTTTAGAGGATGGGCTTTAGACTTAATTGGTGAAATTAAACCAAGTTCGTCCAAAAACCAACGCTATATTCTAGTTGGTATAGATTATTTTACCAAATGGATAGAAGCAATTCCATTACCAAATGTTGACCAAGAAGCAGTGATTAGTTTTATACAAAGTCACATTATTTATAGATTTGGTATACCTGAGTCTATTACTACAGATCAAGGTTCAGTTTTCACTGGACGAAAAATGGTCGAATTTGCTCAACAAACTGGTTTCAAACTCTTAACTTCTACACCATATTATGCCCAAGCAAATGGTCAGGTAGAAGCTGCTAATAAGATCATAATTGGTCTGATTAAAAAACATATTGCCCAAAGGCCCAGAAATTGGAATAAGACTTTAGATCAAGTCCTATGGGCATGCAGAAATTCTCCAAAGGAATCAACTAACACTACACCTTTTCGACTAACCTATGGGCATGATGCAGTCTTGCCAGTCGAAATTTAAAATTAATTTTTTTTAAAAAAAAAAAAAAAAAAAAAAAAAATTTACAAACGTTATAAAGCCACACTTCTGAATCACTCAAAGCTACCTTTGCCTTTGGGAGTCTTTTGTTGTAAAGCGTCGAATCCAGCCTCATATTCTGCTCTTGCCACGTGTCCCACTACTAAGCTAAAAAGTTGGAGATCATGGTTTGTGGGGATTGAGGTGACAGTTATAAATTTTGTCATGATTGACAATGACTTGATGTGACGTTTACGCCGTCTTTGGTATACGTGTAGAATTGGAAAAGATTGGAAACTTCAAAACTGCCATTTCTTCCTTTGAGTTCGACGTGCAGTCGAAATTGGCATTTTTGAGGGGGCAATTTGTTAGCCTGTATTTTCGACAGGCATTAATGAATTGGAGTGAGATGATGAAATCTCATTTAATGTATATTATTGCTTTTTAATATTCTCTTGGGAACTGATTCTGACAATAAATCAAGAGAGAATCGAAGCATTTGACATTAAAGATTTTTGACGTGTCAAAACCTGAAAATCTGTCGAATTCGACAGAGCCATGTTTATCCAAATAAACGTGCTGGTTCGACAATAACGAATGTTTGTCGAAAATATTGTATATACATGTATATATGTATTGTTTGTTTGTCTAATGTACTGTGCAGAACGGAAGAAGCGTATCCTGGACTTAGCAAAAATATTCAAAAGTGAATAACGTTGAAGGGTTCGCCAGGTGTCCAAGGAATTCAAATTGTCAAAGACACGTGGAGTTCGTTTAGACGTCTTGTAGGTTTAGGCAGTTATTCTGTTCGTCTATAAATATTAGTTTTTCATAAGAGAAACGGGTCCACAATTCACAATACATGCAAATTCCTAGAATATTCAGAGTACCCATGTCAACGAGCGAAATGAATGCCGAAAGGAACATGTACGAATTTGTGTACCAATCTTTGTAAACATTTTTACATTGTCAAATGCAATTTACTTTTCAAGTACTGATTACTTGCTTTCCTTTAAAATTTGTCATTTAAGCTTTCTGCAAATTTAAAGCTTTTCTGCAACTTTAACATTCTGCAATTTATTTCATTGCATGCTTTACCTTTTCAAAGTCTTTTCTTTAAACTTTATTTGCAATTCATTTACAAGTTTTCTGCAAATTTAAACTTTGAAGCATTTTACTTTAAACCAAATCATTTGACTTCGTCAAATGCTGTTTACTTTTTATCAACTTATCCGATTTAACCCAAAGATATGAATATGTTTTCATCATCTTCCGCACAATCCATATGTCCCAGGATTCACTAGTTGATCCTTCTTGTAATAATTAGACTAGCGGTTGTTTACTAAAAATCGGGGTAAACAGATGGATATTTAATCTCTTCTATGAAACCTGCTTCCTTTAATTTGGCTACTTCCTCATTGATGGCTTCTCTTCTTTCCTCTCCAACTTTCCTTTTTCTTTGCGAGACGGGTTTGGTCTCGGGGGAGATGGATAACTTGTGTGTGATTATCGTCTCATCTATCCCTGGCATATCCGAGGGGTGCCATGCGAACAAGTCGATGTTCTTCTTCAGTGTCGCCAGGATTTTCTCTCTCTCTCTCCTCTGGTTGCATTGAGGTGCCTATGTTAGTTGTTTGGTGCGCCTCGCTACCAATCTGAACTTTTTCCAACTCTTCAATGGGACTGACTCTTCTGTCCTGAAACTCTTCTCTTGGGTCTAAGTCTAGGGGGCTGATCACGTTGACGCCGTCTGTCTTGGGAACAGGGCGTGTTGAAACTGGGGCATTGGCTCCTCTGTGTTTTATCTTTAGACTTGATTCATAGCAGCGTCTCGCCAATGCTTGATCTCCTTTGATGGTTCCGACATTTCCATTGTCTAACGGATACTTGATGGAGAGATATAGTGTTGACATGGCCGCCTCCAGAGTGTTAAAAGCTGGCCTCCCAATGATGATGTTGTAAGACGTGAAGGGCGTTTTTACCACCAGATATCTTACTTTGATGGTCTTGGCCTGGTCTTTAACTCCGAACGTTGTAAGCAAAGTAGTGTAACCCATAACTTCTGCTTGCTCGCCGGCAAAGCCTACTAGTGTGCCGTTGTAGGGCAACAGGTGCTCGTTAGACAGTTGCATGGCTTTGAAGGCTTCCCAATACATTATGTCAGCTGAACTTCCTGAGTCAATCAATACCCTCTTCACGTCGCAGTTCAAAATTTGAACTTGGATCACTAATGGGTCGTAATCGTGGGGCATGACTTCCCTTTTGTCCTCCTTGGTGAATGATAGATCCGGAGTAGACGAGATGGAAGTGTGTCCCACAAACTTTGCCTCGAACTCAGAGCGCCTTATGTATCGTTTTCGGGCGTTGCTGGACTCGCCTCCACCCGCAAAACCTCCTGCAATGGTGTTAACTGCTATTCTTACCTTCTCTCCCTATGGGTTTTCCTCTTGGTGTCCCTGTGGGTCCCTTCTCATCTTTGGGACTACAACCTTTCCATCAGCAGCATCCTCTAAAAACTTCCTTAGATGGCCGCTTTTTATGAGCTCCTCTATGAGGTCTCTCAATCTGAAGCATTTTTCGGTGTCGTGCTCTTTGCACCTGTGGTACGCACACCATGTGTTTGTGTTGTGACCCAACTAATAATCTTTTCCTCTCTTCTGGGGTAGTCTGGAGAGTCCTGTCTCCAGAATCTCGTCCAGAATATAGACTTTCGCCCTGTTTAGTGGAGTGTATTCTTAAAATAGTGGAAATGTTCCCACTGGTACAGTTGGTTTGTGGTTCTGCTTTACAGTGTAAGGGGGCGAGTTGAAATGTCCTGCCTTTAAGCCGTTGTGAAACGCTGCGACAAACATTTCTTGGTTAGGATTTGAAACTTTGATGGTTGCTTCGCAGAATCTGGCCAAGTATTCACGCAGGGTCTCAGCGTGGTTTTGGCGAATGGTGAAAAGGCTGGTGGCGGTGACCTTTTAGATGGTCCGCCGCTCCTATGATGGCGATTTGCGTTCCAACTGCCATCAAATGCTCTGACGGGTCCGATTTTTCGTCAAATGTTGGAAGATGTGGTGTCTTAAATTTTCTGGGACTCTTGCATCCCATAAGGCTTGTGCCAGGGGTTGAGAATCATTGATTTCGTCTTCATCGTCCTCGTTCCCTCTGTCAGCCTTTTCTTGATCTAAGGACGTTACTTTGGCTTGAAGTCGCCTGAGTTCGTTGACGGCATCCGTTAACGTCATGTTGGTGTCGGTGCCGGTTCCGTGGTTGGGTGTTCCTCCCGTCATACTAAGAGGTTTTCGTCAATTGAAAGTGGTAGGCTGGGAATCGTTTTACCGCAGCCCCACGGTGGGCGCCAAAATATTCTGGTGAACAAATAAGGGGGATGGTAATTGGTTAGACCATATATAAGAAATGAACAACTGTAAAAATATTGTGCAGCATTTCTGTATATTATATAAAAATTGTGTGTGATTACAATGGAGTTTCCGCCCCTATTTATAGAATCACAAGGGGTGGCAGTTAGGGAATGACACCGTCATGGATACCCCATGATCGTGGTGGTTTCTTCCTCTTGCTTCGCTTCCTACGTGCGATGGGGGGTGGTTTCTTCCTCTTCCGGTGAGAATCGTGGTGGTAGGGGGTGGTTATCCCTATCCTTAAGGCGGTTTACTTGCTGACTCTTCATGAGGGTGGTTACCTCTGAGGCGAGGGCGTCACCTATAGGGCGTGTCGCATTAGCTTGCTTTGCCGCCAAGTTATTTATTTGAATTCAACGGGTTGGATAGTTGGGCCATCTTGCTATTAGGCCTATGCCTTTTTATTCTTGGGCCTTACCCCAGTCCACAATGGAAGAGAGTGACAAACCATGATTAGCCATAAGATCTGCAACTTGATTTTCTTCCCAATAAATGTGAGTTACCATAAAGTTCATTTGATTGGCCATGAAAACAACATTTTTCCACCTGTTTCTTAGGCACCATGCAACCTGTTTCTCTAGATTTTTAAAAGTTGCAACCACAGTTGCTGAATCTGATTCAATCCACAGATTAGTCCAATGATTTTGAAAGGCAATTTCAATAGCTCTCATTGCTCCACACATCTCCGCTATAAATGTAGTAGTAACTCCTAATGGTTCAGCAAAGCCATATAAGAAACCAGCTTCATGATTTCGAAAAATGCCACCACATGAAGCATTACCAGGATTGCCACAAGAAGCACCATCAATATTGCATTTATACCAGTTTAGCAAAAGGGGTTGCCAATAAACTTCTTTAAGAAAAGGAGCTCTAGGATGGTGAATTGAAATTCTGAACAGCTTCAGGAATGAAAAATATCTAATGGAATTGGAAGACAATTTACAAGTGTTATTACCTGACAAAGAAGTATTGAAAATGATCATAGAAATAGCAGACCTCCAAGTAATTATAATATTGTTGAACCTGGCCTTGTTTCTAACTGTCCAAATTGTATTCAGCAGGTTAATGATTGCAGCAGTAACTGTAACCTTGCTTTGTGGTGACCAATTTAAATCACATAACTTCCAGATATCATCTATTGAAGTGAATTGTAAGGTTAAATTCAAACATCCTGCCAACCATGACCAGAGTTTGATAGAAAACTGACATTCAAAGAAGATATGAAAAGATGTTTCTACATGATTATTACAGAAATTGCACATAGAAGGTATTTCACAACCTCTAGTCATCAAATTCTCATCAGTTGGTATTTTCTCATGCATTAATCTCCACACTAAAAAAGATTTAGGGGGGGGGGGGATATCAGAATTCCAAACAAGCTTAGCCCAATGCAGATCTTGAACTTATTGCAGTATGAAATCATAAGCTTGCTTGAGCACCAAGTTACCAGAATCAGTATGTTTCCAAAGGAATTTATCTTGAGATATCTCCATAGGAATTGTTATTTGAGAGATAATAGATGACAAATTGCTGAACATGAGGGAGAGTTGAAAAGGAATAGACCATTGACCATTAACTATAAAGTCACTTACTGATGAAGAAAGTAAGTGTCTTGTCTGATTAGGAATACCAAGTTGATCAACTAATGGATCACCACAACAATTATCAAGCCAGAAATTGATATTTTCTCCATTTCTAAGTAGCCAAACAAAATTTTCTATGATCACATCAAATTCCTCCTTGATGCTGCTCCAGATTGAGGAATAAATGTGATGTTGTATTGTCGTGCCCTTCCTGAACACTCTATCTTTTAGCAGTGAAGCCCATGAGGTTTGAGAGTTAACCATAGACCTACAAAGTTTTAAGTTGGAAGCCTTGTTCATATTAATCAAAGATCTAATATAAGACCACCTTGAGCCATAAGTCTACAAATTTTCTTCCAAGAGATAGTGACAAGCTTTCTTTTATCTAAGTCTCCACTCCAAATAAAATTCCTTATACATTTCTCGATATCTTTAAGAAGTGAAACATGCCATGAGTATAAAGATATGTTGTATGTTAACATGCTTTGAATTACTGATTTGATCAATTGCACTCTACCAGCAATGGAGAGCAAATAAGCTCCAGGCTGATAATTTTAACTTGATTTTGTCAACAATTGTTTGGAGATGACAAGCTTTGGGTTTCCCTTTAAATATAGGCACTCCAAGATAATTGAAAGGCAAAGCACCAAGCTTGAAATTCAACAGCTAACAATAGATTGCATCCTTCTATGTGTGATACACCCCGGGAAAATTGTAGATTTAGAATTTTTAATAATTTGCCCAAATTCAAGAGCATACTTATTAAACAAGTCTTTAAGAGCCTTCAAACCAGCTAAATTGCCTTTACAAAAAATCATCAGACCATCAGCATAAAAGGAATGGGAAGGAACATAAACATTTCTAGCACCCTTGATCAAATTGAGATTGCCTTGAGACACTTTTGAGATGCTTCTACTTAAAACATTCCCAGCCAGACAAAAAAGCAAAGGTGAAAGTGGATCACCTTGCCTAACTCCTCTAGTACAATTAAAGTAACCATGAGATTTGCCATTAATGGAGACAGAAAGAAAAGCTGACTGTAAAATGACATGAATCTAATTACAAAAGACTGCATTAAAACCAAAAAGCTTGAGCACTTTTAAAAGAAAAGACCAGTCAAGAGTATCAAATGTTTTAGTAATATCAATTTTCAGAGCTACATTACCACCAAAAGATTTGTTAGGAAGAAGATTGGCAACTTCTGAGGCAATGCAAAGAAAATCTTTGATATTTCTACCATGAATAAAACCCTTCTGCTCAACAGAGATGAGGCTTGGCATAATGGAGGCTAATCTTTCAGCAATGATTTTGGATATGATTTTGAACTTGAAGTTTGCCATGGCAATATGTCTATAATGATCAATGGATGAAGCTTCAGGAAATTTAGGCAACACAGCAATGATGTTAGAGTTGAATCCTGGCAAGATCCAGTTAGAAGTGAAAAATTCCAACACTGCATTGATAACATCAGATTTAACTATCTCCCAATAGTGTTGAAAAAAGAATGCACCAAATCTATCTGGTCTTGGAGCACTGCCTTTGTTGAGAGCAAAAACAATTGATTTAACCTCAGAATGAGATGGTAAAACAGTCATGAGAACATTGACATCATCAATGACAAGAGAAGGGATAACTTCCTCAGTAAGCAAAGAATCCTGCAAAACAGTGTTAGTACAAAATAAATTTTAATAAAAATTAACAATATGCTCAGAGATGTGGATTTGATCTGTAATCACTGTTTCACCATCTTTTAAGGAGTTTATGTGTTTGGCTGAGGATTTAATTTTGGCTAGTCTATAAAAGTATTTAGTATTTCTATCACCCTCAAATGCCAATTTAATATGGTTTTTTCTTGCCAAAATGCCTCCTGCTTTGATTTAATTTATGTAGTCACTTCATATATTTATCATGTAAAAAAAATAAACACTAATATAAATATACAAAATTTTAATTTCAGAAAGACTTTAGATATAAATAAAGTCTATATGATGTTGTATTGTTTATTTAAAAAATTAAACCCAATATGAATGCGAGCTAGTTTTCTTTGCATAAAATTAGACTGTTTCTCAAATAAACGACATAAAGAATAAATTCTGGTTCTTTTAATGGACTAAGGATATTACCAATTCTTTCAATGTAATGTCAGTTATCATTTTTATTTTTCAAAATGGCAAATTTTTAGTTTACTTTTTTTTTTACAATTTCAAGTTTATATCTATCTACTTAATCTCAACAATTTGGTGAGGTGAGAATTTTTTTTTGTTTATAGGGGCTTGGCTTTTATCATGTGCAAATTTCGCTTCAAAATAATAAATTTGCATCGAAATTTCTGTATTTTATAATAAATATAATTTTTTTATTATTAAATAATTATTATTTTTCAATAAAAATAACTATTTTTTATTACATTAACATGTGCAATATTAGACATAGGGTTGTTAAAATTGGACTGGCCGGTCGAACTGTTTGAATCGGGAACCAGACCTATATCTGGTTTGGTTGGTACAAAAAACCTGTTAAAAATAATATAAAACCATTGATGTGCCAAATCCTAACAGCTTAAGCTTTTGGGATAATCGGTTATTTGACATGGTATCAGAGCCTCTATGACTAAGTGGTCTAGGGTTCGATTCCCGCTCCCCTCACTTTCTAATTAAAAGTGGAATTTAAGTATATGGTAGGTGAGCCTATGCATTATCCACGCTTCAAGCCCAAGTGGGCTCTTGCGTGAGGGGGCGTGTTAAAAATAATATAAAACCATTGATGTGCCAAATCCTAACAGCTTAAGCTGTTAGGATTTGGCACATCAATGGTTTTATATTATTTTTAACATTAGTTACTCATTTCCGTTAGTTTTGTCACTAACACCGTATCAATTGTACACGTGTATAAGTGCCAACGTGTCTGTCCATATATGCAAATTGTTTGTCACATGTGACAAAACTGACAAAAATGAGTAACTAATGCAAACGGTGGAAACGTAAGGGACCAAATTGATATTTTTTAAACGCAAAAGACCAAATTAAAACTTAAAATAAATATAAGGAACCAAATGTATAATTAACCCTAAATTTATTAAGTGGATAGTAAGTCTAGTGATGACTCATGGGGGCTTAATATTATATTAATACTATTATTAATGTAAAAATATTATTTTTGGTGGGGGCTTGAGCCCCCAATGCATTGTACTTGGATCCGCCCCTGCATGAGTATTTTCCTCTATGCGAAATCGCCAAGGATGTTGTTGCCCTTTGTTCTCTTCTTCTTCTTCTTATTCTTCTTTATTTGTTTTTTATTTTGGAATTATGTGGGTTTCCTTCTTTTCCAATAGTGAATGATGTGCGTGTTACCGTTTACAATTTCATTTTTCCATTAAAAAAAATGTAAATAAACAAAACGACAGTGGCTTGGCCAGTGAGAAAGAAAAAAAAAAAAAAAAAGCAGACCGGCGAACCTCCCGGACCGGCCGGGTTACCGGTTCAAACCCGATTTTCGCACTTTTTATCGGTTCTTTCGCGGGATGGTTTTGTTAAAAATAATATAAAACCATTGATGTGCCAAATCCTAACAGCAATGGTGAAAACATAAGGGATCAAATTGTTACTTTTATGTATTTTAATTGTTTTTGTCATTATATTTGTGTATTTAGTTAAAATTCGTAGCACATTTCTTTAGTTAAAATATATGCATTATTTTTTAGCCTCCACCAGCAAAAATTTCTGGATCCGCCAGTGTACTCATGTGTGCATAATATGATATTTTCTCTCTGTTAGCAAAGAAATATACTAGAAACTAGAATGAAGGTAAGGAATGAACAGAGCATAAACAAGGTAAGAGATTGACCGCGGCAGTGGATTAGGATTGTTATCTTTTCAATATGTAAATGCTTGGGCTAGTAAATTTGACCTATTAAGGGTATCTTTAGTGCAGGTAAACTATTGGAAAGTTTATTATAGCTGTTGTTAATTGTAAGAAATCTTGCATTGCACCCATGATGAGTTGGCACTTAATTAACTAAAAATTAGTTCACACCAACTCTAGTAGCAACGTTATCAACATTTAATTACAATTAATATTATTATTTGATGCTTATCAACCAATGGCTTTATCAAAGGAAATAAACCAATGGCTATATGAAAGGAAATAAACCAACGGATATATTATTCAGTGGCTATTTGATATATATATCAATCAATGGCTATATTATTATTTGATACATATGAATTAAAACCAACGGCTATATTTTACCTTTGTATAAATATTAATAACAATTTATACTTTTGTACACATTATTTTACCTTCTAAAATTTTACTTTATTTTGTTTCTTTTAGTTTTCAATCATATATATTTTATTTATCAAATGGATCCCAACCAATGGAAGCCCTATTTTAATTATTTTCAAAATTCCACCGGTAACATTTCTCAAAATTTTCAAATGTATCCACGACCATCCCTCCCTATTGGCGGCGATTCTCAAAATCCCCAACCTTTTATGTTTCAATCACCGCCATTCTCTACCGGCAACAATTCTCAATATCCTCGACCTTTTATGTTTCAACCACCACCAACCAACATCACTAGCCAATATACACATCCAATGGGTACCAACAACGTTGTAGAGTCTCATAACGTTCAATCAGAATCACCAATTGGGTCTACTACAAATTCTCAGGTGCCGGTGTTCTCAACTCAGGTTGGTCTAGAAAATATTACTTTTGCGGAAGAAGGAGAACATTCTTCCCAGAAAAAACGTGTCAGGTTCTTAGAAGAAGAAGATAAATTGCTTATTCAAACATGGCTTAACATTTCTAAAGATTCAGTTGTGGGAGATGACCAAAAAGCCGATAGTTTTTGGTCTAGAATCAAAGATAGGTATAACAACTATCGTGAATCACTTATAGCGAGAGAGTGGTCTACACTCAAATCTCGATGGCATCTATTGAATAAACATTGTCAACGGTTTTGCGGAAGCTACAAACTAGCTGTTGCAAACAAGAAAAGTGGCAGTCCGAGAGAGACGTCATGGATGAGGCGCGTAAACTTTTTGTGCAAGTACGTCATCAACGTTTCACAATGGAGCACGCGTGGAGGTTGTTGAAGGATGAACCTAAATGGAAGGGAGAAGAATTGAACAACTCTTCAAAGAGATCGAAGACATCCTCTACCGGGACATATTCATCGATATCAAATCCAAAAAATCCCATTGATTGTTCAGAATACAACAGTGCAACTCAAACCGATCGTCCATTGGGACAAAAGGCGGCAAAAAGGAAGGTCAAGGGAAAAACATCTCTGTCTACAACACCCATAGTCGATTTGACCGGAATGGAAAATGCATCAGAAAAGAAATTAGTTGTCTACGGTAAAATAGCCGAAGCAAGGTTGGCAGAGAACATACCTGCGTTGTATGAAATTCTCATGAAGGACAAATCAACAATGAATGATGAGCAACGTCTAGAGCATGAAGAAATTTGTCAAAGTATCAAGGAGAAGTACTTCAAGACAAGTTAGGTGTATTATTATTATTATTATTATTATTATTATTATTATTATTATGTCAAAAAATTATTATTATTATTATTATTATTATTACTAGTATTATTATTATTATTATTATTATTATTATTATTATTATTAATATTTATCTTATTTAGTATTTCGTTTAAAATGTAATCGTTGCTTATTGTTATGTGTTATTTTAAATTCCTATGAAAATGTTACTTTTTTATGTGTTATTGTTATATGTATTATTTTAATATTTATTTTTTTATTAAAAAAATAAATATTTTTATGCGTATTAATTAAAATAATTAAATTAATAACTTTGAATCAAAACTAATTACAAAAAAAAAGTATAAACATGTGGGGTCAATATTTGGTTCTTTATAACCAACCACCATTAAAGTAAAAACTACTAAAATCAACTATAAATTTTTTAAATCCTACAAATCACTTTGGACCCACAAAAAATAACTTAATTTACTCATTTAGTTTACTCCCACTAAAGATGCTCTAAGCTTGTGTTAATTTTTTAACTATCATTTTTTCCAACTTTTGTTACTTTGCGTTGCTGTGAAAATATAGAATCATGTGTCAGGTTTTGTCTTTCCTTTCATGTTTCACATATAATTTTTTATATTTTTTTTACAATTCCATATATAAAATTTTAAAGGGACAATTACACACACATATATATATATATTTGTGAAAATTATACTTGCTTCAAAAAAAAATATTTGTGAAAATTATATTTTTTATGAAACTATAAATATTGTATCATATTTTGTTTTATTATTATTTTAGATATTATTTAAAATATAATAATATAAATTTAAGTAAAAACTGCCGACTCGGTTGAACTTTAGTTCGACCGATTGAACCTTGAATCAGTAGACACGCCACAACTTTGATTGAACATGTTAGAAAAATCAAAATTACTATATCACAAAATTTTATGTTTAAATGTGTGAATTTTAGAGAACTTGTACTATTTGGATGATTGGTTGCACATTTCCAAACTACGAGGGATTATTTAATAGCGATGTTAGAAGAAAGTAGTATTTTACGTGCTTTGTTCCTGGATGATGTAAATACTTTTTCGATGATAATGATAATAACATTTTTAAAAAAAAATCAGTTAGTAGCTATAAGGATAAACTGAATTTGATGTAGTTCGAATTTGAATTTAAGATTCTTCTCTTCTTCACACATGGTTTGCAAATTAGTTTTTAGGTATGGTGACATGATGATTTATTTTTCTTTTTTAAGCTAAGTACACTATAAATAAATAAAATACGTTCTTTAAAATGATCTAAACATGATTGAAGTATTATGTGTCCATTTATTATCTTCTTTCAATTATTTTAATTTTTTATATTGTTTTTAATCAAAAATAGAAAAGAATAATTTGTTGTCTTACTTTTTCAAAAATCAACTAACAAACAAATCTTAGAGTCACTAAATTATTTGAAAAATATTTCTTTTTTATCTCAAGAAAAGTTACTAAATCATTTTTTGGCAATTAAAATAATATACAAAAGAAAAATCTTTTATAAATTTTAAAATGGGCTATGGAAGAAGGACAATCCTCAATTCAAGCGCAAAAGGGGAGTTAGCTTGACTAGTTAAAATGTGGGCTGCGTTGTTGCTTTTCTGGCCCAAACACACAGACTTTGTTTTTTACAAAATTAAACTTTAACAAATTTTTAGTATTATTTGGGACACTTTTTGAAAAAACAAATATTTAATAATTTTAAAATGACGTTTAAGTTTAGAAAAAAATTAATTTTTACAACTAAGACTCATATGTAGAAGATAAAGATTGTTCGAGAGAATAAGAATTTAATTTTTAGATAAAAAATATGTTAGTTAGATGTTACTTACCTTGTAGCTAAACTCCAAATTATTAAGGTTCTCTTCTCCTAAAAATTGAAGGTTAACATTAATATATATATATATATATATATATATATATATATATATATATATATATATATATATATATATATATATATACTAATATATAAAGGGGATACAAATTTTTGGGATAACTTTTTCATTATTCCAATTTTATCCTTAAGAAAAACTAACAAAAAAAAACTAACCACAATTTCCACATAAAAGTAGGTTTTCAGTTTTTTTCTTAATAACTAACCACAACAAAAAAGGAGGTTAAGTAGTTATCAATTAACTAAGTCCAATAAAAAAAAAGATTAAGTAGTTATTTATATTTGCACAATAGAGAATATCAATCACAGCAAAAAAAAAAAAAGAATATCGATCACACAAACGGGCACCGTTTGGCGGTTAGTATATATATATATATATATAACGGTGAAAGTAAAATATGATTATGATAAATGTTTTTTTTTAACTAAAAACTTTTTTTTTTAATTTTAAACGGGCCAGCCCAAAGCCCGGTGGGCAAGCCCAGCCCGATCCATTTTTTAATTGGGCTAGTTGGGCTGGGCTAAAAAAGGCCCGGATATTTTTTAACGACTTTTTTTAAGGCCCAGCCCGATCCAAATCCATGGGCTAATGGCCCAGCCCATTAGCCCGGCCCATTTTGACAGCTCTAGTTAAGGGGAGTAAATGTGGGGTATAGCATACTCGGGTTCTTCCAAAAAACAAAATACAATTATGAGTTTTTTTTGTTTTTTAAATTTAGCACATAAGGAGAGAGAGGATTTAAAGACTGGATCATTTGATGTGGCTTGGACGATCCTTATGGATATATAAATATATATCCATAAGGTCTTGTATAAATATAATGACTCTTTTAAAAAAAATCACATCAAAAAATTTAAAATCATTCTTTTTTTAATTTTAAATAATATAAAAAAATTTATTATCATATATCTATTACTATCTTCTATACTATATATAAAAAAGATATAAATTTTTTGGATGGCTTTTTCATTATTCCTATTTTACCCTTAAAAAAAACTATAAAAAAAAAGTAACCATAGTTTTACTATATATAAAATGATACAAATTTTTGTGATGAATTTTTCATTTTATTCCTTAATAACTAAACACAATTCCACATAAAAGTAGGTTTTCAGTTTTTTTTATAGTAAAAAAAAAAAATCATAATTACTAGCCACACCAAAAAAGAAGGTTAAGTAGTTATCAATTAACTAAGTCCAATAAAAAAGGAGATTAAGTAGTTATTTATATTGTTGTAAAAAATAGTAGTTATTTATATTTGCAAATAGAGAATACCGATCACACAAACGGACACTGGCGGCTAGTAACAATAAAAAGAGCCATCATTGTTAGTGTTTTCAACCTGCAAGGTTGAGTTTATTTTAGGGTTGGCTTCATTTGTTAAAATAAGCCTTTGGTCCAGATGTGGTGACTGATGTGCACACATGCGGTACCTGAACTGAATGCCCTAAAAACGCGCTTTCAAATATTTGCGTGTGATCTTTGAAAAAGATTTGTTTTGAAACAAACATATCCATGCTAGCTTGCGCGCCAAGGAACGAGCTGAAAGATTGGAAAAGATTCAGAAAAGATTTAAAAGCTGGTTTGTTACTAGAAGATTGAAAAAGATTCAAAAAGATTTAAAACAAACATATCTTTTATTAAAAGATTAAGTTTGTTTTTTTGAAGAATACAACAAACAGCTACCAGATGTAACGCCCCGAACCCGAGACTAATAATAATTTAATTTTCAATATGCTTTTTCGAAAATTCCTTTTAAGAGACATCACACAGCGGATAAAGGAACTAGCAAATTGGACCCAATATCCAAATTATTTAAAATTTATTATAAAGGTGAAATATAGTAATTTCTTTTATAATAAAATACATTAGCTTTAAAAATAAAGTAGCAAAACATCCTAGACTCTAAGACATCTTCCCAAGTGTCACAATCAGAGCGGGCTCCACTTGACTCGAACTCGAAAACTTGATAACCTGTAGATACTGCGATTTCACAATCACAGGGTCAAGCCAGACAAGACAAAAAGCAAGGGGTGAGATTATATTCACACAAGGCATCGGTGTATTAACACACAAGAATAGGGAAAACATAAAACACGAAATATCGTCCTTTGGGACGATCAAACACATAAGCAAACACAACATCATAAACATAGCAACTCAATCAATTTAAATTCAACCCAATTAGACAATGGATGCAATGCGACCTAGACTCTCTAATTGCATGTGGTACCAAGGTCGGAGGTCAGAATTATATTCCTGAAAACACTCCTCAACACCGAATCAACACCGATTTATCAACACCGAATTATCAACACCGATTTATCAACACCGAGGACTGACACATGAATGAATGCATGAACATATATTCCGACACCAATTAAATACTCAAACAATGAATCAAACAACACCAAAATGAATAACAACTAGAATTGAAAACTCAAAAGCAACATCGTCAACTACACCTTTATATCAACACCGTTAACATCAATTAATAACAACACCGTTAAACAACACCAATTAATTCGACATCAATTAAACTCAACACCAGGTAAACTCAACAACAATTAAACTCAACACCAATTAAGCTCGACACCAATTAAACTCAACACCAAATAAGTTCGACACCAAAACACCAAATAAGTCAAGCACAAATTAATTCGACACATATTAAACTCAAGACTAATTTATATCGATTCTAAATTACTCCACACAATACTCAGTAAAATAGCCACACTCTGGTAGGAGAATGACTCTAAAATCTCTACTTTGTATCACCTCGAATATCATGATTATTTAATACAAAATATTAAATTGAACATGCAAATTATCATACAATTATTTTCATAATTAATTAGTTTGTTATTCACGTATTTAATGATTTGTTGTTGGCGATCCCTCGTGCTACCCTAGCTCTCTAAGGTCTCCTCAGGTTTCTATTTGATTTTGCTCTCCTAATTTCTTCTCTCTTTAGTCTATTTATAAGCAACTAAACTAGGTTTCTTTTCCTAGAAGAAAAGATATTCTTATCGGATTTGTTTCCATAATAGATTTTCCTAAAAACTCTCATCTTATTTTTCATAAAAATCTAATCTTTTATTTTCATAATATGTTCCTAAAATGTATTTCAAAATTATATCTCTAAAATATGATTCTAAAATATATCTTAATTAATTCTATTTTTCAAATAATTCTCTTGTTCTCACTAAATTAAATAAATTCCAACCTCTCAAGTAATTTACTTAGTACGTAAACACTTAAATAAATTATATTCTAAATAAATAACTACTTCTAAATTTTGGGGTGTTACACCAGATCTCGTTCTATATAAAGAGGACTGAAGACATAGTTTTACTCACTGAATTTAGAAGAATACTTTCTAGTCATTAGATTTCAGTCTTTGTCCCTAGGATTTCCTGTTTCGATTGAAACTTGAATTAGGGTTGTATTTAGCTCTTAAGCTTTTAAGCACAGAGCTGTTCCTTTTCTTGGTTCTAGTTTGAAACAAGATTTGGACTTTGAATCACTCAAAGCTTTGAAGCACGAGTTGGTTCGTTAGTTTAGGAGTGCGTCTCCATCATTGAGTTTGTAAAATCCTTGTGGTTGAGCAAGGTCCTTGTGGGGAACAAGGTAGTAAAAATCCTTGTGGGGAACACGGTAGGATAGCTGGGAAGTGACTGGGGGAAGTCATATCTTGTGGAGGAGCAAGGTAGAGTTGCACAAGGTAGTGTCTAAGCGAGAGGTTGTAAACGGAGAGTTTAAACTTTGAATTAGAGCTATCATAGTGGATTCATTCCTGGATTGGTATCCTCCTGACGTAAGTGCGTTGCACTGAACTGGGTTAACAAACTCATTGTGTTCTTTATCTTCTGCACTTTATTTTCCTTGTTTATCATATGTTTATGATGTTGGCACATTAGGCAACACATCGTATACCTAAACCCTAACGTGCACCACATCACACTGCACATCTGTAACTTGCTACCGGAATTTCTATTGGCATCAGAGCAGGCACCCTGTTCTGCTTTAGGGTGAGCTCCAGGGAAGATACTTTCCGGAACCATGGACAAGGACGACACTTTGGTCTGCAAACCACCTCTTCTGGATGGTACAAACTATGATTATTGGAAATCACGCATGACTGGTTTCTTAAAAACCATTGATAGTAGAACTTGGAAAGCAGTGCTAAGAGGTTGGCAACATCCCAAAGTCAAGTATGCTAATGGAGCTGATACAGAAGAACTCAAACCAGAAGAAGATTGGACTCCAGCAGAAGATACACTAGCGCTTGGCAACAATAAAGCTTTAAATGCATTATTCAATGGAGTTGACAAAAACATGTTCAGACTCATCAAACAATGCACCGTTGCTAAAGATGCTTGGGAGATACTCTAGACAACCCATGAAGGAACCTCCAAGGTGAAAAGCTCAAGACTTCAACTTCTGTACACAAAATTTGAGAATCTCAGAATGAAGGAGGAAGAGACTATTTATGACTTTCACATGAATATTCTTGACCTAGCAAATTCCTTTGATTCCTTGGGAGAAAGGTTATCTGATGAGAAGATGGTAAGGAAAATCCTCAGATCCTTACCAAAGAGGTTTGACATGAAGGTCACAACTATTGAAGAATCTCAGGACATTGCTAGTATGAAAGTAGAAGAAGTGGTAGGCTCTCTTCAAACAATTGAGATGAACTTCAGTAATAAACCTGAGAAGAAAGAGAAAAGCATAGTCTTCTCTTCTAACACTGATAATGAGGAAGCTGATGAAGAAGACCTCTCAGATGATATAGCTCTTCTTGGAAAACAATTTAAGAGAATCTTGAAGAATGTGGGAAGAAAACCAAAGAGCAATGTGGAGCACATCCAGTTTGACATCAGGAAACAAGGAAATACTTCAGCAAAAACCAAAACTGATGACAAACCAATTCAAGACAGAGACATTCAATGTCGTGAATGTGAAGGCTATGGTCACTATAGATCTGAATGTCCTACCTACTTAAAGAGACAGAAGAAGGGACTATCTGCGAGTTGGTGTGATGAAGATGACTTTGTAAGTGAGTTAGCAAGTAATTCTTCCAATCAAGTGAATGCCATGACTGGTGTGTGTCTCTCTGACAATGAATCATGTGATGAAGATCTCACTTATGAGGAACTAGCCGCAGCATACAGAAAACTATGCATCAGAAGTGAAGAGGTATGCAGAAAAAATACAGAACTTGAGAGTACCATCAATCAACTCAAGTCAGAAAAATTAACAGCTGGAGAACAAAGGGCTATCATTGAGCAACTCAAGATGAAGGAACAGAAGCTACAGGCAAAAGTAACCAGTCTTGAAGATGAAGTCAAGCTAGTAACTTCTAATTTGGAGATTATGACCAAATCTGTTAGAATGCTTGGCACGGGAACAAAGAAGCTCAATGAGATTCTCAGCATCAGAAATCATGCAAATGATCCAACTGGAGTAGGGTATGGGGTAACGTATAATAATGAAACCCTAGAATCAACCTTTGTTCCTGCTCGAAACAGATCTGACTTCAAGATGTTGCCACATCCTGCACCACATCAGAAACCTGTGAACAAAAGAAAGTCCACTTCATTGAAATGTCACTATTGTGGTAAGTATGGCCATATCAAATCCTTCTGCTATAAACTCTATGGTTATCCAAGGAAGAAGCCTCAACCTAGAGCATATTATAGAATGGTCAGAAACAGAAAAGAATGGAAGCCAAAAGTCAAATTAGTTGCTCATATAGTTCACACATCCTTCAGAGCCTCATCCAAAGAAGATTGGTACTTTGATAGTGGGTGTTCTAGACACATGACAGGTGAAGAAAGGTTTCTGGAAGACATCAAGTCATATACTTCAAGATATGTGACCTTTGGTGATGGTGTAAAAGGACAAATCATGGGAGTTGGGAAACTAATCAGCAATAGTTTGCCCAAACTTGACAATGTCCTGTTTGTCAAAGGACTAAAGGTTAATCTGATCAGCATTAGCCAACTATCTGATCAAGAGCTTAAGGTTGACTTCACAAAGAATGAGTGTCTAGTCACTAATGACAAAGGTGAAGTATTAATGAAGGGAACCAGATCAGAAGACAACTGCTACTTATGGGTTCCTCAAGAGATCACTAAGCCTACCACATGTCCTGTCAGTCAAGTAAATGAAGCAAAGCTATCTGCACCAAAGCTCATTATTAAAGAGGAGGATATATATGATGAAGGACAGATTGACAAGCAAATCCAGAAGATTCATCCAATCCTTCAACAGCAGGTAACATCCAAAGATTATGATGTGGAACCTTATGTGGTCACATCAGTCTCCAATCCTGAAGACTCAAGGTTGATAGACTATGTTTTGGATGGCAATAAAGACAATTGGAAGAGTACCTCAGGTGTATGTTTCTCTCCAAACAACAACCTAATATCAGGGTTTAATGAGAAACAAAGTTTTGTAGCTCTCTCCACAACCAAAACTAAGTGTGGTACATATGAAAGCAATTGCTCCCAATTGTTTGAGATGAATCAGATGATGAGTGAGTACAATGTGAAGCAAGATGGGCTCACATCATATTGTGACAATAAGAGTGCTAACAATATTTCCAAAAATCCTATCCAACTTAATAGGATCAAGCACATTAATGTCTGTCACAATTTTATTAAGGAAGATACTCTTGTGACCTTGAAAAATGTAGCCACAGAAAATCAACTGGCTGACATATATATAAAGGCTTTGGATGCAAGAAAATATGAAGAATTAAGGGGCAAATTTGGTATTTGCCTTCTTAATGATCAATAGCAACTAATGTTATTCAAGCGTGCAACGGATACCTGCCTTTCCCTCCGTTTATTAGTGCACGCAAATCCAAAGGCAATCATCACAAGATTTTCACAACGCTCATCACTCCCTATATCAAGGCTATCCCCTCTTTCACGCAAACACTTCAACATCTCACTGTTTTTCGTTTTGCTCTCACAACGATCAAACCC